>CM029512.1:24090130-24736972 GCA_017140475.1 Eucalyptus fibrosa
AGATTCGGGCATACCCGACGTCATTTTTGGTTGGTCTTGTCGTTATGAAGTTTATGTTAACCTTGACCCTACAAAGTTGAGATGGTAGGAGGAAATGGCCATAAAAGGCTTTGTAATTATTAAACTTTCTAAGATTAATAATTTATAAATGAAAGTGTTGTTTTTGGGAATGTTCATTGTGCTTTTACTATCCCTATTGTTCGTTGTTTGACTAGATATTATTTATATTAAATGCTTTCCACTTGCGTTTAATCAAAAGATTAAAGACTAGGTCAGCGATAAGTCCTAAGACGTCATAGTTTAATCAACCGTTGAGGAAGCTCACGCGTTCAAGGTTCTGAGGCGTGACACTATATATCTCTAAAATAAATATCCAATAGGTTAATACCCTAAAAACCCTAAATCGACACTCGGGGATAAATTTACCAAAAACTATTTTTTTGACTATCAAAGTCCAAACTAGGTATACCTTTGACAAATTTACCAAAACTGGTACACTTGTGACAAATTTACCCTCTATTAATTTTCGTTAAATTTTGACTAGTTAAATTACACGTGAAGGTGCTAATTGGTATACCCCATTTAAGATTTTACGCCCGCTTATCACAATTTACAATTTTTGTAATTTTGTGGTATCAATTCAATTTAGGAGGAGTATATATTTGTCACAAATTTATCGCTTTATGATTTTTTGCGGTCGAATAAATTAGTTTGGGATAAATTTATCATAAATGTACTAGTTTAAGGTTTTTTATGGTTAGTCAAGGTAAATTTTTCACAGATGTACTATTTGGGGTTTTTCATGGTCAAAAAAATAATTTTTGATAAATTTGTCACAAGTGTACCGATTTAGGGGTTTTTCAGGATATTAACCCTATTTCAATTAATCAACTTAGTCCATGCAACGATGGGACTTCAACTGGTTTGATAAAGGTTTGTTGCCTCGTCATTTGACATTAGATTTTGTAACTATGTTAATTCAGCACCTGCAGACTATTTTATATTTGTTTATATTGATCATTAAGATATCAAGAGGAAGTATCATAGAAGGTTAGTGGTAGGGTTGGGACAGAGTTTAGCTTGAGGACGCTTAACTTAATTATAACTTTATCCAAAAGGCCTCATTGTTTAGGAAATTCGAGGTCCCGTCCCATGTGCATCGCATATGAATTTGGATCCACTTTTTACACGATTATAAATGTTTCTTGGTACCAGCAACTCCGGCTGAACGCAAGCAAGCAACGGCACATGCTTTAATTTAGTCTCGTACAGCTGAACGAGTAATATAGTACTCATACCAAAAGAGAATGCAAAATCATTGCGTTTACCTGCCCCCCACAACTTCCTCTCATTTACAAATTAAATATCCTAGCAATTAAGAGGCCTGAACAAGTTTCGACCCTGTTGCAAGATTCTCGACCTCTTGTTGTCTCTTTCCTTCCTTTTCATCCACTTACTCGCAATTGAGTTAAATTGTCAAAAAGAAAAAGCGTGGACAGACACGAAAGGTAAAGTTATCCATGTGTCTCTCGCTTTTGCTTCTTCCAACATATAATGGTGTCGGGCCACGCGTTCTCACTTTCCGTGCGTTTAGATGGGGCTTTCGCAAGGAATTGAATGGAAGCTTCGTGTGTTCATTATTTGAGCATGACTTAAATATAGCGACTCGCCTTCTATCTTTTATGCCTACGATAAAAGGACAATTAAGCGCATAAAATATTTGGCTGTAGTTGATTCCACCATATCTTGACTCAAGTCGTCTACTATTACTCACTGCCAATTTCATCGGCATTTTTTAATCCCTTGCAATTAAAGTCTTATGGGGAGGATTGGCTTTCTTGTGGTGGGATTCCACCTTAACTTCTGCTCTTACATTTTAATCAAGCGTGTAAGAACTATGCCATCTCTTGAATGAATCAATTTGATCTTGCTTAGAGATAAAAAATTCAATATGGACTTATAAGCAGTCCCATTCGGCTAATGGTACTGATACTGTCCACTTTGATGGCCGCTCGCTCTCCTTGCACAGTTTTTTAAAATGCTTTATACTAATTTGAGCTTATGGGAGACTTATCTATCAAGATAATAGGCCTACGCATGGACAATCATGAGTGAGAGACCTATTTGATACCCAACATCCCAAATAGTTATCTTTGTGATCACACTTAAAATGAAACTAATTGGTACAAAGCTAGTTTTGTGATCACGCTACCACCCCAAGCTTTGTTAACAATGGCTAGTGACCCTTGCACTATACATGGCTAGGGTGTTGGCCCTTGCTTGCGCTCATGTAGTTATGGCACCACACAAAAGAAAAATAAAATTTAAGAAAAAATTGGAGAAAAACTAATGAATAGATGATAATTAAAGAAAAAGAAAAAGAAAAAATGAGAGCCATAGAGAGTGCAACCCTCGGTAAAAGTTGTTTGAGGGTTTGGAGAGGGTGGAACTGCCCCCACTTCGTTGCTTTATCTCTTCTCCTTATAATGTCCATGAGCAGAGCTTGCAATTCTTTTTGGTTTTTTGTTTTCTGTCCTTCATCCTCCTAACCATTTAAGTTGGATTGAACTTGAAAAATATTGAATCAAAGAGTTTGATATTTAGAATTTTATGTCGGTTTAATGAGCTTATTGAAGATAAAATATTTTACCTCTTGTTAGGAGGTAGACCGATTGAAGGAGAAATCGCGAGCTAGTCTAGTTTCTCATGAAAATGTAAGCTTTATTATTTTCTTCTTTTTCCCTCTCAGGGTTCTAGAATATTTATACATATATAATCATCATTTTATCCCCTTTCAAAGATAGTAACTTATATACTGAAAAATGGAGAGGGCTAAACGTGAACCAAATTGCTTGCACGTATGGAGATATGTAAAAAAAAAAATAAGTTTTATTTTTTCTTTGGTATTGAGTATTTGATCTGATTTCTTAATACGAGGATGCTAATTTTAATCCCGTCATCCCTTTCTTTACTTTTAATTTTCCTCCTCCTCCTCCTCTTTATATCATTTTCGCAATTGCCATATCCATTTCATCTTCCTTGAATCTTCATGACATTGCATTGGGAGTACTCAAGATCAATTCTCAAGTTCCTTTTCTTGATCATTACTCATTAGGTAAGATAAATAACAATCCCGATTATAATACCTAGACTCTTAGAATCACAGAGCCAATGAAGTTCCTGTACCTTTCTTAGTGCTTGATCAAACGTTTTATATATTTCCTCGTGAATCCTCTTCTATTGACCTGTCTTATCGCTGTTATGATTAGTCAACTGAAGTCAATAATTCTTTTAGTTTTACGGATTCTTCTATTGCAAGTTTTGCCAGCATGTTAGTGGCCAGGAAAGAGGATATTTGTAGGCTCCTTCATGATGAAGTAAATGCAAGGAAATGAGAAGGTGTGTCAGAAAAAGGGGAGCACCGCCTCTCTCTCTCCTTCTCTGGATTTTTCCGGACTTCTCTTCCTCCTCTGCCACACCAGAATTTTCTCCCTCTCTCCAGAATTTTTCTCTCCCCCTCTCTCCAGATTTTCCACCGACTTTTACACCCTATAAATAGGGGTTCTTGCCCCTTGTGTGTGTGTGTGAATTGTGAGGAGTGTGTGAAGAGTGAGTGGAGGTGTACGTAAGTGTGGGGTGTGTGTACGTGAGTGTGTGAGTGAGTGGGAGTAGGTGGCGTGAAGTGTTGGGTGAGAAAGAGTGAGTGGGTGTGTGCAAGAAATTGTGTTCATGTGAGGTGTGAGAGGTGTATGTGAGTGGTGTGTGTAAAGAGTTTGTAATATTGCTTATATAAAATAAAGTGATTATTTTACTTGCACATCCACTTGATTTCTCAACAAGTGGTATCGTAGCAGGTCGTCGGAGGCCGTGCGAAGACAGTGGCCGGGGACCATTGTAAGTGAGCAAGGTGGTCGGGATCGTCGAGCCAAGGAGCGAAAGAAGTCGAAGGACGTCGGATTTTTTTTGCCGCGCACAATCTGGGATTGTGAAGTCGGTTGGTCCGGGACCAGGCTTACTTGGTATAGTGCGGGGCATTATACTCAAGTCACGATGGCGGATTTCTCAAGTTCGGTAAGTGGAATCGAGAAGCTCAACAACTCAAATTATAATAACTGGAGTACCCGCATACAATATTACTTGCTAGGACAAGATTTGTGGGATATTGTTGGCGGGAGCAACACCACCCACCCACGAATGATAGTGAATTAAGAAAATGGAATATAAAAATCGGGTAAGGCTCTTTATGTGCTTGCCGTGACTGTTGAAGATGAATTACTGCAACACATAAAGAGTGCAACGACCCCGAAGGAGGCCTGGGATAACTTGGCGACACTGTTTGCAAGGACAAATGATGCCAAGTTACAATGCCTGGAGAACGAGCTCCTCTCAATCTCGCAACAAAATATGACGGTGAGTCAATACTTTTCTAAAGTTAAATCTATTTGCGAAGAAATTTCAAAATTAGATCCTGAGAATGCCATCTCTGAGACAAGAATGCGAAGAATCATAATTCACGGGTTAAGGCCGGAATATAATGGTATTGTTACGGCCACTCGTGGATGGGCAAATGAGCCAACTCTAATAGAGTTGGAGAATATATTGGCAACCAAGAAGCCTTAGATAAACAAATTTCTAAGGTCTCAATTAAGGAGGATGAAAATGCCCTCTTTAGTAATAAAAGAGGGTTCAAGGGCCAAAATAGAAATGGAGCAAGTGCAAGAGATGGCAAACCGTGGAAAAGTCATGGAGAATGGCAAAAGCGAATAGAAGGAACTCGACCTCGGCCAGGGGAGCTCTGGCGAGACCGCGATAAGGACGAAATGAAGAAAAGAAGAATAGAAGGCGTAATGGACGGTGTTACACGTGTGGCAAAGTAGGTCACTTTGCCAGGGATTGTTTCAAAAGAGTTGAAGGAAATGTCGCAAAGATCCAAGGAAAATGATAGCGAAGAAGAGTGGGATTTCCAAGCATCCTTTGCAATGGAGGAACGAGAAGATGTGATGGCCCTCATCACGGTAAGTGATAAATTGATTGATTATGAAGAAGATTGGATAGTCGACTCGGTGCTCAAATCACATGACCGGAGATCAAGGCAAGCTATCAAACATGTGCGAGTACAAAGGAGGACGAGTAGTTGTCACCGCAGACAACTCAAGGTTGCCGATTACCCATGTGGGCCAAACGATGATGACACCCCGATTCAGTTCGCATCAAGTCGAACTGAAAATGTGTACCATGTGCCGTGAATGAAGAAGAATCTACTGTCCGTGGCACAACTTACACTCGTGCAATTATGTGGTGTTTGGCCCTAAAGACGTTAGGGTGTACCGCAATTTGAAACCAACCGGTACACACCAATCATGGAGGGGCGTCGATTAGAGTCTCTGTTTACGTGATGTCACGGCTCGAGACGGCATACGTGGGACAAAACTCGAAAGAGTGAAACACCTGTTTTGTGGCATGCACGGCTTGGGCACGTGAGCTACCATAAATTAAAGGTGATGATGAAGAAAGGTATGCTAAAAGGTCTCCCCCACTTGGAAGTACAAGAAGATGTCATTTGTCTTGGATGCCGGTAAGATGGGAAGGCACATCGGCTTCCATATGAAGAGTCCAAATTCGGAGCTAAGATACCTCTCGAGCTTGTCCACTCGAGATGTATTTGGACCAAGAAGCAACCGTCACGAGGATCAAAGTACATGATAACATTCATCGACGATTTCTCCAGGTACGTCTGGGTCGATTTCATGAAAGAAAAATCCGAAGCATTAAACAAATTTAAGGAGTTTAAAGCAAAAGTAGAATATGAAGTAGGCAAGAAAATACTATGCCTTCGCACGGATAATGGGGGAGAATACACATCAGATGACTTTACAAAATTTCTTCAAGAATGGAAGATACGTCGACAGTTTACTTGCCCAAATACGCCACAACAAAATGGAGTTGCCGAAAGAAAGAATCGGCATTTGGCGGAGACATGCAGGAGTATGCTGCATGCGAAGAGTGTTCCACCCAAGTTTTGGGCTGAGTGTATGAAGACGGGAGCGTTTGATCAACACTACCTCAAGCAAGGCTTGGCTTTATGTCACCTTATGAGAAGTTGTGGAATCGCAAGCCCACGGTAAGTCACTTTAGAATATTTGGGTGTGTATGTTATGCATTCGTGTCGTACCATCTTCGAATAAGTTCGATAAGAAGGCAATTCGCTGCATATTCGTGGGCTACGATGATCAAAGAAAAGGATGGAAGTGTTGTGACCCTATAACGGGGAGGTGTTACACTTCCAGGAATGTGGTGTTCGACGAACTATCATCTTGGTGGACATCACAACCTAATTCAAAACAAGTTGAAGCAGATTCGTGAAGGAATGGAAGAAAATGACAAGATCGATAAGGGCCAGCCAATTGAAGAAGGAAATGATAATGTAATTGGAAGAAAAGAAGTCGAGTACGCCTACCAGAAAATCAAAGAGCCCATGGCGAACTGGTGTACATCCAAGAACTACGTAAGAGTTCCGACCAAGTCGATGGAAGAACTCGAAGAGGAAGAATCTCAACTAAGGAGATCAACAAGACAAAGAAGACCAAATCCCAAATATGCAAATGCGGCGCCGACCGAAGATGTCGGAGTAGTTGAGCCGTCCACATATGAGGAAAGCTTCGCAAGACATGGAATGGAGGAAAGCCATGGAGGAAGAGATACAAGCACTAAGAAAGAACGAAACATGGACCTAGTACCGAGACCTAAAGAGGTACGTCCCTATATCTTGCAAATGGGTCTATAAACTTAAAAAAACTCGACCAGATGGGTCGATAGAAAGATATAAGGTTTACTCTAGTTGCTCGAGGATTCTCCCAAAAGTATGGCTTAGATTATGATGAGACCTTTAGTCCAAAGAGCAAAGATTACTACATGATTCGAGTCTTACTAGCACTTGCAGCAAGCAAGTCGTGGAAGTTATGGCAAATGGATGTGAAGAATGCCTTTTTACATGGAGAACTAGATCGAGATATATACATGGAGCAACCAGATGGTTTCAAAAGTAAGTTTCATCTAGATTATGTTTGTAAGTTAAAGAAAGCCCTCTATGGCTTAAAACAAGCCGAGAGCATGGTATGGGAAGATTGCTGAATTTCTGGTGCAAAGTGGTTACTTTGTAGCCCAAAACGGACTTCGAGCTTGTTTGTAAAGGTAGAAGATGGCAAGCTTGCGATAGTATTAATCTACGTGATGATCTAATCACACCGGAGATAATGAAAAGGAGATATGCCAAATCGAACCAACCTCTTAGTACGGTTCCAAATGAAAGAGCTTGAGAATTAAAACATTTCTTGGGACTTGAGATTGAGAAGACCAATGAAGGATTATTCCTATGTCGCAGAAGTATGCACGAGACCTCCTAGACAAGTTCGGGATGCTTGATCGCAAACCTATCTCTACTCCAATTGATGGAAATGTAAAGTTATGTGCAATTGAAGGACGAGAATTGGAAGACTCAACTATGTACGGTGCAATTGGTGGGTAGCCTTATTTACCTAACCATAACACGGCCTGATATTGCCTTTGCAGGAGTAGCAAGCCGATTCATGGAGAAGCCGCAAGGCCCCACTTAGATGCGAAAAGAGGCATACTAAGGTATGTAAAGGGTACATTTGATTTTGGGCTTCTATATAGGAAAGAAGCATCATGTGAAGTTGTGGGTCATTGCGATGCTAACTTTGCTGAGATCGTGACACGCGACGATCAACTACTGGATATATGTTTAGCCTCGGATCGCGCGGTAGTGTCATGGTGTAGCAAAAGACAGCAACCGTGTCACTATCTATGACAGAAGCTGAGTATAGAGCAGCAGCAATGGCAGCACAAGAAAGTACATGGCTGGTACAGCTAATGGAGGATCTCCATCAACCAATGAATCAACCTACACGGATATACTGTGATAATCTGTCAGCCATAAGCTTAGCGGAGAATCCAGTTTTCCATGCAAGGACCAAGCATGTAGAAGTGCACTATCATTTCCTACGAGAAAAAGTATTACAAGACGAGATAAAGATGGAGTATGCCAAAACAGATGATCAAGTTGCAGATATCTTCACCAAAGGTCTTGGAGCTGTAAAATTCGAAGAGTTTCGAAGGCAACTTGGTATGACCACGATGTCCATGCTAAGAGAGAGTAGTCGGTGAGGGGGAGTGTCAGAAAAAAGGGGGAGCACCGCCTCTCTCTCTCCTTCTCTGGATTTTTCCGGACTTCTCTTCCTCCTCTGCCACACCAGAATTTTCTCCCTCTCTCCAGAATTTTCTCTCCCCCCCTCTCTCCAGATTTTTCCACCGACTTTTACACCCTATAAATAGGGGTTCTTGCCCCTTTGTGTGTGTGTGTGAGGAGTGTGTGAAGAGTGAGTGGAGTGTGTACGTAAGTGTGGGGTGTGTACGTGAGTGTGTGAGTGAGTGGGAGTAGGTGGCGTGAAGTGTTGGGTGAGAAAGAGTGAGTGGGTGTGTGCAAGAAATTGTGTTCATGTGAGGTGTGAGAGGTGTATGTGAGTGGTGTGTGTAAAGAGTTTGCAATATTGCTTATATAAAATAAAGTGATTATTTTACTTGCACATCCACTTGATTTCTCAACAAGGTGAAATCAAGACACGAAGCTAGTAGTTAGCAAAGGCCTTGAAGGACCAATATCTACCAATTCAAGGTCTGCATTCACGTGGCAAGAGATTTTATAAAATTGAAAGAGTTGAGAGTTGCTGAAAAGGACGAATCAAATTTTGAAGTCTCGTAAGTATTTGTTAAGGTCTTCCCTACCGTATTTGACTATATTAAGGTAAATTCAGCTATGAAATCAAAGGTCTTTTACTTATTCTATTTGCTTATTCTATGTTATAGAATTCATTTGAATACGAGGAAGTGCTACTATATATATAGAGTATAGCTCAAGGTAGTTAAAGGGGGCTCGGCTGTAGTTGAAGCATCATTTGCATTGTTAGCAAATGAAAAATGACATTTTAAGAAGAAAAGCTAAACTAATGATTCTATATTAATAAGAAAATTGTGTTTTTTGTTGATAAATGAATGCTCACTTCGCAAAATTACACCATGTATCTCCAAAACAAATACTCAAAGAACTCAACTTCAGCCTGTTGCAACGCAGGGATTTCAACTAGTTTGATAATGGATTATTGTCTCGATGTTATGCATCATACTTTTGTCGCTACACAAATTCATCACCCGCAGATCATCATCATCATCATCATCATCATCATCATCATCATCATCATCATCATATTATTATTATTATTATTATTATTATTATTATTATTATTATTATTATTATTATTATTATTATTATTATTATTTTAAATTGTTTATCTTGATCGTTATGTTACATAAAGAGGAAGTATCATAGAAGGGAGCGGTAGGACCGGGAGGAACTTGGGCTTCGAGAGGTTTAATGGCTTTGATAATATTATCTCACCGTGAATTTTTCTTAAAGGGCCTCATAGTTTAAAAAGTTTGTCCTTGTGTGTTTGATTCCGTCACTATGTGGAGCACATATGACGTTAATATCGTGATAGATTTGCATTTAATATGCGTGAATCATTTCATTAGATCGGGATCCATTGATGATAAATAAATTTGACAAAGGAAAAGGACCGCTTATCGGATCCATTATTGTTCTTTTGTTTTGTTTTTTCCCGATTCCACCAACTCCAGGCGGACGCAAAAGCAACTCTACATGCTTTTACTGTCTTTCTCGTACAACCGGATGGGGAATATGATAACCTCAACATGTCTTGCCTCTATCAAGCTTATTGTCATTATCTGAAACGGGGTTGCCCCTGCTATCGCTCTTCAGATTTCCAGCAAACAGCAAAATTAGTCAACGTCACTTTTGAAGGCAACTTTTGCAAAAAATTATGGAATAGAATAGAGTTTGTATCATAAAAGCATCTCGAAATGATATACCCATTTATATCAAATTAATCTCGTCACAAAAACTTTTGAACTACAAAATTTGATTATGATATAAACCAGAACTTGGGGCAAGCATACTATCCCACATACACGGCACTCTTGGCCTTGGAATAGGGACTATCTTTAGCCATCAAATTCTTTTCTGAATTTTAGTTCATATCATAGAAAATTTATTGTTGTCACCGTTTTTCAGGTGACTGAGCTTCCGTTCTTTGCATGCAAAGTGCGCCTCGGTCATACTGGGGTCCAAGACGTTCTTTTACTTGGCCCGCTGAATGAGCTCGAAAGGTTTGGAGTTTTGATAATCTTGAAATTCTTTAAGTCTGCTGAAATTACACCAGAGGAAGATGAAAGTTTTTAATTTCAGCCTTGGTTTGTTAACCTGTAAAGCTGGGTTGGAAGAGGCAAAGAAAGAGTTAGCAGAGAGTATTCAGAAGGGCGTTTCATTTATCAAGAAGTGAGCGGGTGGCCTCTTCATAGTTTCCGGTTATTTTCTACTCGGAATTGGTTCTTGGGAATAAAGTGATCCAGACGAGGGAAGATATCGAAATTTATTCTGCATAGCTGACGTAGGAAAAAAAAAGTTTTTCTTTTCTTAAATGTAAGGTACTCAAATGGTAATTTGTGTAATAACAAGGTGGACGAATGTTTGTATATTATAGTTCTATGTCCATCTTTCTCGTCTTCGTGTTTGCATCGGCCTTTTTCGACTTTCTCGTGCACCTGCACCTGTAGTGTTGCCACGAAGTTGCAAATGATGGACAGAGGGAGCTGAATAAGCTGAAGCTAGTCTTTGGCACTAGGCTTGAAGTCTGAGAGACTCAAGTGCAGCTTTTTGTGGCTTTATCCAGATGATAAAGGGACAAACGAGCAGAGAGAACCATTACAGAGGCTCTTCTTGGTTAGTGGCCAGAGGGAGTTGAAATTATCAGTTGAACACGAGCAGAAGTTTGAGAATGATGCCTTTCCACCGATTCTCCCCAATCACTAGCAGCAATTTCTTGCCCCAACTTCTCTCTACGTGGAGCGTTTATGGTAAAAGATTGCCCATAGTAAAAGATTGTTTGCTTTATATTTGCTTTCTTTTGTGAAAAATAAATAATTTAAAAAATATTTTCCTAAAAATTATTGATCTTATAGATTAAAATAGACTGAAATAATTAGTTAATTAATAATATTTTTATTGTCGATAACAATTTATATATAAATATGATCGTGGACAATGAAGATTTTTTCTATTAATTCATTTTGATAAATGATACAAATAATTATTTTTAAAAAAATATTTTAAATTATTTATTTTTTTAAAAAGAAACAAAATTTTAATATTTTCTCAGAAGTTTCGAGGAGGTGTCTTTCTTTCTTTTTCTTGGGTCGAATTTTTTCTTTTCACTTTTGAAAGTTCAAGTAAAATTTGTTCCCACAATGAAAGTAACCCTAGCCCCTGAAGGGGACAACTCAGATATATAAAATAAGGCTAAAAGAGTACGCCTCTCGGGCCTTTTAAGGTCTGTTCCTGGAAGCCAGGGCCAAACCCTACGATGTCTTGACTATCAAACGCTTTCTACTTTCGAGTTCTCACTCTCAGATCGGGCTCTCTCTTTTCTCCGGCGGCGCCTTTCGATCTTCCCCTCTCTAGTCTCAACTCAATCGCTGTCTCATCTCGGTCGGCCGTCCATCAGCGCATCAGGTATTCTCTCTTTATATCGGTTTCATTTTCAATTTCGTCGGTGGTTTGCCATAGCCAATCAATGGCTGCGATCGCGACTGAACATGCCCACCACCGTTTTTCTTTCCTTATTCTTAAACTTCCCCCAATTGATGTCTCCCCTCAACAAGCACATTGACAATTTTTGTCCCGCTCGATTCTGTGTCTAGTCTCGATTGCTTCGTGCGATGGCACCACCCAACAACACATCGGGAATGGAGTTCGAGGTGTTCCTGAGCTTCAGGGGACCGGATACTCGGGACAACTTTACTAGTTGCCTCTATCATGACATGGTCGAGAAAGGAATCCGCGTCTTCCAAGACGACGAAGAGCTCCAAGTCGGTGAGCAGATTGGTGGAAACCTTTTGCGAGCCCTTGATGACACTCAAATCTATATTCCCATCTTCTCTAAGGGCTTCGCTTCCAGTGTATGGTGTCTCCGTGAGGTTGCATATATGGTAGATTGCACTTCAAAGTCGAATGGGAAAAAAGAGATCCTCCCCATTTTTTTTGATGTGAAGCCGGATGATGTCAAGCTCAAAACTGAATTGTACAGTAATGCCTTGTCTGAGCATGAGAAGAAGTATGGCCCCGATGAGGTGAAGCGCTGGAAGGCTGCTCTTCGTGAGGTTGCAACTAGACTAGGTTGGAAGCGGGAAGGGAAAGGGTAGGTTTTCCACTACTTTTTCTGAGTTATTAATTTTAACATAATCTATCGAGAACTCAACTAAAATATTACTCGTCGTGCTATTCACTTAACGATGTCAATCATCTCTAGGACTTTTACCTCATATTCAATCTAGTCTTCAAGTTATTAATTTCTCTGCAATTTTAGAAAAAGTTGGCCTAGATGTTAGGTCATCGTCAAGTTGTTTCTGAATGCTAAGCTAACATCTTATTTGGTTGTCAAAAACCTTAAAACAAATTTAAATAGAAAAATTAATAATTTTCGACATATTTAGAAAAAGGAAAAGTGGAAACAACAGACCAATATTAATGCTTATTCATTTAGATCAAACATATTGATTTTGTATTGCTAGCAAAATTATATGTTTGATCAATCTCCAAATGTTGCCTACACATAATGAATAAAGTTATTTGATGAAAATCAGTTTTCAACAATGAAAATTTATTAGTTTTATGTTGATGAGGAAACGCCCGGATCATATTT
This sequence comes from Eucalyptus fibrosa, assembly GCA_017140475.1. NCBI lineage: Eukaryota > Viridiplantae > Streptophyta > Magnoliopsida > Myrtales > Myrtaceae > Eucalyptus > Eucalyptus fibrosa. The sequence goes on from CM029512.1 coordinate 24,102,982, forward strand.
ATTAGTTTTATGTTGATGAGGAAACGCCCGGATCGTGTGACATATTCTCTATATTATTAAAGGAACTATACAGACTGTTATGGATGGTGAATTTTATCTACAAAATCCCACGGCTCTCCCTCGTGTTTTAATGGTGCTTCTTGCAAAAAAAAGAAAGACACGTGAAACATTAACAATATGTTTAGTTCCAATAACAACCATATGTTTTATATATTTGATTTTAGGGGTATTTTAGAAATTCTGAGAATAGTCCTCCTTTGTTACATATGGGTGTGCAAAAGACTTATATTTTTAAAGAAAAACAGAGCGATAATATTAAGTTTCAGCGTAGTAATTATAACATAGATGATTACTAGAAACAATAATCTTACATCACCACCTCACTTTCTTAATAACTAATTTGGAAATGTGGAGCTCACACCGCTTGATGCAGCACCCAAAGCTTGGAGATTGATAGTGTCTCTATGGAGTTTCCCGTCGAGATTTCCGCACGAGAGAGAGAGAGAGAGAGAGAGAGAGAGAGAGAGAGAGAGAGAGAGAGGACTTGGAGACGCGGTATGGAGTGAATTTATTTTAATGAGGATTCTATAACATGAGGAATTTTTTTTTTTTTTTTTGGGTCTGATCCTATCCTATGACATGAGTTGATTGTTATTGATATTGAATCTTTAACGAGCCAAAGTCCTCCTCATTGCTACACTTAATTTTCATTTATTTAATTTATGAATAAGTAGAAGGTCAAAATAGTTATAAAAAATATAATTAGATTCTTTGCCACTCTTTTCTCTTCTTTAACCAAATATGAAATCACCTAATTTCCTTCATTTCCACTTAATTATTGCATTAAAACTAAGCATTAGTGTTTACTCCCAATCAGTGTGAATCTGGGTAGTAGCTAGTGTTTAAATCCAATTAATGGGAATCTGGGCAACGAAAGCAGCTAATTCAAGCCCTTTACAATTAAGATGACTTTCATTGTAATTTGAGATTGTATGTTTAAATGGATGAAATTTGTCATTTGAATGATTGCCGCCATTTGTAAATCGGTCTTGATATAGCAAGTTGTCATTATTTTCTCAATCTAAGTTCATCCACCATCTTTGTCTGTCAGGTATGGGGAACTTATAAAATTGATTGTTCGAGAGGTTCTACTTAAGCTGAAGGGGAAGAACAGGCCTCTTCCTAACCATCTAGTTGAAACATATGATCTAAAGCATATAGAGAAATTGTTGGATGTTGGCTCTGATGATCACGTACGTTTCGTCATACTCCATGGGACAGGTGGTATTGGTAAATCAACTCTTGCTAGTATTATCTTCAACCGATTCCGGTCTAAATTCAATTGCAGTAGTTTCCTTGGAGATGTCCAAAGTCATGGTCTTTTAGACATGCAAAAGAAACTATTATCTGAAACATTGGGGTCAAACTCTGCTCAAGAGATCTATGATACCAACGACGGGATTGATCACATAATGAGAGGACTTGGCAAAAAGAAAGTTCTAGTTGTTGTCGATAATGTGGATGAGAAGAAGCAACTCGAGAACCTCGCAGGGAGCTGTGACTGGTTTGGTTGTGGAAGTAGGATCATTGTCACAGTCAGGGACCTAAGGACAATACGAAATAAAGACAACCTAATGCGACCTAGCAATTACATGGACTACTCGGTAAAGGAGATGCCTTTTGATCAAGCGATTCAGCTTTTCAGCAAGCATGCTTTTAGAAGCAAGACTCCTTTAAAAGATTGCTACAACTTCTCAAAAGAAGTTGTTTCCAGTGTAGGAAAGCTTCCTTTGACTTTGGAAGTTGTGGGTTCTCTTTTCGCCAACACGATTAGATCTGAGTGGGACAAGAGATTGGAGGAATTAAAGCGAGCCCCATATAAGGATGTTCGACAAGCATTGATGAAAAGCATCAACAAATTGGAAAAAATAGAGAAGGACATATTCCTAGACATAGCATGTTTTTGTGTTGGAGAGGATAAGACTTATGTGGACTACATGTGGCGTAGTAGTGACTATTCTCCACACAGCGCAATTGATGTTCTTCTCCTCATGTCATTGATAAAGATTGAAGAGGACAATAACAAATTTTGGATGCATGATGAAGTTCGAGATCTAGGAAGGTATATCATGAAGGAAGAGAATTTTGAATATGCTGCAGCGCGCCGTTGGGTTCGAATTGATGAGAATACTCTAGATATATTGAGAAGCAAAGAGGTGAAAGTTATTACAACTTGAAGATATGATCAATCCAGAAAAATCTTTGGTCATGAATATCAGTTGACGGCTTGCTTTGTTTTCTAACATATAGAGAAAATAGAAAGCAACTCTTAAACAACAAAAGTATATATTTTCATGCCTTACCCAAGTAAAACGAGAAGAAAGATAATGCATCGTTTGGAATTTTTCATTTCTTGTTTTAGGGAGAATGAAAATGAGTTCTTTCCTTCGTTGAAAAGGTGTTTAGTTTGTGAAAAGACAGAGGCATCAACACCAAATGGACATTTTAAACAGCTTGGTTTGTCTTATTTTGTAGTTGAGAGAAGTGCAATAACTTTTTTGTTACAACGTGCGCTTGATTTAATTTGTCTTGAGTTGAAGAAGAACTATTGATATTATTGACTACTTACATTGGTTTTTCACCTCTCGTGTTGCACGCTCATCTTTATTCTCCTGTTGCTGGCAGGAAAAAAGAGCCATACGAGCACTCAATTTGGGTATTAGTCATGACTTGACACCTGAAGAACTAGCCTATCTGCCAATGCTGAGGTTCCTTGGAGGGGTAACACTGAATTTCATTGGCAACTTTGAGAATCTTCTTTGTAATTTGAGATGGCTTTCTTGGCATCTTTGCCCGCTATATTTTTCAGCAACAAATCTTCACCTGGTGAATTTGGTCGTGCTCGACCTTTCGAGGAGCAGAATCACCCATGACTGGGGTGGATGGAGACAAATCAAGGTACTAACACACTTGGCTTATGTTCACTTCATATTTTTTTAATTGACTTTGGTAGCTAGGTGTATACTATCGTATTCTCATACTTTTCGTTGGCATGGAATTGGCCTTTTTTTTTCATTGTAGATGGCAAAAAAGTTGAAAGTTCTAGATTTGACAGATTGCTTTGGGTTAACCAAGACACCTGATTTTTCTGAGTTTAGCAAGTTGGAGAAATTGATTCTTGAGGGTTGTTTCAATTTGTCTACCATCGATAGCTCAATCGGTAAGCTAAAACTACTAAGTACTTTGAATATCGGTGGATGTGTTTCCCTCAAAAGGTTGCCCGAAGAAATCAATTCTCTAGAATGCTTGTCAGAGATTATCTCGCCCTACTCCAAAAATCCAATCAAGCTTCATGAGGCACTAGACAATCTAAAATCTTTGACAAAGCTTGACATTAAATTTGATATCAACCAAGTCATCGGCTTTGCCTGCTACCGGAGCTCCCTCGAATTCGAATTTGAAATTCCTAATGATTTTAGCTGCTGAATTCCCAGTTCTTCCTGATCTCTCAAGCCTAGTTCATTTACATCATCTTGAAGTGCGTAAACAACGCATGACATTTTGGATCCCGAATGAGGTTACCTCACCTTGGAAGGATGTGCAGTCCATCAATCGGCTTCCACTTAGCTTATCAACCTTGAAACTCCACTCCATCTTGCAATTGCCAGATATTTTTTACTTCCAAAGCTTGTCAGTTCTGTCTATTAGCGAATGTTTGATGCCATGCTTGCCTGATCTATCGTGCTTGAAGAGGCTACAAGAGTTATGGCTTAGTAACTTCCCTGAACTAGCGGACATTACTATGTGTGATGTGATCAGAAAGTTGCCTAACCTGTCGAGGTTGAAAAATTTACTGTGTCTCGAGCTAAAACATTGTGCAAAGTTGAGAGCTGTCTAAGGCTTAAAAGAATTGAAAATTTTGAAGAATGTGAAGATGAAATGGTGCATGTCCTTGGAAAGGTTGCCGGATGTGCCCTTGTCCACCAAGTTGGAGACAAATTGGACACCGCCAAAACCTGAAGAGGACGTCATTCAGCCGGCGAAGCGATTGCGACTTTCGTTGGAATAGCATGACAGGCAGGCAAGCCTTGTTGAAATTGTCAGGTTTCTTTTGATTACGATGAAGGAAAACAGAAGTTTTCATATCGGTTATTTTTGCTAACCTGGTTTGGATAAAGGCTAAGAAAGAAATGGCCGCGAGTATTCAGAGTTTTGAAGCCCTGCATGCGGAATAAAAACCAAATTTATGGCCTTGCCTGTGGAAGAAAGCCCAATTTGCAACCCTCATTCACCACCGACATGAACTAGTCCAGGTGTCCTCACATCACTTCTTGAGCCATATATCGTATTTTTTGATGTTGTTACTCAAATTGAATTCTCGTGATGCATGAAGTTGTTATGCTTTATTCATTTTAATTATCTCTAATGTATGCATTATTATGTATGACTAGGCTTAACAAATATTCATTACAAATATCTACGCTAATCAGTTGCATTAGGCACGATGGCACATCTGACTCGACTGTCAGAGTAGCATTTATGGAAAATAATTTCTAAGAAATCATTTTTCAAGAAAATTTAATTATTTTATGATATTCAACTGAAACCTAAAAATGAAGTGGAAAATATTTTTCGTTATTTGATAAGGAAAATATTTTTCTCCATACACTTTTTTTACAATAATTTTATTATTTTATTTTTAAATCAAATTTTCAATTTTTTTAATAAAAAAATATCGATTTTTAATTTATTTTATTTTTATTTTTATCTTCTTCTTTGGCTAGAGCTAAAGCTCGTTGGCCTCAAGCCTCACCAGATTGGTGAGCGCAAAGTGGTGAACTCGAGGTCGGTAGAGGTCAATGGGTCTCTAGCTTGCCGCTCGTTACTCGCCACTCGCGAGGGCAAGCCTTTAGCTCACCAACCTTAGACCTCGCTAGAGGTTCGTGCTTGTGGCACTAAGCGGGAGCCTCTAGCTTGCCAATTTGGCGAGGCCCGAGGTTGGCATCAACATGCCTTGAGCTTGCTCAAGGCCAGCGAGCTCAAGGCTTACCACTGACCAATCATTAGCTATAGTCATGGTTGGCGATTGGTCAAGAAGAAGGTGAAAAAAATAAAAGGAAAAAAAAAAAAAAAAAAATAATTAAAATTTTGAATTTTTAAAAAAAGAAAGAAGAGTGGCTAGTAGGATATAAGATAAGAGAGAGTGAGTAAAGAAAATATTTTCCTCAACTTGAAAAGTAGAAAATATTTCCCCTATTTTAAGACTTGCTTTCCTTGATAGAAAATGCCTTCCCTGACTAGTTCATTTTCCGTGAAATAAACACCGAAAAATATGGAAAATGTTTTTTCGAAAGTTATTTTCCGCGAAATGAACGGAGTATTAGTATTCATGATTTTGCCTTGGAAAAACTAAAATTATTTCCAATTTGTCTTCCATCCCCCATTTGATGAAACAATTGTGGGGATTATGGCAATTTCCAATTTCCAATTTGTACGTCACATCAAGGACTAGGTTTGCATTTAGCGTCCAGATCAGCACATATTGATGGTTTATATTGACCAATAATTTAAATACCCTAAATTCAGAGAATGAATTGACTCAACATTTAATCTAATAGAAAATTCGTAAATGCTGCTTTAGATATAAAACATTTACATACAATGACCGTTGTGAAAAACCTATATGGGTCACATTCTTTCTGTTTTTCAGTAAATTTCTTCAACTGAGGTTAGTTTTGAGATGAAGGTAGGGTGGGACAACTAGGATGGATGCGATGCAGCGCATATTACTTATCCTTCATGGACTGTGCGCTGAACGATGGGCTATGTACTGCGAGGACCAATCAACAGTTAAAAATACCTACACCAAAATCTCCTCTCTCATTTTTTTTTTTTTTTTATGTTGTTGCTAACATTGCTCACAAATTTTGTGTTTATATGTGGTTCAATAGGCGAATAAATCAACTCGAGATACACAAAAATAATAATAATAATAATAATAAATAAATAAATAAATAAAAACCTTTGCACTTAAATCCTTAAGCATTTGACTTGTAATATAAGAGGCGCGAGTCTATTGTGAATTGATTAATGAACTAGTGCTCGTGAAACATCACTTAATTAAGAGGTTCCATTTGGCCTCGCCTGCTCTTTTTTTCCCTTTATTTCTTGCCCCCTTCTATTTTGTCTTTTTTTTTTAAAAAAAATGGATTGTCAAAATTATACCCCCGCGCCTCTTTGTCAATAGTGCACATTACATGCTTACCATAAAAATAATAATATAATAATGTAGTACATACGACACCCACTTGAACTACTCGCTCCATTTGTTTCGTAGAAAATGAATGATTTGAAAAATATTTTCTAATTGTATGAATTGAAATAAGTAGTCAATGAAAAATATTTTCATTATCAATAACAATTTATGTCTAAACTTTTCTTAGACGATTAAATTAATTTTTTGCTTGTATATTTTTGCAAGCAATTATTTTTAGAATTTTTTTTTCAATCATTCATTTTTCGCAAAATAAATGCACCCTAAGTGTCCTCATGTCAATTCTTGAGCCATATACTATATTACTTGATGATGTTAACGTAATGTATTCTTTTCCAAATTGAATTCTTGGGCTGCATGAAGTTATTATGTTTTATTCATTTTAATTATCTCTAAAGTATGATTTTATTAGTTATGATAAGGCTTAACAAATATCATTGCTAATAACTATGATATGGGTTGCATTAGGCACAACGGCATCTCATAGCATTTGTGATTTAGCCAATGAAAGACTAAATTTTTCCAACTTGTCATCCATCACACATTTGCTGAAACAACAATGCATACTTCTGCAATTACCAAATCTGCTTATTGAAATCGTGATTCCACGTGGCCAATGAGTTGGATCAGCTATCAAGGACTTGTTTTACATTTAATGTTCAAAACAACACATATTGATGATTTACTTTGAAATAATAATGTAATTACCCAGAATTGATCAAGCTGGGATGACGTGTTTACTATCAGAGCAAACATTGTTTGCTTGAGTCTGCTCATGATTAAACAAAATTGTAAATCACCGATGCGAAATCGATCAGATTCTGAAAAGGTAAAACTCAAGAAAAGGAATTGCTTGCCCTAATCCAAACATATTTGCCATTTTGGCTCATGGCGAACTAAATTTAGGTGGGCCAGGCCACAAGGCCGATGATCACCTATATGCACGATTGCCCTGTTGAATCCCGATATATTGGAGAGGTAAATTAGTTTGTTGTGCAAAAACATATTCAAAATGTTACATGACCAGCGCCCAAAAAAAAAAAAAAAAAAAAAAGCCTTTGCAAGGAGTATTGTGAAATTGGGAGATGTCTCAATAGTTACAAGTTTAGTCCGTGGACAGATTTCTGAGAGTATGACTTTAAACTCCAAGTGCGCATGTTTTTCGTTATCCTCTCGTCCGGCTGTCGCCTGTCCTAATCTACATAAGCGTGTTTTTCCTTGTTTAGCATGCTCTGTTGTCTAAGACGCCATATTATACGTAACTGCAATCAATAAATTGCTCCAAGGACATCTTGTATGGGATCATGTGCAAGGCGTAGAAGCTAAGTTAATAAAATCAAGCTACTCGCAAGTCTAGCAATAGAGTCCGGAAGCCCCCTGTATATTTGATTGTTCTGGCTGAAATAATCATATAACTGCTGGTATGTTTTGGGGAGTGTTGTTAATTCTCTTCTCATGATCATGAGGTCGTTTATGGTCATAGATACTCGGCACTAACACTTAGGTAGCAAAATTGTGCAAGAAAGCTGACGACTGTTTTCCCTTCCCTGGATATCCTAGATGTTTGCTAAAGTATCTTGTCAGATTTCTGATCTAGTATGTTCCTTGCAGGTAGAAGTATGGGGTCTTGATCCTAGAGAAATGGATGTTCTAGTTGTTGGGGCTCCTGTAGGAGCGACAACTTTACGCTTTACCTCTTTTATCTCAGGTTTGCGATCCATTCTTCCTACTAAGAACTTGTATGTATGACAGGGATGTTGTTAGACATTGCACTTTTCTATAAAATGATAAATGTCAGTTGGCATTCGCAATCTAGAGGTTAAACCACCTAGTTCTTTCACTCCTCAAGAAATTGATCACCTGACATCTCGCATCCAAAATGGTGGGACAGTAATTGTTGAAGTAAATAAGTTTTCATTTTCTATGGATTTAGCTGTTAATATCACATTCCGGTTTATTCCTTCAGATTCGGGTTTTCAGGTCTTAAAATAGTGCTTTAGCTGTTCTACTTGTTGGAATTTTGTTTGTTAAAACAAAATAAGTGCTTTTTACTTTGTCCCACATGGAAAAGGTGAGAGCAAGTAAGTCGGTTTAAAAATGTGGATTTTCCTTTTTGTAGTTAAAGGAATGATTGGGTGGGGCTAGACCCCACCATACCCTTGAACGGGTGCGTGATTATTTGGCGCACTTAGCACTTTGCACGCCCCGCCCGCGGTTTAATTAGCATTAATCCCTTGCTATTTATTTTTTTTTATTTTTTTATTTTTTATTTTTAATTCAAAGGTTGCCTTTTAATTTGAGAATTTTCGGAAATGAAATATAAAATGAAAATTCAAAATTCTATTCAAAAAAATATTATTCCGAATTTTATTTGTGTCTTTTCAAGACAACCTTTGAAAAAATTACTTATTTGGTTTTGCAATTTTTTCCGAAAGATTGCAATTGTTTGGTTTTTTACTTCTTTCGAAAAGTCGCGTTTGTTTATACAAACAATTTTCTAAAGGTCGTGTTTGTTCATTATTTGGCAGTTTTTCACGAATAGTTGCAAGACTGCTTTCATATATATATATATACTTGTCAATTTTCGGAAGAAGAGAGTGGTCATTTTTTCGAGTCTTCTTTCTGAAAAACTGTAGCCAATTGATTGTTTTCCTAAAGAGAACCTTGAGAAATACTAGAATTGCTATCTAGTATTCTCATCCGAGACTTTGTTGTATCATGGAGGATTTTTGCTGGTGATTGTCAAGCTTTGCAATACAAAGGCCGCTTGAGTAGTATAGTGTTGCAAGCAACTCATTTTCCGCACATGACTACATGCTTAATCATGTTAGTCTCTGAATTCTTCAAATTCACAAGCCATTTAGAAGATGTACTCTGTTAATAACTTTCTTATGAGAATGATGAGATTTTCGCAAGAATCACATCTTAGGTCGATAGGGTATATATCTTTTGCAAGTCAACTTTATAGCGTTGTCTATGCACCGAAATGAACATATGAGAGCTTGCTATGATTTCTACCTTTAGAGGTCAAGGAATTTAATTTATCAAGGGTAAATTTACAAATAACTCTGAATTAATACATTTGTGACAAATTTACCTTAAATGACCATGAGAAAACCCAAAACTGATACACTTATGATAAATTTACCCCAAAACTAATTTGTTCGACCGTCAAAAACCCTAAACTAGTATATTTGTGACAAAAATAACCTTTGTTAAATTGGATTAATATCATAAAAAGTCACAAAAATGATACGACTATGACGAATAGAGAGTAAAATCCTAAATTGGTATATTAGTCAACTGTCACGTGTCATCCAATTTAACAATTTGACGGTAAAATTTAACGAAAACTAACAGAGAGTATATTTGTTATAAAAGTACTAGTTTTTGGTAAATTTATCAAAAGTGTACCATTTTGGGTTTTTGGGTAAATTTATTACAGGTGTGTTAATTTGGTGTTTTTCAGGATATTAACCCATTTATCAATGGAAGCTTGGAAAAACTATCAACTACCACTACCCAAGAAAAAGTCCTAGCGGAGATCTTTGTCTGAATTGATAGGACATCTTGCTTATGAAAGTATGTACAAGGTGATTACTTTGTCTGGAGCTATGGGCAGAAGCAAGCACTGTGGAAAATATCTTAGTTTCTGATTACCTTGTCTGGTCCTCATTTAAGGAAAACAAAGGAAGGTAACAGAAAGAATGTAGAAACAGAGCACCATACATCTTTTGTTGTTACAGCTAAGAGACTGACTTGTATTTTGATGATAAGTGGAGTAGCCCATGCAGCCACATCATCGTTAAATCTGTCAGATTTTCTTGAAAGTGATTGTTGATGCCTATTTGAAACTAAATGTTTTCTGCATCTATTTCCACAGAGAAAATATGACATGACGTCTTAGTCTTCACTTTCTTGCTCCCTTGCCTTATATCGGGAAGCCAACTAAATTATGTACCTCTGTGCTTGCACAACTTTCAGGCTAAAGTTGGAGCTGGCTCTGCATTTCTCTCTATGGTTAGTCCTTTTTTGGCCCTTGAGATGTAGTGTGATCTCTTTCATGATCAGGAAATCTGATTTTTTATTCGCTATGTGGACTGGACTCTTTTCATATGCTCAAATAATGTGAAAATGAATTATGCAAGCATATGTTGCTGGGAAGTTTGCCAGTGCATGCCTGCGTGGGTTAAGGGGCGATGCTGGCATTGTCATAGTGTGCATTTGCTGCTTCTCAGGTTTGGCCCTTGAAAAAACTTATCGAGATCCAATCTCTTTACTTCTCTCGAACACAAACTAAAATGACCAATGATTTTCTTTATTGTTGTCCCCGTTTTTTCAGGGGAAAGAGCTTCCGTTCTCAGCATCCAAAAGTCACCTCAATCGTACTAGGGTGAGGAGGTTCTTCCCTTTGGCCTGCTGAATTAGTACGAAAGGTCTGGAATTTTAATAATCCTAACATTTTTTAGGTCTACTTTGATTACATTAGAGAAAGATGAAGTTTTCCAATTTCGGCCTCTATTTGTTAACCTGAAGAGATGGCTTGGAAAGGGCAAAGAAAGAGCCAGCGGCGAGCATTCAGAATGGCATTTCATTTATCAAGAAGTGATCAGGTTAAGGACGTGGCTTTTTCAAGGAAAAAGATGTCCCCTGCATAATTTCCGGCCATTTTCTACTCAAAATTGGCACTTGGGAATAAGTGGTTCATACCTAAGAAGATACCCAAGTTTATTTTGCGTACCTGATGCAGAAAACATAGAGGTTTTTCTTTTCTTGCATGTTATGTACTCGAACGGTGGTCTGCGTAATAACATGGTGGATGGATGTTTGTGGATCATTGTCCTATGTCCATCTTTCTTTTGTTTCCAACTTTAATATTCTCCCGTAATGTCGCCTCCAAGTAGCACTATCAGCTGTACAATGCTGCGGCAAGCAAACGGTAGACAGAGGACGTGACGGGCAAACGAGCGAGAGAGCCCTCATGGAGGCTCTTCTTCGGTGGTGGGCAGGGGGAGTTTTGAGAATTTTTCAATTTGTAGATGCCTCTTAGGAGGTTCGCCCTAATCACCGGCAGCAATTCTCACACCAAGTTTTTACATCCACGAAGAGGACAACTCGCATCCATAACGAATTGCTAAAAGAGTAAGCCTCTCTGGCCTTGTGAAATCAGTTTCTTGGATAAACTCGCTTTTGAACCGATTTCAAAATCGGTTCTCTGGTGACACCGGTTTAACCAGTTCAAACAAAACCCTGAAATGTCGAAGTTGTATTTTTTCTCACGCTCTCTCTTGTATCACCTGAGTCCCCATCTAGTCTCGTATCTTTCTCACTCTCTCTCTCTCTCGATCTTGCGGATTGTGGCCTTGCCTTTGACGGCCCACTAGGTGCTCTTTGGTTTCGTTTTTGAATTCTTCGTCAAATGGATTTATTTGATTAAATGACGGCATACATCCAAAATAGTGGGAAAGAAGTTGTCAAGGAAATTAATTTCAATCTTTTATGGATGTAGACGCCAATCTTTTAATCATGTTAGAGTCTCCGAATTATTTTAATTCACAAGCTATCTTAAAGATTTACTCTATTGAAAAGTTTCTTTAAGTAAAGGAAGAGATTTTCATGAGAATTGCATAGTAGGTCTATCACGACCTACCTTTCCTATTTGGAGGGAAAAGATGTTAGGTTTAGGGGTATTATTTAAAAGGCATATCTACAACCCTCTCCCAAGCCTATTATTAATGGAATTTCAAATTGACGCTATAATAACTTTTTTAATAAGAGTCACTACTAGCCTATTGAAGTCGGTTGGAAATCAAATGAAATACGGGAACATATCTTACTTCCTACGTAATAAAGAATCTGATAATCTAGATTATACTAATTAATCAACAAGTGCTTTTGTACCTAATCTAATTCATTTCAATGCACTAACATGTGAATTAATTATGCAAGTGTGAAATCATTAAAATAACAATCTACAAAAACAAAAATCTAATGCTAAGAAATAAGAAAAATGTCATTTCTAACTATGCTAAAGGGAAACCACAATCAACATGTCAAAGTATGCAATCAATTGATAATCAAAATGGATTTGCACAAATAACAATATCTTTAAGAACATTCAAACCCTATAGTAAAGTCTTAAGAATTTGTTTAATTTTAAGCACAAATTTTATCAAAGATTTATACATATTTTAAGAGAAAACTACTCAAGCTTTTTCACACCTTTTAGAAACAAATATTTTTAAAATTTTTAAATCCGAAAATATGGATTCGGACTGGGCCCTAGGGCCCAATTCGAACATCGACACGTATAGTTTCGCGGGGCCGGGCTATGGACATCGAAATTGGGCCAGTACATCAGGCCCTCCTCCAATGAACCAAACCCACTAAAAAATTAGCCCAATCCGAACTATCTAAGCTAAGCCACGCGCAAGCTTTATAAAACTAAATCAAACCCAACGTCAACACTCAAGCCCACTTATGCCGAACCCAATCCAATGAGACTAAATGGAACCCTAAGCTCTTTCAACTTGCCTAAGCCTACGGTCCACCATAATCTTAGTGAGTCCACACTAAGTCCTTATTCTAAACCTAAAACCCCCACTAATCCCATAAAGCCCATATTAAACCCTTTACCCTTTACCTCCTTTTTCACCTTCCACCACCAAGCCGCCATCGTTGTTCTTCAACCATTCAAGATTTCGCAAAATTACGTTGGCAAGTGACTGGAGCAAACAGGGCATTAAAAGGAACTCAATAAACAAACCGGCGAGGACTCATTCAGGAACCGTCACAAGGCCTTTGCTTCACCGACACACCCCATTGTTTAACCACTAGCATGCATGCGGCTCATAAAAAGAAGAGGAGAATGTGGGCAGAAACATTCAGAGCAGCACGAATCCGGCGAGGGAATAATCAACATCACCAAAGGACGGCATAAGCCAGCCCGTCGGAGGACCGTCTTGGTCTCCTTTTATAGTAGCACTAACTGGGGCATTTTCACAAACAGTTGACGTGTGCTACCGAATCATAATGTTTCCAGCTCAACCGGGACTCGGATGCGTGCTGGAGATCTCGACGCACGACGTATGGGGACTATGGAAACAAAATGCAAGGGCAACGAGGCCCGGAGCTCGCACGAGCTGAATGGCCGCGAGCGCCGGCGCAACGTCACTTAAAACGGGGTAAAACTGAGGACTCGCAGTAAAGGGAAAAACAGGGGCGGTCGCGCAGCGGCCCTACTCAGCTCGGCGGCGGCGAATGGAGGACAAGCTTGACAGATTGGGCCACGCCCGATCGTCTTGCACACCTCCAAGCCGAGATCCTTGGGATATCCACACAACCCCACACAAATCAAAATGAAACACACCGAGGCCTACTGTGGGGGAGAAGAACGAGTCGGTGAGGGTCGGTGGCGGAGGTCCAGACGCGGCGGCTACCGGAGGAGGCCCTTCACTCCCGGCCTCACTCTGCGCTCTCTGCTTCTCTCTCACTCACTCAATCTCGTTCTCTCTCTGAACCTACTCCGCCCAAGTCTCCTCCCCCCCTCTCACGCTCCCTCTCTCCCTTTTAAAAGCAACCGTCAAGTGCGCATGGCTTCTGCCACTGCCAACTTGCCGGCCGGCCTGGTCCCGACCCGCGGACCACGGCTGCTTCTGCTTTCTGCCCGTGTACGTCTCTGTTGCTACAGAGATGCGTGGGGAAGGAAGGAGGAAGGGAGAGGAGCGCAGGCTGGGCCGGGGAAAAGGGAAAATGGGCCACCCCGGCGGGAAAAGAAGAGGAAAACGAAAAGAGGCTGGGCCGGTCTAAACCTGGCCCAGTCTTGCCCTTTTTTTTTTTTTTTTTTTGCTCTTTTTAAAAACCATTTTGTATAACTTCTTTATATAAATCTTAATAAATTCTCTTTAAATAAAAAAAAAAATCTTAATAAATTCTATGTAAATATTCCTAATATCTATTTATTAATGATGATTTGTTTTAGTGGCTTAAAATTAACCCTGAACTTTCAATGCAATTAAAGGATGATTAAAAGAGTTGCCAAAAATTTAAGTGTCCATAAATGTAGCCCAAAACAAGCTCAAAGGATCGTCAATGAGATTAAGCTGCATGCGGTGTTGGTGCTAAATTCATACAATTAAGCCAAGGCCTTCACATCGTTAATGGAAACACAAATTTAAGATTGCAGCAACCTAGACCACATCAAAGTCGGGAACGTTGCCAATGCAACCAATACAAGTATGACCTACCAACTACAAGAGACCAGACTCAAGCTCAAGCAGGCCAACCTAATCCATGAGATAATTGCTAACGCAAGACGTGAGAAGCATTGTTGGCCCGGTTACATTTTGATCTATAAGCAAAGAGTTTCTGGACTTGTATTCGGATCCAAGAGTGGTAAAAGAAACATGAGATATTAAAGGGTTTCATCGTATATATGATCTATCTATGAGATTATTGCTAACACAAGAAGTGATAATTTCAAGATTTTTTACCTCATTTATTTTTCCTTTATTTGTAGGAGGGCCATGTTTTTTATCCATTCCTAGAAAGAGGAAACTTTCTTTAGTCGGTCTTTTAATTGGTGGGTTTACAAACATCAACATCACCCACATTATATTTTGTTAAATTTACTTATGCATGATGTTCATAACTTATAAACCAATCACAATCAATAGTCAGTGGAATAAGAGTTTCTCTTTGTTTCCTAATTTCTTTATTTGGGTTTGGATCATCGCTTGGGTTTATGAATATTTCAGCTTTCATCGTAAGATCGGTTTAACTCTTTGTATAATGATACTTTTCTCTAATTGCGCTTTGATGAGCTTTCACAATTGTGTTATGTTCAACTATTAACGATTGTCCATTTTATCTGTCATGTATGTATTCAACCAAGCTAGGTTGAATGAATTTTGACACACTACGTCAATATTCAACTAACTTGGATGATATTTTGGTATTTTGTGGCAATGAGAATTTTACTTTGGATATGTATCACTAAAAATTCCTTGATGGCCATGCTAGATGAAATTCTTGAAGGGAAGTTGGGATTTATGATTGTGGGCCTGTGGCTACTTCAAGGTGATGATGAGACACGCATGAAACATGGGTCAATGAAGATGGCATGGTGCACAATGTGGACGTGTAGGTGCTTTTCCTTTGAATGTAATCTCAATTTCAATGTAATTTACATTTTCTCGTCGGATGCTTATTGAAATTAAAAATAATCTATTTTCTCGGACTTGCCTGTTTTCCATTTACTTCAAAGCATTGAACCCGCTATAAAATACCAATTTGAATTCAAATCAAATGTTGAAGATATCTTCTCACCAAGTGTTGTAGAAATCCACCATGTCTTGTTTATTATCCACTTTTTGCCTGTAATTTCATGCAGATTTCTTGTCAATATTTTGCCCTATTGTCCATTCACTGCTTGTACCAAGGTCCATCCAAATCGATCATCCACATTCAAAACTCTTTGACGATGATAAGTGTCATCTAATTTGTTCACCTTTTATAATTAAGAGGTCCATCAAAACAATTAACGTTTTATTAACATAACACACAAAATGTGCATATTATTAGCTTTTGATTATTCTGTCATCACTAAAATAGTCGTAAGGAAATTCGTAAATATTTGACTCAATTGCTCTTTAGGAGCTTGCGAATGTGTGGAATTTGTAATGAAGCCTATAGAAAATTCAAAAACATCACCAGAGATATGAAACGTTTACTTACAACGAAAATGCAAATTCATTGTATTTACTTGCTCCACAATTTCCTCTCATTTTCGACTTAACATCCAAGCAACGAAGAAGCCTCAAAAAGTTTTGAGCCCATTGCAAAAGTTTCCCATCCTCTTCGTGTCTCTTTCCTCTCTTTATCTTTTATGTATGCTTCATGCATCAACTCGCAATTGAGTTGACCCCACAATGTCCTCTCATTTTTAACTTAACATCCAAGCAACTAAGAAGCCTCAAAAAGTTTCGACCCCATTGCAAAAGTTTCCCGTCCTCTTCGTGTCTCTTTCCTCTCTTTATCTTTTATGTATGCTTCATGCATCAACTCGCAATTGAATTGACCCCACAATGTCCTCTCATTTTTAACTTAACATCCAAGCAACTAAGAAGCCTAAAAAATCCCATTGTTTCGACCCCATTTTTATGCAAAATTCGTTTCCCATCTTCTTTGTGTTTCTTTCCTCTTCTTTATCTTTCCTCTTATCTTTTATGTATGCTTCATGCATCAACTCGCAATTGAGTTGACTTGTCAGAGAAAAAAACAAAATTGTGGAAAAACACGAAAGACATAAAGTCATGCACGCGTCTGTCCTTCCGCTTTTTCAGTTTCCTTGCGTTTACATGGGAATTTCGCAAGGAGTTGAGGGGAAGTTTCATGTGTTTATCACATGGACATGGCTTGAAAATAGCCACCCTATTCCACGCGTTATCACTTTCCTTGCGCTGGTTGGCGTGAAAACTTGTCCGCAGCCCATATGCTTTTTTGGCTGCTAATCTACAAGTTTATTCTAACGCATCTCTTTGGACGACCATTTCCGAGTCCCTTCGGTACTGCCCTGTCTCAGCTTTTCCAACGCACCGCAACTAGAAATCAACCGTTCAACGCGAATTCCCCTCCCGATGGATCCCGAGACACGGTCATCTGATTCGACGGTTGGGATCGGTTTCATCAGATGTTGGGACGATGAATGAAGGAAAGAGGTGCTGTCTGCTGTCCCATCGCCAAATCAATGCCAGCCGGAGACGATTCAAACCAATTGCTAGACTACGAAAAAGACATGATGAGCCACGATCACATGCATCGTGTCCTATATTCTGGTCGGACAAGGAAAAGGATCATCGCTTTTTCTCATCACATGTCGGTATTGAACAAAGAGACAACTCGCTTTTCATTAGACACAGCATCATTTGAAAAGGGACATGGTATAATACAATCAATGCAATCCTAAATTATAATGCGCAACTTATGCTTTATCTTGCGAAAATAACATGAACCATGTGTGTGTGATCCGCCTTTTCTTGTCATATGATTGTTGTAGAGAAGGACGAAGAAATTTCTCAAGTGCAAACCTGGGAAAAAAAATGACATCAATCTCAGTTCTTCAATGAAATTGTCTATGAATTTACATGCCTATCTTCTTGTACGTGATGAAAGTTTTTTACTTCATGTTCCACAAAGAAAAGAGTTTGGTCCTTATAAGGTTTAAGGAAGAAAAAACATCACAAAGAAACCCTGAGGGGTGGGACAACACAACGCCACCTTCTATATTTCCTCCTAGGTGGGGAAGAAAAAGATCCACCTAAGAATGAAAGGGGCCTTTGGTGGTGAAGGTATAAATCATGTCATCTCTTCGGAGATGGCCACCACCGGATAGGAGGTTATATAATAGCCTTCCATACCTAGGGTGAAGAGGTGGTGCTCGAAAAAGCACCTACTTGGTTGGTTGTGCCTCACACAAGTCTCTGAACCGTCTACCAACTTGATAACCTTTGGTTCAAAGACTTGTGCAAAGAATAGCAAAGTTCTTATTGGTGGGAGAGAACAATATATGATGGGTATCACATTAGAATTTTTATATAAGAAACCTATATTTGTCACTTTCTTGTTAGAATATTTGGTATCCACCACACTACTTCTTGTTTTAGGCTCTTATAAGTGAAAATTACACCAACAGTCCTGAATGTTTGGCTGAATATGCAGTCAAGTCCTAAAATTTGAATTTGTGCAATTAAGTCCTAAATGTTTTTTGCTAACATGGATTCCAAAATATGATGTGACATTTTGTATTATCTTTTTGCATACATGGCTTTGATATGGTGCAAATGCAGTGTCAAGTCATGAAAATTTATTAATTAAAAAGTTAAGTAAGACCAAATAAATTTTCAAAAAATGGAGAAAACTTGAAAAAAAAAGGACAAAAACTAGAGGAAAACTAAAAATGAAAGTCCTAGAGAGTGGAATGGTAGGTGAGGATTGTCTGAGGGTTTGGAGAGACAGTGGAACTACCCCGAGTTCGTCGCTTTCTCTATTCTCCTTATAATGCCCATGAACAAAGCCTGCACTTTCTTTTCTTTGTCATTCATTTTTGGGAATAGAATATCATTTAATAATGACACAAAATTTATCATTCTCGAGGGATGGTGGATGGCCTCGGTGGTGACCAACAACCGGTGACTGGTGGATAGCAACCAGTGGACGGTGACCGACGGTGGACAGTAGGCGGCAACAACGGGTAAGTGCCTAACTAGTAAAATGGACGGATGATGAAGATAGTTTTTATTTTTCATTTTTGTTCTAGAAATAAAGAAGTAAAAAATTTGTACTTCTCATTTCTATTCCAAATCTATTTTTGGGTTAAAATTATTCTAGGAATAAAAATAAAATTACGTCACCAAACAATCTGAATAGAAAAATAGTTTTGAACGTAAATGAATGGTTGTTACATGCCCTAAATCACCATCTGGAGGAAGTTCGATAGAAGGGGGTGGTAGCACTGAGGGTGACTCAGGATAATCTCAATATTTTTTACCTAATTTAGTTTTCCTTTATTTTTAGGAGGGCCATGAGTTTTCTTCCATTCCTAATTAGGGAAAACTTCCTTTAGTCAATATTTTAAGGTCCATTCGTTTGGTAGAAAATGGGCAATTTCCGAAAAATATTTTTCTAGAAATCATTTTCCGAGAAAATGACTATATTTTTCGGTTCTAATAAACCCGAACTTTGAGTTTAAAATATTTTCCGCTGTTCATTAGCTTATTTAATTATTTGAGAAAAATTATCAAAGAATTGAATTTTAATATTTTTAATTGACTAAAAAATTAGTTTTATTTTTTAAATATTTTTTTAAATGAAATTTTAATTATTTGTATCTTTAAAAATCGAAAGTTTTATTTATTTTTATTTTTTCCTTTTCTTTTCCTTCCTCCTCCTTCCTCCTTCCTCTTCGCCGCAGGCTTGACTATGGCTAGCTACCCGACGACCGACCAAGACGCGGCCGCCGTATCCGACAAGCTCGAGGCTCGACCAACCTCGCCCAAGCTCCCCAGAGGTTCGCTGGGCCTTGGCGAGCTGCGAGCTCGCTGAATCTGGCGGCGAAGCTCGGGCTCGCCTGGATTGGGAGCCCGAGCTCCGCCGCCAAATCCAGTGAGCTAGCGGATCGCTAGAGCTCGGCGAACCTTTGACAAGCTCGGGCGAGGCTCGAGCCCCGCCCAGCTCATTGGATCTGGTGAGGCCCGAGCTCTACCTTAGGTCGGTGAGGCTCTGCCTCGTCCGATCTGGCAAGGCCTGAGCTAGGCAGAGCCTCGCCGACCTAGGGCGAGGCTCGAGTTGGCTCGCGGTCGGTCACCGACCGCTGCCGTGGCCGCGATCGGTCAAGGCCAAGGAAAAAGATGAAAAGGAAAGAAAGAAAAGAAAAAAGAAAAGGAAAAAAATTAAAAACTCTATTTTTTAAAAAAAAGAAAAAGAAAGCATAAAAATAAAACAAAAAATGTGTTGGTGAAAAGAAGCAATATGGAAGAAGTTATGGAAAATGTTTTCCACTTTTGAAAAGTGGAAGACATTTTCCTCATCTTTGAAGATTGTTTTTTCCAATGACGGAAAACATTTTCCTTAATTCGTTTATTTTCCGTGAAACAAACACTTTGGAAAATCCGGAAAATGTTTTCCCTGGAAGTTATTTTCCATGAAACGAACGGAGCATTAGTTTATGATTATTTTGTCTTATCCTCATTAATGGAAACAAAGGAAGGTAACATAAAGAATGGAGAAACAGAGCACCATAAACATCATTTGTTGTTACGGCTAAGAGAATGACTTGCATTTTGATGATAAGAGGAGAAGTTCAAGCAGTGACAGAATCGTGTACATCTTTTCTAAAAAAGATTTTTGATGTCTAACTGAAGCTATATTTTTTTGCATCTATTTCCACATTGAAATTATGACAAGACAACCACCAGCTATTGTGGCTCCGCTGGATAAGAGCTCCGCTGATCATTGCCCAAAGGTGAGGGGTTCGAAACCTAGTGGAGGCACTTGGTGTCTTAAGTGTAATGTCGGGGTGGTGGGTCCTCTGCTAACGTTACTTCAGGGTTTACCCACCGGTTTTCGGTTGTACAGAGTTCCCTGGGTATTAATATATATATATATATATATATATATATATATATATATATATATATATATATATATATTATATGACAAGACATCTTAGGCTTCGCTTCTCTACTTCCTTACATTTTTGCTGTAAAGCCAACTGAATACGTCTGTGCCTTGATAACTTTCAGGCTAAGCTGGAGCTGCCCGGCAACTCTCTCGATGGTCAGTCCTTTTTCTGGCCCTTGGGATGTAGTCTGATCTCTTCCACAAACAGGCAATTTAATGGCTTTTTGATGTGCGGACTCTTTTAATATGCTCAAATAATGTGAAAATGAAAATGCAGGCATATGCTGCTGTGAAGTTTGCCGATGCGTGCCTGCTTGGGTTGAGGGGCGTCGCTGGTATTGTCAAAGGTGCATCTGTTGCTTCCCAGGTTTGGTGCCTTGAAAGAACTTATCAAGACTGAAAAATCTTTGTTTTTCTCTCAAATCCAAAATGAAACCACCGATGATTTCTTTATTGTTGTCCCCATATTCCAAGTGACTAAGGGTATGTTTGGTAACGTTTCTGTTCAAAAATTGTTCCAAGGAATAGAGATAGAAAAAACTATTTCTGTTTTGGGGAACAATTTTTGACTAGAAAAACGCGTTTGGTAAACTTGTTCCGGGAAAAAAAAAAGAATCATGTTTGGTAAATTTGTATTCTTTTTTTTGTTTCTTTTAATTTTTTTAATATTTTTTTCCTTTTTTTTTCTTTCTTCTTTTGGCCGGTCATTGACCTCGCCCGGCCCACGGCAAGGCTTGCCGTGGTTGGGTGCGGGCATCACCTAGCTGTGGCCCGGTGAGGCCGAGCCTCGCTAGTGGCTGGGCGAGCTCGGCCTCACCAGATCTAGGCGAGCTCGAGCTCGCCCAGCCAAGGTGAGGCCGAGCCTTGCTAGGGGCTGGCGAAGCTCGGCCTTGCCGGGGGCCGGTGACACTCCGGTGAGGTTGTCAGCCGGTCGCCGGTCATGGTTGAGGCCGGCAATCAGCCAAAGAAAAAAGAAGAAGAAAAGAAAAAGAAAAGAAAGAGAAGAAAAGAAGGAAGAGAAAGGAAATTTGTTTCTCCAAATTGTTCCAGAAACAAGAAATAAGTTTTTTTTTTTTTTGTTTCTTATTTCTGTTCCAAATTTGTTCCCGGGAACAAAATAATAGATTTGGAACAAAAACACAAACAAACGCGTTTTTATTCTTTTCTTGTTCCTCGGAACAAAAAAAAAAAATTTTGTGTTCATGAACAAACAAAAAGAACACAAACATGCACACCCTAAGCTACTATTCTTTGCATTCAAAGTGCACCTCGGTCGTACTGGGGCTGAGGAGGTTCTTCCTCTTGGTCCGCTGAATGAGTACCAAAGGTCTGGAATTTTAATAATTTTGAGAATTTTAGGTTTGCTCTGATTACACATCAAGGGAAGATGAAGTTTTCTAATTTCGGTTGTTGTTTGTTAACTTGTAGAGCTGGCTTGGAGAAGGCAAATAAAGAGTTAGCAGAGAGTATTCAGAAGGGCATTTCATTTATCAAGAAGTGAATTTTTTTTTTTTGTCGGTCCTACTTTATTCCTACTCTAATTCTAAATCTCAAACTTTTGTCTTACTTCTTTACAGGGCATGAGGGTCAAAACCTACATTTAAAATTAAATCGTTCCCACCCCAATCCCCTAAGAAGGTGGAGATTCAAACCCCATCTCCCCCTTTCATGTTAGAAGAGTGGCCACCGGGCAAACCCCAGTGGTTAGGAAGTGAACAGTTAAAAATGCTGCTTTTTGGAACAAAAGAGATGGTCTCTCCATAGTTTGCGGTTATTTTCTACTCAAAATTGGTCTTGGAATAAGTGGTTTGGACCCGGGAAGATATCGAAGTTATTTTGCATAACTGACATAGGAAAAAATAGAGGATTTTCTTTTCTTAAATGTAATGTACTTAAATGGTAATTTGTGTAATAACAAGGTGGATGGCCGTTTGTATATTATAGTTCTATGTCCATCTTTCTCGTCTTCGTCTTAGTGTTTGCATCTTTGTTTTCGACTTTCTTATGCACATGCAGTGTCGCCTCCGAGTTGCACTTCAATTTTGCAATGCCGCTATAAGCAAATGATAGACAAAGAATGCAAATAAGCGGAAGCTCGTTATTGGCACTAGGCTTGAAGTTTGAGAGATTCAAGTGCAGCTTTTTGTGACTTTGTCCAGAAGATTTAAGAGTCTCAAACGAGCAAAGGGGTAGAGGGCAGATGGAGTTGAAATTATCATTTAAAAAAGGCACGAGTTTGAGAATTCTCAATTGGAGATGCCTCCCCACTGATTCTCTCCCCAATCACCAGCAGCAATTTCTTACACCAAGTTCTCCTTACTTGGAGCATTTAAAATAAAAGATTACTGAATTCAGGCTTTGTTTTTTTTTTTTTGGTGAAATGTAAATGATATGAATTTTTTTTTCTTAAAAACTATCGCTCCTATTGCTCAAAATAATTAATTAATGAAAAATGTTTTCATTATTGATAATAATTTATGTCAAATTTCTTGATAGACAATGAAAATAGTTTATACTCATCCATTTAGATAAGTGATATAAGCAATTAATTTTTTTTTTAAAAATTAAAATTATTTATTTTTCTTGAAATAAGATGATCCTAGTGTTTTTTGACGGGTGTAAACGGAGGAGTCTTTTTTCTTTTTCTTTTTTTGCTTTGACTTGTGAAAGTTCAACTAAAATATGTTCCAACGATGAAAGTAGGTATTTCTTTTGTTCTTTTTTCGTATTTGGGCATCATTGAAAATTACAAAGTACACCCATGAAGAGGACAACTCATATCCATAAAAATAATGGTAAAAGAGTGCGCCTCTCCGGCCTTGTAATATTTGTTCTTGAAAATTGAAGCCAAGCCAACATCTTCTTGAATTTCAAACTCTTCCCACTTTCGAGTTCTTACCTAAATACCATCGACACGCAACACAGACATGCGACATGACACGATATGACACATACGTCGACACATCATTTTTCAAAAATAAACAATTCCAACATGTTGGGACATGTAATATATTAAATAAATATTTTTATTTTTAATTAATTTAATTTTAAATTCACAAATATATAAATAATAATAAAAAGAGCTTACAATGAATTTACTCTAATAATATTAATAAATCTGTTTATAAAAAAATTGAAAGACATATTTTTTTGATAAACCGAATGCATAAATATTTGGGAACATGTTTTTAACTTTAATAAAAATTATGAATGAAACTAATGACTAACAAAAGAAAAGAATATTATAACAATTTATTTCTTTATTTAAATAAATCTATGATATTTTATAATGATCAAAATTTATCATTATTTAACAGTTAATATTTTTATTTTTTGAAATCAATTTTTAACTAATTTATTTATTTTTTAATAAAAATAACTTTACCGTCCCAAAATTATTCCCCATCAAAAGTCTCCCAAAAATTATTTGCCTTTCTCATTTTTACCTTCAAATCCTCGTCCCCCAAAATTCTCCCTCGTTTCTCTCTCCCCCTATCCCTCACACCACCTCACGCCACCCCAAAATCCACCCCCTCAGTTTCTTCCCCTGTTCTCTCTCTCTCTCTCCCCCTCCCCCAGAAAAATCAAAGCACCCATCAATCACCCCACGCCCCATCTGCTCCCCTGCCCCCATCAATCAATCGGCCCCACCACCTTCTCCCACGCCCCCATCTGCTCCCCGCCCGTTCGGTTTCTTCCACCACCCCCGCCCTCCCCCACAAGAACACCTTTCATTCTCAACTCTCTCTCGGTTGCCTCTTCGCAGTCGCTCGCCGCCTCGCCTCTGGCCTTTCCTTCTTCGAATCTGCAGCCTCGCCGTCGGCCATCCATCGCAGTCGCGGCCCTCTGGATCGCCTTAGCCTATGCTCTTCCTTTAGCCCTCCCTCGCCGTCGCCGCCTCGTCTCCACCCCCTTAGCCACGCCTCGACCCTCCATTTCTTCTTCAACGATCCTCTCTCTCTTTTCTCCGGCAGTATCCTTCTATCTTTTTTTCTCAATCCTCGACTCAGTCGCTATCTCATCTCGGTCGGTCGTCAATCAACGCACCAGGCATTCCCTCATTATATCCTTCGTTTTCGATTTCTTGGTCAAATGCCATTGTTAATTGATACCTGTGAGTCAGTGACTAACCAAACCCACCATCTGGTTTTTTTTTTTTCCTTCTTCTTTTTTTTTTTTGTTTCTGAACTGCTTTCAATTGATGTCTTGCCTCAAGCAAGCCCATTGACTATTTTCGTTCAGCTTGATTCAGTCTCAAGGCGATAAGACCATCCACTAACGCATTAGGAATGGAGTTCGAGGTGTTCCTGAGTTTCAGGGGACCAGATACTCGGGACAACTTTACTAGTTGCCTCTATAGTGACATGGTAGAGAAAGGAATTCGCGTCTTCAAAGACGACGAAGAGCTCCGAATCGGTCAGAAGATTGGTGGAAACCTTTTACAAGCCCTTGACAACACCCAAATCTATGTCCCCATTTTCTCTAAGGGCTTCGCGTCTAGTCCGTGGTGTCTCTGTGAGGTTGCGCATATGGTAGATTGCACTTCCAAGTCGGATGGGAAGAAGGAAATCCTTCCAATTTTTTTTGATGTAGAGCCAGATGATGTCAAGCTTAAAATCAATTTGTACGGAGATGCCTTGTCTGAGCATGAGAAGAAGTATGACTCCCGTGAAGTCAAGCGCTGGGGAGATGCTCTGGTGGAGGTTCCAACCAGAGTAGGTTGGAAGCTGGAAAGAAAAGGGTAAGTATTCCACAACCTTTTCCGAGTTATTAATTTAAACATAATCTATAAAGAACTTAACTAAATATTATTGTCGTGTTATACATTTAACGATATCAATCATCTTTAGGACTTTCTAACTCATATTCAATCTAGTCTTCTGAGTTATTAATTTCTCTGTAAGTTGAAAAAAGTTGACGTAATTGTTATGTTATTGTCGAGTTGTTGCTGAATGCTAAGTTAGCATCTTGTTTGGTTGTCAAAAACCGTGAAACAAATTTAAATAGCAAAATTAATAAATTCCAGAAAATTTAGAAAAAGGAAAAGTGGAAACAACAGACCAATATTAATGCTTATTCATTGTAGATCAAACATATTGATTTGTATTAGTAGCAACATTTATTGTTTCATCAATCTCCAAATATTGCCTACACATAATAAATAACTAAAATTATTTGATGAAAATCATTATTCAACAATGAATAATTTATTAGTTTTATGCTGATGAGTAAAAGCCCGGATTAGGTCACATCTTTTCTACCATTAATAAAGGAACTATATAGACTGCTATGGATGGTGAATATTATCTACAAAATCTCAAGGCTCTCCATCGTGTTTAATGGTGCTTCCTGCAAAAAAAGAAAAACATGTGCAACTTTAACATGTTTTGTTGGGGTAATAGCCATATGTTCTATAACTTTCATTTTAGGGGTATTTTATAAATTCTGAGAATAGTCCTCCTTTATTACGTATGGGTGAATAAAAGATTTATATTTTTAAAGAAAATAGAGTAATAGTTATCAAGTTCCAACGTAATACTTATCACAAAGATGGTTACTAGAAACAATAGTCTTGCATCACCCCCTCACTTTCTTAATAACTAATTTGCAAATGGGAAAGGTTTAGTGACAATGTCTTCGTTGCCACTTGGACACTTGTCATGAAGTAATTGGCTCTTTAATTGCTCGCATGGCACCTTAACTAAAAAGAAATTTACCCACAAAAAAAAAAAAAAAAAGAAGAAGAAAAATTTACCCACAAAAAAAAAAATCCAATTGAGAGAGAGAGAGAGAGAGAGAGAGAGAGAGAGAGAGAGTTGAGTTGAGTTGAGTTGGAGATGCGGTATAGAGTGAAATTTTGTTAATGAGGATTCTATAACATGAGTTGACTGTTATTGATATTGAATCTTTAATGAGCGAAAGTCCTCATTGCTAAACTTAATTTTTATTTATTTAAGGTATGAATAAGGAGTACAAATGGTTATAAAAAATATAATTAGATTCTTTTCCATTCTTTTCTCGTCTTCAACCAAATATGAAATCACCTAATTTCCTTCATTTCCTCTTAATCACTGCATCCAAACTGAGTATAAGTGTTTACTCCCAATCTATGAGATTTGGGGTAGCAGTTAGTGTTTAAATCCAATCAATGGGAATCCGGCAGCGAAAGCAGCTAATTCGAGCCCTTTACAATTACATTGTAACATGGGATTGTTATGCTTAAATGAATTAAATTTGTTATTTGAACGACTGCCGCCGTTTGTAAATCGGTCTTGATATAGTACGTTGTCATTATTTTTTTAGTCTGAATTCATCCACTGTCGCTGTCTCTGGCAGGTATGGGGAACTTATAAAATTGATTGTTCGAGAGGTTCTACTTAAGCTGAAGGGGAAGAACAGACCTCTTCCCGACCATCTTGTTGAAACGGATGATCTAGAACATATAGAGGAATTGTTGGATGTTGGCTCTGATGACCATGTACGTTTCGTCATAATCCATGGGATAGGTGGTATTGGTAAATCAACTCTCGCTAGTGTTATCTTCAATCGATTCCGGTCTAAATTCCATTGCAGTAGTTTCCTTGCAGATGTCCAGAGTCATTGTCTTTTAGACATGCAAAAGAAACTATTATCTGAAACACTGGGGTCGAACTCTGCTCAAGATATCTATGATACCAACGATGGGATTGATCGCATAGCAAAAGGACTTGGCAATAAGAAAGTTCTAGTTGTTGTCGATAATGTGGATGAGAAGAAGCAACTTGAGAACCTCGCAGGGAGCTGCGATTGGTTTGGTTGTGGAAGTAGGATCATTGTCACACTCAGGGACCTAAGGACAATACGAAATAAATACAACCAAGCGCGACGTAGTAATTACATGGACTACTCGGTAAAGCAGATGCCTTTTGGTCAAGCGATTCAGCTTTTCAGCAAGCATGCTTTTAGAAGCAATACTCCTCCAAAAGATTGCTACAAATTCTCAGAAGAAATCGTTTCAAGCATAGGAAGGCTTCCTTTGACTTTGGAAGTCGTGGGTTCTCTTTTCGCCAACATGGTTAGATCCGAGTGGGAGGAGAGATTGGAGGAATTAAAGCGTACCCCATATAAGGACGTCCGACAAACACTGATGATAAGTATCAACAAATTGGATGACATAGAAAAAGCCATATTCCTAGACATAGCATGTTTTTGCATTGGGGAGTATAAAACTTATGCTGACTACATGTGGCGTTGTAGTGACTATTCTCCACGCAGCGCTATTGATGTTCTTCTCCTCATGTCTTTGATAAAGATTGAAGAGGACGATAATAAATTCTGGATGCATGATGAAGTTCGAGATCTAGGAAGGTACATTGTCAAGCAAGAGAATTTTGAAAATGCTGGAGCACGCCGTTGGGTACGGATTGATGAGGATACTCTAAACATACTAAGAAGCAACGAGGTGAAAGTTATTACAAGTAGAAGATATGATCAATTCAGAAAAATCTTTGGTCAAGTGCTTTAAAATGAGAATATAGGTTGATGGCTTGCTTTGTTTTCTAACATAAAGAGAAAATAGAAGGCAACTCTTAAACAACAAAAGTATATACTTTTATGCCTTACCCATGTGAAATGAGAAGAAAGCTAACGCACCATTTGATTAGTTGGAATTTTTCATTTCTTGTTTCAGCTAGAACGAACATGAGTCCTTTGTTTCCTTGAAAATGTGTTTATTCTATGAATGGACATTTTAAATATGCTTGGTTTGTCTTATTTTCAAGTTGGGAGGAGCAGTAATTTTTTTTTTAATTACAAAAAACGTTTGATTTAATTAGTTTGGGGTCAAAGAAGAACTATTGATATTGTTGACTACTTGAATTGGTTTTTTTACTTCCTACGTTGCACACTCATCTTTATTCTCTACTACTGCTGGTAGGAAAAGCGAGCTGTACAAGCACTGAATTTAAGTGTTAGTCATAACTTGACACCTGAAGAATTAGCCTGCTTTCCAATGCTAAAGTTCCTTGGAGGGGAAAGACTGAATTTCATTGGCAACTTTGAAAATCTTCTTCGTAATTTGAGATGGCTTTCTTGGCATTGTTGCCCAACGGATTTTTCAGCAATGAATCTTCACCCAGTGAATTTAGTTGTGCTTGACCTTTCACAGAGCGAAATCACCCATGATTGGGGTGGATGGAGGCAAATCGAGGTACTGACACCTCGCTTATGTTCACTTCAAATTCTATCAACCAGCTAGTTGTATGTTATTGCATTCTCATACTTTTCATTGGCATGAAATTGGCCTTTTTCTTTTCAATGTAGATGGCGAAAAAGTTGAAAGTTCTAGATTTTTCATATTGCTTTCGGTTAACCAAGACACCTGATTTTTCTGAGTTTGGCAAGTTGGAGAAATTATTTCTTTATTATTGTTCGGCATTGTCTACGATTGATAGCTCAATTGGTAAGCTAAAATTTCTAAGTACTTTGAATATCGGGGGACGCAATTCCCTCCAAGATTTGCCCGAAGAAATCGGTTCTCTAGAATCCTTAGCGGAGTTTATCTTGCCCCATTTCAAGCATCCGATCAAGCTTCCTGAGACACTAGGCAATTTAAAATCTTTGATGAAGTTTGTAATTTGCTCACGAATAATATCAACCAAGTTCCTCACTCCTATTGGAAGGTTAAACAATCTTGAATCTCATATGAGCGGAATTTGGTTTTAAATTATTGCTCCTTAAAATTTACATGAGCTTCCTTGGACTCTATTGGAGAATTAAAATCATTGATTAAGTTGGATTTATTTGATCAATGATCTCCATTCTCCCTTATTCCATTGGAAAGTTAAAGAATCTCAAGTATTTGCTTTTAGTTAGATGTAATAATCTATATGAGCTTCCGGACTCTATAGGAGAACTCAAATTATTGTTCGAGTTGAATTTAAGCTACTCGGGGATCCGTGTTCTCGTTGATTCCATTGGAAGGTTAAAGAATCTCAAGCATTTGTTTTTATGTGGATGCAAGAATCTCCTTGAGCTTCCGAACTTTATCGGGGAATTAGAATCATTGGTCAGATTGGATTTAACATTTTCAGGGTTATTCGTTCTCCCTGATTCCATTGGAATATTAATGAATTTCATGCATTTATCTTTTTCTGATTATGGAAATGCACTTATGCTTGAGTCCTTTGTTGGGGAACCAAAATCAGAGATTAAGTTGGATTTAAATCTCCACAGGATTTGCATTCTCCTTGATTCCATTGGAAGGTTAACAAGTATCACGCATTTGTCTTTTTCTGGATGCAAGAATCTGCATAAGCTTCCGGAATTTATTGGACAAATGGAATTATTGGTTGAGTTGAATTTAAAATCCTCAGGGATCTCCCTTCTCCCAGATTTCATTGGAAATCTAAAAAGACTAAAAGTCTTAAAGGTGGCATACACAAAGATACACACGATACCTTGTACTCTTGGAGGGGTGGAGACACTGGAAGAGCTCGATGCCTCGTTTTGTCCGCATCTCATGGATGAAATCCCATGGAAAATGTGGAGCCTAACCCGTCTAAGGATCTTGGACTTAGATGGGAGCCCAATCTCTACAGTGCCGAGAACGATTAATGGTTTCTCTAGTCTTCAAACCCTTAAAATTGCCAGCTGCCGGCTTTCCCCATTGCCAATGCTTCCCTCAAGTTTGAAATGCCTAGTGGTTGCAGCTGCTGAATTCCCTGTTCTTCCCGATCTCTCCAACCTAGTTCATTTACATCATCTCGAAGTGTGTAAACTTCGTATGACATTTTGGTTTCCGGCAGACGTTACCTCGCCTTGGGAGGACGTGCAATCCATCAATCGGCTTCCACTTAGTTTATCAACTTTGAAACTTCACTCTATCCCGCAATTGCCAGATAATTTTAACTTCCAAAGCTTGTCGATTCTCTCTATCAGCAAATGTCTGACAGCACACTTGCCCCATCTATCGCACTTGAAGGGGCTACAAGAGTTACGGCTCAGTGACTTCCCCGAACTGGTGGAGATTCCAGGTTTGGGGGAATTGGAATTACTGATGTTTCTGCACATTGCCATGTGTGATGTGATCAAACAATTGCCTAACCTGTCGAAGTTAAAAAATCTTCTGCATCTGGAGGTAAAACATTGTGCAAAGTTGAGAGCTGTCGAAGACTTGACAGAGTTGAAAATTCTGAAGAATGTGGAGATCAGAAATTGCATGTCCTTGGAAAAGTTGCCCGATGTGTCGGCATCCACCAAGTTGGAGACAGATTGGACGCCACCAAAATCTGCAGAGCACAACATTCAGCCAGCCATGCGATTGCGACTTTCGTTGG
Organism: Eucalyptus fibrosa; assembly: GCA_017140475.1. Classification (NCBI taxonomy): domain Eukaryota; kingdom Viridiplantae; phylum Streptophyta; class Magnoliopsida; order Myrtales; family Myrtaceae; genus Eucalyptus; species Eucalyptus fibrosa. The sequence goes on from CM029512.1 coordinate 24,133,750, forward strand.
ACTAGTATGAAAGGTGGGTAATTGTAGCCTTGTTGAAATCCTCAGGTTCCTTTCGATTACAATGAAGAAAAACAGAAGTTTTTATATCGGCTTTTATTTGCTAGCCCTGCAGAGCTGGCTTGGAATAAAGGCCAAGGAAGAGTTGGCTGCGAGTATTCAGAGTTTTGAAGCCCTGCCCGTGGAATAAAAGCCAAATTTGCAACACCCGTTCACCACCGACATGAACTAATCCAGGTGTCCTCATGTCACTTCTTGAGCCATCTATTATAATTGTCGATGATGTTAAGATGATGTTTGCTTTCTCAAATTAAATTATCGTGATGCATGAAGTCGTTATGCTTTATTCATTTCAATTATCTCTGCCCCCGCCTATGTAGGCCGTAGGTGGTAATCAAGGGGTGTTTCCATCAATGAGGCCTCCCCTGTAGTCCCCTTGTGGGGTGCCTAGCGTGACTGCGTTTCTTATTTTTACTTGTCAGTGCTCACAAGCCTCACTCCCCCTTTGTTGGAGGTGAATATTTTTCTTCCCACTATGAGGAAATACTAACGATTTCACACTAAAAAAAAAAAAAAAAAAAATTAAACGTTAACAACTTTTCACTTTAAATCATCCTCACATCAGGTTCTCTCTCGAGGGTCATTGAATGTGTGAAGTATGGATTATTTTGTATGGCTTAACAAGTACTCATTACCAATATCTATGATGTCGGGTGCCTTAGCCACTATGGCATGTTTTAGTGTTTGTGGTTTTGCCAATGAAAGACTAAAATTATTTCCAATTTGTCATCCATCACACATTCGATGAAACAATAATGCGGAGTACTGCACTTACCAATTTCCAGATTTTATGACACATCAAGGACTAGGTTTGCATTTAGCGTCCAAAAGAGCACATAGTGATGGTTTACATTGAAGTAATAATTTAAGTACCCTAGAATCAGAGAGTGAATTGACTCCACATTGAATCCCATTGGAAAATTGAAAATGTTGCTGTAAATATGAAACATCTACACACAATGACTCCTATGAAAAACCTGAATGGGTCTCATACTCTGTTTTTTTTTTTTTTTCCCAGTAAATTTCTTCAGCAGATGTTAGTTTTCAGATGAATGTGGTGTGGCGTGGGACAACCAGGATGGGGAAGCATACATGTCCCACAAGGGTGCGATGCAGCGCATATTACTTGTCTTTCATGGACCGCGCGCTGAATGATGAACTATGTGCTGCGAGGACCAATCAACAGCTTAAAATAACTACGCTAGAAACTCCTCTTTTTTTGGCTAACATAGTTCGCAAATTTTGTGTTTTTATGCGGTTCTATAGGCAAATAAATCAACTCGAGATAGACAATAAATAAATAAATAAATAAATAAAAAATAAATAAATAAATAAATAAAAACCTTTGCACTTAAATCCTTACGCATTTCACTTGTAAAATGATTAATTAACAAGTTCTCGAGAAACATCACTCGTGGGACATGTATGCTTCCCCATCCTCTATGCAAGGTGGCCATGTTGAGTCTCAATTTATTGGAGAGGTAAAATTAGATTGTTGCACAAAAACATATTCAAAATGTTACATGTCCAGCGCTGTAAAAAACCAAAGGCCTTTGCAAAGAGTATTGCGTAATTGGGAGATACGTTATAAGTTTAGACTGTGGACGGTTTCGTGAGAGTATGACTTTATTAAGTGTGCATGTTTTCTTGTTATCCTCTCGTCCGGCTGTTTAGCATTAAGATTCTGCCTCTCCTAATCTACAAAAGCGTATTTTACCTTGTTTAGCATGCTCTGTCGTCTCCAACGCCATATTATGCATAGCATAACTGCAGTCAGTAACTTGCTCCAAGGGCATCTTGTATGGATCACGTTCACTATGTAGAAGCTAAGTTAATAAAATCAGGCTACCTGCAAGCCTAGCAATAGAGTCCGGAAGCCCCGAATATTGGATTGTTTTGGCTGAAATAATCATGTAACTGCTGGTATGTATTGGGAAGTGTTGTTGGTTCTCTTCTCATGATCACGAGGTCGTTTATGGTTATAGATACTTGGTATTAATGCTTAGGCACCAGAACTGTGCAAGAAACCAGTTTCGGGACAATGCCATGAAAGCCAATGACTGTTTTCCTTTCCCTGGATCTCCTCGATGTGTGCCGAAGTATCTCACCGGATTTCTGATCTATTACGTTCCTTGCAGGCAGAAGTATTGGGTCTCGATCCTGGAGAAATCGATGTTCCATTTGTTGGGGGTCCTGTAAAAGCGACAACTTTACTCTTTACCTCTTTAATCTCAGGTTTGTGGCGCATTCTTCCTAATAAGAACTCATATGTCCGACAAGGATGTTGTTAGATGTTGCAGTTTTCTATAAAATGACAAATGTCGGTTGGCATTCACAATCTATAGGTTAAACCACCTTGTTCTTTCACTCCTCAAGAAATTGATCACCTGACAGTAACATCTCACATCCAAAATGGTGGGACGGTACTGTTGAAGTAAATAAGTTTCCATTTTCTATGGATTTATCCATTTATATCACCGTTCTGGTCAGTTTCTTTAGTTTTGGATTTCCTGGTCATAAAATAGTGCTCTTGCTGTTCTAGTGATGCTATTATTGAAATAAGATTTGACAAGCTTCGTAGTATTGAGGCCGCTTAAGGAGAATACTGACATGCTTAATCATGTTAGAGTCTCTAAATTCTTTAAATTCACAAGCATGTTTGAAGATGTGCTCTACTGAGAACTTCCTCATGAGAATGATGAGATTTTCGTGAGGATCACATCTTAGGTCCATGTAGGCATATATCTTTTGCAAGTCAACTTTATGGCAATCTTTATGCACTGAAATGAACAAAAGAGAGCTTGTTATTATTTCTACCTGCAGAGGTCAGGGAATTTAACGGCAGCTTGGAAACCCTATCCACTACCACTACCCAAGAAAAAGTCTTAAGAAAGATCTTTTTCTGAATTAGTAGGACACCTCACTTGTGAAAATATGTAGAAGGTGACTACTTGTCTCGGGCTATGGGTAGAAGCAAGCAGTTGTGGACAGATTACCATACATCTTTTGTTGTTACAGCTAAGAGAATCACTTGCATTTTAATGATAAGTGGAGTAGTCCATGCAGTGACACCATTGTTAAGTATATCAGATTTTCTTGAAAGTGATTGTTTTTTCTTCTTTTTTTTTTGGTAATAATGAAAGTAATTGTTGATGTCCACTTGAAACTAAAATTTTCTGCATCTATTTCCTCAGAGAAATTATGACATGACGTATTAGCCTTTACCTCCCTGCTTCCTTACATTATGTCGGGAAGCCAACAGAATTGTGTATGTCTGTGCTTTGACAACTTTCAGGCTAAAGTTGAAGCTAGCTCTGCAACTCTCTCTATGGTCAGTCCTTTTTTTGGCCCTCAAGATGTAGTCTGATCTCTTTCATGAATAGAAAATCTGATGGCTATTTGCTATGCGGACTGGACTCTTTTCATATGCTCAAATAATGTGAAAATGAAATATGCAGGCAGGCTTATGCTGTTGTGAAGTTTGCCAATGCATGCCTGCGTGGGTTGAGGGGCAATGCTGGCATTGTCGAAGTGTGCATTTGTTGCTTCTCAGGTTTGGTGCCTTGAAAAAACTTATTGAGATCCAATCTTTTTTCTTCTTAATTCACACTGAAATGACCAATGATTTTCTTTATTGTTGTCCCCATTTTTTCAGGGGAAAGAGCTTCCATTCTTTGCATCCAAAATTGCCTCGGTCATACTGGGGCTGATGAGGTTCTTTCCTTGGCCTGCTGAAGGAGTGCAAAAGGTCTAGAGTTTTAATATTCTTGAAATTTTTAGGTCTGCTTTGATTACATCAGAGGAAGCTGAAGTTTTCTAATTTCGGCCTTTGTTTGTTAACCTGTAGAGATGGTTGGGAAAGGCAAAGAAAAAGTTAACAGCGAGCATTCAGAAGGGCATTTCATTTAACAAGAATTAAGCTGGTTAAGGACGTGGCTTTTCCAAGGAAAAAGATGTCCCTTGCATAGTTTCCCGCTATTTTCTACTCAAAATTGGTACTTGGGAATAAGTGGTTCAAACCAAACAAGATATACAAGTTTATTTTGCCTACGTGGCATAGAAAACATAAAGGTTTTACTTTTCTCACATGCAATGTACTCAAATGTTGGTCTGTGTAATAACATGGACTGATGTTGGTGTATATCATTATACTATGTCCATCTTTCTCGTGTTTCCAACTTTGAGATGCACCCATAATGTCGCCTCCAAGTAGCACTATCAGCTGTGCAATGCCGCAGTAAGCAAATGGTAGACAGAGGCTGCTGCGCTGGGCTTGGAGTTTAAGAGACTCGACCGCAGCGTCTTGTGGCTTTATCCAGAAGATGTGACAGACAAATGAGCAAGAGAGCCATCATAGAGGCTCTTCTTCGGTGTCGGGCAGGGGGGAGTTTGAGAATTTTTCTATCTGTAGATGCGTCTATCACCATTAGCAATTCTCACGCCAAGTTTTTACACTCCTGAAGAGGACAGCTCGCATTCATAACGAATTGCTAAGGGAGTAAGCCTCTCCTGCCTCGTGAAATCAGTTTCTCGGGTAAACTCGGGTTTGAACCGATTTCAAAATCTGTTCTCAGGTAAAACCGGTTTAACCGGTTTAAACCAAACCCAATAATGACCTCCTTGTCTTCTCTCTCTCTCTCTCTCTCGGATTGCGGCCTCGCCTATGTCGATCGGCCATCAACCAGCCCACTAGGTACTCTCTGCTTTCGTTTTCGATTCCTTCGTCGAATGTTACGATTTCGGTTTTTTCGTTTCTGATTTTTTCGGCGGTTTGCCATCGCTATTTGATGGCTGTGAGTCGTGACGACCCCTTACCCACCGCCCGTTTCTTTTTTCTTTTGTTTTTTGAACTGCCCTCAATTTGATGTCTCACTTCAAGCTTGATTCTGTTTCAAGTCTCGTTTACTACGTGCGATGGCACCAGCCGCCACACATCGGGAGTTCGAGGCGTTCCTGAGTTTCAGGGGACCGACGCTCGGACAACTTGTACTGGTTGCTTCCGCAGTGCAATGGTGGAGAAAGAAATCCGTGTCAAAGACCACGAAGAGGTCCGAGTTGGTCAGAAGATTGGTGGAAACGACACTGACATCCATAAGGATTCTCTTATTATGCGTGGTTTGCGCATATGGTAGATTGCACTTCAAAGTCGGACGGGAGAGCATCAATGTACAATTTGGTTTTGAGCTTGACATCATCCGTCTCCATGTTGAATTTTGGATCTGGAGATGGATGATGTCAAGCTCAAAATCAAATCCTGTCGCTCCTGTCTCTCCCCAGTAGGAAGGAAACGGGTAAGTTTTGTTTTTCCGCAACTTTTTCGAATTATTTAATTTTAACATAATCTGTGACGCATTTTTTTTAGGCTAAAATTTCATCAATCATGTTATACATATAAAGTTAACAATGATCTCTGCATTTTTCGCTCTTATATAATCTAGTCTTCCTTGGAACGAGAAGAAAGGGAAGGGGCCATTTGGTTTGTTGAAATTCTTCGTTTCTCTCTTTTTGGTGAGAATAAAAATGAGTCCTTTGTTTCCTTGTGAAGGTGTTTAGTCTATGAATAGACAGAAAAACCAACGCTGAGTGAACACTTTAAACATGCTTGGGTTGTCTTATTTTCAAACGGATAGAAGAAAAAGGTAATTATTTTGTGACAACATGCCTTTGATTTAATTTGTTTGCGATCGAAGAAGAACTCTTGATATTGATGACTACTTGCTTGGTTTATTGCTATCTATGTTGTGCACTCATCTTCATTCCCTGCTGTTGTTGACAGTAAAAAACAAGCAGTACGAGCACTCTGTGTGGGCATTAGTAATGACTTAACACTCGAAGAATTAGCCTGTTTGCCAAAGCTTAGGTTTCTTGAAGTGGGAAGAATTAATTCCATAGGCAACTTTAAAAATCTTCCTTGTACATTGAGATGGCTTGCTTGGCATCATTGCCTGCAGCATCTTTTAGCAATGAAATCTTCACCTGGTGTATTTGGTCGTGCTCGACTTTTCGCAAAGCAACATCACTGACTGACTGAGGTGGATAGAGGCAAATTGAGGTATGGACACACCTTGCTCATGTTTACTTCAAATTCTATCAATTGACCTTTTTTAGCTAGTTGTATGGTACTGTATTTTCATACTTTTTGTCAGAATGTAATCAGCCTTTTCTTTTTCACTGCAGATGGTGAAAAAGTTGAAAGTTCTAAATTTTACATGGTGCAGAGTGTTAACCAAGACAACTGATTTTTCTGAGTTTAGCAATTTGGAGAAATTGATTTTCACTTGGTGTGTGAAATTATCTACGGTTGATAGCCCAATCAATAAGCTAAAACTGCTAAGTAAGTTGAATATTGAGGGAGGCATTTCCCTCCAAGTGTTGTATGAAGAAATCGGTTCTCTAGTATACTTGTTAGAGATTATTGTGTGCTCGACAGACAAATTGTTCAAGCTTTGTGAGACACTAGGAAATCTAAAATCTTTGACAAAATTTGATTCTAGTAGCAGCCAACTTCCTCACTTTATTGGAAGTTAAATGGATCTCATGCATTTGCATTTACTTGCATGCCCATATAAGCTTTTGAACTCTATTGGGGAACTAGAGTCATTGGTCCAATTGGATTTAGCCCAATTCTATTGGAAATCTGACGAGACTAGAAGGTCATTAGGGTGCCACACACAAAGATACACATGATACCTTGTGCTTTTTGTGGGGTGGAGACACTTGAAGTGCTCAATGCCTCGTTTTGTTACTATCTCATGCATGAAATCCCATGGTAAATGTGGAGGCTGAGCCTTCTGAGGATCTTGGACTTAGATGAGGCCCCAATCTCTACAATGTTATCATAGGTCAGTGGTTTCTCTAGTCTGCAAATGCTTAAAATTACAAGCCAAAGAGCTTCCCTCAAGTTTGAAATGTCTACTGGTTGAAGTTGTTGGATTCCCTGTTCTTCCCAACCTGTCAAGCCTAGTTCAAAGTGTGTGGAAGACATCCAACTATTGCATTTTGGTGTGTGAATGACGTTATTTCGCCTTGGAAGGACAGGCAGTCCATCCATCGGCTTCCATGTATCTTATCAACCTTGAAACTTGGCTGGATCCTGCAATTGCCAGATTTTTGCAACTTCAAAAGCTTGTCGGTCCTCTCTATCAGCAGATGGCCGTTTCCACACTTGCCCATCCTTATATACTTGGAGAGTTTAAGGGAATTGGAGATATCGTGGTGCGAATTCCTAGAGAGCACATGTGATCTATCTTGCTTGAAGAGGCTACAAAAATTACAGCTCAATGACTTACCCAAACTGGCGGAGATTCCAGGTTTGGGGGAACTGGAATTACTGAAATTTCTACACATTTCCAGGTATAATGCAATCAAACGATTGCCTAACCTGTCAAAGTTCAAAATCTACAGCATCCCAAGCTAGATGGTTGTGAAAAGATGACAGTTGTCAAAGGCTTGAAAAGAGTTGAATTTATTGAAGAAGGTGGAGATCGCACATTGCATACCCCTGAAAAGTTTGCTTGATGTGCCGGCTGGCAATTGCGATTTACAGTGTTGCAGGACAAACAAGCCTGAAGCAGAATGCATCATCTTGAAAATGCAGGGTTTCCAATGAAAGCACATCATGTACGGATTTGAGCTTGTGCTATATAAGGTGAGTGGCTTTGAACTCCTAGATTTTCTTAACATTCAAAGTGTGCCTCGGTCGTACTGGGGCTGAAGAGGTTAGGTTTTTCCCCTTGGCCAGCTGGACAAGCATAGAAGGTGTGGAAGTATAACCTGGTCAAAATCTTCAGGTGCGTTTTGATTACATCAAAGGAAAACAGAGGTTTTCATTTTGGCTTTTGTTTGCTAGACTGTTGAACTGACTTGGAAAAGAGGCAAAGAAAGAGTAGGCAGCGGGTATTTAGAAGGGCATTTCGTTTATCAAACAGTGAGCGCGTGGATTGAAGACGAAGACGTGGATTTTTCGCGAGAAAAAAGATGTACTCTACATAGTTTTCTACTCATCTCTCTACTCAAAATTGGTTACTTGTGCTAATGTGCAAGTGGTTCAGAACTGGAACTAGGAAGATATGAAAGTTTCCTTTCGCATAGTCGACGTCAAAAAAGCACTTAAGTTTGGTTTTTCTTTTCTTGCACGCAACGTTCTGGAATGGCCCTTTGTGTAATTGACGGATGTTTGTGCATCATTGCTCTGTGTATCTCGGCCGCCTTCATGTTCGCATCTCCCGACTTTCCAATGCACCCATAGAATCGCCTCCCAATGACACGATCATGTGTGATGCTGCAGTAAGCAAGTGGTAGACAGAAGGGGCCGAGTGAAGGCCGTAGTTCTTCAGTGTTGGCGAGCATTGAAATTCAAGATACGCAAGATACGCAAACGGGGGTTTTAACAGTCTTCTTCCAGACGATTTGATCGAATAATTAGAGAGGCGGCAGAGCTATTCTTACAGTGACTGCCTGAAATCAGATACAAGTAGGGCTTCTAGGGATAACCTGGGATTTGCTTTCACAGGGGGCTTAATCCGAGTTGGTGCGTGCTCGTCCAGCCCAGTAGGACAAAAGGCTGCTTTGTTGGGGCATAAGGCTCGGGTGTCGATTGGATTATCTTATGCAGATTCAAATGTGATAAAGGACTCAATCAATCACTCCATATTAGCCGTTGACATCTCTAGGAGACAATTGAATAGTTTAAATTTGGAAATCTCAATCGAACTTAATACCATTTAGGGGTACGGTTTGATCCCGTTATTCCATTTTACTTTAGATACAATAGAGGAAGTGTGTGTAGCTTTAAGCCCTCCTAGTCATTGTATTTTCTTTACTTCTTCGCCCTTTTTTTTACTTTTTTTTTACATGTTAATAAAATGGGCCGAAGCCGAAAAAATCAATCGGAGATTATTATATGATGCGGTAAAGTCATTGCATTAATGGACCTGAAATCCAAGCCCAATAAATTCTATATAGAATATTAAATGGACCATCTTTGTGCTCTCGAACTTCATGTTGGGCCCTCCAGAAGAGCTTGCTCCAGGAAGGAACTTAACCACCCCAGAGAAAGCCTGAATCATGCCACCTCCGATTAATGGGTAAATGACTAATATTTCCTGCATCGGTAGCTCGATAATATTTCCTCCAATCGTTCCTTTAATTAGTGGGTTACAAATTGTAGATATCATCTACATGCAAATTTAATTAAAAATATGTGATATTCATATTTGCTACCCATCAAGCGGAAGACTAGTCAAAGGAAAATTTCTCTAACCAACTATGGAGGAACACATCACCTTGAGTAAATTGGCGAGTTTTGAGGCATGGAGTAATGCCCAATTTAGGGATGATCTAAGCATCCTTGCCTACAGTTACAGGAATAGTTGGAGAAAGTTCATTAACTTACTAATCAAAGGTATAGTTGAAGAAAGTTTTCTCAAATCACAGACAAAAGAAAATATGAGCTTATCTTGTAATATCTTGAATCTCTTTTTTCGGATAAAAAAATAAATGTAACTACATCACTTCTAAATGACATGTACGTCAAGTAAAAAGCTCTTATTTCGAGCGTTGTCCTGCCAAATATAAATAACCGATTAAAGTGGGCTTAGGTCACTGAAGAAAAAAAGAAAAAAAAAGGTGGGCCTAGGTCGTGGGTGGCAGCAAAGGTCTCTTGTCCTCAATTATCTTTTATGAATGCCTCACCTAGTTCCTCGCAATTGAGTTGAATTGACAAATAAATAAATAAAAAGATGTGGAAATACGCGAAAGGTGGAGTCGTTCATTTGTCTCCCCCTTTTGCTTTCGCGTCAATCTCTCTCTCCGCGCGCATAAAAGATATTGAGGATGGATGATTGAAACTTCTGCGAATGGACATGCAGTGCTTCTAGTTTCCGTGCAATGAATCATGCTAAACTTTGCAACTAACTAAATGAGAATTTTAATTTTAATCTTTCAGTTATTGTCTTCTATTTCTTTCAATTTCTAAGGTACTTGGGAAGAAACCATTTGCGGGGGCACTTATTGCATCTACGATAATTTTGACGATTTAGATCATCAGAAACAGCGAATCAAGCGTTGAGTAGTTATGTCGATCGTACAGGGCTGTGTCAATTAGAACTTCTCCCTCGGGCTTGTGATTTGTCTCTCTGTGGTAGAGTTGGATTTTTTTTTTTTGGTGGAAGGGCGTGTTTCTTGTGAAATTTTTTCGTTAGTTTGAAAAATTAGATATGAGTCAAGAAATAGTTCGATTGAACGAAACTCAATAAGTGTTAAATTCAAGAAGGATGGTCCAACATCAAGATAGGACGAGGTGGATTCTAAAGACCAAATTATAGAGTCGGGCCACGTGTTTTCACTTTCCTTGCGTTTACATGGGGCTTTCGCAAGGAGTTCGAGTGGCAGCTTTGGTGATTGAATCCACCTAATCTTGACTAAAGTTGCATATAATTAATTTTATCCCTTGCTTCTCAAGTCCTTTTTTTGGAGGATTAACTTTCTTCTGGTGGGATTCGGACGTCTTGCATGCTGTCCAGCGTTTTCACGGAAATTTTGATTTTTTTTTTTTAACTTTTTTTTTGGTCGAAATTTAATGAAGTGTGTAAGAATTGTGTCAATGTCTTGTATGGATCTAATTTATGCCATCTCTCGAATTGATTCAATTTCATCTTCTTTCCAAATTTAGTTAAGTTTACATGTAAATAATGCCCATGACTTGTAACCTAACAATTAAAGACATAGTTGGAGAAAGTTTCCTCCAAGGAAAGTACGACCCTTATCTTGTAATAATTTGATTCTCCTTTTTGAATGAATGAATAGATGCAACAAGATCACTTTGAAATAACATATACATTACATATGTCGGTTCACGTAAAAGATATGCTTTACAGCAATTAAATCCTTTAAAGTTTGTCTAGCTAATATAAATAACCGAACACTTTAAAGTTTGTCTTGCTAAAATCTGCTTTACAGCAATTAAATCCTTTAAAGTTTGTCTAGCTAATATAAATAACCGAAGACTTTAAAGTTGTCTTGCTAAAATCTGCTTTCCAGCAATTATATTCACCTGCTCCCACGATTTCCTCTCAATTTCAACTTTATCCTGAAATCACCAAGCAACTTCTGTCGATCCCGTTGCAAAAAGTCTCTTGTCCTATTCATATCTCTTTCCTCTCTTATATTTTAAGTATACCCACTTGCAATTGAATTGCATTTGCGAATCTAGGTTGTGGAACAACACGGAAGGTACAGTCGTCTCCCCCTTTGATTTTTTACAACATGTCACTTCAAGTTGTACCTGCGAATAGAGAACCTCTCTCTAATTTTGCATTTTTGTATGAAGGATCTTGAGGATGGAATGACTTGAGACCTCTGTAAATGTACAGGCTAGTGCATTTAGTTTTCATGCAATTCACCGATGCTGAACTTTGCAACTAATTAAATGAAATCTGCACCTATGTCTAGCCATTCCTTAGCTATAGTATTTAGGTAGGGAAGAGTCTCTCTCATGGTTCAGATTATAAGTTTAAAGATTTCATTTGGATGACGTGTTTTCCAGTTCAATTTTTCATTTTTAGTCTTTTTTTTTCCTGAATTTCGGAGGAACTTTGGAATCCATTTGAGAGGACACTTATCGCATCATAAGCTTGTTACAATTTTGACGATTGCGCAATGGAAATAGCATATCAAGCAATGAATCATAGTGTCGATCCTACATGCCTATGTCAACAAGGGAGAACACTAACATCGATGGCGCTGAGTATAGTTAAACACAGACTATTTGGTACAAGCTAGCATAATAAGTTGCTTGTCCACAAGAAGTGCTCACTTTGGCTTGTGATTTTCTCTCTGTGGTAAAGTTGGGTGCGGATCTCATGCAAATCTCTCTCTTTATTGTATTTCTTTGAAATTAGATATGAGTAGAGAAATAGTTCGATTGATTGAAATTAAATAAGTATATTATTCAAGAAGGATGGTTCGATTGTTTGGATGGGACAAGGTGAAGCCTCGAGTGGGCTTCTTGACCAAAATTACAGAGTCGTCGTGCCACAGGCTTTCACCTTCCTTGCGCTTACATGGGGCTTTCGCAAGGAGTTGATTGGAAGCTTCATTTGTTCATTATTTGGAGATGGCTTGAATAAAGCGACCTATCGTCTATCTTTTCTGTGTACATGAAAAGACAAATACGCACATAAGATATAAAGCTCTACTGGTTGAATCCACCTCATCTTGACTGAAGTCACCTATTATAATTTGTTATACCTTGCATTTCAAGTCTCTTCTTGGAAGATTAACTTTCTTCTAGTGGGACTCGGAAGTCTTGGACGCAATGTAGAATCCTCACGGAAATTGCTAATTGTTTCTTAAACTTTGGTCTTACGTTTTAATGAAATGTGTAAGGACTGTGCCATGTTTTGAATGGATCCAACCTGTGACATCTCTGGAATAGATCCAATTTTCTCTTGCTTTGAGAGGGATAAAAATTCGATTTGGACTTATAGGTTGCCCCATTCGGCTGATGTTGGTGATATTGTCCATTTTGATAATGTCTTGCTTTCCTTGAACAATGTTGAAATTTTTTATACTAATTTGAGCTTGTGAGAGACTAATCTATCAATGTAATAAGTTTGATATAGGTAATGGAGGAAGAGAGAAAAATATGATACCCAATATTCCCAAACAATTAAAAGAGACATTTTGGTACAAAGCTAGCTTTGTGATCACACCACCACCCCAAAGTGCTTCGAGTGAGGGCCAACAAACCTCGCCTGTCATGCATTGCTGGCATCACCATAAGAAAAGTACTAAAAAAGTTCTAAACCTATTGCATTGGTATCGATTCAATCCTAAACTTTTTAATTAGACTAATCTAGTCCTAAACTTTTTCATTTTGATATCAATTCAGTCATAAACCTTTTAATTTGATCAATTGAGTTATAAACCTTTTCACATTGCTATCAATTTAGTCCATCTAGCTAATTTTGGCTGGCTGGTGCTAACGTGGATGCCAGTCGATGGCCATACGTTGATGTGACAATTTTTAAATAATTTTTTGAATTATTTTTCCCTTTTTCCTTTTTTTTTTCCTTTTTCTTTTCCTTCTTCTTCCTCCTTGGACTCTCCTCGCAATGGCTACCGAGGGTTGTGGCCCTCGCCTAGGGCTGCGGGTGAGGGCCGCGACCCTTGCCGACAATTGGCGAGGGCTTCGTGGTTCTCGCCGAAGGCTCGCTAGCCATTATGAGGAGAGTCCAAGGAGGAAGAAGAAGGAAAAGAAAAAGGAAAAAGAAAAAGAAGAGAAAAAAATTATAAAAAAAAAAAAATTGAAGAAGATTAAAAATTGTCACGTCGATTCGACCACTAGTTGACGTCGACCACTTGTTGACGTCCACGTCAACGCTAGCTAGCCAAAATTGACCATATGGATCAAATTGGTATCAATGTGAAAATGTTTAGACTAAATCAATACAAGTAAAATGTTTACAATTGAATTGATACTAATGTGAAAGGTTTAGGATTTAATTAGTCCAATCGAAAGATTTATGACTGAATTGGTACAAACATAATAGGGATGTCTAACCCTCACACAATGTGGCGATGGTGGCCCAAAAACCATGCGATGTAGGCGGGGATAGATGAAGGTCTTTGTCTCCGAAACTTTGGGCAAGGGTTAGTGATCATCTCGCCGATCCCACCCCATGTGCCTCTAGTAATGTAGACCGATTGAAGGGAGTAATCACAAACTGGGCTTGTTCCTCCTGAAAATGTAGCCTTTGACTTTTTTATTTCTCCCTTTATGTTGAGGAAATCAAGAAGATTTACACGTATATAGGCTTCATTTTATCCCCTTTCAAAGAGATAATTTTATACTGGAAAAATGGGCAAAGCTAAACACTAATCAAATTATACACACGCACGGATATATGTACAAGATATTTGGTATGTTGTTTAGTATTGGTATTGAGTATTTGAGAGCATCCAACCAATTTCATGATTTGCGATATAATCCCACTGCCTAAATCTACTTTCGTACCAACTCCAATAATTTATGTTTGTGTTTTCAGGACATTTTTTCATGGTCAAAGTCGAAAATGGGATAAGCACAGGTACTTTCCGGCCAGAGAATTTTATGTGCTTGACCGGAAAGGCAGGTTCTTAAAATTTTAAGCTCGTTATAATCATCTTGGTGGTTGAGGCCTGTTGGGCGGACCGCCACACCACGTGCTACGAAAGCAACTAAGAAGCCTCAAAAGTTTCGACCCCATTGCAAAAGTCTCCTGTACTCTTCGTGTCTCCTTCCTCTGTTTTATGTATGCTTCATGCCTCATCGCAATTGAGTTGAATTGTCAAAGAAAGAAAAAGAGTTGTGGAAAAACACGAAAGTTATAAAGTCATGCCCGTCTGTCCTTTTGCTTTTTCAGTTTCCTTGTGTTTACATGGGGATTTCATAGGGAGTGAGGGGAAGCTTCATGTGTTCATTACATGGACATGGCTTAAACGGAGCAATCCTATTCCATGCGTTTTTACTTTCCTTACGCTCGTCGGTGTGCAAATTCGTTGATGAGGGTTGTTTGAGAGTTTGGAAACAGCGGAACTACCCCGACTTACAATGGCCATGACATCAGCAGGGCCTGCACTTCCTTTATTTTTGTCCTTCATCCTCCTATGACATTTTAGTTGGCGCGAACCTATGAAACATTGAATCAAATAGCTTGATTTTATAGAATACTGTGTTGGTTCGATGAGCTTATAAAAATGAGAGATTTTACCTCCAATCAGAGATGTAGACCAATTAAAGGGAGCAATCACGAGCTGAGCTTGTTGCTCTTGAAGATGTAGCCTTTGACTATTTTCTTTCTCCCTTTTGAAGATTCTAGAATGTTTGCACATATACAGTCATCATTTTATGCCCTTTCAAAAAGATCAGCTTGTACCAAAAAATGGAGAGAGCTAAATGTGAATCAATATTATATGCACACACAAAGATATATGCAACATATGTTGTATGTTGTTTGGTATTGGAATCACGTATTGAGTATTTGACGTTATCCAACCAATTTCATGATTCATGATATAATCCCATTGCCTAAGTCTACTTTCGTGCCACCTCCTTGAATTATGTTTGAGTTTTCAGGATGCCCTTTCTCATGGTTAGAGTTGAAAAATGGGACAAGCCACTAGAGAATTTTATGTGCTTGACCCAAAAAGCAGGTTGATTTTAATTTTAATTTATTTATTTTAGGAAAAGTAAAGGCACCTTCCGACCCAGTTTCCATAAAGTTGTTCGGCATTTTTGAGAAACTTCATGCCTCCCTCCAGCTTTTTTTTCGACTATTGCTTTTCTTCCATAAAATATGCACATGCGAGCGTTTCCTTGCTATTTCTTTTCACCTTTTTCGATAGCATTATTGTCCTTATCACGTTCATATCAAACTACCCTGTTTGATGATGGTTGACACATCAAGCATGCTACTATATGCATAGAAATTACTAGGTGGATCATATGCATTTGCCCTTGATAGCACGTTATTAAAATTTTAAGCTCCTTATAATTTTCTTGGTGGTTTAGGCCTGTAGGTGGACCATCACAAAATTCATGTGCTACGAAAGCTGTGTCAATCTTTACTTTTGGCCTATCGAAAAGGATTGAATCCACTGCTTCAAGCAAGTATATTCTTTAAATTAACGAGCCATTTCTAAGATGTCTGTTACAAGTCAACTTTATGGCGTGAAGCCTCTGCCGATGCACCGTGATGAACTTAAGAGAGCTCGACATCCACTACTACCACCCAAGATCTTTGTGGGAATTAACGGGCTACTTCAAGGTGATGATCAGACACGCATGAAACATGGGTCAGTGAAGATGGCATGGTGTTCGACCAAAAAAAAAAAAGATGGCATGGTGCACAATGTGGACGTGTAGGTGCATTTCCTTTCAATGTAATCTCAATTTCAATGTAATTTACATTTTCTCGCCGGATGCTTATTGAAATTAAAAATAATCTATATTCTCGGACTTACCTGTTTTCCGTTTACTTCAAAGCATTGAACCCGCTATAAAATACCAATTTGAATTCAAATCAAATGTTGAAGATATCTTCTCAGCAAGTGTTGTAGAAATCCACCATGTCTTGTTTATTATCCACTTTTTGCCTGTAATTTCATGCAGATTTCTTGTCAATATTTTGCCCTATTGTCCATTTACTGCTTGTACCAAGGTCCATCCAAATCGATCATCCACATTCAAAACTCTTTGACGACAATAAGTGTCATCTAATTTGTTCACCTTTTATAATTTAAAGGTCCATCAAAACAATTAACGTTTTATCAACATAACACACCGAATGTGCATATTATTAGCTTTTGATTATTCTATCATCACTAAAATAGTCATAAGGAAATTCGTAAATATTTGACTCAATTGCTCTTTAGGAGCTTGCGAACGTGTGGAATTTGTAATGAAGCCTATAGAAAATTCAAAAATGTCACCGGAGATATGAAACACTTACTTACAATGAAAATGCAAATTCATTGTATTTACTTGCTCCACAATTTCCTCTCATTTTCAACTTAACATCCAAACAACGAAGAAGCCTCAAAAAGTTTCGAGCCCATTGCAAAAGTTTCCCGTCCTCTTCGTGTCTCTTTCCTCTCTTTATCTTTTAGGTATGCTTCATGCATCAACTCGCAATTGAGTTGACTTGTCAGAGAAAAAAACAAAATTGTGGAGAAACACGAATGACATAAAGTCATGCACGCGTGTGTCCTTCCGCTTTTTCAGTTTCCTTGCGTTTACATGGGAATATCGCAAGGAGTTGAGGGGAAGTTTTATGTGTTTATCACATGGACATGGCTTGAAAATAACCATCCTATTCCACGCGTTATCACTTTCCTTGCGTTTGTTGGCGTGAAAACTTGTCCGCGGCCCATATGCTTTTTTGGCTACTAATCTACAAGTTTATTCTAACGCATCTCTTTGGACGACCATTTCCGAGTCCCTTCGGTACTGCCCTGTCTCAGCTTTTCCAACGCACCGCAACTAGAAATCAACCGTTCAACGCGAATTCCCCTCCCGATGGATCCCGAGACGCAGTCATCTAATTCGACGGTTGTGATCGGTTTCATCAGATGTTGGCTCGATGAATGAAGGAAAGAGGTGCTGTCTGCTGTCCCATTGCCAAATCAATGCCAGCCGGAGACGATTCGAACCAATCGCTAGACTACGAAAAAGACACGATGAGCCACGATCACATGCATCGTGTCCTATATTCTGGTCGGACAAGAAAATGGATCTCTGCTTTTTCTCATCACATATCGGTATCAAACAAAGAGACAACTCACTTTTCACTAGACACAGCATCATTTGAAGAGGGACATGGTATAATACAGTCGATGCAATCCTAAATTATAATGTGCAACTTATGCTTTATCTTGCGAAAATAACATGAACCATGTGTGTGTGATCCGCCTTTTCTTGTCATATGATTGTTGTAGAGAAGGATGAAGAAATTTCTCAAGTGCAAACCCAGGGAAAAAAAATGACATCAATCTCAGTTCTTTAATGAGATTGCCTATGAATTTACATGCCTATCTTCTTGTACGTAATGAAAGTTTTTTACTTTATGTTCCACAAAGAAAAGAGTTAGGTCCTCATAAGGTTTAAGGAAGAAGAAACATGGCAAAGAACCCCTGAGGGGTGGGACTCCACAATGCCACCTCTTGTATTCCCTCCTAGGTGGGGAAGAAAAAGATCTACCTAGGAACGAAAGGGGCCTTCGGTGATGAAGGTATGCACCATGGCATCTCTTCTGAGATGGCTGCTGCCGGATAGGAAGTTATATAATAGCCTTCCATACCTAGGGTGAAGAGGTGGTGCTTGAAAAAGCACCTACTAGGTTGGTTGTGCCTCACACAAGTCCCTAAACCGACTGCCAGCCTAATAACCCTTGGTTTAGAGACTTGCGTGAAGAATAGCAAAGTTCTTCTTGGTGGGAGAGAACAATATATGATGGGTATCACATTAGAATTTTTTTTATAAGAAACCGGTATTTGTCACTTTCTTGTAAGAATATTTGGTATCCACCACACTACTTCTCGTTTTAGGCTCTTATAAGTGAAAAATACACCAACAGTCCTGAATGTTTGACTGAATATGCAGTCAAGTCCTAAATTTGAATTTGTGCAATTAAGCCCTAAATGTTTTTTGCTAACATGGACTCCAAAATCTGATGTGGCATTTTGTATTATCTTTTGCATACATGGCTTTGATATGGTGCTAATGCAGTGTCAAGTCATGAAAATTTATTAATTAAAAAGTTAAGAAAGACCAAAGAAATTTTCAAAAAATGGAGAAACCTTAGAAAAAAAAAAGGACAAAAACTAGAGGAAAACTAAGAATGAAAGTTCTAGAGAGTGGAACGGTCGGTGAGGATTGTTTGAGTTTTGGAGAGACAGCGGAACTACCCGAGTTCGTCGCTTTCTCTATTCTCCTTATAATGCCCATGAGCAACGCCTGCACTTTTTTTTCTTTGTCATTCATTTTCCGAAATACAATGTAATTTGATAATGACACAAAATATCTCATTCCTGAGGGACGGTGGATGGCCGCGGTGGCGACCAATAGCCGGTGACTGGTAGACAATAACCAGTGGATGGTGACCGACGGCAGACAGCAAGTGGGAACAGCAGGTAAGTGCCTAATTAGTAGAAAGGATGGGCGATGAGAAGAGTTTTTATTTCTCATTTTTTTTAGAAATAGAGAAGTAAAAAATTTTTACTTCTCATTTCTATTCCAAATCTATTTTTGGGCTAAAAATTTGTTCTAGAAATAGAAAAATGAAATTACGTCACCAAACGGTCTGGAATAGAAAAATAGTTTTGGAACAGAAATAGAATGGTTGTCTGCGTGCCCTAAGTCACCATATGGAGGAAGTTCCATAGAAGGGGGTGGTAGCACTGAGGGGGACTCGGGATAATTTCAATATTTTTTACCTAATTTATTTTTCCTTTATTTTTAGGAGGGCCATGAGTTTTCTTCCATTCCTGATTAGGGAAAACTTCCTTTAGTCAGTCTTTTAATTGGTGGGTAGAGTTTCTCTTCTTTTCCTAGTTTCTTTATTTGGAGTTAGATTGTTACTCGGGTTTTTGAAGAATATTTCATCTTTCATCATAAGATCGGCTTAACCCTTTGAATAATGATACTATTCTCTATTTGCGCTTTAATGTGTTGCAACATTGTGTTATGTTAGACTATTAACGAATGTCCATTTTAACCATGTCATGTATATATTCGACCAAGCTAGGTGGAATGAATTTTGACAAACTATATCAATATCAATCTAACTTGAATGAAATTTGGCATTTTGTGGCAATGACAATTTTACTATGGACATGTATCACTAAAAATTTCTTGATGGCCATGCTACATGAAGTTCTTTGAGGGGAGTTGGGATTTATGATTGTAGGCCTGTGGCTACTTCAAGGTGATGATCAGACACGCATGAAGCATGGATGGCATGGTGCATAATGTGGACGTGTAGCTGCATTTCCTTTCAATGCAATTTACGTTTTCTCGCCAGACATTTCTTGAAATGAAAAATAATCTATTTTCTCTAACTAAGAAACCTCAAAAAGTTTTGACCCCATTGCAAAAGTCTTCTGTCCTCTTCGCGTCTCTTTCCTCTCTTTATCTTTTATGTACGCTTGATGCATCAACTCGCAATTGAGTGGCGTTGTCAGAGAAAAAAACAAAGTTGTGGAAAAACACGAAAGACATAAAGTCATGCACGTCTGTCCTTTTGATTTTTCGGTTTCTTTGCGTTTACATGGGGAGTTTCGCAGGGAGTTGAGGGGAAGCTTCATGTTTCATCACATGGACATGGCTTGAAAATAGCGAGCCTATTCCACGCAGCTTCACTTTCCTTTCCGCTTTTTGGCGTGAAATTTTTTCCTCACAACCAATATGCTATTTTTGCTGCTAATCTACAAGTTTATTCTACAACTGTGGAAGGATAGGCCAAATCAAGATAAGAGATGCATTGGAAAACCCATACATAGAAGAGTTCTTCTTGGTGGGAGAGATCATTGTAAGATAATAGTCAAACTAGAAATTTTTATCTGAGTAACCCGTATTTGTTATTTTCTTATAAAAATATTTTCTATCCAATATGCTAGTTCTCGTTACACGGTTCTTATAAGTGAAAATTATAGAAAAAGTCCCAAATGTTTGGCCGAACATGCAGCCAAGTTCTAAATTTTGAATTTGTGCAATCAAATTCTAAATATTTTTTTGTTGGCTGCAATTTAATCCTTCCAACAAACTCGCAACTAGATTTGCTAACATGGATTCCAAAATGATGTGGTGCTTTGCAATTTCTTTTTGCATTAATAGCTCTGATATGGTGCTAATGTAGCGAAGAAAGACCAAAGAAATTTAAAAAAAAAAAAATTGGAGAAAATCTTAAAAAAAAGGACAAAAACTAAAGAAAAAAGAAAAGTGAAAATCGTAGAGAGTGGAACTGTCGGTGAGGGTTATTTGAGAGTTTGGAGCGGCAAAACTGCCCCCGCTTATAATGCACATGACATCAGCAGAGCTTGTACTTCCTTCTTCTTTTTTTGTTCTTCATCCTCCTATATCATTTTAGTTGGCATAAACGTACAAAATATTGAATCAGATAGCTTTATTTTTTAGAATGTGAGCTTATGGAAAATGGGAGATTTTACCTCCAATCAGAAATGGAGACAGATTAAAGGAAGTTATCACGAGCTGAGCTTGTTCCTCCTGAAAATGTAGCCTTTGACTATTTTCTTTCTCCCTTTCTCTTGAAGAATCTTAGGATGTCTGCATGCAGTTATCATTTTTTCCCTTTCAAAGATATCAGCTTGTACTGAAAAATGGATTGAGCTAAACGTGAATCAGAATTATATGTACACACGGAGATAAATACAAAATATGTTGCATGTTGTTTGATATTGATATCGCCTATTGAGTATTTGAGAGTGTTGGGAATATCGGATCCCCAAAAACTGGATTCGACACTAAATCGAACCCCTAAAACAAATACAGAAGCAAAGCCCGGGAAAAACACGTATCACCAATCCTAAAGCACACCACGGATTCGAGCGTACCTTGTTAGCCACAGATTAAACACCAATGCTTAAGATTGAGGAAGAGAAACCGATCCCGTTCGATCTGATGACGTCAATTTGCCTTGAAGGGAAGACGGCGTCGCCTTGAGCGCTTGGAGGGAAAGAGAGAGTGAGGAACGTACGTTAAAATGGCCAAAGGGTGCGTTCTCCCTCTCTTTCCTCCCTTATATACGTTCCCTCAAAAATAGAAACGTACCCCTTCATCCACGGGCCCTAATCTCGTGGGCCGGGCTTTCAGACCCAATATGGGCGGACGGGCCTTAAGCCCATCACATAAAACCATCATCTCCCACTCGCACATAGTGGGCTAAACATGATTCTCTTTACCTCTCTTCAACATTCATACTGGTGAATAATCCGTGCGACCAGCATACTTTGAGAGCTCGTTGCCATACATCCGTTAGAATATATAGCAGCTCATAATGGGCATCACATCCCGAGTAGATTTAGTATACAAGACCCTAGATCGATCGATCACATTTATATCTCTCTTAATCTCTTTTTAAATAATGATATATATATTGTATTCACAATTATGATTATCCCAAAAACAGTCATAATTGGTTAACCGGTGAATACAAAACTACAATGTGATTCTCTAAAATTCGATCTTCCTCTTTTCTTCAAACTCTCAATTTCAGTTCATCTTACTTTTCTAGAAATACCCCATTAGATCGAATCATCTAATGACCATTGGCAACATCCTAATATAGCAAACATTAAATAGAAATCTTGAGAATAAGTAAGAGTCATAATGGGATTAAAATTGAGGAACTTTTTTCTTCAAGAGAGATCAAACTTTTCGCCACTCTTATTGGTCGTCTCATGCATACGTAGTATGAAATACATATTACGGTATTAACTCATTTCCCATTAAGCGTATGTCTACACCTTCAATACCGTACAGATGATAGTTCAGACATACCCAATGTCTAACTTGAGTTCACGTATCTACTCATTCACAAAATTCATCAGAACTCACATCTGGCATCATAGACATATAAAGTAAAATATGTGGGGTATTTTACTTTTGGACATAGTAAGTATTATGTCCTCATCTTAACACCCAGTTAAGGCGACATACGTATTTTAAGCTTGAGCTCTCGATCATCACCTAGATAATAAGCTTAAAAACAGTCTCATCTCTATTTATCACACAGTAAATAGAGGCGATTACCCGTGTGAGTGGGCTAATCTTATATTTGTCCGACATAATTTCTCAACTTAAAATAATGCACTGAGCATTAAGATGCATAAAGATCAAACAAAGATTCATAAGCATTAATGATGAAAAACACAAATTCATCAAATGTGAACACTTAGGGAAATTACAATATTCAGTACATCAGCCTCTACGCAATCTTAGAGATTTCATATGGCCATAAAACACATCTCTAAGTATTGGATTTGTCATAGGATCTGCTACCATTCTATGCGTAGTATGTACTCTAAGTTCGCATCTTTTTGTGCAACCATATCATTGACAAAATTATACTTGGTATTTATATGTTTGGTCTTGTCATAATATTTTGGATCTTTGGTGTACGTTTTCGCTACTTGGCTATCACAGTTAACCAATAACAAATCTGCAGCACTTCCAATAACACCTAAATAATCCAAAAAATCTCTTAAGCCAAACACATTCTTATACTGCTGCTGATAATGCCACGAACTCAACTTCCATTGTGGACAAGGCTATACATGTTTGTTTCTTACTGCTCCAACATATGGTGCCATTATTCGGTAAGAAAACAAACCCAAAGGTAGATTTCCTTTCATTTAAACCTCCTCCCTAAACAGCATCAAAATAGCCTTAGAGTCGCAGATCCCTTCCTTAATAACTCAGCGTATAATCAGCAGTCCCTTTTAGATACCTCAGTATTATTTTAACGGCTTTCCAACGTGCTTGACTTGGATTGGATTGGTATCTACTCACCATTCCAACTGCAAAACATATGTCAGGTTTTGTACACATCATAGTGTACTTCAAGCTTCCAACAGCACTAGTATAAAAGAATATGTTTCATTTGTTCCTTCTCTTGTGGAGTCCTTGGACACAGTCTATGGCTCAATCCTTCACCTTTTGCAATAAGAGTATCTATGGGTTTACAATCCCATATCATTCATCTCAAAATTGGAAAACAACCAACTTTCGACAGTATTGACAAGCTCCATATTAATTCCGGCAATTAGTATATCATCAACATATAATAATATGATCACAAATTGATCATTGGATCTATTGATATATATACAATGATCCTCATCTATCATTGTAAAATCATATGTCATTATGGCATTATGAAAACGTATATACCATTGTCTTGACGACTGCTTAAGGCCATATATCGACCCCCAAAGTCGACATACCTTTTCTTCTTGGCCTTTCACTATAAAACCAGCATGTTGTTCCATATATGTTCCTTCCTCTAATTCTCCATTGAGGAAAGCAGTCTTTACATCCATTTGATGTAACTCAAGATCCATACTAGCCACTATTGCCAGAATAGTGCGAATCGAGGTAAATCCCTCTACAGGAGAAAATGTATCTTCATCATCAATTCCTTCCTATTGATTATACCCCTTCGCCACAAGGCGAGCCTTATGCCTTTCTATCGTGCCATCAGCCTTTCGCTTTATTTTGAGAACCCACTTGTTCCCAATAGCTCTGCGTCCCTTTTGGAAGATCAACCAGTTCCCAGACTTTGTTTGACTTTATTGACTCCATCTCCTCTTTCATTGCATAAATCTATTTTTCCTTACTAGGGCATTTCAAAGCCTCATTAATATTTCTTGGCTCATCCTTATCTCGTGGAGCAATTATAAAAGTTTCCCCTTCAATGTCAAAACGCCGACGGGGAATACTTTGGCGACTTGTTTGCTATATGGGAGATTGTACACTTAGCACATCATTCCCCATCATGCTCACACTCGGATTAGATAATGACGATATCATCTCATCATGTGGTTGTAATTGAGAATGGGTTGAATTCAATTCATCACTTCTCATATTACTCCCACTTGAACAAACTCCACCAATATCATTACGCAAAAGGAAGGATCGCACAGGCCATAAGAAGTCAAGCCGTTGCTACATTTGCAACAAGAAAGGACATTTTGCCATGAATGGGCCTAGACTTAGAACCAGGGAAGGAGAGTAAATTTCCTGCAGGTATGCATCCCACATTGGGCGAACAACCCCGTTCAAGCCCTTCGGACAGCCTCTTAGCAGAAAACCACTCAACCCTTTAATTCAGAGCCTAGAAACACTCAGAGGATGCCAGAATGGAGACGTTTCTAATTTATCCAAGCTGCTTTTCTCGAAGGATCCTACCAGGCTAGAGAAGAAGAGGAATTTAGAAAGCCATGGAGAGATTTTCACAAAACACACACTTTACTTCGAGGACTCGCCCAACACAATACATCCTCATGGCCTTATATAGGCAAAATGAGGTAACAGGACAACAAACATGGACCAAGCTCATGGGTCCGGTACAAACAGGCTCGGAAATTTCCGGAGGGAATTATTCGCACACTATGAACAAGGACCGTACCGTGAACAGTACTTTCCCTAGCCTAGTGCTACGGTAAAAGTGAACAAAGGACTCGCACCTACGGAAATTGTACGGACTCAACGATCTCGCCCGTCGCGTGCATTGTAGCTACATACTGAGTCGTCATCCGAACTGTCTTCTAGGAGATGTGCCTCGTATTTTGCCGGAGGGCTTCAAGATCTTGAGGTGAAAGGATCTGGTTCGGTCTTTCCCGATGAGGATGCCTCATGAGCCCAATGAGATGCTTCTTCGTCGCCTTGATCCGTGTTTTCGTCGTCGTGTTGTCGGGAAAGCTTGGTTGAGGCCGCTTGAGGGCCGTGCATAGTAGGATGTATCCATGTTCGAATGAGGACGAAGGTCCCCGTTCGTAGGATCCCGGGACAGAGGACCTCCAAAGCGAGCATAGGGGTCTTGAGTAGACTGGACAATATCATCTTCAGTTGTCATTTCATGCTCTTGGGATGATGCAGCTTGTCTGTACTGATCAAGTGCTTCCTTAGCCTCTGGTGCTAGGTCATAATGATCCCACGTAGTGGGTGCATTATTCCGTACATCTTCGGAATGGTCTTGTTTTCTTGACATAGGATTCTCGGAGTTCTCGATACTCGTTTTCACGTAAATCCGACGATCTTGGATAAGATTTGTGGATCCGAGCTTCTCGGCCGTTTAAGTGGGGTTTATAGGATGTGGTTCCTATTTCAAGTGGTCTATCCAAGATACTACCATTATTTCTGCAAAAATTCCATGGACGTCTGAAAAACAGGATGGTGTGAACCTCAGGATTTGGTGTCATGGTTCTTAGTTCTCTTTCCAGGTCTTGCCGCCAACATGTAGGATGATAGAACCAATTTAGAAAATCTAAAAGATTTCTATCACATTCTTTTTCAATGTTTCTCCCGAGCATGAATATCCTGGTGAGGTTAGCAATGAACCTTCTGGTAGGAATTTCAATGGCTATTAAGTACTTATTGGTTAAGTACCATAACAGCGTTTTGAGCTGATTAGGGAAATCATCTTCCTTCCAGATGAGAGGATGAATGAAGGGATAATTCAAATTTAACCCAAAAGGATAAAGAATCGAACCTCCATTGAATCTGAATAGGTCTGTGTGGGATTGCCACATGAGGTTGTCCAGGTTCTCAGTAAGACTGTCGTTTTGGATTTGCTGAATAATTTCTTCAGGATATTTCCAGCTTGGCAAATCTTTGATCTTCTCAATCTTGTACTTGACACCATGATTGAGCATATGGAACGCAGGTCTTTTGATATACATATTGATCTCGGCTGGTGCTTTAGGTCTTGACAAAAAGTCGGCAAGCACATTCTTTTTTCCAGGGAATATGTTTGGTTTCAAAAGAGTATTTTGAAAACCATTCAGCCCATCGAAGCAATTGGGGATTTGGAATCTGTTTTTGTTTGAACTTGGTCATCTGAGGAAAAGATGCCATATCTAATTCTACCAGGAAGTGATGGCCGATGAGATGAAATTCAAACTTCTTAATTCCATTTTTAACTGCCAGGATTTCTTTAAAAGTGGAATGGTAATGGATTTCAGATTGAGAAAACTTTCCACTTTTGTAGGCACAGAGATGTTTCTTACCATCAATCTCTTCGAATAGAACGGCTGCCCAGTATTCATCGCTGGCGTCAGTTTGGAGAATTCTTTTACCTGTTGATGGTATTTGCAGTGGTGGGAGATTTTGCATAATCTCCTTAAGTTCAGCAACTGCTTTGGTCTGAGTTTTTCCCCAGGGTGGGGAGTTCTTCTTTAGCATGATTTGCAAGGGACTCAGAAGCTTTGCAATATTGGGGACAAAATCTCTGAGATAATTGATTATCCCCAGGAATTGCTGAACTTGTTTTGTTGTGAAGTTATCTTCAGGAAACTTCAATAGCTCTTGAGCAATATGTGGCCCTGGATAGTATGTACCCTTGTTGAGGTGCATACCAAGAAATTCAATTTCTGTCTGGGCGATATTCATCTTTCTTTGAGAGAGCATAATGCCATGCTTTCTCACTATTTCTGCGAATTGCTCAAGGAGTTGACAAACAGTGACTTTTCATCAGATCAGAGTAGAATGTCGTCTATATATACGGCTGCACTTGACAAGATTGGTTGGAAAATACGACACATGGCCTTTTGGAAAAGGGATGGTGCTACCTTTAATCCAAAAGGAAGAACTTTCCACTGGAAGTGCTGGTTCGGAATACAAAATCCTGTCTTGGATCTCTTCAGATGAATACCCAATTGCCAAAATCCGGCTTTGAGGTCGAATTTGGAATAAATGTGGGCTTTAGTTAAACCAGCAAAGAGAGAATCTCTGGATGGTAAAGGGAATTTATCATCTTGGAGAAAAAGATTGAGAGGTTGATAGTTAATTACCGGCCTCATTTTTCCTCTTGCTTTTGCTCAAAGACGTTTATTAACATAAAAGCTTCACAAGCCCATTGAGAATTTGAAATTTCAATAAGGCCTTGCCGTAGTAACTCGAGCATTCCCTTTGGGCTAGAGCCAAGTGCTCGGGTTCATTCCCATATGACTTGCCTTGGTGGGATTGATATCTTCGTTCTTTTTGAAAGGAAGACGAACAAAGAACTCAGGGTTTTCCCATAAAGGATGAGAACATTTCTGGGCAAATTCTGAATGGGATTCTGAACATGATTCAAGCAACTTTTGCATGATTGGATCTAGTAAACTCATCTCAATGGAAAAAAGTCTCTGGATGTTGACAAACTCAGAGAACTGGTCTTTAAATCTAAGACCTTTTCCAGAATGATGCGGAGTTGAGATATTTGAGTCATGATATCCCACCCGATTATCAAATCTTTATTTGGAAGACTAGATCCAAAAATCTTTGTGGTTAAAGAACACCGAGGGAAGAACTGGACAAAGGATCGGTGTGGTTCTCGACATTCGTGGAGAAAGTATCTCCCGAAGCACTGAAGTATCTCGGGTGTAAGGGGTCCGGAATTCTTCGTAGGACTTTTGTATCTAGAATGGAACAACTTGCTCCCGTGTCAATAAGAGCAATGACATTGATAGGTTTGGCAAACTTCGAAGTGAGGATTTTAACAGGAAAATGAGGACAGTGGGTTTGACTTGAGAATATGTCGGGATTTAGTTCTGAAGACGTGGGAGATATGTGAAAAATATCTTCAGATTCTGAGTCAGACTCAGTTTCACTGGAAGTTTGGTAAAAAGGAATGACACAAAGAGTTTGTTCGTTGGTTCATCATCGCAGAGAATAATGATTCAATATCATCATTTTCAAGAGAAAAACCTGTTTCATTTTCTATCGATGATTCGACCTTTTTTTGCTCGAGGACAATTTTTGGCAAAATGTCCTTTCTTGTTGCAAATGTAGCAACGGCTTGACTTCTTATGGCCCGTGCGATCCTTCCTTTTGCGTAGGTATCGCCATTTCTTCTTTTTCCCGAAATGCTTGGAGCCATGTCTGGATTTCTTTATGGAATATTTCTTGTAATGCTTTTTCTTCCGGAATACCGGCCACAAGTACCATCACAAATCTTGTTTGGAGCATTTGATTTTTAGCTTCTGATGAGAACAAGCTGCTTCAAGTCGCTTGTCATCTGTGATGTATGTTTGGACCATTCGGCGCTTTAAACATAGTTCTTCAAGGCATAGATGGACTTCTTGCTGGATTTCTCCCAAGGGAATGTCTTGTATCCTCCTTTGTTTTCCAAAGAAAGATCTTTCAACCATCTCGTGTTAGCTCTCGTGGGGATGGAAGTGAGAAAGACATGCTTTAAATTTGGATCTCGCGCCAATTTGGTAAAAGAGCTCAAGCATTAATCTATAATGCTTATCAAGATGCTTCTTCGGAGGGAGCAATCTTCTTTCGAAGAATTCTCTTCTTTTTAGCTCTTTGAGATCTCCGGGGCTCCCACAAAAGTATGATATAGGTAGGTAAGGGCATGGCTGAAATTGGGTGATAACAGAAATGTAAGCTGATCTTGTTCTGTGAGTCCTTGCCACCAGAATTTTAGACTCCCTGTGAATCTGGTAACAAAATTATAAAGGACATCATTCACATCATGGTTGGTAATGGACCGTGTACACAACCAAGTGTGAAACTCTTCAAGTCTTTCGGCCATTTTGGATAAGGAATATCATCAATGGAGAAGAATTGTTTTGATGCCATGGACACATGCCTATCGGAATTGTTTCGCGGGATTACTTGTCCGGCCAAATTCGGATCAAGATAGTTTGATTCCATCTCGTAATCATAGTCCTGGAGGAGTGTCACCATGAATATTTGTGAAGTAAGTGGGACAATTGGGGTAGAATCAACTGTATGGTCCGAGAAGGATGAAAAAGAGGAAAGGGATGCTTGAGTCGATGTGGTAGAGGAGGTTTGCTCAGCAAGCAGAATCGGCTTTTCAGGAACAACAGGATCAGGCTCAGGCTGCTGGGTACTAGAATCAATTTCTTGCTTACCCAAATCCTTCAAAAAGGATTCTAATGGATTTGATAACATCATCTGGTCTGGTTTTTCTCTTATAACAATTGAGCTTGATTCTGTAGGAGGTGTTTTCTCCTTGCCTTTTTCTTTCTTCAAGGCTTTGAGACGATCTCGTATGTCTGATTCTCTTCTGGAAGTATCTTCTCGATATTGGCAAAAACGAGATGTTTGTGGAGCCGGGGGTACATACCCGGTTCGAACAGAGGGTGAAAGTGGATCGAAAGGTCTGAATCTTCCTTCCTCAAGAAGTTGGATCTGCTTCTTGAGTTTGTCTATTTCTGGCTTTGGACTTTCAAGGAAGTGGTACCCAAGATGTTGTCCTGATTCCAGGGCGTGAAGCCTTTTCTGGAACTCAGAAAGTATCTTCTTGGTACTTTCATCATATCTTCGAAGATCTTGTTGCACATTCCCGATTTTGGAATCAATGGCTTTGAAGGCATTGTTTTGTGCTAACAGAGTCTCTGATTGCCAGTTTTCAGCAGCAGGGGTTTTCTTCTGTCTTCCATGTTCATCCACATCTGTGGGAGTAGGAATTTTAGGAAGATGGCGGTATCTGCCATGAGAATCAATAAACTCTTCCGTAGTAGGAAATGAGAGTTTTGAGCTTTCCTTTGCAAGAGGAGGAAAGTCAGTGTCATGGAACATGGCTATAGAAGAAGTGGATGGTGTTTCTGCTGGGATTTCAAGCGGGTAAGAATGTTTCTTAGCCCATTTTAGGATTGGCTTATAGAATGGAGAGAGAGCTTGCTTTTTCTGAGGTGGAGAGAATGGAGGTGATTTTGGTGGATCTGATAGAGTTCGAGAATCGAACAAGACTTTCCCTAGCCTAGTGCTACGGAAAAGTGAACAAGACTCGCTACAGTGAAATTGTACGGACGAATGGGCCTAGACTTAGAACCAGGGAAGGAGAGTAAATTTCCTGCAGGTATGCATCCCACATTGGGCGAACAACCCCCGTTCAAGCCCTTCAGGGACAGCCTCTTAGCAGAAAACCACTCAACCCTTTAATTCAGAGCCTAGAAACACTCAGAGGATGCCAGAATGGAGACGTTTCTAATTTATCCAAGCTGCTTTTCTCGAAGGATCCTACCAGGCTAGAGAAGAAGAGGAATTTAGAAAGCCATGGAGAGATTTTCACAAAACACACACTTTACTTCGAGGGACTCTGCCCAACACAATACATCCTCATGGCCTTATATAGGCAAAATGAGGTAACAGGACAACAAACATGGACCAAGCTCATGGGTCCGGGTACAAACAGGGGCTCCGGAAATTTCCGGGAGGGAATTATTCGCACACTATGAACAGTGACCGTACTGTGAACAGTACTTTCCCTAGCCTAGTGCTACAGTAAAAGTGAACAGTGACTCTGCTACAGTGAAATTGTACGGACTCAACGATCTCGCCCGTCGCGTGCATTGTAGCTACATACTGAGTCGTCATCCGAACTGTCTTCTAGGAGATGTGCCTCGTATTTTTGCTGGAGGGCTTCAAGATCTTGAGGTGAAAGGATCTGGTTCAGTCTTCCTGATGAGGATGCCTCATGAGCCCAATGAGATGCTTCTTCTGCCGCACCCCGTGTTTTCGTCGTCGTGTTGTCAGGAAAGCTTGGTTGAGGCCAGTTGGAGGGCAGTGCATAGTAGGATGTATCCATGTTCTGGAATGAGGACGAAGGTCCCTGTTCGTAGGGATCCTGGGACAGAGGACCTCCAAAGCGAGCATAGGGGTCTTGAGTAGACTGGACAATATCATCTTCAGTTGTCATTTCATGCTCTTGGGATGATGCAGCTTGTCTGTACTGATCAAGTGCTTCCTTAGCCTCTGGTGCTAGGTCATAATGATCCCACGTAGTGGGTGCATTATTCCAGACATCTTCAGGAATGGTCTTGTTTTCTTGACATAGGATTCTCTGGAGTTCTCGATACTCGTTTTCACAGAATCTGACAGATCTTGGATAAGATTTGTGGATCCGAGCTTCTCGGCCGTTTAAGTGGGGTTTATAGGATGTGGTTCCTATTTCAAGTGGTCTATCCAAGATACTACCATTATTTCTGCAAAAATTCCATGGACGTCTGAAAAACAGGATGGTGTGAACCTCAGGATTTGGTGTCATGGTTCTTAGTTCTCTTTCCAGGTCTTGCCGCCAACATGTAGGATGATAGAACCAATTTAGAAAATCTAAAAGATTTCTATCACATTCTTTTTCAATGTTTCTCCCGAGCATGAATATCCTGGTGAGGTTAGCAATGAACCTTCTGGTAGGAATTTCAATGGCTATTAAGTACTTATTGGTTAAGTACCATAACAAATTTTGAGCCGATTAGGGAAATCATCTTCCTTCCGCATGAGAGGATGAATGAAGGGATAATTCAAATTTAACCCAAAAGGATAAAGAATCGAACCTCCATTGAATCTGAATAGGTCCGTGTGGGATTGCCACATGAGGTTGTCCGGTTCTCGCAAGACTGCGTTTTGGATTTGCTGAATAATTTCTTCAGGATATTTCCAGCTTGGCAAATCTTTGATCTTCTCAATCTTGTACTTGACACCATGATTGAGCATATGGAACGCAGGTCTTTTGATATACATATTGATCTCGGCTGGTGCTTTAGGTCTTGACAAAAAGTCAGCAAGCACATTCTTTTTTCCAGGAATATGTTTGGTTTCAAAAGAGTATTTTGAAAACCATTCAGCCCATCGAAGCAATTGGGGATTTGGAATCTGTTTTTGTTTGAACTTGGTCATCTGAGGAAAAGATGCCATATCTAATTCTACCAGGAAGTGATGGCCGATGAGATGAAATTCAAACTTCTTAATTCCATTTTTAACTGCCAGGATTTCTTTAAAAGTGGAATGGTAATGGATTTCAGATTGAGAAAACTTTCCACTTTTGTAGGCACGTAGATGTTTCTTACCATCAATCTCTTCGAATAGAACGGCTGCCCGCATTCATCGGCGTCGCGCTTTGGAGAATTCTTTACCCGTTGATGGTATTTGCGGTGGTGGGAGATTTTGCATAATCTCCTTAAGTTCAAAGAACTCGCTTTGGTCTCGAGTTTTTCCCTGTGGTGGGGAGTTCTTCTTTAGCATGATTTGCAAGGGACTCGGAAGCTTTGCAATATTGGGGACAAAATCTCTCGAGATAATTGATTATCCCCAAGAATTGCTGAACTTGTTTTGTTGTGAAGTTATCTTCGGAAACTTCAATAGCTCTTGAGCAATATGTGGCCCCGGATAGTATGTACCCTTGTTGAGGTGCATACCAAGAAATTCAATTTCTGTCTGGGCGATATTCATCTTTCTTTGAGAGAGCATAATGCCATGCTTTCTCACTATTTCTGCGAATTGCTCAAGGAGTTGACAGTGTGACTTTTCATCAGGACTGTAGAGTAGAATGTCGTCTATATATACGGCTGCACTTGACAAGATTGGTTGGAAAATACGACACATGGCCTTTTGGAAAAGGGATGGTGCTACCTTTAATCCAAAAGGAAGAACTTTCCACTGGAAGTGCTGGTTCGGAATACAAAATCCTGTCTTGGATCTGTCTTCAGGATGAATACCCAATTGCCAAAATCCGGCTTTGAGGTCGAATTTGGAATAAATGTGGGCTTTAGTTAAACCAGCAAAGAGAGAATCTCTGGATGGTAAAGGGAATTTATCATCTTGGAGAAAAAGATTGAGAGGTTGATAGTTAATTACCAGTCTCATTTTTCCTCTGTTTTGCTCAGCACGTTTATTAACATAAAAAGCTTCACAAGCCCATTGAGAATTTGAAATTTCAATAAGGCCTTGCTGTAGTAACTCTGAGCATTCCCTTTGGGCTAGAGCCAAGTGCTCTGGGTTCATTCCCATATGACTTGCCTTGGTGGGATTGATATCTTCGTTCTTTTTGAAAGGAAGACGAACAAAGAACTCAGGGTTTTCCCATAAAGGATGAGAACATTTCTGGGCAAATTCTGAATGGGATTCTGAACATGATTCAAGCAACTTTTGCATGATTGGATCTAGTAAACTCATCTCAATGGAAAAAAAGTCTCTGGATGTTGACAAACTCGAGAACTGGGTCTTTAAATCTAAGACCTTTTCCAGAATGATGCGGAGTTGAGATATTTGAGTCATGATATCCCACCCGATTATCAAATCTTTATTTGGAAGACTAGATCCAAAAATCTTTGTGGTTAAAGAACACCGAGGGAAGAACTGGACAAAGGATCGGTGTGGTTCTCGACATTCGTGGAGAAAGTATCTCCCGACGGCACTGAAAGTATCTCGGTGTAAGGGGTCCAAATTCTTCGTAGGACTTTTGTATCTAGAATGGAACAACTTGCTCCCCGTGTCAATAAGAGCAATGACATTGATAGGTTTGGCAAACTTCGAAGTGAGGATTTTAACAGAAAATGAGGACAAAGGGGTTTGACTTGAGAATATGTCGGGATTTAGTTCTCAAGACGTGGGAGATATGTGAAAAATATCTTCGATTCGAGTCGACTCGCTTCACCGGAAGTTTGGTAAAAAGGAATGACACAAAGAGTTTGTTCGGTTGGTTCATCATCGCAGAGAATAATGATTCAATATCATCATTTTCAAGAGAAAAACCTGTTTCATTTTCTATCGATGATGATTCGACCTTTTTTTGCACGAGGACAATTTTTGGCAAAATGTCCTTTCTTGTTGCAAATGTAGCAACGGCTTGACTTCTTATGGCCTGTGCGATCCTTCCTTTTGCGTAGGTATCGCCATTTCTTCTTTTTCCTGAAATGCTTGGAGCCATGTCTGGATTTCTTTATGGAATATTTCTTGTAATGCTTTTTCTTCCGGGAATACTGGCCACAAGTACCATCACAGTCTTGTTTGGAGCATTTGATTTTTAGCTTCTGATGAGAACAAGCTGCTTCAAGTCGTTTGTCATCTGTGATGTATGTTTGGACCATTCGGCGCTTTAAGCATAGTTCTTCAAGGCATAGATGGACTTCTTGTTGGATTTCTCCCAAGGGAATGTCTTGTATCCTTCTTTGTTTTCCAAAGAAAGATCTTTCAACCATCTGTGTTAGCTCTGTGGGGATGGAAGTGAGAAAGACATGCTTTAAATTTGGATCTGCGCCAATTTGGTAAAAGAGCTGAAGCATTAATCTATAATGCTTATCAAGATGCTTCTTCGGGAGGGAGCAAAGATCTTCTTTCGAAGAATTCTCTTCTTTTTAGCTCTTTGAGATCTCCGGGGGCTCCCACAAAAGTATGATATAGGTAGGTAAGGGCATGGCTGAAATTGGGTGACAACAGAAACGTAAGCTGATCTTGTTCTGTGAGTCCTTGCCACCAGAATTTTAGACTCCCTGTGAATCTGGTAACAAAATTGTAAAGGACATCATTTATATCATGGTTGGTAATAGACTGTGTACACAACCAAGTGTGAAATTCTTCAAGTCTTTCTGGCCATTTTGGATAAGGAATATCATCAATGGAGAAGAATTGTTTTGATGCCATGGACACATGCCTATCGGAATTGTTTCGGGCAGGATTACTTGTCTGGCCAAATTCTGGATCAGCATAGTTTGATTCCATCTCGTAATCATAGTCTGGAGGAGTGTCAGCCATGAATATTTGTGAAGTAAGTGGGACAATTGGGGTAGAATCAACCGTATGGTCTCGAGAAGGATGAAAAAGAGGAAAGGGATGCTGAGTCTGATGTGGTAGAGGAGGTTTGCTCAGCAAGCAGAATCGGCTTTTCAGGAACAACAGGATCAGGCTCAGGCTGCTGGGTACTAGAATCAATTTCTTGCTTACCCAAATCCTTCAAAAAGGATTCTAATGGATTTGATAACATCATCTCGGTCTGGTTTTTCTCTTATAACAATTGAGCTTGATTCTCAGGAGGTGTTTTCTCCTTGCCTTTTTCTTTCTTCAAGGCTTTGAGACGATCTCGTATGTCCGATTCTCTTCCGAAGTATCTTCTCGGGATATTGGCAAAAACAGATGTTTGTGGAGTCAGGTACATACCCGGTTCGAACGAGAGGTGAAAGTGGATCGAAAGGTCTGAATCTTCCTTCCTCAAGAAGTTGGATCTCTTCTTGAGTTTGTCTATTTCGGCTTTGGACTTTCAAGGAAGTGGTACCCAAGATGTTGTCCTGATTCCGGGCGTGAAGCCTTTTCCGGAACTCGAAAGTATCTTCTTGGTACTTTCATCATATCTTCGAAGATCTTGTTGCACATTCCCGATTTTGGAATCAATGGCTTTGAAGGCATTGTTTTGTGCTAACAGAGTCTCGATTGCCGCCAGCGAAAGGGGTTTTCTTCTCGTCTTCCATGTTCATCCACATCTCGTGGGAGTAGGAATTTTAGGAAGATGGCGGTATCTGCCATGAGAATCAATAAACTCTTCCGTA
The DNA here is from genome assembly GCA_017140475.1 of Eucalyptus fibrosa. NCBI lineage: Eukaryota > Viridiplantae > Streptophyta > Magnoliopsida > Myrtales > Myrtaceae > Eucalyptus > Eucalyptus fibrosa. The sequence continues at coordinate 24,169,363 of CM029512.1, forward strand.
GTAGGAAATGAGAGTTTTGAGCTTTCCTTTGCAAGAGGAGGAAAGTCAGTGTCATGGAACATGGCTATAGAAGAAGTGGATGGTGTTTCTGCTGGGATTTCAAGCGGGTAAGAATGTTTCTTAGCCCATTTTAGGATTGGCTTATAGAATGGAGAGAGAGCTTGCTTTTTCTGAGGTGGAGAGAATGGAGGTGATTTTGGTGGATCTGATAGAGTTCAGTAACTGAACAGTACTTTCCCTAGCCTAGTGCTACAGTAAAAGTGAACAGTGACTCTGCTACAGTGAAATTGTACGGACGAATGGGCCTAGACTTAGAACCAGGGAAGGAGAGTAAATTTCCTGCAGGTATGCATCCCACATTGGGCGAACAACCCCCGTTCAAGCCCTTCAGGGACAGCCTCTTAGCAGAAAACCACTCAACCCTTTAATTCAGAGCCTAGAAACACTCAGAGGATGCCAGAATGGAGACGTTTCTAATTTATCCAAGCTGCTTTTCTCGAAGGATCCTACCAGGCTAGAGAAGAAGAGGAATTTAGAAAGCCATGGAGAGATTTTCACAAAACACACACTTTACTTCGAGGACTCGCCCAACACAATACATCCTCATGGCCTTATATAGGCAAAATGAGGTAACAGGACAACAAACATGGACCAAGCTCATGGGTCCGGGTACAAACAGGGGCTCCGGAAATTTCCGGGAGGGAATTATTCGCACACTATGAACAAAGACCGTACGTGAATGCGTACTTTCCCTAGCCTAGTGCTACAGTAAAAGTGAACAGTGACTCTGCTACAGTGAAATTGTACGGACTCAACGATCTCGCCCGTCGCGTGCATTGTAGCTACATACTGAGTCGTCATCCGAACTGTCTTCTAGGAGATGTGCCTCGTATTTTTGCTGGAGGGCTTCAAGATCTTGAGGTGAAAGGATCTGGTTCAGTCTTCCTGATGAGGATGCCTCATGAGCCCAATGAGATGCTTCTTCTGCTGCCCAGTCTGTGTTTTCGTCGTCAGTGTTGTCAGGAAAGCTTGGTTGAGGCCAGTTGGAGGGCTGTGCATAGTAGGATGTATCCATGTTCTGGAATGAGGACGAAGGTCCCTGTTCGTAGGGATCCTGGGACAGAGGACCTCCAAAGCGAGCATAGGGGTCTTGAGTAGACTGGACAATATCATCTTCAGTTGTCATTTCATGCTCTTGGGATGATGCAGCTTGTCTGTACTGATCAAGTGCTTCCTTAGCCTCTGGTGCTAGGTCATAATGATCCCACGTAGTGGGTGCATTATTCCAGACATCTTCAGGAATGGTCTTGTTTTCTTGACATAGGATTCTCTGGAGTTCTCGATACTCGTTTTCACAGAATCTGACAGATCTTGGATAAGATTTGTGGATCCGAGCTTCTCGGCCGTTTAAGTGGGGTTTATAGGATGTGGTTCCTATTTCAAGTGGTCTATCCAAGATACTACCATTATTTCTGCAAAAATTCCATGGACGTCGAAAAACAGATGGTGTGAACCTCGGGATTTGGTGTCATGGTTCTTAGTTCTCTTTCCGGTCTTGCCGCCAACATGTAGGATGATAGAACCAATTTAGAAAATCTAAAAGATTTCTATCACATTCTTTTTCAATGTTTCTCCCGAGCATGAATATCCTGGTGAGGTTAGCAATGAACCTTCTGGTAGGAATTTCAATGGCTATTAAGTACTTATTGGTTAAGTACCATAACAGCGTTTTGAGCTGATCAGGGAAATCATCTTCCTTCCAGATAAGAGGATGAATGAAAGGATAATTCAAATTTAACTCGAAAGGATAAAGAATCGAACCTCCATTGAATCTGAATAGGTCTGTGTGAGATTGCCACATGAGGTTTTCCAAGTTCTCAGTAAGACTGTCGTTCTGGATTTGTTGAATAATTTCTTCAGGATATTTCCAGCTTGGCAAATCTTTGATCTTCTCAATCTTGTACTTGACACCATGATTGAGCATATGGAACGCGGGTCTTTTGATATACATGTTGATCTCGGGCCGGTGCTTTAGGTCTTGACAAAAAGTCGCAAGCACATTCTTTTTTCCAGGAATATGTTTGGTTTCAAAAGAGTATTTTGAAAACCATTCAGCCCATCGAAGCAATTGGGGATTTGGAATCTGTTTTTGTTTGAACTTGGTCATCGAGGAAAAGATGCCATATCTAATTCTACCAGAAGTGATGGCCGATGAGATGAAATTCAAACTTCTTAATTCCATTTTTAACGCCAGATTTCTTTAAAAGTGGAATGGTAATGGATTTCAGATTGAGAAAACTTTCCACTTTTGTAGGCACGAGATGTTTCTTACCATCAATCTCTTCGAATAGAACGGCTGCCCGATTCATTCATCGGCCGGCGTCGGTTTGGAGAATTCTTTTACCTGTTGATGGTATTTGCAGTGGTGGGAGATTTTGCATAATCTCCTTAAGTTCAGCAACTGCTTTGGTCTGAGTTTTTCCCCAGGGTGGGGAGTTCTTCTTTAGCATGATTTGCAAGGGACTCAGAAGCTTTGCAATATTGGGGACAAAATCTCTGAGATAATTGATTATCCCCAAGAATTGCTGAACTTGTTTTGTTGTGAAGTTATCTTCAGGAAACTTCAATAGCTCTTGAGCAATATGTGGCCCTGGATAGTATGTACCCTTGTTGAGGTGCATACCAAGAAATTCAATTTCTGTCTGGGCGATATTCATCTTTCTTTGAGAGAGCATAATGCCATGCTTTCTCACTATTTCTGCGAATTGCTCAAGGAGTTGACAGTGTGACTTTTCATCAGGACTGTAGAGTAGAATGTCGTCTATATATACGGCTGCACTTGACAAGATTGGTTGGAAAATACGACACATGGCCTTTTGGAAAAGGGATGGTGCTACCTTTAATCCAAAAGGAAGAACTTTCCACTTTGGAAGTGCTGGTTCGGAATACAAAATCCCGTCTTGGATCTCGTCTTCAGGATGAATACCCAATTGCCAAAATCCGGCTTTGAGGTCGAATTTGGAATAAATGTGGGCTTTAGTTAAACCAGCAAAGAGAGAATCTCTCGGATGGTAAAGGGAATTTATCATCTTGGAGAAAAAGATTGAGAGGTTGATAGTTAATTACCAGTCTCATTTTTCCTCTGTTTTGCTCAGCACGTTTATTAACATAAAAAGCTTCACAAGCCCATTGAGAATTTGAAATTTCAATAAGGCCTTGCTGTAGTAACTCTGAGCATTCCCTTTGGGCTAGAGCCAAGTGCTCTGGGTTCATTCCCATATGACTTGCCTTGGTGGGATTGATATCTTCGTTCTTTTTGAAAGGAAGACGAACAAAGAACTCAGGGTTTTCCCATAAAGGATGAGAACATTTCTGGGCAAATTCTGAATGGGATTCTGAACATGATTCAAGCAACTTTTGCATGATTGGATCTAGTAAACTCATCTCAATGGAAAAAAGTCTCTGGATGTTGACAAACTCAGAGAACTGGTCTTTAAATCTAAGACCTTTTCCAGGAATGATGCGGAGTTGAGATATTTGAGTCATGATATCCCACCCGATTATCAAATCTTTATTTGGAAGACTAGATCCAAAAATCTTTGTGGTTAAAGAACACTGAGGGAAGAACTGGACAGTGACTGGTGTGGTTCTGACATTCGTGGAGAAAGTATCTCCTGAAGCAGAATTGAAGTATCTGGTGTAAGGGGTCCAGAATTCTTCAGGTAGGACTTTTGTATCTAGAATGGAACAACTTGCTCCTGTGTCAATAAGAGCAATGACATTGATAGGTTTGGCAAACTTCGAAGTGAGGATTTTAACAGGAAAATGAGGACAGTGGGTTTGACTTGAGAATATGTCGGGATTTAGTTCTGAAGACGTGGGAGATATGTGAAAAATATCTTCAGATTCTGAGTCAGACTCAGTTTCACTGGAAGTTTGGTAAAAAGGAATGACACAAAGAGTTTGTTCAGTTGGTTCATCATCAGCAGAGAATAATGATTCAATATCATCATTTTCAAGAGAAAAACCTGTTTCATTTTCTATCAGATGATTCTGACCTTTTTTTGCCTGAGGACAATTTTTGGCAAAATGTCCTTTCTTGTTGCAAATGTAGCAACGGCTTGACTTCTTATGGCCTGTGCGATCCTTCCTTTTGCGTAGGTATCGCCATTTCTTCTTTTTCCTGAAATGCTTGGAGCCATGTCTGGATTTCTTTATGGAATATTTCTTGTAATGCTTTTTCTTCCGGAATACGGCCACAAGTACCATCACGGTCTTGTTTGGAGCATTTGATTTTTAGCTTCGATGAGAACAAGCCGCTTCAAGTCGTTTGTCATCTCAGTGATGTATGTTTGGACCATTCGGCGCTTTAAGCATAGTTCTTCAAGGCATAGATGGACTTCTTGTTGGATTTCTCCCAAGGGAATGTCTTGTATCCTTCTTTGTTTTCCAAAGAAAGATCTTTCAACCATCTGTGTTAGCTCTGTGGGGATGGAAGTGAGAAAGACATGCTTTAAATTTGGATCTGCGCCAATTTGGTAAAAGAGCTGAAGCATTAATCTATAATGCTTATCAAGATGCTTCTTCTGGAGGGAGCAGCATCTTCTTTCGAAGAATTCTCTTCTTTTTAGCTCTTTGAGATCTCCGGGGGCTCCCACAAAAGTATGATATAGGTAGGTAAGGGCATGGCTGAAATTGGGTGATAACAGAAATGTAAGCTGATCTTGTTCTGTGAGTCCTTGCCACCAGAATTTTAGACTCCCTGTGAATCTGGTAACAAAATTATAAAGGACATCATTCACATCATGGTTGGTAATGGACTGTGTACACAACCAAGTGTGAAACTCTTCAAGTCTTTCTGGCCATTTTGGATAAGGAATATCATCAATGGAGAAGAATTGTTTTGATGCCATGGACACATGCCTATCGGAATTGTTTCTGGCAGGATTACTTGTCTGGCCAAATTCTGGATCAGCATAGTTTGATTCCATCTCGTAATCATAGTCTGGAGGAGTGTCAGCCATGAATATTTGTGAAGTAAGTGGGACAATTGGGGTAGAATCAACTGTATGGTCTGAGAAGGATGAAAAAGAGGAAAGGGATGCTGAGTCTGATGTGGTAGAGGAGGTTTGCTCAGCAAGCAGAATCGGCTTTTCAGGAACAACAGGATCAGGCTCAGGCTGCTGGGTACTAGAATCAATTTCTTGCTTACCCAAATCCTTCAAAAAGGATTCTAATGGATTTGATAACATCATCTGGTCTGGTTTTTCTCTTATAACAATTGAGCTTGATTCTGTAGGAGGTGTTTTCTCCTTGCCTTTTTCTTTCTTCAAGGCTTTGAGACGATCTCGTATGTCTGATTCTCTTCTGGAAGTATCTTCTGGGATATTGGCAAAAACAGATGTTTGTGGAGCTGGGGGTACATACCCGGTTCGAACAGAGGGTGAAAGTGGATCGAAAGGTCTGAATCTTCCTTCCTCAAGAAGTTGGATCTGCTTCTTGAGTTTGTCTATTTCTGGCTTTGGACTTTCAAGGAAGTGGTACCCAAGATGTTGTCCTGATTCCAGGGCGTGAAGCCTTTTCTGGAACTCAGAAAGTATCTTCTTGGTACTTTCATCATATCTTCGAAGATCTTGTTGCACATTCCCGATTTTGGAATCAATGGCTTTGAAGGCATTGTTTTGTGCTAACGAGTCTCGATTGCCGGTTTTCAGCAGCGGGGTTTTCTTCTCTTCCATGTTCATCCACATCTCGTGGGAGTAGGAATTTTAGGAAGATGGCGGTATCGCCATGAGAATCAATAAACTCTTCCGTAGTAGGAAATGAGAGTTTTGAGCTTTCCTTTGCAAGAGGAGGAAAGTCAGTGTCATGGAACATGGCTATAGAAGAAGTGGATGGTGTTTCTGCTGGGATTTCAAGCGGGTAAGAATGTTTCTTAGCCCATTTTAGGATTGGCTTATAGAATGGAGAGAGAGCTTGCTTTTTCTGAGGTGGAGAGAATGGAGGTGATTTTGGTGGATCTGATAGAGTTTGGAACTTGTTACTGAACTCTGGTGGTGGAGGTGGTGCATAAGATACCATAAACTGGTATTTATCACATTCACCAAGAGTATCTATGGAGGAATCTCCATCTAAGTATCTCTGGTACAACTTATCCTTGGACTTTTTCCGTCGAGGAGGAGATCTTGCAAAAGGATCTACTTCGTCGGGGGAGTTTAGATAATAGGAACATTGGCAAAAGGGATCCCAAAAACAATGACCGTTCTTGTCTTTATAGTAATGGATAGGGTGTCCACCACCATCGAAGTGTCGAACATGCCTTTTTGGGTCTGGTTCAGAAATGGATTTTGGAACACATGGTTCAATGAAGAGGGTCTGGAAGATAGAGGGACTTTCTTCCTTTTCTTTGCCAAATTTGATGGAAACAGTTCCATCTTTTTTCCTTACGAACTCTGAATCGGTAGACTGGAAAGGTTTGTTGTGCTGATGTAGCTTTTCATAGTTGGTGATCCAAGTCTCTGGGAGGAGCTTGGATAATGTATCCTTCGGGATCTGCCTAGGGACATGAATGCAGGACGCCTGGTCATTCTGCATGGAGATGAACAATGCATCTTCATTCCCATTGTTGAAGTTGAGATCGAGGGCATGATTTTGCACTCGGTAAACCATCTGATAATGTAAAGTTGCAGCTACAGATTCAGCAGTCTGAGGGGCTCCAGTGAGCTGAACTTGAACCTTCAGAAAAGAAAGTAGTTGCGGGTCTGATAGAGCGATGTTGAAGTTTGGATACAGAGTCACAAAGACTGTTCCAGCATTCAAAGTGGTTTGAACAGTACCGATGCAAGCATGCTGGTATTGTAAAAACCTGGTATCTAACAAGGCAATTCTTGCCACTACTGGCAGACCTTTACGACCATGGAAGGTGAGAGCAAGACGAACAGCTCCATAGTGGACATGAGAATATCCCTGCTGTACCCATTGTCTGGGAAATTCTGGAGGGATCTGGAGAGTAACAAAATACTCTTTTTCAGTAGCGGGAATTGGATGCTGGTCAAACTTGGAGGACTGGACGTACTCCTTTACTTGCTTCGGGGTTTGGTGAATAAGTTGACGAATGGAGCGGATAGGTGAGAATGATGAGGTGGGTTTAGCAAAAGCAGAATAGGGGTTCATAAGAGGAAGTTGAGTTTCTGAGATCTTGGTTTCATCACTAAGAGAGACTTCATAAAGATAGTCTATCTTAGAGGCATTGGAAACACGAAATTCTGACAGGGCTGAGGATGATGAAGAAGATGGGTTAAGAGAAATGGGTGCTTCGAGAATTTCTGGGTCTGTCATGGTGTAGAAATATCTTCTCAGCACTGGATTCACCTATCGAGCGCATGGAATGAATAAAATCAAAAGCGAAACCATGGATAGGGGTAATCTTCCCTTATTTTGCCCTTCTTAGGAAATTCATCCACTAAGAATGTGACATCTTGTGATTTAAATTCAGTTATACTCCCACTTTCCTGCTCACCTATGAACACATACCCTTTTGAGTGTTCGGAGTATCTCATTAAGATACTCTTCTTTCCTTCGGGACCCAATTTCCCAAACTTGTGAGAGGACTTATGAGTATAAGCAACACAACCTATGGCTTAAGAAAACTTAAGTCCGATTTTCTACCTGTTCATAACTTATATGGAGTGGAACTAACTGATTTGGAAGGCACCCGGTTAAGTATATAGGCAGCAGTTAACAACGCATCACTCCAAAAAGTGATATATAAGTTAGAATGCGCCATCATGGACCTAACCATTTCCAGTAGGGTTTTGTTTCTTCTCTCCGCAACACCATTTTGTTGAGGAGTATATGGAATAGATAACTGTATTTCTATTCATTTTTCATCACATAATTTTTTGAACTCATCAGATAAATATTCTAGACCTCGATCGGATCTCAATGCTTTTATTTTTTTGTCTAATTGATTTTCTACCAGGTTCATAAACCTTTTGAAACAACTTATTGTTTCAGATTTATGATAAATCAAACAGACATATCCGAATCGAGTATAATTATCAATAAAAATGATGAAATAAACAACCCCATGCCTTCCTCTCACATTCATTGGACCACAGACATCAAAATGGATTAAATGCAGAGGAAATTCAGCTCTTTTGCTTTTTCCAAATGGTTTCCTTGTTATTTTCCCTACTAGGCAATGCTCACATATGAGCAAATCGATTTTTTTAAATATTGCCCAACAAGCCCTCTTTGGTTAGTCTATTCATACATTATTGGCCAATATGACCAAGTCTAGCATGCCACACATTCACATCATTATCATATGAAGTAGAAGACGTGAAACAAGGGAATAACATATATTGACATCACCACAGTCAACATTTAGTACAATAAAACTATCTAGAAAGTGACCACAATCATAATAGTTTATATCCAAATACAAATCTACATCGTTATTACAGAAGTTCACACTAAAACCAAGCTTAACTAACATCAAAACAGACACTTAAATTTCGACAAGTCTTTAGAGTATTTAGAACATCATGTAGGAACAAGGTGCACCCACCACACATGTTCAGTTGGCAGGTGCCAATCCCTTTAACTTCAACTCTAGAGTTATTTCCCACGTAGATCCACTTAGTTCCAGTTGGTATTCGTCGGAATGCCATGAAGGATCCTCTATCCTTCGTTACATCATCTGTTGCTCCTGAATCTACAATCCACAAAGGATCGGATTCAGTTTAAAAAGTAAAACTTGACACAAAAGCAAAGTTCTCAAATGTACAAGAGGTGTATACCTTCTTTGGCTCACGACAGTCGCGAGCATAGTGACCTCTATTGTCATAATTGTAACACCTCACCCTTGACATTTTCTTCACTTGAGGACGTTTTCCTCTCTTGTGTTGATCAACTCTTGATTTCTTGCAATAAAGACTTGATCATTTGCATTCCCACATATTGAACGAATCAATACACTTGCGCTTAGAGCTCAAAGCCCTTTCTTAGCTAGAACCAGCATTGCAAATGTCCATTTTCGGCTCAAATACCGTTAGGCGGTCCTCTACTAGCTCAAGATGGTGCACAATATTCTCAAGATCTTCCATAACATGGTCAAAAGCTTCTAGTGCTTCTTGCTTTTCCAGCACATATTGAATCTTCATATTCAATACTTCACATATCAGTAATTACGTTCTTAATTACTGAAACCATCAATCTAAATACATCAGACATATATGCACGAATAATTAATGCCTATTATTTATGTATCTCTATTTGCACAGACCCATCATATTAATGAATAATTTCAAGTAAGGCTTCAGAATCAAAAGGTCACTACGTTTCTAATCATCCTCCAAAAATCATAACACAAAATTTTTATTAATATTATTGTCTTATGCAAATAAATTCTATGAAGTTACAAAAATTTCTATGAACTACCCACAGCAGTCAACAATAACAGAAAGCAAATAAAATCTAACATCCAATAGAATAATAATGCTTTTACATAATACAACTATACATTACACTAAGCAATATATACAGAGAAAAATATCAACATGGAAAGAGATTTTTTTATATCAAAAACATCTCAAACTAATCCAAGAAATAAATAGAGAATGTCCCTTCTAATCTATCAGCCAAAACATTTGAGAAAACTGAAAGCATATTTGCCAACCATGGAAGAACTTTTGGAGAGCATTCACGTTGCCACCAAGGCGCATTTACTCTACGCCATGTGGCGCTCAATCTAAGGGTTGAAGTTTTGGCCAACTCAATCCTACAATACTCTCTTTCAAAAGCTTCCACTAGCCTCCTATAACCCGGGATCACGTTGACCTCCCATAGCCGATCTAACACTGCTTGCCATTCAGGTGGAAGAGTGTTCATTAAAGCCGGCACCTTCTCAAAATCCGGCATAAGATAACCACTCCAGATGATTTTCTGTATCATCTGATTGACCCTGACCACATGTGATACTAAATCACCATCATGCCACCGATAATTAGCTAACTCTGTCATCAGCCTTTTAAGTCTTGCATTTCCTTCGTTCGTTCTTGGGATTGCAGGTATCCTTGCATAACGCACCATAGTTCCTGCAACAAATGCAGAACTAAAAATGGATCACTTATAATCCATAATAAATATAAGTGAAAATACATAATTTTCCATGATTTATGTAATAAATGCATAATTAAAAATGGATTACTTATAACCCACATAGGCATGATTGAAAAAGAAACAATATTTTATTTTTATTTTTATTTTTTTGGGTCAACGGTCAGTCAATGGTCGGTCAATGGTCAATGGTCAGCGGGTCAACGGGCGCGCGGGTCGGCGGACCGGTCGGATTGGATGGGCTGATCGGGCCGGTCAGGCCAGGTCGGACGAACCGACCACACGTGCCGCGCGCGTGCCAGGCGTTCGCAGGTTGGGTTGCCGGCTTGTGACCGGCCGACCAACGGTTGTCGGCGATGACGTCATCGATGACATCATCCTGGCGGTTACCGTGACGTCACGGTGATGTCAGCACACGCTAGTTCACCGACCGGCGCGTGCCGTTTCGCCGGACGCTGGCGCGCAAGTGCCGGTTCGCCACTGGTGCGTGTGGCACACGCGTTGGCCGATGCCAGCGCTTCGGGCGCATGCAGCGTCTCTCGACGACGTAAGACATGTCGCCGAACTCGTCTCGACGACCTCTTTCACCCAGTGCCTTCAGAAATTAATTTCAACTTACGAAAACTCGGAAAAAATGATGAACAGCACTCGGGTGTTGGGATTTCTCGCCCCGATCCGTACGGCCGAACTACTTTCGTGAAAAATCAATCAAAAAAATCAAACAGGTCGGGAAAACGTGAACTAGGGCTTTGATACCAATGTTGGGAATATCAGATCCCCGAAAACCGGATTCGACACTAAATCGAACCCCTAAAACAAATGCGGAAGCGAAGCCCGGGAAAAACACATATCACCGATCCTAAAGCATACCACTGATTCGTGGGTACCTTGTTAGCCACAGATTAAACACCAATGCTTAAGATTGAGGAAGAGAAACCGATCCCGTTTGATCCGATGACGTCGATTTGCCTTGAAGGGAAGACGGCGTCGCCTTGAGCGCTTGGAGGGAAAGAGAGAGTGAGGAACATACGTTAAAATAGCCAAAGGGTGCGTTCTCTTCTCTCTTTCCTCCCTTATATACGTTCCCTAAAAAATAGAAACGTATCCCTTCATCCACGGGCCCTAATCTCGTGGGCCGGGCTTTCAGGCCCAACATGGGCGGACAGGCCTTAAGCCCATCACATAAAACCATCAGAGAGTATCCAACCAATTTCATGATTCGTGTTATAATCCAACTGCGTAAGTCCACTTTCGTGCCACCTCCTTAAATTATGTTTGTGTTTTCAGGATGCCCTTTCTCATGGTTAAAGTTGAAAAATGGGACAACCCACCAGAGAATTTTATGTGCTACTCTATGCATAGAATTACTAGGTGGATCATATGCATATGCCCCTGATAGCACGTTATTAAAATTTTAAGCTCGTTATAATTATCTTGGCGGTTTAAGCCTGTCAGGTGGACCGTCACATAATTCCTGTGCTGCGAAAGCTGTGTCAATCTTCACTTTTGGCCTGTCGAAAAGGATTGAATACACTGCTTCAAGCAAGCATATTTTTTCCCAGACACATGACTACATGTTTAATCATGTTAGAGTTTCTAAATTCTTTAAATTAAACAGCCATTTCGACGATGTGGGCATATGTCGTTTGCAAGCCAAGTTTATGGCGTGAAGCCTCTGCCGAAGCATCCTAATGAACATAAGAGAGCTCGTTATTATTTCTACTTGTGAAGGTCAAGGAACTCGATTTACCAAATGCCACCTCGGAAACTTATCCACTACCACTACCCAAGAAAAAGTGTTTATAAAGATCTTTGTGGGAATTAATGGGACACCTCGCCTGTGAAAGTATGTGCAAGGTGGTTACTCTGTCTAGAGCTATAGGCAGAAGCAAGCAGTTGTGGAGAATATCTTCGTTTCTGATTATTTTGTCTGGTCCACATTAAGGAAAACAATGGAAATGAACAAAAAGAATGCAGAAACATAGCACCATCCATCTCTTGTAGCTATGGCTTAGAGACTGGCTTGCATTTCGATGATAAGTGAAGTTTCATGCAGTGACAGAATTGTTAAATACATCAGATTTTCTAAAACTGATTGTTGATGTCTAAACGAAACTGGATTTTTTTGCATCTATTTCCACAATGAAATTATGTCATGAGATCTCTCAGTCTTCGCTTCTCTGCTTCCTTAAATTTTCGTCGTGAAGCCAACTGAATTGTGTACGTCCGTGCCTTGACAACTTTCAGGTTAAAGCTGGAGCTGGCTCAGCGACTCTCTCAATGGTAAGTCCCTTTTTTGGGCCCTTGAGATGTAGTCTGATCTCTTTCACGAACAGGAAATTTGATGGCTATTTGATATGCGGACTCTTTTCACATGCTCAAATAATGTGTAAGTGAAATATGCAGGCATATGCTGCTGTAAAGTTTGCCGATGTGTGCCCATTTCTATTTGCATCCAAAATGCGCCTCGGTCTTACTGGGGCCGAGGAGGTTCTTCCCCTTGGCCAGGAGTTTTAATAATTTTATTACATCAAAGGAAGATGGATTTTTCTAATTTCGGCCTTTGTTTGTTAACCTGTAGAGCTGGCTTGGGAAAGGCAAAGAAAGAGATAGCAGAGAGTATTCAGAAGGGCGTTTCATTTATCAAGAAGTGAGCAGGTTAAAGACATTTCTTTTTGGAACAGAAGAGATGACCTCTTCATAGTTTCCGCTTATTTTCTACTGAGAATTGGTTCTTGGGAATAAAGTGGTCCAGACCTGAGAAGATATCGAAATTTATCCTGCATAGCTGACGTAGGAAAAACACAGGTTTTTCTTTTCTTAAATGTAAGGTTCTCAAATGGTAATTTGTGTAATAACAAGGTGGACGGATGTTTTTATATTATAGTTCTAATGTCTATCTTTCTTGTCTTCGTGTTTGCATCCGCCTTTTTCTACTTTCTCAAATGGTAATTTAAGTTGCACTTCAATTGGGCAATGCTGCTATAAGCAGATGATAGACAGAGGGAGCTGAATAAGCTGAAGCTTGTCTTTGGCACTAGGCTTGAAGTCTGAGAGACTCAAGTGCAGCTTTTTGTGACTTTGTCCAGATGATTTAAGGGACAAATGAGCAAAGAGAACCTTTACAGAGGCTCTTCTTGGTTATGGCCAGAGGGAGTTGAAATTATCAGTTGAACACGAGCAGAAGTTTGAGAATGATGAATCTCCACCGATTCTCCCTGATCACCATTAGCAATTTCTTGCACCGAGTTCTCTCTACGTGGAGCATTTATAGTAAAAGATTACCGGCTTTGGATTTGCTTTCTTTCGTGAAAAATAAATTATCTGAAAAATATTTTCCTTAAAATTATTGATTGTATAGATTGAAATAATTAGTTAATGAATAATATTTTTATTGTCAATAACAATTTATACATGACCATGATCGTGGACAATGAAGATTTTTTCTGTAAATTCATTTTGATAAATGATAAAATAATTATTTTAAAGAAAATATTTTTAAATTATTTATTTTTTACTTAACAAACAAAATTTTAATATTTTCTCAGAAGTTTCGAGGAGAGGTCTTTCTTCTTCTTCTTCTTCTTTTTTTTTTTTTTTTTTGGGTCGAATTTTTTCTTTTCACTTTTGAAAGTTCAAGTAAAATTTGTTCCCACAATGAAAGTAACCTTAGCCCCTGAAGGGGACAACTCAGATATATAAAAAAAAAAAAAAGGCTAAAAGAGTACGTCTCTCCGGTTTTGTATCTTGGGAGCCAGAGCCAAACCCTACGAAGTCTTGACTCTCAAAATACTTTCTACTTTCGAGTTCTCACTCTCAGATCGGGTTCTCTCTTTTCTCCGGCGGCGCCTTTCGATCTTCCCCTCTCTAGTCTCGATTCAGTCGCTGTCTCATCTCGATAGGCCGTCCATCAACGCATCAGGTATTCTCTCTTTATATCGGTTTCCTTTTCGATTTCTTTGGTGGTTTGGCTCCGTGGGTTGCACATATGGTAGATTGCACTTCAAAGTCGAATGGGAAGAAAGAGATCCTCCCCCTTTTCTTTGATGTGGAGCCCGATGATGTCAAGCTCAAAACTGAACTGTACAGAAATGCACTGTCTAAGCATGAGGAGAAATATGGCCCTAGTGAGGTGAAGCGCTGGGAAGCTGCTCTTCGTGAGGTTGCAACTAGACTAGGTTGGAAGCGGGAAGGGAAAGAGTAAGTTTCCACAACTTATTTCAGCTATTAATTTTAATGTAATCCAAAAGGGAGGCAATTTTTCTTATAGATTTTAAAATAGCTCATATTCAATTTATCTTGCAGTAACTATAATTTCTCCATATTATTGATACCATAGTTGAAAAAATCTAATCCGAATTTGGAAGTCATTGTCAATTTATTGTTAAATGCTAAGTTAGCATCCTGTTTGGTTGTCAAACACCTAAAAATAAATTTAAATAGCAAAATAAATATCTTTCAACATTTTAGAAAAAGGTAAAGTAGGAACAACAAAAAGACAGATATTAACGCTTACTCTGTGTAGATCAAACAGACTGATTTCGTCCTACTAGCATACCAACTAATTATATATTTGATCATTCTCTAAATATTGCCTGTACATTAAAAAAACTAAAACTTATTTGATGAATAACAGTTTTCGACGAAGGACGATTTATCAATTTTATGTAGATAAGGAAGCAGCTGGATCCGGTCACATCTTCTCCACCATCGTTAAAGAACCTATATAGACTTCTATGGATGGTGACTTTTATCTATAAATTCTCACGGTTAATCCATGTGTTTCAATGGTGCTTTTTGCAAAAGGAGGAAAAAAAAAAGCAAAACATTTCCATCATATTTAGTTTCAGTTACAGTGTCATTACATTACATTTTTTATAACTCCAATTTTTGGAGTATTTGGAAATTCTGATAATATTGTTCCTTTAAAACATATGTTATTCATGAAACCAAACAGTGTAGAAGATTTACAGTTATAAATCAAATAGCGTGATAGTGATTAAAACTCTGTTAAATCTCTAGACATTGACTAGTACATAGATGGTTATTAGAAGCCGCAATCTTTCATCACGCCCTCACTTTCTTCATAACTAATCTGAAAATGGTGGAAGTTTATTGACAACGTCTATGCTGTCACTTGGACATTTATCACGCATTAATTGGCTCTTTGCTTGCACTCATGTGCACCTAACATAAGAATAATTTTCCCACAAAAAGAGAATTTCCCACAAAAAGAGGTCCAATTCTCTCTCTCTCTCTCTCTCTCTCTCTCTCTCTCTCTCACACAAGATGTGGAGATGTTAAAGAATGGTGACGAGCCAAACTCAGCAGCTGCGTCAAGCAGTGTGACCTCCACTGCTACTTAATCTATAGTGAGAGAGAGAGAGAGGGAGGACCTGGAGACACGGCCTAAAGTGAACTTTCTATTCTATAACATGAGTTAATTGATGCTGATAGTGGATCTTCAACGAGCTAAAGGCCAAGTTACTAAAGTTTTTATTTTTTGTTTATTTAGTCTATGAATAAGTAGAAGGACAAAATAGTCATAAAAATATTTTAGAATGCTTTTCATCCTTTTCTCTTTCTGAATCAAACATGAAATGGCCTTGCTTTCCTTTGTAAGCATACAAAGTACGTTAAAACCCAATCATTCCTTTCTGTTGTTTACCCTCCTGCCGTCAGCATCCATATCATTTCCACTTCCTCTTAATCACTGCATCGAACTGATTCTAGGCAGCAGCCACAGCAGCTAATTTGAGCACTCTATGTTTTAGATAATTATCATTGTTACTTGAGATTGTTGCTTTTTAATAGATTCAAATTTGTTTTCTGAGTAACTGTTGCCGTTCGTAAACCGGTCGCAATAAGTTTACCTTATCTTATTCAAATTGTATATGCTTGAAATTTAGGAATAATACGTTGTCATTATTTTCTCAATTTAAAATGTTTGGCAGGTATGGAGAACTTATAGAATTAATTGTTCGAGAGGTTCAACTTAAGCTAAAAGTGAAGAACAGATCTCTTCCTAACCATCTAGTTGAAGTGGATGATCAACGGGTTATAGAAGAATTGTTGGATGCCCACTCTGATGGTGTGCGTTTTGTTATAATACATGGGACTGGTGGCATTGGTAAATCAACTCTTGCTAAGGTTATCTTCAACCGATTCTTGTCTGAATTCAAATACTCTAGTTTCCTTGAAGATGTCCAACATCATGGTCTTTTAGAAGTGCAAAAGAAACTGTTATCCGATATACTAGGCTCAAGCTCTAATGATGGAATCCATGACACCAATGATGGGATCAATCGCATAAGAAGAGGACTTAGCAACAAGAGAGTTTTGGTTGTTATTGATAATGTGGACGAAAAGAGACAACTCGAGACTCTCGCGGGGAGCTGCGATTGGTTTGGTTCTGGAAGTAGGATCATGGTCACAATTAGGGACATACGCATAGTGCTAAATGAGGACAAACAAACCCGACCAAGTAATTACTTGGCTCACCCAGTAAATGAGATGTCTTTGGATCGAGAGATTTTGCTTTTCAATAGACATGCATTTAGAAGTGATACCCCTCCTAAGAAGTTGTTTCAAGCATAGGAAGACTTCCTTTGACTTTAGAAGTCGTGGGTTCTCTTTTCGCCCACACAAACAAATCAGAGTGGCATGAGACATTGAAGGACTTAAAGCAAGTCCCGCCTAGTGATGTCCGAAAATCACTAATGCTAAGTATCAACAATTTGGACGCCAAAGAAAAAGCCATATTCCTAGACATAGGCCCCGTTTGGTTCGGCATTTAGAAGGGGCTTTTGGCCTCTAAAGGGGTTTGGGCAAAAGCGGGTGGCGTTTGGTTCAATATTTTGGGGACTTTGGGGAGATGCAATTGCATCTCCAAAGGGCTTGAAGGGGCTTTAGCGAAATGGAGGGGGAGAGGTCCATTGGGAAGTTGCATTTTCGGAATGCAACTTCTATTGTTCATCTTCACTTAAGAGAATGTCGATCGAGGCCGACGAGAAATACCGGCCAAAGGGTCGCGCTTACGCATGGCAATGCGCCGGTTGAATTTTTCATTTCTTGTTTTGGTAAGGGTCCCTTCCTTGAAGAGGTGTTTAGTCCCGGCGACCCATCGACATTTTGAACATGCTTGGTTTGTCTTATTTTCAAGTTAAGGAAGAACACTAATTATCTTGTTACAACATGCGTTTGATTTAATTAGTTTGGGGTCAAGAAGAACTTTTGATATTGTTGCACGAACTTTTGATATTGCTTCGCATACTCGCACGACCCGGTGCGGCTATACGCACTTAGGGGAAATAGCATATTTGCCAAAGCTAAGGTGCCTTGGAGGGGAAAATCTGAATTTTGTGGGCGACTTCAAAAATGTTCGTCCTAATCTAAGATGGCTTTCTTGGCGTTTATGCTCGCCTGATTTTTTAGCGACAAATCTTCATCTAGGGAATTTAGTCGTGCTCAACCTTTCGATGAGCAACATCACCGACGACTGGGGTGGATGGAGGCAAATCAAGGTACCACCACACCTCACTCATGTTCGCTTCAAATTCTATCAATTGATCTTCATAATCTCAATACTTTTTGTCGGCATGTAATCCGCCTTGTTTTTCCATTGCAGATGGCAAAAAACTTGAAAATTCTAGATTTGACAAGCTGCTATCTTTTAACCAAAACACCTAATTTTTCAGAGTTTGGCCAATTGGAAAAATTGATTCTCAAATATTGTTTTGAGTTGTCTATGATTGATAGCTCAATCGATAACTTAAAACTGCTAAATACTTTGAATATCGATGGATGTAGATCCTTTGAAGAGTTGCCCGAAGAAATCGGTTCTCTAGAATACTTGTCGGAGATTATTATGCCCACTTACGGCAGACTGTCCAAGCTTCCCGAGACACTAGGCAATCTAAAACATTTGACCAAGTTTGAAATTATGCATCATAATAAAATTACCCAAATTCCTTACTCTATTGGAAGGTTGAATCTCACTCATTTGGTTTTGTGTTCTTGCTACAATCTACATGAGCTTCCAGACTCTATGTGCAAACTAAAATCATTGGTCGAGTTGGATTTAAAATCTTTGGACATTTCAATTCTCCCTGATTCCATTGGAAGGTTAAAGATTCTCAAGAATTTGGTTTTATCTGATTGCAAAAATCTACATAGACTTCCAGACTCTATTGGGGAACTAGAATCATTGGTTAAGTTGGATTTAAAATTTTCGGGGATAACTATTCTTCCGGATTCCATCGAAAGGTTAAAGAATCTCAAGCATTTGCTTTTATCTAATTGCAAAAATCTATGTAAGCTTCCGAGTTCTATCGGGACAATACAGTCATTGCTGGAATTGGATTTAAAATTCTCGGGGATTTGTAGTCTCCTTAATTCCATTGGAAGGTTAAAGAGTTTAAAGTATTTGTCTTTTTATGGATGCGCAAATCTACTTGAGCTTCCAGACTCTATTGGAGAATTAGAATCATTGGTTGAGTTGGATTTAAAACTTTTAGGGATATCTGTTCTCCCTGATTCCATTGGAGGATTAAAGAATCTTGAGCGTTTGTATTTATCTGAATGCAAGAATTTACATGAGCTTCTGGACACTATTGAGGAACTAGAATCATTGATTGAGTTGGATTTAAAATTCTCGGGTATCTCTATTCTCACTAATTTCATTGGAAGGTTAATGAGTTTCACGCGTTTGTCTTTTTTTGGATGCAAGAATCTACTTAAACTTCCAGACTGTATTGGAAAACTAGGAGCATTGGTCGAGTTAGATTTAAAACTTTCGAGTATCTCCATTTTCCCTGATTCCATTGGAAGATTAAAGAATCTTGAACGTTTGTATTTATCTGAATGCAAGAATTTACATAAGCTTCCAGACTCTATCGGGGAACTAGAATCATTGAATAAGTTGGATTTAAAATTCTCAGGGATCTCTAGTCTCCCTAATTTTATTGGAAGGTTAACGAGTTTTACGTATTTGTCTTAATATGGATGCGAAAATCTACATGAGCTTCCGGACTCTATTGGGGAATTAGAATCATTGATTGAGTTGGTTTTAAAACTTTCTGGGATATTTTTTCTCCCTAATTCCATTGGAAGATTAAAGAATCTTGAGCGTTTGCATTTATCTGAATGTAAGAATCTACATGAGCTTCCGGACTCTATTGGGGAACTAGAATCATTAATTGAGTTTGATTTAAAATTCTTGGGGATCTCTATACTCCCTAATTCCATTGGAAGGTTAATGAGTTTAACGCATTTGTCTTTTTCTGGATGCAAGAATCTACTTAAACTTCCGACTCTATTGGAGAACTCGAAGCATTGATGGAGTTAGATTTAAAATTCTCGGGGATCTCCATTCTCCCTGATTCCATTGGAAGATTAAAGAATCTTGAGCGTTTGCATTTATCTGAATGCAAGAATCTACATGAGCTTCCGGACTCTATCGGGGAACTAGAATCATTGATTGAATTAGATTTAAAATTCTCGGGGATCTCTATTCTCCCTAATTCCATTGGAATGTTAATGAGTTTCACGCATTTGTCTTTTTATGGATGCAAGAATTTACTTAAACTTCCAGACTCTATTGGAGAATTGGAAGCATTGGTAGAGTTAGATCTAAAACTCTCGGGGATCTCCATTCTCCCTAATTCCATTGGAAGATTAAAGAATCTTCAACATTTGCATTTATTTGAATGCAAGAATCTACATGAGCTTCCGGACTCTATCGGGGAACTAGAATCATTGATTGAGTTGGATTTAAAATTCTCGGGGATCTCTATTCTCCCTAATTCCATTGGAAGGTTAATGAGTTTAACGCATTTGTCTTTTTCTGGATGCAAGAATCTACTTAAACTTCCAGACTCTATTGGAGAACTGGAAGCATTGGTGGAGTTAGATTTAAAACTCTCGGGGATTTCCATTCTCCCTGATTCCATTGGAAGATTAAAGAATCTTGAGCGTTTGCATTTATCTGAATGCAAGAATCTACATGAGCTTTCAGACTCTATCGGGGAACTAGAATCATTGATTGAATTAGATTTAAAATTCTCAAGGATCTCTATTCTCCCTAATTCCATTGGAATGTTAATGAGTTTCACACATTTGTCTTTTTCTGGATGCAAGAATTTACTTAAACTTCCAGACTCTATTGGAGAACTGGAAGCATTGGTAGAGTTAGATTTAAAACTCTCGGGGATCTCCATTCTCCTTGATTCTATTGGAAGATTAAAGAATCTTCAACATTTGCATTTATCTGAATGCAAGAATCTACATGAGCTTCCGGACTCTATCGGGGAACTAGAATCATTGATTGAGTTGGATTTAAAATTCTCGGGGATCTCTATTATCTCTAATTCCATTGGAAGGTTAACGAGTTTAACGTATTTGTCTTTTTATGGATGCAAAAATCTACCCAAGCTTTCGGACTCTATCGTGGAACTAGAATCATTGGTGACGTTAGATTTAAAACTCTCGGGATCTCCATTCTCCCCGATTCCATTGGAAGATTAAAGAGTCTTGAGCGTTTGCATTTATCTGAATGCAAGAATCTACATGAGCTTTCAGACTCTATCGGGGAACTAGAATCATTGATTGAATTATATTTAAAATTCTCGGGGATCTCTATTCTCCCTAATTCCATTGGAATGTTAATGAGTTTCACGCATTTGTCTTTTTTTGGATGCAAGAATTTGCTTAAACTTCCAGACTCTATTGGAGAACTGGAAGCATTGGTAGAGTTAGATTTAAAACTCTCGGGGATCTCCATTCTCCCTGATTCCATTGGAAGATTAAAGAATCTTAAGTGTTTGCATTTATCTAAATGCAAGAATCTACATGAGCTTCCGGACTCTATCGGAGAACTAGAATCATTGATTGAGTTGGATTTAGAATTCTCGGGGATCTCTATTCTCCCTAATTCCATTGGAAGGTTAACGAGTTTCACGTGTTTGTCTTTTTATGGATGCAAAAATTTACTTGAGCTTCCGGACTCTATTGGAGAGTTAGAATCATTGGTTGAGTTGAATTTAGAACTTTCATGGATATCTGTTCTTCTTGATTCCATTGGAAGATTAAAGAATCTTCAGTGTTTGCATTTATCTGAATGTAAGAATCTACGTGAGCTTCCGGACTCTATCGGGGAACTAGAATCATTGGTTGAGTTGAATTTAGAACTTTCAGGGATATATGTTCTCCTTTTTTCCATTGGAAGATTAATGAATCTTAAATGTTTGCATTTATCTGAATGTAAGAATCTACGTGAGCTTCCGGACTCTATCTCTTTTGGGAATTAGAATCATTGACTGGGTTGGATTTAAATTTCTCGGGGATCTCTATTCTCCCTAATTCCATTGGAAGGTCCATGATATTCACGCATTTGTCTTTTTCTGAATGCAAGAATCTACTTAAACTTCCAAATTCTATTGGAGAATTGGAAACATTGGTCGAGTTAGATTTAAAACTCTCGGAGATCTCCATTCTCATTGATTCCATTGGAAGATTAGAGAATCTTGAGCCTTTGCATTTATCTAAATACAAGTATCTATATGAGCTTCCGGACTTTATCAGGGAATTGGAATCATTGATTGAGTTGGATTTAAAATTCTCGGGGATCTCTATTGACTCTAATTGCATGAGAAGGTTAATGAGTTTCACGCATTTGTCTTTTTCTGGATGCAATAATCTACTTAAACTTCCAGACTCCATTGGAGATCTAAAGCATTGGTTGAGTTAGATTTAAAACTCTCAGGGATCTCCATTCTCCCTGATTCCATTGGAAGATTAAAGAATCTTGAGCATTTGCATTTATCTGAATGCAAGAATCTATTTGAGCTTCCGGACTCTATCGGGGAGCTAGTATCATTGGTTGAGTTGGATTTAAAATTCTCGGGGATATCTGTTCTTCCTAATTCCATTGGAAGATTAAAGAATCTTAAGTGGTTGCATTTATCTGAATGCAAGAAACTACTTGAGCTTCCGGACTCTATCGGGAAGCTAGTATCATTGGTTGAGTTGGATTTAAAATTCTCGGGGATCTCTATTCTCCCTAATTCCATTGGAGGGTTAATGAGTTTCACGCATTTATCGTTTTCTGGATGCAAGAATTTACTTAAACTTCCAGACTCTATTGGAGATCTGAAAAGATTGATGGAGTTAGATTTGAAACTTTCGGGGATCTCCATTCTCCCTGATTCCATTGGAAGATTAAAGAATCTTAAGCGTTTGTATTTATCTGAATGCAAGAATCTACATGAGCTTCCGGACTCTATTGGGAAACTAAAATCATTGATTGAGTTGGATTTGAAATTCTCGGGGATCTCTATTCTCCCTAATTCCATTGGAAGATTAACGAGTTTCACGCATTTGTCTTTTTATGGATGCAAAAATCTACTTGAGCTTCCGGACTCTATTGGGGAGCTAAAATCATTAGTTGAGTTAAATTTAAAACTTTCAGGGATATCTGTTCTCCCTAGTTCCATTGGAAGATTAAAGAATCTCAAGAATTTGATTCTAACCGAATGCAAGAATTTACAAGAGCTGCCAGACTCTATTTGGGAACTAGAATCATTGGTCAAATTGGATTTAAAATGCTCAGGAATCTCGAATTTCCTTGATTCCATTGGAAGGTTAACGAATTTCACGCATTTGTCTTTTTCTGGATGCGAGAATGTACTTGAACTTCCAAACTCTCTCGGGAAGTTAGAAGAGTTGGATTTAAAACACTTGAGGAGCTCCGTTCTTCCTAATTCCATTGGAAAGTTAAAGAATCTTAAACATTTGCTTTTATTTGAATGTAAGAATTCACATGAGCTTTTGGACTTCACGGGGGAACCTGAATCATTGGTTGAGTTGGATTTAAAACTCCCGGGGTCCACTTTCCCTGATTCCAATAAAAGGTTAACAAATTTGACGCATATGTCTTGTTCTATGGGCGATAGTATAATTGAGCTTGTGCGCTCTATTGGAGAACCAAAATCATTGATCAAGTTGGATTTAAAACTTCCACAAATCTCCGTTCTCCTTGCTTCCATTGAAAATTTTACGAATTTAATGCATTTGTCTTTTTCAAGATGCATTTATCTACATGAGCTTCCAAACTCTATTGGGCAAATGGAATTATTGGTCAAGTTGGATTTGAAATTCTCGAGGATCTCTTTTCTCCCTGATTCTATTGGAAACCTGAAGAGACTAAGAGTCTTAAAGGTGGCATACACAAGGATACGCACGATACCTTATGCTCTTGGAGGGGTGTGGACACTTGAAGAGCTTGATGCCTCATTTTGTTCGCATCTTGGGGATGAAATCCCGTGGGAAATGTGGAGCCTCACTCGTTTGAGGATCTTGGACTTAGATGGGAGCCCAATCTCTACATTGCCAAGAAGGATCAATGGTTTCTCTAGTCTTGAAACACTTAAAATTGCAAGCCACCGGCTTTCCCCTTTGCCAAAACTTCCCTCGAGTTTGAAATTCCTTGGGGTTGTAACTGCTCAATTCCCTATTCTTCCTGACCTCTCGAGCCTAGTTCATTTACATCATCTCGAAGTGCGTAAAGAACGATGTATGACATTTTGGATCCCAAAGGAGGTTACCTCACCTTGGAAGGATATGTCCATTAATCGGCTTCCATTTAGCTTATCAACCTTGAAACTTCACTCTATCCCGCAATTGCCGTATATATCTGACTTGCAAAGCTTGTCGATTCTCTCTATCAGTGAATGTTTAACGCCATGCTTGCCCAATGTTTCACACTTGAAGAGGCTACAAGAGTTACGGCTCAATGACTTCCCCAAACTGGCAGAGATTCCAGGTTTGGGAGAGCTGGAAACACTGAAGTTTTTACACATTTCCATGTGTGATGTGATCAAACAATTGCCTAACCTGTCAAAGTTGAAATATCTACTGCGTCTTGAGCTAAAACACTGTGCAAAGTTAAGAGCCATTGAAGGCTTGAAAGAGTTGAATTTTTTGGAGTATGCAGAGATTAGAAATTGCGCGTCCCTGGAAATGTTACCTAATATGCCGACATCCACCAAACTGGAGACAGATTGGATGCCACCAGAACCTACAGAACACACCATTCGGGCGGCCAAGCGATTGCGACTTTCGCGAGACTAGTATGAAAAGTGGGCAATTATAGCCTTGTTGAAATTCTCAGGTTCCTTTCGATTACAGTGAAGAAAAACAGAAGTTTTCATAACAACTCTCATTTGCTAACCCTGCAGAGCTGGCTTGGAATAAAGGCTAGGAAAGAGTTGGCCGCGAGTATTCAGAGTTTTGAAGCCCTGCACGTGGAATAAGAACCAAATTTGCAGCCTCGCATGTGGAATAAAGCCAAATTTGCATCACCCATTCATCACCGACATGAACTAATCCAGGCGTCCTCATGTCACTTCTTGTGCCATCTATTATATTTCTTGATGATGTTAAAGTGATGTTTGCTTTCTCATATTAAATTATCGTGATGCATGAAGTTGTCGTACTTGAAGAATGGATAATTATGTATGGCTTTACAAGTATTCAATACCAATTTCTGTGACGTCAGGCGCATTAGCCACCACGTCATGTCTTAGTGTTCATGGCTTTACCAATGAAAGACTAAAACTATTCCAACTTGTCATCCATCACACATTTGCTGAACAACAACAGGTACTTCTGCAATTACCAAATCCACTTATTGAATTTGTGATTCCACATGGCCAACGAATTGAATCAGCTATTAAGGACTTATTTTACATTTAATGTTCAAAACAACACATATTGATAATTTACTTTGAAGTGATAATTTAGTTACTCAGAATTGATCGGGCTGAGATGACACGTTTACTATCAAAGCAAAAATTGTTTGTTTGAGTCCGCTAATGATTAAAGAAAATAGTAAATCATCAATGTGAAATTGATAAGCTTATGAAAAGGTCAAACTTAAGAAAAGGAATTGCTTGCCCTGATCCGAACATATTTGCCATTTGAGCTGATGGCGAACTAGATTTAGGTGGGCCAGGCCACAAAGCCGATGATCACCTATATGCATGATCACCCTGTTGAGTCTCATTATATTGGAAAGGTAAAATTAGTTTGCTGCGCAAAAACATATTCAAAATGTTACATGACCAGCGCCGACAAAAACAAAGGTCTTTGCAAAGAGTATTGTGAAATTGGCAGATGTGTGAAAAGTTATAAGTTTAGACGGTGGACGGTTTTATCAGAGTATGACCTTAACTCCAAGTGCGCATGTTTTTTGTTATCCTCTCGTCCGGCGGTTCAGTATTAAGATTCTGCCTCTCCTAATCTACATAAGCGTATTTCACCTCGTATAGCACGCTCTGTTGTCTCAAACGCCAGATCATGCGTAACTGCAATCAATAACTTGCTCCAAGGGCATCTTGTATGGGATCATGTGCAAGGTCTAGAAGCTGAGTTAATAAAATTAGGCTATCTGCAAGTCTTGCAATAGAGTCCGGAAGCCCCGTATAACTGATTGTTTTGGCTGAAATAATCACGTAACTGCTAGTATGTATTAGGGAGTGTTGTTGGTTCTCTTCTCATGATCATGAGGTCGTTTATGGACATAAATACTCGGTATTAATGCTTAGGCAGCAAAACCGTGCAAGAAGCCAGTTTTGAGACAAAGCCATGAAAGCCGACGACTGTTGTCCTTTCCCTGGATAGCCTAGATGTTTGCTAAAGTATCTCATCAGATTTCGATCTAATAAGTTCCTTGCAGGCAGAAGTATTGAGTCTTGATCCTAAAGAAATCAATGTTCCATTTGTTGGGGTTCCTGTAGGAGCGACAACTTTACTCTTTACCTCTTTTATCTCAGGTTTGTAGTGCATTCTTCCTAGTAAGAACTTATATGTCTGACAGGGATATCGTTAGACATTGCACTCTTCTACAAAATGATAAATGTCGGTTGGCATTTGCAATCTATATATTAAACCCCTTTTTCAGTCACTTCTCAAGAAATTGATCACCTAACAGTTGCATCTTGCATCCAAACTGTTGGAACAGTAATTATTGATGTAAATAAGTTTCTATTTTCTATGGATTTATGCACTAATATCACGTTCCGGTTAGTTTCTTCAGTTTTGGGTTTCCAGGTCGCAAAATGGTTCTTTAGGTATTCTAGTGATGCTAATTTTGAAACGGGTTTTGACAAGCTTTGGAGTACTGAGGCCGCCCAAGGAGGATACAGTTACAAGCAAGCAATTCATTTTCCACACATGAGCATCATGTTAGAGTGTCTGAATTCTATAAACTCTCAAGCCATTTTGAAGATGTACTGTGCTGAGAACCTTTTTTCGTGAGAATGATGAGATTTCTGCAAGAATTACATCTTAGGTCCATGTGGGCATATATCTTTTGCTGGTCAACTTCATGGCGTTGTCTATGCACTCAAATGAACATAAGAGAGCTTGTTATTATTTCTACTTGCAGAGGTCAAGGTATTTAATTTATTAATGGCAGCTTGGAAAACCTATTGATTACCACTACCCAAGAAAAAGTCTTTATAAAGATCTTTGTCTGAATTAACAGGACACCTCGCGTGTGAAAGTATGTACAAGGTGATTACTTTGTCTTGGGCTATGGGCAAAAGCAAGTGCCGTGGAGAATATCTCAGTTTCTGATTATCTTGTCTGGTCCTCATTAGGGAAACAAAGGAAGGAAACAGAAAGAATGTAGAAACAGAGCACCGTACATCTTTTGTTGTTACAGCTAAGAGAATGACTCGCATTTTGATG
Organism: Eucalyptus fibrosa; assembly: GCA_017140475.1. Lineage (NCBI taxonomy): Eukaryota > Viridiplantae > Streptophyta > Magnoliopsida > Myrtales > Myrtaceae > Eucalyptus > Eucalyptus fibrosa. The sequence continues at coordinate 24,196,234 of CM029512.1, forward strand.
ATAAGGAAAGTAGTCCATGCAGTGACACCATCGTTAAATATATCAGCTTTTCTTGAAAGTGATTGTTGGTGTCTACTTGAAACTAAATGTTTTCTGCATCTATTTCCACAAAGAAATTATGACATGATGCTCTTAGTCTTCGCTTCCCTGCTTCCTTAGATTGTGTCGTGAAGCCAACTGAATTGTGTACATCTGTGCTTTGATAACTTTCAGGCCAAAGCTGGAGCTGGCTCTGCAATTCTCTCAACTGTGTGTCCTTTTTTTGGCCCTTGAGTTGTAGTCTGATCTCTTTCATGAACAGGAAATCTGATGGCTCTTTGATATGCGAACTCTTTCACAAGCTCAAATAATGTGAAAATGAAATAGCAGGCGCATGCCACTGTGAAGTTTGCCTACGTGTTGGCATTGTCAGTGTGCACTTTGCTTCTCAGGTTTGGTGCCTTAAAAAAACTTACCGAGATCCTATCCTTTTACCTCTCTCGAATACAAACTAAAATGACCAATGATTTTCTTTATTGTTATCCCTATTTTTTCAGGGGAAAGAACTTCCATTCTTTGCATCTAAATCTAGAAATTTTTTAGGTTTGCTTTGATTACATCAAAGAAAGATTAAGTTTTCTAATTTCAGCCATTGTTTGTTAACCTGTAGAGATGGCTTTAAAAGGGCAAAGAAAGAGCTAGCGGCCAGCATTCAGAAGGGCATTTCATTGATCAAGAAGTGAGCAGGTGAGCAGGTTAAGGACGTGGCTTTTACCAAGGAAAAAGACGTCTCTGCTTTCATAGTTTCTGGCTATTTTCTACTCAAAATTGGTGACTTAGGAATAAGTGGATAAAACCAAACAAGATATCCAAGTTCATTTTGCCTACGTGGCATAGAAAACACAAAGGTTTTTCTTTTCTCGCATGCAGTGTACTCAAATGTTCGTCTGTGTAATAACATGGTGGACTGATGTTGGTGTATATCATTGTACTATGTCCATCTTTCTCGTGTTTCCAACTTTGAGATGCGCCCGTAATGTCGCCTCTAAGTAGCACTATCAATTGTGCAATGCTGCAGTAAGCAAATGGTAGACAGAGGGTGCTGCGCTGGGCTTGCAGTTTGAGAGACTCGATCGCAGCTTCTTGTGGCTTTATCCAGAAGCTGTGACGGACAAATGAGCTAGAGAGCTATCATAGAGGCTCTTCTTCGGTGTTGGGCAGGGGGGAGTTTGGGAATTTTTCAATCTGTAGATTCGTCTATCACCAGCAGCAATTCTCACGCCAAGTTTTTACACCCATGGAGAGGACAACTCGCATCCGTAACGTATTGCCAAGAGAGTCAAACCGGTTTCGAAATCAGTTCTTTGGTAAACTCGGTTTTGAACCGGTTTCGAAATCGGTTCCCAGGTAAACTCAATCCAAACCCCATAATGACGTCCTTTTCTCGTCTCTCTCTCTCTCTCTTCTCTCTCTCTCTCTCTCTGTTTTCGTTTTCGATTTCTTCATCGAATGTTACGATTTCGATGTGCTGCGATTTCGGTTTGTTCGTTTCTGATTTCTTCGGCGGCTTGCCATCGCCATTTGATGGCTGTGAGTCGTGACTACCCCTTGCCCACCGCCCGTTTCTTTCTTCTTTTGTTTTTAAACCGCCCTCAATTTGATGTCTCACTTCAAGCTTGATTCTGTTTCAAGTCTCGTTTGCTACGTGCGATGGCACCAGGGGACTGACGCTGGGACAGCTTATACTGGTCGCTTCCGCAGTGCAAAGGTGGAGAAAGAAATACGTGTCAAAGACGACGAAGAGCTCCGAATTGGTCAGAAGATTGGTGGAAACGACACTGACATCCATAAGGATTCTCGTATAGTGCGTGGTTTGCGCACTTGGTGGATTGTACTTCAAATTCGGACGGCAGAGCATCACTATACAATTTGGATTTGGTTTTGAGCTTGACATCATCCGTCTCCACTTTGAATTTTGGATCTGGAGACCGATGATCTCAAGCTCAAAATCAAATCCTGTCTCTTCTGTCTCTTCCCAGTGGATACGAAAGGGTAAGTTTTGTTTTTCCGCTACTTTTTCGAATTATTTAATTTTAACATAATCTGTGACGCAATTTTTAAGCTAAAAATTTCATCAATCATGTTATACATATAAAATTAAACAATGGTCTCTGCACTTTTGGCTCTTATATAATCTAGTCTCCCTTGAAACGAGAAGAAAGGGAAAGGGCCAGTTGGTTTGTTGAAATTCTTCGTTTCTTGTTTCGTTGAGAATAGAAATGAGTATTTTCTTTCCTTGTAAAGGTGTTTAGTCTATCAATAGACAGAAAATCCAACGCTGAGTGAACACTTTAAACATGCTCGGGTTGTCTTATTTTCAAATTGATAGAAGAAAATGGTAATTATTTTGTGACAACATGCCTTTGATTTAATTTGTTTGCGATCGAAGGAGAATTACTGATAGTGATGACTACTTGCTTGGTTTATTGCTTTCTATGTTGCGCACTCATCTTCATTCTCTGCTGTTGTTGACAGTTCAAAAACAAGCAGTATGAGCACTCTGTGTGGGTCTTAGTAATGACTTAACACTTGAAGAATTAGCCCGTTTGCCAAAGCCTAGGATTCTTGAAGGGGGAAGAATTAACTCCATAGGCAACTTTAAAAATCTTCTTCGTACTTTGAGATGGCTTGCTTGGCATCATTGCCTGCAGCATCTTTTAGCAATGAAATATTCACCTGCTGTATTTGGTCATGCTCGACTTTCCACAAGGCAGCATCACTGACTGACTGAGGTGGATAGAGGCAAATTGAGGTATGGACACTCCTCGTTCATGTTTGCTTCAAATTCTATCAATTGACCTCTGCTAGCTAGTTGTATGGTACTGTATTCTCATACTTTTCGTCAGAATGTAATTGGCCTTTTCTTTTTCACTGCAGATGGTGAAAAAGTTGAAAGTTCTAAATTTTACGTGGTACAGAGTGTTAACCAAGACAATTGATTTTTCTGAGTTTAGCAATTTGGAGAAATTGATTTTCACTTGGTGTGTGAAATTGTTTACCGTTTATAGCCCGATTGATAAGCTAAAACTACTAAGTGGGTTGAATATCAAGGGAGGCATTTCCCTTCAAGTGTTGTATGAAGAAATTGGTTCTCTAGTATACTTGTTAGAGATTATTGTGTGCTCAACAGACAAACTGTTCGAGCTTCGTGAGACACTAGGAAATCTAAAATCTTTGACAAAATTTGATTCTAGTAGCAACCAGATTCCTCAATTTGTTGGAAGGTTAATGGATCTCATGCATTTGCGTTTGTCACACCCCGCTTCACAAGAAGAAGGGGCATAACACGGCCGTCCTTTATCCAAAGGACGCAGCCTCAACGTAACCAAAATTTCAACCCAATATCAACATATATACATCCACATATATATATTTGACAAAAAGGGACAATTGGTTATAATATCAGAGTATATCTATAATCCACAAACATCAAAACATACACCTTTTACAAATACTAACTTATAAACTTATGAACTATGCATAAGTCATACCCAAAATTTCCACCAAAAAAAATCCTCCCCGAACGAACGCTCATGCCTATTCGTGACTCGCTGAAGAACCTGAAAAACAAGTAGATGAGAGGAGTGAGCTACCACGGCTCAGTGAGTAACACATTTCTTCTAAGCGGATCGAGAAATCACTATGTACATTTAAAACATAACTCAAATACATAATCATAACTCAAATATCAAAATACCAATGGTCCAATCCATTAATCAATCTCATAAAACATGCATCAATGGTCTATTCCATTGATTAATCTCATCAAATCACATCGATGGTCCATTCCATCGACCAAACTCAAATCACACATCAATGGTCCACTCCATTGACCAATTCATGCTCAAATGTCTAGCCATGGTCACGCGTAACGCCCGTGACAAGACGACCAAGATCCCCCCTTGGCAAGGTCTCCACACATTATTAGCCGGTGGCTCGGCCCACAAGGATATCCTAGAATAGTATGCGCATACCCACACCCCTCAGGGTCCACAGAGACATTGAGCACCAACCACCAATTACAATATTCAGTAATTCAACATTAGAAAGAGAATCATGCCACAACTCCAAATTTGATATATATAAATATCAAAGCACTTTCTACACCATTTCAAGATTCTTTCACAAAGACTTTCACAAATCCCTTTTTCGCACAATCATTCAAATCAACGTCAAAATATAATTCCTTTCGAACAGCAAAAATGTCAGTAATAGCTCGATCCTGTTTTATGCAACAAAACATGCTTTTTATCAACTCATAGAGCATTTAATCCACCATGTTTCTCAAAACATGAGTTTAAAATACAAAGAAGAAATAGTGTCACTCACCTGGGAAAAGCCAAAAATCAACTACGTCGCTCACACGAACCGACGCATTCGGATTCCTAACAATTAACGGGAAAATATTAAAAAGCCGAGTAAAAATGATATTCTTATAACGACTCACCTATACTAGGCCTATTAGTCGATAAACGACACCTACGCGCCCCAAAAGTTCACAATTTAGCATAAACCCATCATTTTTAGCTAGGCGCGGCCCATGCGCCAACTTCGTCACGCCATAACTTTCTCCACAAAATTCCGATTCAAGCCGTCTTATAGTCTTTAGAAAGCTCTCTTAATGTACAACAAAATCCCAACTCAGCCGCCCCAAAACAGTACCGAAAATAACAAAAAAAGAGACTCGAAGCCACTGTTCGCTACAGTACCAGATTGCGCCTCCAACTTCAAAAATCCGTTCCGAACAAACCGCAAGCTCAAATCACGATCCGAAAGATGCTATAGCTTCACAACATCCCAAAGTACCATTTCTAAAAAAATTTACAGCTTAATGACTCAAAAACTGGGCTTCGCCACACAATTACCCATGAAATCCGAATTCCGAGCCCTAATTGCGGCAATTGCTTCAAGCAAGTGATTAAAGGCTTCAATTTCTTACCGGCCTTGCAAAACACGTTTGAGTTGGCTTGATGAGGCGTCCGGGTCACGAGCGCGCCAAATTTTTTTTTTCCTTTTCCCCTTTTTCCTTTCTCTTCTTTCTCTCTTCTCCCCTGTTTTGCGTTTCCCCTGCTTCTGCCGATATTCTCCTCTTTCTCTCCCTCTTTCTCTCTTTTTATACTCAGCCGAAGCTTCCACGGTTCTCTTCAGCCTCCCCTATTTGACTTTTCAAACTCTTTCTTTTCCTTTTATTTTATTAAAGAGCCCATATATTACAGCGTTTGCTTGCATGCCAGGTTATATAAGCTTTCAAACTCTATTAGGGAACTAGAATCATTGATCCAGTTGAAGAAGGTGGAGATCGCACATTGCATACCCCTGAAATGTTTGCTCAATGTGCCGGCTGGCAATTGCAATTTGCATCATTGCAGGACAAATAAGCCCGAAGCAGAATGCATCATCTGGAAAAATGCAGGGACTTCCAATGAAAGCACATCATGTACGGATTTGAGCTCGTGCTTTATAAGGTGAGTGGCTTAGAACTCCTAGATTTTCCCAGCATTCAAATTGTGCCTCAGTCGTACTGTGGCTAAAGAGGTTAGGTTTTTCCCCTTGGTCAGTTGGACGAGCACAAAAGGTGTGGAAGTGCAGCATGGTCAAAATCTGCAGGTGCGTTCTGATTACATCAGAGTAAAACAGAGGGTTTCATTTCGGCTTTTGTTTGCTAACCTGTTGAACTGACCTGGAAAAGAGGCAGAGAAAGAGTTGGCAGCAGGTATTCAGAAGGGCATTTTGCTCATCAAAAAGTGAACAAGTGGATTGAAGACAAAGACGTGGATTTTTTGCGAGAAAAAAGATGTACTCTACATAAGCTTCTACTCATCTCTCTACTCAAAATTGGTTCCTTGCGCTAATGAGTAAGTCATTCAGCACTGGAACTAGGAAGATATGAAAGTTTCCTTTCACGTAGTCTACGTAAAAAAAGCATATAAGCAGTTTTTCCTTTACTGCACGCGACGTTTTGACATGGTCATTCGTGTTATTGACAGATGTTTGTGCGTCATTGTACTGTGTATCTCGGCTGTGTTCATGTTCGCATCTCCCGACTTTCTGATGCACCTGTAGAGTCTCCTCCAAGTGAACCTATCCTGTGTGACGCTGCAACAAGCAAAGGGTAGACAGAAGGGGCCGAGTGAAGGCCGTAGTACTTCAGTGTTGGCGAGCATTGAAATTCAAGATACGCAAGGTAGCGGACGAAGGTTTTTACAGTCTTCTTCCAGACGTGGATAACCTGGGATTTGCTTTCACGGGGGAATTAATCCGAGTTGGTGCGTGGTCGTCCAGCCCAGTAGGACAAGAGGCTGGTTTCTTGGGGCATAAGGCTTGGGTGTCAATTGGATTATCTTATGCGGATTCAAATGTGATAAAGGACTCAATCGCTCCAAATCAGCCGTTGACATCTCTAGGAAACAATTGAACAGTTCAAATTTGGAAATCTCAATCGAACTTAAGACGAATTAGGAGTACGGTTTGATCCCGTTATTCCATTTTACTTTAGATACAAGAGAGGAAGTGTGTGTAGCTTTGAGACCCTCTCGGTGATTGTATTTTCTTCACTTCTTGGCCCTTTTTTGTCTTTTTCTTTTGCGTTAATGAATTGGGCCGAAGCCGAAGAAATCAATGGGAGATAATTATGTGATGCAGTAAAGTCGTTGCATTACCTTGAGTAAATTGGCGAGTTTTGAGGCATGGAGTAATGCCCAATTTGCTGCCTTGCACATGGTGCTAGGGATGGATCTAAGCGTCCTTGCCTACAATTACAGAAATAGTTGGAGAAAGTTTATAATATGTAACTTACCAATCAAAGGTGTAATTAAATAAAAATATGAGCTTATCCTGTAATATCTTGAATATCTTTTTTGGATAAACAAAGCAGTTGTAATTAGATCACTTCGAAATGACGTGTACATCAAGTAAAAAGCTCTTATTTCCAGCAATTAAATGATGTAAAGTTTGTCGGGCAAAATATAAATAACTGATTAAAGTGGGCTTAGGTCACTAACCAAAAAAAAAAAAAAAAAGCAAATGGTGGTCATGGGCAGCAGTCAATGTCTCTTGTCCTCTTCATCTCTCTTTCCTCTCTTATCTTTTACGAATGCCCCCCAGTTCCTCGCAATTGAGTTGAATTGACAAAAATAAATAAATAAATAAATAAATAGAAAGATGTGAAAATACGCCAAAGGTAGAGTCGTCCATCTATCACCCCCTCTCGCCTTCGCTTCAATCTCTCTCTCTCTCTCATAAAAGATCTTGAGGATGGATGATTGAAACTTCTGCAAATGGACATGAGGTGCGCGTAGTTTCCAGGCAATGAATCATGCTAAAAGATCTTGAGGATGGATGATTGAACTTCTGCAAATGGACATGCACTGCACGTAATTTCCAGGCAATGAATCATGCTAAACTTTGCAACTAACTAAATGAGAATTTTTAATTTAATCTTTCGTTTACTTTTCTTCTATTTCTTTCCATTTCTAAGGCACTCGGGAAAAAGCCATTTGGGGGGGCACTTATCGCATCTGCGAGGATTTTGACGATTCGGGCGATTAGAAACCAACACGGAAGGGAGCCATGTATGTGTCTCCCCCTTTGATTTTTTCCAACATGTCACTTCAAGTTGTACCTGCGAATTATGAAGAGAACCTCTCTCTAATTTTACATTTTTGTATGAAGGATCTTGAGGATGGACGACTGAGACTTCTGTAAATGCACAGGCTAGTGCATTTAGTTTTCATGCAATTTACTCATGCTAAATTTTCCAACTAATTAAGTGACATTTGCATCTATGTCTAGCCATTCCTTAGCTATAGTATTTAGGTAGGGAGGAGTCCCTCTCACTTGGCTCAGGTTATAAGTTAAAAAGATGCCATTTGGAAGACATGTTTTTTCTAATTCAATTTTTTATTTATAGTCTTCTTCTTTTTTTTCTGAATTTCTAAGGTACTTCGGAATCCATTTGAGAGGACACTTAATGCATCATAAGCTTGTTACAATTTTGACGATTGCCCCCATTGGAAATAGCATACCAAGCAATGAATCATGGGGTCAATCACACAGGCTATTCGGTACAAAGCTAGCATAGTAAGTTGCTTGTCCACAAGAACTTCCCATTTCAGCTTGTGATTTGTGTCTTTGTGGTAGAGTTGGGCGTGCATCTTGTGCAAATCTCTTTTTTTAATATATTTCTTTGAAATTAGATATTAGTAGAGAAATAGTTCAATTGATTGAAATTAAATAAGTATATAATTCAAGAAGGATGGTTCGATTGTTTGGATGGGACGAGGTGGAGCCTCGAGTGGGCTTCTTGACCAAAATTACAGAGTCGTCGTGCCACAGGCTTTCACCTTCCTTGTGCTTACATGGGGCTTTCGCAAGGAGTTGATTGGAAGCATAATTTGTTCATTATTTGGACATGGCTTGATTATAGCGACCCACTGTCTATCTTTTCTATCTACATGAAGAGACAAATACGCCCATAAAATATACAGTTCTAGTGGTTGAATCCACCTCATCTCCACTAAAGTCAACTATTATTAATTTTTTTATGCCTTGCATTTCAGGTCTCTTTTTGGAGTATTAATGTTCTTCTAGCGAGATTCGGAAACCTTGGATGCAATGTCGTGTCCCCACTGAAATTGCTAGTTTTTTCTTAAACGTCAATCTTACGTTTTAATGAAATATGTAAGAATTGTGCCATGTTTTGAATAGATCCAACCTGTGCCATCTCTTGAATAGATCCAATTTTATCTTGCTTTGAGAGGGATAAAAATTCAATTTGGACTTATAGGGAGCCTTTGGCTGATGCTGGTGATATTATCTGTTTTGATAATAGCTTGCTTTCCTTGCACAATGTTACAAGAGATAAGTGCATTAGAAATCCTAAAACTTGTCACGAAAATTCACTTAAGTCCTAAAACTTTCAAAACGTGTAATTAAGTTCTAAAACTTGTCACAAAAGTGCAATCGAGTTCTAAAATTTTCAAAAAGTGCAATTAAGTCCTAAAACTTATCATAAAAGTGTAATCGAGTCTTAAAACTTTCAAAAAATTCTATCAAATGAAGGATTTGATTTGATTAGTTTGATAAGTTTTAGGACTTGATTGTACTTTCTGAAAATTTTATGACTCAATTATACTTCCGTAATAAGTCTTAGGACTTAATTGTACTTTTTAAAAGTTTAAGACTAAATTACACTTCATTGACAAATTATGGGACTTTCAATGCACTTATCCCATGTTAAAATGTTTTGTACTAATTTGAGCTTGTGAGAGACTTATCTATCAATGTAATAAATTTGATATATATAATGGTGGAAGAGAGACATACACGATACCCAATATTCCCAAAAAGTTAAACAGACTTTTTAGCACAAAGCCAGCTTTGTGATCACACCACCACCCCAAAGCGCTTTGAGGGAGGGCCGACAAACCTCCTTGGTCATGCATGCTAGCGCCACCATCCACACCACTGCACGAGGGTTGTCCTACCCTTACACAATGCGGCAGTGGTGGCCCAAAAACCATGCGACTTAGGCAAGGAAGATGAAGGTCTTTGTCTCCAACACTTTGGGCGAGGGTTAGCAATCCTCTCACCAATCCCTCCCCCTTCAATACATGGACTCTAGGGGTTATGATATGGTCATTGTTGGTGCTACACTGACGCCACCCATCTTGAAAAGGAAAAAAGGTCATATCGTATCTTCCATTAGCCAAATTGGAAGAAGATAACTGAGGAATTCGACTACATCAATTTGACAAATTTCAGTATCTTATTGCACTATCTGAAAGTTTCATAACTTGATCATATGTTTGCAATAAATTTTAAGATTATAGATGCACTTATATTTAAATAAAATTTGAGGGTTGAGTCTAACGGACCCACCCCTAAAAAAAACTCAAAAGTGCCTAAACACCCTTTGTAAGAAAAGGAGTGTCGATCGATTTTTGTCATTTTTTGTTCTTTTAAAAAATTTTGAGATATAATGTAGAGGTGGATACTATTATAGTAATTATCTTTAGGTGTCTTTCAAAAAATAGCAAACTTTAGAAAACTGAATTAAGAATTTAAAAATACTTTTTGTCCCCTTATTTTGCTCAAAAATAGTGTTAATAGAGTATAATCAAAGATTTTTTTTTCTTCACTTTCGGTCTCCTAATTATTCAACAGCCATCAATGAATTAAGATATTATTAGTTATTTTTATAGAATTATATGTTTCACATTTACTTACCCTTGATATATTTTTTTCTATTTTCAGCAATTGGTATACTCTTAGATATAATTTTAAAATTAAAGTATTATCTGTACTTATTCCATTTTGATTGAGTATTCTATTGTAGGTAATTTCTTATTTTTCTGTATTTTTTGCTAATATATTGAGTAGACTTCCTTTGAATTAAGAACATTTTGTGAAACTTCCTTCCTGCTGCGAGATGTAGTGGGTCCCGCACATATAGGTATTTTGCTTATCTGGCTTTTGTGGGGGTTGTATTTGCAATTCTGCATTCTCGTTTGTCTATTCTGGTACATGGGGCCCACTTGTGTGCAACCGGCAACCGATGGGCTCCACATCTCTCTGCCGATGGACGAGTTACAGAAATGGAAAAGGGAAGCCAATTTGTTAAAAAGGGAAATGTAAGCTGTTATAGTACAGAAGGCAAGCAAAGATATTTTTTAAAAGAAAAATAAAATAATACAAAATGTAATCGAAGTGTAATATTAGAATAAAATTAAAATATTATTAAAAAAGAAAAGAGTAAAAAGAGAAGAAAACAGAAAAGGAAAAATAAAGAAATAAGAATTTTATTATTAAAAAAAAGAAATGAGAATTTTACTTTGGATATGTATCACTAAAAGTTCCTTGATGGCCATGCTAGATGAAGTTCTTTAAGGAAAGTTGGGATTTATGATTGTGGACCTGTGGCTACTTCAAGGTGATGATGAGTCACGCATGAAGCATGGGTCAATGAAGATGGTATGGTGCATAATGTGGACGTGTAGGTGCCTTTCCTTTCAATGTAATCTCAATTTCAATGCAATTTAGATTTTCTCACCGGACATTTCTTGAAATTAAAGATAATCTATTTTTTCTAACTTACCTATTTTCCACATATATCAAACAATTGAACCAGTTATAAAACACCAATTTGAATTCTAATAAAATGTTGAAGATGAGTCTTTTCACCAAGTGTTGTAGAAATCCACCATGTCTTTTTTATTATCCACTTTTTGCCTGTAATTTCATCCAGGTTTCTTGTTAATATTTTGTCCTATTGTCCATTCACTGCTTGTACCAAGGTCCTACCACATTGATCGTCCACATTCAAAACTCTTTGACGACGAAACAGTGTCTTGTACTTTGTTCACCTTCTGTAATTTAGAGGTCCATCAAAACATTTGACATTTTCTCAACATAACCCTTCAAATGTAGATATCATTAACCTTTGATTATTTTATCATCGTTATAATAGTTGCTGGAAAATTCATAACACAACCATGTTGAATAATTTTTTGAGGAGTGATCCTACATAATTGATTGAAGTGCTCTTTTGGAGCTTGAGAACTTGTGGAATCAGTTATGAAGCCTACAGAAAATTCAAAAACATTGCTAGAGATGTGAAACATTTACATACAATGAGAATGCAAATTCATTGTATTTACGTGTCCCCACAATTTCCTGTCTTTCTCAACTTGACATCCAAGCAACTAAGAAGCCTCAAAAAGTTTCATCCCCATTGCAAAAGTCTCCTGTCCTCTTCATGTCTCTTTCTCTTATCTCCTACACATGCTTCATGCATTTACTTGCAATTGAGTTGAATTGTCGGGGAAAAAAAAACAGTTGTGGAAAAACAAGAAAGATATAAAGTCATGAACATGTCTATCCTGCTTTTGCCAACATTTAATGGAGTCAGGCCACGCGTTTTCAGTTTTCTTGCGTTTACATGGGGATTTCACAGGGAGTTAAGGGGAAGCTTCATGTGATCAATACATGGACATGGCCTGAAAATAGCGACCTTGTTCCACATGTTCTCACATTCCTTGCGCTTGTCGGTGGGTAAATTTGTCCTCACAGCTCATATGCTATTTTTGCTGCTGATCTACACGTTTATTCTGCAGCTGTGGAAGGATAGGCCAAATCAAGAAAATAGATGAACCTGTCAATAGCAGAGTTCTTCTCAGTGGAGGAGACTGATGTAGGATGGGAATCAAACGGAATTTTTATTTCGATTTCCCCTATTTGTTATTATCTTATAAGAATATTGGGTATCCACTACACTAGTTCTCGTTTTAGACTCTTATAAGTAAAATTACACCAAATGTCCTGAATATTTGGCCAAGTATGCAGTCAAATCCTAAATTTTGAATTTATGTAGTCAAGTTCTAAATGTTTTTTTGTTGAGTGCAAGTTAATCCTTCTAGTAAGCTCACAACTAGATTTGATAACATGGATTTCAAAATTTGACTTGGCGTTCTATAGTTTCTTTTTGCATACATGGCTCTGATATGGTACTAATGTGGCCTCACATCACGAAAATTAAAAATTTAAAAAGTTAAGAAAGACCAAAGAAATTTTTAAAAATGGAGAAAAAAGACAAAATTAAAGAAAAATGAAAAATGAAAGTCGTGGAAAGTGGAACCTTAGGTGACGGTTGTTTGAGGGTTGGGAGACGGCGGAACTACCCCCACTTCGCCTGCACTTCCTTTTCTTCGTCCCTCATTCTTCTATTCATTTTAGTTGGCACAGATAGCTTGATTTTTTGAATGTTATGTTGATTCAACGAGCTTTGGAAAATGAGAGATCGATTGAAGGGAGTAATCATGAGCTGGGCTTGTTCCTCTGAAAATTTTAATCACCATTTTTTCCCCTTACAAACATATCAATTTTTATTGGAAAATGGATAGAGCTTAAAGTGAATCAAATTATATGCACGCACGACATATAAAAAATATGCTGTATGTTGTTTGGTGTTAGTATCGAGTATGAGTACTAATTATTTAAGAGAATCCAACCAATTTCATGATTTGTTTGTGTTGTTAGGGTTAAAACTATCACCTAGAGGAGGTGAATAGATGATTATAAACAATTAATGCCAAATTAAAAACAACAAAGTTAAATATCACAAAAAAACAAAGTCTGAAGTAAGACTTTGTAGTGATCAAATATTATATAACGTCTACTGAAGAACTATGCAGTGATCAAATCTTTACTATGTGCAATAAACAGAACAAACGAGTGACTAAAGGATAGAGAAAATTGCACATAACAATTATAGTGGTTCGGCTTATGATAAGCCTACGTCTACTCTCTTATGTTGACAGCTTATTAGTTGGATTTCACTAGCAAATCAATTAGAGGTTACAGTCAAATTGTGCCGTCTATATCTAAGTACTTCTACCTAGATCTGTCAAATGGGTGGGTTAGGTTGGGTTGAGTCGAAAATAGTCCAATCCATATTGACTCATTTAACATGTTTTGAACCATATTCATGTAGTGTAAATTTAGTCACCCATACCCAACTCAACTCATATCCTACCCGACTCGTATTGATAAAACTCATTAATATTCTAGGAAAACCCATACCCACTTTAAGCTCTATGCTAATTAGATAAAAACTTCAAATCAAAATAAAAAAGCAAATTAAACAATTTAAAAATAGTAAATAAAATAAAAAATGTAAAGAACCTATGAATGATAACTTTCACACAAAGACTAACTCAATTATCTCTATGGGTCAAGGATAATCAAATCATCAATCACCCATAGTCTGAAACAATCAGAATCGACCCCATACATGACAAGAAACAGAGTGTCCTTTATAGAGAGAGAGACAAGAACAACATAGAGATATCAAGAAAGTGAGAAGCTCAGTCGATCCCACTCACCAATTCCAGGGACCGATACTGAAAGGATCGGACTTGCGGTAGGTGCAGGAAGCGAGGTTGTCGATCCTCCAATGGGCGAGCCGGGGAATGCTGTCGACTCGGTAGGCGGAGCCCCAGAAACCGATTGCATCCTACTTAACTAACAACACCACACGGCCAAAAGAAAACTTCAACAAAGGACGACACGAACGTCCAAAAATATATCAAACAAAAATTGTCAAGCAAAGCAAGAGAGAACAGGAGTAGCAAATCACTCAAAGCCTATCCGTCGATCCAGTGATTCAAACGCGTGAAACGAAGCACGCGTCAACAAGGCTAATGGCAGGAGAAACCCGCGAAGGTAGAAGGGTACGGTATGGACTCACGCTATCGAGGAGTGCAATCGGGAGCTGGATTTTCATAGGGTAAGGTTGAAGCTCGTCGACCATGGGGGATCAGTGGAGCCGGCTTGGAGGCGAGCGGTAGAGGCGAGCCGCAAAGGTTGCTCAGAGGCAAGCCGCTGAGGCAAGTGGCGGAGGCAGATGACAAAGGGTTGCGGTTGAGTAGCCAAGAAAGTTTTGTTTTTTTTAGGTTACCCACTTAATTCGAAAATGGGTCAAACATTTTAACCCATTTTCGACCCATATGAATTCAGCTTAAAACCTTTAAAACCTTTTGAACCCATTTTAAGTAAGCTTTTATATCTTTATAACTCACACGAAACCCATTAGTACAAAATATAATTAAAAAGTGCATTATGGACCCATTTTGCCATCCTTATTCTACCTAAAGTTGGTGTTTGCTTACCTAAATTGATAGGAATCACTATCTTACACCAAAGCACACACTTCTGATACTGTTCACACTTCTCATTTCTTTGAACTTTGGAATTTTAGAATTAGTTCTCTCTTCTTCCTTCAGCATGACGACTTCCTTCGATACTCTTCAATATCCAAGTTGACTGTTGGACAGAAACTCTAAGAATCATTCATCAATTCAACCTGTTAGACAAGAATAATATGGAAGATCTAATTGCTCTAAGAATGCCAAGAATAAAGTCTCCCTTTGATTTTGTTGCGCATGTAATAAATTGGGTTTCCATAAGTTGAGTTCTTGGTATGGAAAGTCTGTCTTGTCTCAAAATGATTGCTACATATACTACGAATCTCTAATCAGAAAAGATTATCGCGATATTAATCTCTCCTGGAAAATCAATAAATAAAACAAAAAATCCTTACCAATTTCCTTGCGCGAAGATTCAAGATCTTCTTGTAACATCTTACAATAATCCTTGTACAACTCATATGTCGTTCCTTATTATCAAGATCAAGATAGATCTCTAGCCAGACTCTAATATGATGGATACGAGTTTATTAATTTGTTCTGATAATGTTACTTAGAAATGTTATCATCAGAATTATAAAACACCTGAGGAAGATTTTGTCAATCTTCAAAACACATTTGGAAGTTTTCTTTAACATGTGGAACCTCCGTGAATAATCTCTGTGTTATCAGGATGCCCTTTTTCATGGTTAAAAAAGTTGATAAACGGGACAACCCACCGGAAAATTTTATGTGCTTGACCCCAAAGGCAGGTTCATTTTTTTTTTTTTTTTTTAACAAAAGGCAGGTTCATTGTTATTACTTATTTTAGGACAAGCAAAGGTACCTTCCGATCCAGTTTCTAAAAAGTTGTTCGCCATTTTTAAGAAACTTCATGCCTTCCTGCAAATTTTTTTTTTTTTTTTTGGGAAATACTTATCTAACGGTGCTATTATTTCTTCAAAGCAGTGGTGCATTCTCGGCCACAAATTGCTGAACATTCTTTTCATTCCTTCTTGAATATTTTGGAAAGTCAACCTGCAAGATTAGCCAATGCGATTGAATATTTTTTTAGTTTGTCAGTTCAATTGTTGAACATTATTCAAGCCAGTTTGATCTAGATTTGGACCAATTCAAGTCTTAGTGATCATCGGACATGACTAAGGGCAAGTTCTTGATTGAATTGGCTAAACCAAATTTTGAAATATTGATTGTAATCAAGTGTAAAACTTCATGAAGCAATCTCTTATATTTTATGACGTTAAGACATTTTGTCTTCCCCAAGTGCAAGATATTTTAAGATGCAATTCTTTCTAATTTTATGAATTCTAACTTTTTTAGTCTAACAAAATGTGGAATATTCTAAAATGTGACTCACATTTTACGACATGAGATGTCATAATGAAAATTTTAAACACAATATGTGTCATATTTCTACCAAAATCATAACAAATTGAATTTATTAATTTTATACATATGTCTACAACCAGCAACATTGTAAGATAACGAAGACGGTTTTTTTTTTTTTTTTTTTTTTTTTTTTTTTTTTGGGCATATGGCTGAGTTGCATCTCACGAAGAAGCTTCATAGAAAGGGTTCAATGGAGTTACTTTAGTTAGACAACGGAGAAGTCTTTTGTTTTTACTCTTCGAATGATCAAATGTATCAAGGAGCAGTGTGGAAAGTGGTCATTCACTAGAAGGCCACATCTTTCATTTTTCTTCTCAAAAGAAAGTATTGGAAGAAATGAGAAAAATGAGGAGACTAGCTTGAAAAATCTTCTTGTAATACAGTCAGCAATTTGTGGCCAAGAGTGCACCGCTATTTTGAAAGGATAACAGTACCGTTACATAAGCATTGCCCTTTTCTTTAACTATTGCTTTGTTTTTTTCTTTTCACTCTTTTCAATTGCATTATTGTCCTTTTAGTTCTCATTCTCGGATTTTGACCCCTCTCCATCTCCCTCTCTCTCGCTAGTCTTCAGCTGCGCCTCCGATGTCTCTCCAGTCTTGCCTACGTCGCCGTCTCGTCTCCTTTCTCCCTCGATCTCGCAGGTCGCGCCCTTGCCTTGCTTGATCGGCCTTCAATCAGCCCACTAGGTACTCTCTTGTCTCGTTTTCAATTTCTTGGTCCAATGTTTCGATTTTGGGGTGCTGTATTTTCGATTTCTTTCAGAGTTTGCCATCACCAATTGATAGCTGTAAATCCTGGCTAATCATAAATACCGCCTGTATTTTTTTCTTTTGTTTTTAAACCTTCCCCGATTGATATCCTGCCTAAAGCAAGCTCATTGACAATTTTCATTCAGCTAGATCCTGTCTCAAGTCTCGTTTGCAACGTGTGATGGCTCTAGCCACTAACACCTCAGGAATGGAGTTTGAGGTATTCCTGAGTTTCAGGGGACCAGATACTCGAGATAACTTTACTAGTTGCCTCTATTATGACATGGTGGAGAAAGGAATCCGTGTCTTCAAAGACGATAAAGAGCTCTCGGTCAGTCAAAAGATTGAGGGAGGGCTTTTGCGAGCCCTTAACGACTCTCAAATCTATATCCCCATCTTCTCCAAGGGCTTCGCTTCCAGTCCATGGTGTCTTCGTGAGGTTGCGCATATGGTAGATTGCACTTCAAAATCAGATGGAAAAAAGGAGATCCTCCCTATCTTCTTTGACGTGGAGATAGATGATGTAAAACTTAAAACCAAATTGTACAGAGCTGCCCTCTCCGAGCATGAGAAGAAGTACGACTCACGTGAAGTAAAACGCTGGGGAGATGCTCTCGTTGAGGTTCCGACAAGAGTAGGTTGGAAGCTTGAAGGAAAAGGGTAAATTTTTCAACTTGTTTTTTAGCTATATTTTTAATATAACATGTGAAGCATTTATTTTTGTAAGGTAGGACTTAATTAGTCAAGTTATACATTTAAGGATATAGATCGACTTTTATATCATATTCAATCTACTCTTCAAGTTATTAATTTCTCTATAATTGATATGTAAGTTGAAAGAAGGTTCATGCGTATGCTATGTCATGGTCACGTTGTTGAGTGTTGAGTTAGCATCTTGTTTGGTTGTCAAAGACCGCAAAATAAATAATTTTCAACAAATTAGGAGAAAGGAAACGGAAGCAACAAACAGACAAATATTAATGCTTATTCATTGGAGATCAAACATCCTGATTTTGTACTACTAGCATATGAATGTTTGATCAATCTCCAAATGTTGCCAGCACATTAAATTATTAGTTTCATGAAGAAAAAGGAAACTCAGGTCTAGTCACATCTTCTCTACTATTATTAAGGGAACTATATAGACTGCTGTGGTGGTGAATTTTATCTACAAAATATGACGGCTCTCCCTAGCGTTTTGATGGTGCCTCTTGCGAAAGAAAAAAAAAAGACTCGCGAAACATTAACAGCACGTTTAGTTGCAGTAACAGCCATAGGTTTCATAATTTTGGTTTTAGGAGTATTTCAGAAATTCTGATGGTATTCCACATTTATTACATATGTTATTCATGAAACCAAACAATGTAACAGATTAATATTTTTAAACCCAACAGAGTTTTGGCCAAAAAAATAAAATCCGATAGAGTAATTGTTAGTAAAACTCTATTAAATTTCAAAATAACAAGTATTATATAGATGGTTCCTAGAAGCAATAATCTCGCATCACACCCTTACTTGGTTCATAACTGATTTGAAAATGGGAGAAGTTTAGTGACAATGTCGACGCTGCCGCTCAGACACTTGTCACAAATTGATCGGCTCTTTAATTGCTCACGTGTGCACTAAACTTTCCGAAAAATAAAACCCAAGCTTGGCTAGTCACCATTCTTTAACGTCTCCTCAAGATCTGGAGGCAGCATCCCTAGATGTGTCTAAGCTAAGATCTCGACGGTAATGGCTAGATTGACGGTATCTCGATGAAGTCTCCCAGTTCTCATCTATAACATGAGTTAATTGTTGCTCATATTGAATCTTAAACATGCCAAAGTTGCTAAACTTAAATTTCATTTATATATTCTATGAATAAGTAGACGGATAAAATAGTCATAACGATATAATTACATTGCTTTCTACTCTTTTTTCTTCTTCAATCATATATGAAATGGACTAAATTCCTTCGTTTCACATTTTTTGTAAGCATAGAAACAACCACAAAATCCAATCATTCCTTTCTCTTGATCAATATCCTAATCCTTTCCAGTTCCTAAGAAAGTCTAGGCAGTAGTTGGTATTTCAATCCAACCAATGGGAATCTGGCCAGCCACATCAATTAATTCGAGTCCTTTATAACTTAGATAATTTTCATTGTAACTTGAGATGTTTACATTTAAATGGATTCAAATATGCTATTTGAAAAATTGCTGCCGTCATAAATCTTTCTTAATATATTTAGCTTATATTGGCAGGTATGGTGAACTTATAAAACTAATTGTTCGAGAGGTTCTGCTTAAGCTGAAGGGGAAGAATAGAACTCTTCCTGACCATCTAGTTGAAATGAATGATCTAGAATATATAGAGGAACTGCTGGATATTAACTCTGATGACCATGTACGTTTCATTATAATCCATGGGACGGGTGGTATTGGCAAATCAACTCTTGCTAGTGTTATCTTCAACCGACTCCGGTCTAAATTTGATTATTGTAGTTTCCTTGAAGATGTCCAAAGTCATCGTCTTTTAGACATGCAAAAGAAACTACTGTCCGAAACATTGGGCTCGAACTCTACTCAAGAAATGTATGACACCAACGACGGGATTGATCGCATAACAAGAGGACTTGGCAAAGCAAAAGTTCTAGTTGTTGTCGACAATGTGGACGAGAAGAAGCAACTTGAGAACTTGGTAGGAAGCTATGATTGGTTTGGGAGTGGAAGTAGGATCATTGTCACACTTAGGGACATAAGGATAATACGAAATAAAGACAACCAAAGGCAACCTAGCTATTACATGGATTACTCAGTAAAGGAGATGCCCTTTGATTTAGCGATTCAGCTTTTTAGTAAGCATGCTTTTAGAAGTGATACTCCTCCAGAAGATTGCTACAAATTCTCAGAAAAAGTCGTTTCAAGCGTAGGAAGGCTTCCTTTGACTTTGGAAGTCGTAGGTTCCCTTTTCGCCTCCACAGCCAGATCGGAATGGGATGAGACATTGGAGGACTTAAAGCAAGCCCCATGTACAGACATTCGACAAACATTGATGATAAGTATCAACAAATTGGATGATATAGAAAAAGCCATATTTCTAGACATAGCATGTTTTTGCATCGGGGAGAAAAAGACTTATGCAGACTACATGTGGCGTAATAGTGGCTATTCTTCACGCAGCGTGATTGATGTTCTTCTGCTCATGTCATTGATAAAGATCGATGAGGACAATAGATTTTGGATGCATGATGAAGTTCGAGATCTAGGAAGGTACATTGTCAAAAAAGACAATGTTGAAGATGCTGGAAAGCGCATTTGGGTGTCGATTGATGAGAATACTTTAGACATACTGAGAAGCAATGAGGTAAAACTTATTAAGAGTAGAAGATATAGTCAATCCAAGCAAAATCTCTTGTTGTGTGCTTTAAAATCGGCATTATTAGTTGATGGCCTTCTTTGTTTACTAATTTATAAAGAAACAGAAAGCAACTTTATAAGCAATAGAAGTATATGTTTTCATGCCTAAGCCATGTGAGACGAGTAGAAAGCTGCGGCGCGGTTTGATTAGTTAAAATTATCTGTTTCTTGTTCCGGTGCGAGATTGAAGATTTTTGTGTTGCCTTGAAGGTGTTTAGTCTGTAAAAAGATAGAAAAATCAACCCCGAATGAACATTTTAAACATGCTTCGTTTTTCTTATTTTTAAATTGATAGAAAAAATGAATATTGTTTTGTTACAACCTTGCGTTTGATTAAATTATTTGGTGACGGAGAAGAACTACTAATATCGTTGTATGCTCATCTTTATTCTCTGCTGCTGCTGGTAGGAAAAACAAGTTGTACGAGCACTCAGTATAGGTATTAGTCATGACTTAACACCTGCAGAATTATCCCGTCTGCCACAGCTAAGGTTCCTTGGAGGGCGGAGAATGAATTTCGTAGGCAACTTCAATAATCTTCTTCGTAATCTGAGATGGCTGTCTTGGCATCATTGCCCATTCAATCTTTCAGCCGTGAATCTTCACCTGGTGAATTTGGTCGTGCTTGACCTTTCGAGAAGCAACATCACCCACAATTGGGGTGGATGGAGGCAAATCAAGGTACTGACACACCTCGCTCATGTATGCTTAAAATTCTATCAATTCACATTTGTTAGGTAGTTGTATGCTATTGTATTCTCATGCTTTTCTTGGGCATGTAATTGCCTTTTATATCCATTGTAGAAGGCGAAAAAGTTGAAAGTTCTAGATTTAACGGGATGCAAGAGGTTAACCAAGACACCCAATTTTTCCAAGTTTGGCAAGTTGGAGAAATTGATTCTCGCTTGGTGTGTGAGATTGGCTACGATTGACAAGTCAATCAATAAGCTAAGACAACTAAGGACTTTAGATATCAAGGGGTGCCATTCCCTTCAAGGGTTGCCCAAGGAAATCGATTCTCTAGAATGCTTGTCGGAGATTATCGTGCCCCAAACTACCGAGTCATCCTTATCCGAATTGTTCAAGCTTCCTGAGACACTGGGCAATCTAAAATCTTTGATGAGGTTTCAAACTTTGAGTAACTATAGTATCCACCAACTTCCTTACTCTATTGGAAAGTTAACAAATCTTACGTGTTTGTGGTTGACTGATTGCTATAATCTAATAGAGCTTCCAGACTCTATTGGAGAATTAGAATCATTGGTTGAGTTAAATATAAGGAATTCAAACATCAGTGTTCTCCCTGATTCCATTGGAAATCTAAAGAGACTAAAAGTCTTAAACGTGGCATCCACAGAGATACACACGATACCTTGTGTGCTCGGAAGGGTGGAGACACTCGAAGAGCTCAATGCCTCGTATTGTTGGCGCCTCAAGGATGAAATCCCATGGGAAATGTGGAGCCTAAACCGTCTGAGGATCCTGGACTTAAATGGGAGCCCAATCTCTACTGTGCCGAGAAAGATCGGTGATTTCTTCTGTCTCCAAACGCTGACAATTTCAGGTCGCCGGCTTCTCCCGTTGCCAAAGCTTCCCTTGAGCTTGAAATGTCTAGTGGTTGAAGCTGCTGATATCCCTGTTCTTCCTGACCTCTCGAGCCTGGTTCATTTAGATCATCTCGAAGTGAGCAAATATTTTATACGTATTGACTACGGGAGTGAAAAAGAAGGGTTTTTCTCTGAAGCGAACAAGATTATCTCGCTTTGGAAGGACGCGCAGTCCATCCATCGGCTTCCACGTGGCTTATCAACCTTGAAACTTAGCTGCATCCCGCAATTGCCTGATTTTTTTGGCTTCAAAAGCTTGTCAGTTCTCCAAATCAGTAACTATCCGATGCCACACTTGCCCATACTTAAATACTTGGAGGGCTTAAGGGAATTGAAGATATCTTGGTGCGAATTCATCGACAGCACACCCGATCTATCATGCTTGAAGAGGCTACAAACATTATATCTCCATCGTTTAACCAAACTGGCAGAGATTCCAGGTTTGGGGGAAGTGGAATCTCTGAAGTCTCTAAAAATTAGTTTTTGTTATGCAATTGAAAAATTGCCTAACCTGTCGAAGTTGAAAAATCTACAGCGTCTCTCTATTTGGTCTTGTCAAAAGTTAAGAGCCGTCGAAGGCTTGAAAGAGTTGAATATTTTGAAGAAGGCAGAAATTGTTTTTTGCACATCTATGGATAGTTTGCCTGAATTGTCAGCATTCACCAAGTTAGAAAAATGTTGAATGCCGCCAAAAGCTGGGGAAAACATCATTCAGTCCACCGTGCCTGCACTCCTCCCAGATTGTCCTTCGATCCAAAGGGCGCCTCGGTAGCCGTGTCGAAATTCTTGGGCGTGTTTTGATTAGTCAAAGCATAACAGAAGTTCTCTTTTCTGCTTGTGTTTGCTAACTTGTAGAGCTGGCTTGGATAAAGGACAAAGAAGGTGTTGGCGTGAGTATTCAGAGTTTCCATGCCCTGCATGTGGATTAGACCCAATTCTGCGGCCTGGCACGTGGAACAAAGCCAAATTTGCAACGCGCATTCACTACCGACATGAAATGATCCAATGGCCTCATGTAATGTCACTTCTTGAGCCATATATTATCTTTCTTCTTGACTATGTTAAGATGATGTTTTCGTTTTGAAATGGAATTCTTGTGATGCATTGCATTATATAAGAATTTTAAAATTCAGTCATACTTTTGCATTAAATTTTAGGACTTTAAATGCATTAATTACAAAATAAAAATTGAGGATTGAGTCTTATTGCTCCATCCCCAATCCTCCACCCCATTATGAAAGATTAAGAGGATCTAAGTGTTGGAGCTAATAGTACTACCTAAAAAGAGTGAATAGGTTGGTTTAGAACTATGAAATTTTTTTGCGGAATATAACAAATTAAATTTTCAAATATCAGCATAAATAAATTGTGATGCTATTAGTGAAGAGATAGATGATATTGCAAGCAAATATATAATATTTCAGCTTTATCCCCAAGTTTACGTCCACTCTCAACACTAACAGCCATGGCAAAGCTAGAATCCACTAGCAATCTATAAGAAAAGTTATAATCAGCAAGTACCGTCTTTCCAATAGGTTAAACTATTAGGACTCACGTATTGTTATCACTTTTGTACACTTGCTCTTGTCATTGATTGCAAATAGTGGCATGACCCAAACATTGACATCAAGAGTACACAGTTAATATCATCATAAACAAAGCAAAGAAGAACACTTAAAACACATGACTCGCCTTCTCTTATACTTAATATATAACCATCCATCCTCAAATGACCACTCCTAATTGAAATCCTTAAGTAGCCATTGGTTCTACCATTGCCAATAGCAAAACCTTGCTAGAAGTCATCAGAATAACTCTCTAACATCAGCAACGTCTCCTTGATATTGGTGGTCTATTAGAATAGTTTTAGTGTACTTCTATTAGTATGTGTCTTGCTCATAATTGCCCAAACAACTCCTAATCAACTTTGGTGGTCATTTCTAGATTTCAAACTTTGTTAACCGCTATATTCATTTTGATTAATGTTATAATCAAATGATCAAGTGACTAGTACATTCCAAGACCAAATATTTGCACGATCTAGATTATTACTAGTTTATTTGTGATATCCTTGTTTCAACACAGTTTTTCAGAATGGAATTGTCTCGACAAGCGATTGTTGGATGAGATGACCTTGAGGATCAATAAACCACAAGAGTATCGAAAAAGGTCACTTTAGAGCGAAAACTCAATTTTTCATCGATAAGGACGTACAAGTGCGGAAAAATGGAAACGGGCCATGGGGGGACCCAATGGGCCCATGCCCAAGTGGGCGGCCCAAGGCCCACACACCCAAGGGGTGGGCGGCCAAGGGAGGCCCATGGGCCCTTCAAGTCCATCAAGCCCTCTTTTGACAAGATCTTGACATTAGATGCATGCAAGGACGTAAATAATGCATGAATAGTGCGAGATCTTTGTGAAATGATCGAAATCCCCTTACATTGGACTAAGGACAAAAGGGCAAAGATGGAAATTGACAAGTGAAGGGGGCGGCACTTGAATTTGGGCGGCAAAGAGTATTGGGAAGAGGGTATCTAGCCTACCTAGCCTAATCTAGCTCTAACCTAGTCATTCGAGTGTAATCTATATCTCATTTAATGCAAGGATTTTGCTTCTTCCATAAGCCATCTTGATTGACATGAGCTCAAGGGATTTGATGGGCATTAATTGGGACTTGACATCACACTCTCTCTCTCTTCCCTCTCCCCCTCACCGCTGGTTCCCTCTCTCTCACCCTCATTCTCTCTTATTTTGTCACTTGTTTTGGTTTCAAGCTCTCTATCTCTCTTCCCTCACCACCACCGACACCTCCATTGCTCTCTTTGCAAGCTTGTTCTTCATTTGTTTCCTTTTATTTTACCTCACCAGCAACCGTCCTTTGAACCCACTGCCATTCGCATCGCCAAATTGCCGCTCAAAGTTGACTGACCAGCCTCCTCAAGGGCTGTTCGGTGCTGTGCAGCCCTTGCCCATGCTCCTTCTCCCTCGTTTCTTCTCCAGTTTAGTCCCTTGCGAAGCCCAGAGGCTGTGCCAATGCTGAATGGTGGCCAGACCACCGTTGTGCGACCGCCGGATTGCCATTTGGCCGCTATCCAGCTCACCCGCACGCTGTGGACGTGAGACCAACTATTGTCCGATCTTGTTGTTCCTTCCCCCAGCATGTTTCAAAGCTCGAATAGTTTGTGAGTAGTTTTCTAACTCTTGATTAAGGTTATCGTTGCACTTTAGGAGTAGTTTAGGGCTTGATTGTGGTTAAATGATGATTTTTTAGTGTGATAAGTGAATATTGTGTGATATGTGATTATTAGGCCTAGATAGGTTATCAAACGTTTAGCGATAGGTTATCAAGCTTCAAAGCGATAGGTTATTAGACTTTTAGCGATAGGTTATCATGGGTGCTAAGCTATCGAGCCTAGGGCGATAGGTTATCAGATTTTAAATGACAACATGATTGTTGATGATAAGTTATCGGGTTTTGGTGATAGGCTATCACGTTTAAGGCAATAAGTTATCGGTGTTATCGGTTTATGATAAGTGAAATTGATATGTTGTTTATTATGCCATAATATGATGAAATGTTATTATGTGATATAGGCTTATGTGGGGTACGGATTATATATTAAGCATGTTATATGGATTATGAGTTATATGTGTTATGTGAGTTACGTATTATGTGATGTACGTGTCATGTGTGTTCTATACAACGTGATGTTGTAATGTGGCATGTTATTAGAATACGTTATGGTAGGGTGATATGTTATATAAATAAAAGATGGATTATGTGATGGATTTGATAGCACGTTATAAATGATGTGAATGTATTGTCAATTATGATGACTTTATTCTACTTTGATAAGTAGTTTATATGCCATGAGTTTACGAAGTAAATGGTGCATATGTGTATGATATAATGGCATATGGCAAATGAAGTTGCATATCGCATAGGCATCACATTGATTAAATCAGAAAGATAAGAAATGGATTGTGTTAGGGTATGTTCGCGTGATCACCTAAGATTCTGATGCGTTTTACGCGGAGTGTGAACCTATCCTGATGCATTTTACACGAGATGATATCTAATTAAGTTCAAATGCTCCCAAGTCAACAGGATGCCATTTGCGAATGGATTTCAGAACGAAACTCCTTATAGGAATGACCGTCCTAATGCATTTTACACAGGACAATGTTGTGCTTGATGGGGTGAGACAATGCCTGGTTACGCTGGATGATTGCGAACCTTCGAGTTAGCCTTAGGTCTTGAATGACTGTAATAATCTGGACATACTTGTATGGAAAGTGCATGAGATTCGTATGTGTTCATGTTTGGATTATTGCATGGCATGAGCATATGATTTGAACCATAATGCGCATTCATATGTTTGGCTCAAGAGCATGGACAATGTGTTCTGGTATTGCCTATGTGTCTATATTGATGGCTTTGAATAGTAGACTCGTTATTATGAGAATAGTGAGGGTAAAGCTAGAGGAGTGTTGCCATATTTTGTCATTAATAGATAATTGCTTGTTTAGAGCGCTTTTAAGGTGAACGACTTCTCTATGCGAGGTTTAGGAAGTTCACTCATTGTGTCTATCTCATATTTGTTTGTTGAAATGTTTACAGGCCCTAAGAATGGCTGAGCCATTCTATCATATACGTTTTGGCCTCCCCATTGAGTATAGTCGGGAGGTGATGGAGTATCCTATATCAGCAGGGCTTAACGCACATTACACGTGTTACGTCACAATCATCTGGGTCAACGAAGGTCTATCTAACCTCGTGCCACACCGATTCATGGCCTGATACTTTTGGGTGGGCAACGAGAGCCAGGGTCCCATCCACAGCTTCGACAGTCCGCCGAGTGTCAAAGGTTCAGGGGGAGGCATCAAGTTGAGATGCCAAGAATGGAAACATTCCCGATAGGGAAGTGTTTGGCCCCAAGCTCGACCCCGAGTAGATCACTGAGCTAGAGCCATGGATCCCGAAGGTTGCTAACACTTTTTGGACCATCCTCG
This sequence comes from Eucalyptus fibrosa, assembly GCA_017140475.1. Lineage (NCBI taxonomy): Eukaryota > Viridiplantae > Streptophyta > Magnoliopsida > Myrtales > Myrtaceae > Eucalyptus > Eucalyptus fibrosa. The sequence continues at coordinate 24,223,137 of CM029512.1, forward strand.
TAGTATTAAAGACGTAGACGTACCACGGTCCCTTTTGTAGAAGGTTGTGGCAGCGCTATCAGACGTGTTAGAGGTGATGAAGCTAGCTGTTAAACTTTTAAACTTAATGTGTATGAAATGTTGACTTATGATGCATAAATAAATGATTATGTTTTTAATTATCCCTATTGAATGATGGTTAGAGATTTTTTTAAGTTTCAGGAGTGGGTTTCAACTCCCACGCCCTGCAAGAGGCAGGGCAAAAGTCTAAGGTGAGTGTAGAGTAGGAATAGAGTAGGACTAACAAAAAAAAAAATGCTTGTGCATTTATTGTTATTGCGAATTGGGTCGGCGACGCCTCTTAGGACATCGCAATCGAATGACCAAAGGATAAATAAAGTGCGTTGAGCAAGGGACGTCACGCAACCGTATGTGGATCGAGGCGTGACATTATTGATGCTATCCACTAATAAACTATATGGAATGACTTGCAATCAATCATTCAATGATCCTTGTAACTATGTCAACTTCCAAAGAATTCTAATTGATGAGAGATTGACAACAATACCTCCAAGTCTTCATCAAATCCTCATGAGATCACACTTTTTCTCCTCTTGTCAAGATCTTCATTAGATTTTCACTAAACTCACACAAGTCATCGATGTCATCATAGTCTTCCACTTCATATGATAGAGAAAGCTGCTCTAATAACAATCCGTTGCTCTTGATAACAATACTGATCTTTCTTCTGGTCCTTCTAAGTATATTGATTTATTCTATTCTACAAAGCTATTCTCCTTCATGTTCCTTTCAAGTTTTACCAAACATTCTCATTCTAGGCTTGTTTATCAGGTCCATCTAACTATTCACCTTATCTTGGTCCTTCCAAACTATCATGAACATCCCTATTCTTGTCGATTTGTTCATCATTGATCAAGGTTCTTCCATATGTTTAGCTTATCTCAAGATCCTTGTAGCTTGTAGACATCTTCAACATCCAATATCTTATCCACCCTAACAGAGTACTCAAGACAATGGCAGGGCACTCCTAATATTAAATCTTTGTGTTGTTATTGATATAATTTGCATGTCAGCTTGTGCATATGTACTTGGTATTACTCAACCAATACACACATTAGTAGCATTTAATTATATTAGAAATACTTGGTATTATTGAAATACTTGTTTCGGTTGTTGTCTATAAATAGTACAAAGCATCAAGCAACGATTTTAAAGTAATCTGCATGTGAGTGAATTAGAAGATTACAAATATAATAACTCCAACCCCACAATTGTAACTTGACGTGGTTGTAATTGGAATTATGCTTTTTTAGAGAAGGAGGCACTGATCTTGTGCATAGAGTGTGCTGTGGGATGGTTCGGATTATCAACTTAGAGATTTCAAATGTTAAAGTAGTATTAGACCATTTATATAAATAAAAAAATAAACATCATTCAAAGCAGTAGTCCTATGGTTTTAGATGCTCCGTAATGAATACAATGCAAAATGCGATAAAATATCTAAATACCTATTTTAATTACCTATATTTAGATGTATTAATTAATAATTACATGATTGCATGTTACTTACAAGCTAGTTACACATAATTCTCTTACTTTTGAAGAAGGAACTGAATCATCTAAATAAGTTAATTCCAAAAAGACATACCCATCACACATTCTGGATCAAGCAATTGAATACTTTTTAAAGATTGTCTTGGATATAAATAACTGAAAGACTTAGGTCATGATTGGTTGCAAAAGAGAATGCAAATTCATGATATCTACCTACCCCCACAATTTTGTCTCAATTTCAACTTCATCCTAAAATATCCAAGTGACTAAAATGCCAAAAAAAGTTTCTCCTCTTGTCCTCTTCATTTCTCTTTCCTCTCTCATATTTTATGTATGCCTCGCCCACTTACTCACAACTTAATTGAATAATCCAAAGAAGTTGTGGAAAAACATGAAAGGTAAAGTCACGTGTCACGGCCCGAAAGAAAGCCATTCCAAGAGGGTTCTAAGGGATGGTCGTGACACATCCATGGATCAAGCGACCCTCGGCTTGTATCCCCGAGTCCTAGGGTTTTCTCGAGTCTTCTAGAATACTCCTGGGGGCGGGCAATACGCTAATTGTATTCGTATGTAATAAATGCAGGTAGTTGGTAGTTAGGGAGATATGATCTCCACCGTTAAATCAAGGAGAGATCTACGGATACGGTTTACCTTGTATTTGTATATATAGGGGTCTCCTCCCCCCCCATTGTTCTGATCTCATTCATAAGCAATACAATCCAGAGGTTCTCTCTCTAGAGTTTCTTTCTCTAAAGATTCTTGTGAGTTGAGTGTGAGAAAGGCTGCTTGGGAGAAATCCTAAGGCCGCACGGGCAAAGGGAACGCTAGATCGATCGGCTCGTGACAAGTAGTATTAGAGCCAAGTTCGTTCCAAGCGCAATGGCTGATTCACGATCCAATGAGGCGCTCGCCATGGGTGGTGACTGCGTTGATCGTGGGAGGAACGCCGAGAAGGGCACTACCAAGGGAAAGAAGAGCCGTGGTGGTTTGAGTTCAAGGGATCCAACGGGGAACCTTGCGCATTGGACGACAAAGCTAGAGTTGTTTGTCACTGATGTCCAAGGATCGGTCGATGACCTAACCCAGACCGTGGATGGAGTGGATGCCGGAAGGGAGGAGCTCGTAGTTGAGGTGCAAGAGCTCAAGACTGGCATGGAAGAGCTCTGACACGAGTTGCTGGGAACCCTAAGGGAAAAACTCGCACAACGGGATGAATACCTAGAGGCCATGATGGCGGCTATGCGCGTGGAGATAGCTGAACTAAAGGGGAAGCTTACCGAATCGGAAGCTGCACATGTGAACAAGGTGATCACCATGCAAAGTACACGAATGAACGCACCCAAGTTGAAGGAATTCACAGGTTCGCGGGTGGCCAAAGATGTGGACAATTTCCTATGGTATATGGAGCGGTACTTCCAAGCCATGAGGATCAACGACGACCAATCACGGGTAAATACCGCATCTATATACTTAGCCGATAATGCATTGTTGTGGTGGCGTCATCAGTAGGATGATAGGTGTGGGGATCCTATCACAACACGGGGTAGATACGTCGAGGAGTTCCAACGGAACTACTATCCTACTTATGCGGACGAAGAAGCTCATGACGAGCTTAAGTGTCTTAAGCAAAGGGGTGATGTATGCGACTACATCAATTAGTTTTCGGAGTTGCTACTCAAAACCCTTCGATAAACGAGACCGAAGCATACCACTAGTTCATGAGTAGTCTCAAGCCATGGACTAAGCAAGAGCTGAAGTGATTCAATGTGGGAGATCTCATGACGACCATGATAGTGGCCGAATTGTTCGTGGAGTATAAAGCGCCTTCCACATCTCGATCGGACTCTCATCCGAAGAATAAAGCCACTGGTGGGGGAGATTAAGGGAGATACAACTGCCTGACTGAAGGTAGACCACCGGCCGGTTCTCACAAGGCTCATGCGAAGTCGAGCGGAGGAGGACAAAGGAAGGTACACTCTTATAAGTGTTTCTTCTGTGATGGTTCATGTCACGACCTTCCCTCCGGGGGAGGGAACATGTTTAGGGGTATTGCCCAAAGAACAGGCCTAAGGCTCATGATTAAGTGCAAGCTCCCCCAAGCCCATACCTCGCGTGACATTGAGATATTCTTAAGAAAATTTCACAAAAATGGAGTTGCCACTAACCTATTGGGGTCGGCTAGAAACCAGTGAAGCATGGGAGTGTACCTCACTTCCTACGCAACCAGAGAATTTAAGGTCGGGGACTTAATTACACTAATTGACCAATTAGTGCCATTTCGGCACCTAATCTTGTTCATTTTAAAAGAAATGATTTTTGTCAAGCAATTTGGATTGATTTTATACCTATCCACTAACATGTGAGGTGATCATGTGGATGCACAATCATTAAAGTAACAATCATAGCTACCAAGATCCTAATTGCAGTAAAATTAAACACGTGCCGCTAAGCAATTGCAAACATAGTTAAATAGGTAAATTAATCATGCAATATAGTCAATATACGAGCAAATAAATGGCTAATTATACTAAGAAAGCAAGATATTGCAATTTCTAAACAAACCTGCAATTTTTAGATTTTTTAAATTATTATTATTTTTTAATATTTTAATATTATTATATTTTAAAAAATATTAATTTTTTTATTATTATTATATTAATATAATATATTTAAAAATGACTTGGGTTGGGTTCCTAGGTGGGATCGACTCGGGTCATCCACCGAAGACCCAAACGGGCTTGCAATGCAGGCTCGGCTCAGGATTTCTTTTCCTTTAAAAAAAAAAAAAAACAAATAAATAAATTGAGCCCACCGACTTGGCCCATTATGACTAGAGCCCTATTTCCTTCAAAAGGATGGGCCCGGCCTAGGAATGTGTCAACCCATTCACGCAGGTCAGCCCGGATGGATCAAAACCCTACCCAGTTCTCCACTCCCTAGGGTTTCTTGGTGGTGGTGGTGACATGGCGAGGCATGAAGACGCGGCGGGTGGCGGTGGCTCGGGTGGCAACGGTGCAGTGCTGGTGCTGCGACGGGGCTGGAATGCTGTTGCGACGACAGAGCAAAGTCGGAGACGCGGCGGCCGGCCCAAAATCTGCTGGCGTCAGGGGTAGCAGCGTTGGGCTTCAGGTAGAGCGTGATGGGTCATCACGGGCGGAGGCAGGCAGCGCTCAGACCGGCGGCGAGCTGCTGGCGGTGCTTGTAGATGTTCAGCAGCAACGGTGCAAAGGTGCGGGCATTGGGTTCTGCAGGTGGAGGCACAGCGGAGGCGCTGCAAGCGAGCTCGTGGGTTGCTACGACGTCGAGGGGGGTGCGACGGTGCTCATGGGTTGTTGCAAGTCGCGGTAGTAGCGTTGATGTGGCAGAGTTGGGCAAAGTGGGGCCGGCAGAGGCGGCGTTGCAACTTCGGGGGGGCACGAAGCGGCGGTGAGGCTCATTGGCTCGGCTACAGGCGTTGAGTTGTAGGCGGTGGGTCGGATGGCGTTATAGCTTCGGGCTGCAAGAGACAGTGTTCGGAGGAGCAGTGGCTCGAACGACGCCGGCAGCGCCGCCGCTGCCCTCTACTGTTGCTCTTCCTTCCATCTCTCTCCCTCTCCCTCTCCCTTTTGCCAGCTCTCTCTCCCACTCCCTCTCTGGTTTTTTTTTTTTTTCTAGGGTTTCTTGCGCGAAGATGGAGGAGGGAGAAGGCTAGCATGGGCCAGGCCAAAGGGAAAATGGGCTTGGGCCGTGCAAGGGAAAAAGACGGCCTTTTTTTTTTTTTTCTTTTTTTTTTTTTGTTGTTTTGTTATTTTTCTTTTTCTTTTTTTCTTTTTTTCTTTTTCTCTTTTTCTCTAATTAATTTTTTTTTTTATGTACTTGAAAACAAAAATTAGGTGTCAATAGCTACCTCTCTTTGAATGTAACCTCAAAGAGGTTACATTCAAAGATAGAAGACACCTAAATTATTTTGATGGTAGAGAGACCCTGGGTGCATAGGCACGCGTCAAGTTAATGAAAATGACTCATAACTATGGAAGCACGTCTTGTTGATAAAAAGAAGAAGGACGCCGGGCTACAAAGCTCCTTGGGCTATAGGAAGAAAAACTCCAAGATACAAAGCTCTCCGGGTTATAAGAAGAGAGAAGACTTCAGGATACAAAACTCTCAGGGTCATAAAAAGAGAGTGAAGACTCCAGGTTATAAAGCTCTCCAGGTCATAAGAAGAGAGAAGACTTCGGTCTACAGAAGCCCACTGAGTCATAAGAAGAGAGAGGAGACTTCGGGCTATAGAAGCCCATCGTGTCATAAGAAGAGAGAAGACTCCGGGCTATAGAAGTCCACCGGGTCATAAGAAGAGAGAGGACTCCAGGATACAAAGCTCTCCGGGTCATAAGAAAAGAGAGAAGACTCCGGGCTACAGAAGTCCACCGGTCATAAGAAGAGAGAAGACTCTAGGATACAAAGCTCTCTGACTCATAAGAAAATAGAAGACTCCGGGCTACAAAAGCCCACTGGATCATAAGAAGAGAGAAGACTCCAGGATATAAAGCTCTCCGGGTCATAAAAAGAGAGAAGACTCTAGGATACAAAGCTCTCTGGGTCATAAGAAAAGAGATAAGACTCCGGGCTACAGAAGCTCTCCGGGTCATAAAAAGAGAGAAGACTCCGGGTTACAGAAACCCACTGGATCATAAGAAGAGAGAAGATTCCAAGATACAAAGCTCTCCGGGTCATAAGAAGAGAGAAGACTCCATGATACAAAGCTCTCCGGATCATAAGAAGAGAGAGAAGACTCTGGGCTACAAAAGCCCACCGGGTCATAAGAAGAGAGAAGACTCTAGGATACAAAGCTCTCCAAGTTATAAGAAGAGAAAAGACTCCAGGCTATAAAAGCCCACCAGGTCATAAGAAAAAAGAAGACTCCAAGATACAAAGCTCTCTGGGTCATAAGAAGAGAGAAGACTCCAGGCTACAAAGCTCTCTTAGTCATAAGAATAGAGGAATGCGGTCTTACCGTGTAACAACGGGTTTCGACCAAGTATGATAGTCTCACCGTGTATGAATGGATTTCAATTGGGAGCAAACAAACATGGTTTACGGATGAAACCACAAGCCATGTGGTTTAGGAAAAGCCACCAACCTCGTGGTTTAAGGATAAACCCACCAACCTTGGAAATGGCATGGTTTAAGGCTGAATCATGAACCTTTGGAGATGACATGCTTTAAGGGAAGCACCCGTTAACCCCTTGAAAACTGCATGGCTTCACTAATGAATCTTGTCATACTTAACTTGAACAAATGTCATTAGGGACAGCATCAAGAGATGTATTGGCAACATTGTAGTATTAACTGAACAAGCTAATCAAGTTAGGTCCAACTGTTTTAAAAAACATTCAATGTCAATCAGTTTCATGTGGTGCAAAACTGTCATCTTGTTCGAGGATGTATCATTAATCATCAAATTCTCTAGAAGTCAAGTTCTTATCAAAATGGCTACGACTCATGAAAAATGCTCATTAAGCATGCCAAAATGAAGCTTCTTAGTCAGAAAGGGTTTCTCACGCACTCTCAATAAAATGGTTGCTTGATCCCATCCATTTGCGTGGGAAGTAACTAATTGCTGATGGTATATCACATAACTCATGTCAAAGGCTTTTAGAAACATTCGCAATGAGCACAATCTGATCGATCAAAAAGGTCTTTTGAAAGGACCGCAATATAGGTTGGTCAAGGACTTACACAAAGGGATTATTGCTTTGAGGCCAATAATGAAACATCCGTTGCTATCTTCATCAGGTTTACAAGTCGAGAACTTGGAAGATAAGACAAGATAGAATTACCTCCACTCCTTCAAGCAATAGCTTTTTTTTGGCATTCTCATTTTTACTCAAACCATCCCAATTAGAAGAGACTTCGGAAGAAGGTTGTAGTGTTGGCTCGGGAGAGGCTCGAAAGGTTTAAAAGTTTCTAGAGGGTTTTTAAGAGTCGATGATCATCATGGCTTTGTGACCAAGTCACCTAATCTTTCAAAACTATTTGGCTTGTGAACACAGCACATCTCGAAAGTCCCTTGGCTAATCATTTTTGCATGGGAGCTTTGCTCCTTTTTCTAATGTCCTTTGCTCTTGTGATGAATTTTTTTTTTTTAACGAGCATTGGCATTGCTTTTACTAGGCACACTGCTTTTTCATGCCCCATAGTTTGTCAAACTTTTTGCTCTTTGAAGTTTTATAGCTCTTATGACTTTCGAGATGCTTTTCACATTTTCTTGTGACTGTCAATTATATTAGGTTAATTCTTATGCCTTGCCTCAATGAAGGGAGATGATCACCACTCGGGGTTTAGAAATGAATAATTAGGCCCAAATTGGTTAAAGCAATGGATATCAGTGTTTGGGTAGAGAATGAAATGCTCTTCTTCACATTGGGATGAGTCAAGATCTAATGAGAATTCCTCTGAAGCTATCACCAGAAGATTGATGCAAGTGAAAGTCATAGAATCTTTCTCAACCTTTCACTCTACAACATAACCGTAACCTCATACGCTGCCCCAATGTAGGGTCATTCTCAATAAGGGTATTTTGAAGGATCATCTTTATACTGCCCAAAGGGGTAGTAAGATATTAGTGCAATGCTTGAGATTGATGAAGGAAGCGCCTTTATCATTTCAATCTTTGTGCTCAATGTGAATGAATCCTTCGCCCTAAGAGAATGTCGCTTTTCACTCAACTCTCAAAAGTGTGTGAAGGACGTGTTTGGAAATGGCTTACATTTCTTCATCCTAAGCACTTACTTATTTTGCATGGTTAACATTTCCATCTCTCTCTATCGAGATCATCTAAGTAGATCAATCTCCGTAGGGAATTTTGATTCAAAATGAATAATCCACGAAACGAGAAAATAATTTTGAGACAAAAATGATGTTCAAAAAACTTGTAGAAATTTTTTTATTTTCTCAATTATTCATTTTTTTTGTTTGTCTCTAGGAAAGTGCCAGAGGTTCTCTCTTCTAATGGAAATTCTCTTTTTTTTTTTTTTTTTTTTTACTTAAAAAAATTGAGAAGAAAGGTACTTACCTGCGGCATGGTGACCCGGTAACCTTGTAAAAAATGTAAAAGAATATGTTAGTGCAAAAATCTTTAGGGATTGAAATGTTGGAAACAATACATTATTACCCTTCATTCGCTTTCATCCTTTGGGCGCTAACATCTCTTGGATTCACCTTCATGGATATTTGGTAACTCGACAATACCCTTCCCTTGCATTCGCCTTTAAGTGTTTGACGTTTTCCTGATTCCTTGGTAGGAGGCGCCGCTTCTATGGTTAATGCACAACTTTTTATTTATTTATCACCCTGTAAGAAGGGGAGATGAAACAAATTATCTCCATTCTTAGTTAGGTTCAATTTAGGAATGATACATCCTTTTGTGCTAAATTGGATGTCTTGTCATGTCTTATTAGAGAGACATATTGCCCTTATAAGAATACTCCTTTGCTTTTGTTGGAACGGTATATAACTTGGTGCCCACGATGTATCCTTGGCAATGGAAAAGAAAATCATGTCAAAAACGGTTTCATAAATGGATAATTGGAATCGATACAATTTACTCTTCCTTCTAATTCGCCTTTTGGATGCTTGGCAACCTCCTTCATTTGTCTCGTCACGCAAAGTGAGGGCTTTTTTGGCACCTAAGGCATTTGTGTCATTTCCTTGCGATAAAGCATATAACAAAGTAGCATTTTGCGACACAAATCTCTAATGTTGATTGTAAAAAGCTCTTGCAGCCAAATGTTCAAATGTTTTAATTGCCAAAATGCACAAGAGCCCTAATGCTAACCTTTTAGTAACATATGATGCAGCTCTTGATAAAACTCATAAAAAACAATCTAGTGATGGCGATGCCCAAACTCGTAAAGGTTCGTTTGAAGCACTTCTCAGTTTTTTGTTTTTGTTTTTTGTTTTTTTTAATGATGATTTTCACGAAATTGAATTCCATCATTAAAAATGTGAGTCACATGATTTATAAAAGCATCAATTGGATTCGTAATCAAAATCCAAAATGGAAAACATAGTCCCTAACAAGAATAAAAACAATGATAAAATACAAAAAACTCTTGCACAGATGAAAGTATAAATCCATTCTCATCCTAATTCTAAAGTTGACTTCTTGGCATGATCAAGCGAGCGAAGTCATCATGCATGACCTGTGAAAAGAAGACAATGTTAATGTGTGAATGAGAAAATGATCTCTTAATGAGGTCGCTTCTTACAACAAAATCGAGGCGACAGTACATGCTCTATAATCTTTATTATGGGGTTTTAGTATTTCACCAAGATTAGTTATAAGAGAAGGGGCATCATTAGAAGATCGGTCGACGGCTATCAATCGAATGTCCACTCTACTCTAAAAGTTTCATATGCAAAAGTGACATTGATTTTTGAAAGAAGTGACTTCTATTTTGAGAAATTTGTACACCAAATGTGATTTGCATTTCAGTCCCAAAATGTGAGAATGGGAGAATTTGATTAAAAATGCAATTTCAATTTTTATGCCACAAATTATAATCCTGTCTTGAAAGAATCTTCTAAACAAAAAGCGGTTTTGAGCCCATAATTAAAAATTTAAACAAAGTCATGTTTAGCAAGGCCAAATCAAAGTGTTTAGAACTTGTATTCAATGTTCACTTTTCTCAAGAGTGATTGCCAATTTTTCAATCATAAGCCTATATCACCAAGGGGATTCGATTGATTTTCGCGAATTTCAAGATGAAAATGCAATACGAAATGAGCAAATAAGAAGGAAAATGATACTTACAATGGATGCCGACCTTTGTCTCTTTTTTTTTTCAATTACATAGACATGCACATGAGATGTGGTTCGATTTCTACTCTATACGGCTCAAAATGGAGCCATGGGATCACCAGATCGAACCCACAAGGTCACGGCTGGATCAGGTTACCCATGACTCTGGCTTCGTCAAAGAACCAACCCATGTCACACAGTTGTAGACCAACGTGGGCACATTTGACATCAAGAAAGAAATTTCGGGGTTGAGATGGATGACTCATACTATATGGTTGTAGTTGGAGTGGATCCACCTCAACACCATCTTAAGTAGTCCTATGCAGCTCAGGTCCAATGGCAGGTAATGTGTGCCATGGTGTAGTGTGATGCAGGAGATGCAGGCATAATAATTTATAAACAAGCAGCACTTCATAAATTCAAAACATAAACATCAATTCTCAACTCCACACCTACAAGACAAGGGGTTAACAATCACTCATCCCCTTATAACTCCCAACTGAAAAAGCATTTAACACCTAACATGTTAGGGACCTACCTGATATCCTCGTTGCCAAACAAAAATATTTTTGAACAAGATTAATTTTGGCCTAAGTCCTCTACGGTTTAAAACCAAGTCCCCGGCGGAGTCGCCAAGCTGTTGCAACCTATCCTCGGGAAGAGGGAGTAGGTTTAAGGGTATTGCCTAAAAGACGAGCCTAAGGCCCATGATTAGGTGCGAGCTCTCCCAAGCCCATACCCCACCTGACATTGGAATATTCTTAAGAAAATTTCGCAAAAATGGAGTCGCCACTAGCCTATTGGGGTCGGCTAGAAACCAAGTGAGGCATGAGAGTGTACCTCACTTTCTAGGCAACCAAAGAATCTAGGGTCGGGACTTAATTATACTAGTTGACCAATTAGTGCCATTTCGGTATCTAATCTTATTCATTTTAAAAGAAATGATTTTTGTCAGGCAGTTTGGATTGATTTTATATCTATCCACTAACATGTGAGGTAATCATGCGGATACGCAATCATTAAAGTAACAATCATAGCTACCAAGATCCTAATCATAACTACCAAGATCCTAATTGCAGTAAAATTAAACATGTGCCACTAAGTAATTGCAAATATAGTTAAACATGTAAATTAATCATGCAATATAGTCAATATACGAGCAAATAAATGGCTAATTATACTAAGAAAGCAAGACATTGCAATTTCTAAACAAACCCTGCAATTTTTAGATTTTTTAAATTATTATTTTTTTAATACTTTAATATTTTTATTTTTTAAAAAATATAATTTTTATTTATTTTTTGAAATATTTTTTATTATTATATCAATATAATATATTTAAAAAGGACCCGGATTCTCTTCCCTGGTGGGATTGACCCAGGTCATCCGCCGAAGACTCGGACGGGCCTGCAATGCAAGTTCGGCCCGGGATTCTTTTCCTTTTTTTTAAATAAATAAATAAATAAACTGAGCCCACCGACTTGGCCCATTACGATTGGAGCCCTATTTCCTTAAAAAGGATGGGCCTGGCCAAGGGATGTGTCAACCCATTCGCGTAGGCCCAGCCCGAACGGATCAAAACCCTACCCAGTTTGGTGGCCGCGACCCAACTCGTACCTCCACTCCCTAGGGTTTCTTGGCGGCGGCGATGGGCTTGACGGCGGCAGCGACGTGGCAAGGCACGACGACGCGGTAGGTGGTGGCGGCTTAGGCGGTGATAGTGCAGTGCTGGTGCTACGACGGGGCCGGACTGGTGCTACGACGGTGGAGACATGGCGGCTAGCCTGGAATCTGCTAGTGTCGGGGGCAACAACATCAGGGCTGCAGGCAAAACACGGTGGTCGTCACGGGTGGAGGTGGGCAGCGCTCGGACTGGTGGTGAGCTACTGGCGATGCTCGCAGATGTTTGGCACTTCGGCAGAAATGGCGCAAAGGTACGGGCATCGGGTTATGCAGGTGGATTAATGGCAGAGGCGCTGCAAGCGAGCTCGCGGGTTGCTGCGGCGTCGCGGGGGGTGCGGCAGTGCTCGTGGATTGTTGCAAGTTGTGACAGCAGCGTCGATGTGGCAGAGCCGGGCAAAACGGGGCCGGCAGAGGTGGCGTCGCAACTTCAAGGGGGTGCGACGCGGTGGTGAGGCTCGCTGGCTCGGCTTCTAACGTTGAGTTATAGGCGATGGGTCGGATGGCATCGCTGATTGGGCTGCTAGAGAGGGCATTCAGAGGGCAGTGGCTCGAATGGCGCCGGCAGCGTCGCCGCTACCCTCTGCTGTTGCTCTTCCTTCCTTTCTCTCTCCCTCTCCCTCTGCCGAGCTCTCTCTCCCACTCCCTCTTTGGTTTTTTTTTTTTTCTAGGATTTCTTGCGCAAAGATGGAGGAGGGAGAAGGATGGCGTGGGCTAGGCCAAAGGGGAAACAAGCTTGGGCCACGCAAGGGAAAAAGAGGCCTTTTTTATTTTTCTTCTTCTTTTCTTTTTTTTTTCTCTTTTTCTCTAATTAATTTTTTTATGTACTTGAAAACAAAAATTAGGTGTCAATAGTTCACATATGGCATGGGATTGCCCGAATAAGGCCAAGCTAACCCCATTTGCAAGGAGGATGAGCCTAAGGAAGAATCGCGGTTGGGTTCACTGTGACTTCTTAGCACAATCAAGTCCAAGAAGGTGAAGGAGCCTAAAGGATTGATATTCGCAGACCTAAGGATCGGAGAGACTACGATGAGTGCACTCGTGGATACGGGAGCATCCAATCTATTCATCTCGGAGGAGGCCGCGAAGAAACTAAACCTACGGGTTGAGAAGGGAGCCCGGTGGCTCAAGATGGTAAACTCTAAGGAGGTCCCTACAATCGGTGTCGCAAGGGACATGGAGCTACAACTCGGGTAGTGGAAAAGCAAGGAGACTCTAGAGGTAATTCCTCTTGACGATTATGACTTTGTCATTGGGATTAAGTTCCTAGATAAGATCCATGCTGTTATATTGCCTTTTGCCGAATGTATATGTGTATTGGACAAATGGTGTCAATGTGTGATCCTGGTCCATCGTGAGTCAGACCGTGGTCAAAAGTTGATCTCGGCGATGCAACTCACCAAGGGAGCAAGGAAGGGTGAGGTGACATTTCTAGCGACCTTGAAGACGGAGGACAACTGGGGTGAAAGGGTAGGAGTCCCAGCCGAAATAACCCACATCCTCGACTCATTCAAGGACGTGATGCCCCTTGAGTTGCCAAAGAAGCTACCATCTCAAAGACAGGTGGATCATTGGATCGAGCTGGTGCCGACGCTCGATCACCCAGCATGGCGCCTTATCGACCTTGAAGACGGAGGACAACACGAGAAGTGCGCATTTGGGGTGAAAGGGTAGGAGTCCAAGATTTCCTTGTGGAGTTTGACTACGTGCTAGCCGAACTCCGTAACCCACGTCCTCAACTCATTCAAGGACGTGATGCCCCCTGAGTTGCCAAAGAAGCTACCACCTCAAAGACAGGTGGATCATTGGATCGAGCTGGTGCTTGACGCTCGATCACCCACCATGGCGCCTTATCGCATGGCAGCCCCGAAATTGGAAGAACTGAGGAAGTAATTGAAGGAGCTGCTCGATGTGGGGTATATTCGACCGTCCAAGGCTCCATTCGGTGTGCCAGTCCAATTCCAAAAGAAGCACGATGGGTCACTCCGAATGTGCATCAACTACCGAGCATTGAACAAGCTGACTGTGAAGAACAAGTACCTGATCCCGCTCATCGCGAATCTCTTCGATCAACTTGGAGGTGCTCAATAGTTAAGTTTGCCAGTGCATTACGTCCATAACTTATAACTCACCCACATAATCATGTCCACACCTTGTAATTCACCAATTAAATTATCTTATGAATTTTGCAGGAAGAGCAACTGCAAAGTGAATCGCTATGGTGGGGGAGATACCCTAACGACCTATCAATTCAGATTATTTCTTGAATTTTGCCTGAAGGTTCTTTAGTTTTGATACGGTGTAAGATGCAAAATTGATAGGCAGCTGTTTTATTGGATTGATAATAATCAATACGTGCTTATATCCTTATACGAAGGGCGTACAAGGCAAGGGCCTTTTGAAGGTAATTTAACACAAAAGATCATAGTGAATACCTAACTCCTTCAAGTTAAGTCAAAGAGTAGATGGAAGGGTGGAATTGAGAATCTCTTGGTTTGGGGAGGATTTAGATGCGGTGAGAAACTTTCTTTCGATTGTCACAACCCTCTCTATAGCGAGGTTCATGGAGGTCAATGAAAGGAAGAGCATACCTTGTTTGTATTCTCTTAAATCCAACTCATGTCTCAACCTGGGAATTCGTCATGAATTCTAATTAACAGTGTAAACCTCAAATTTGTATTGGCTCTATTCTCTCGCTTCCAATATAATATCTTCCTGAAAATCTTCACAAACGGATTTCCAAAGTAGTTTTTCTTATTTTTTTTCTTTTGACCTCAACTGTCGCGACACTTACCTGAAAGAGGCAAAAAATTTTAGAGCCTTGAACCTAATTTTTAGGGATTTTAAAGCTTCAATTCCAATTATTTTTATAGCCTACTCTTCTCACCAAGTCTATAGATGCTCCAAATTTAGCAACAGAGCTATCCACCAAGTCTGGTAGATTGTTCACTTTCTGCCTACAAGACTATCCAATTATCTGGACAGTACCATGTCCCATGGTCAACTCACTACTTGCACTTAGTTAGGTCCATCAAATTGTACTAAATATAGAAGGCCCAAAGGAGCTTGTGGCCATCACCAACACCCCTCTAGTCCTTCCATGCATGTATATTAACTTTTGCCTGGAGCTCTCGAACCTGAGACCTCAACAACCTGACTCGGGGTCCCGGCCCCTTGAGTCCCGAGTCCAACATCGTGGGTTAGGGTTCGTGCCGGACACCCGGTACATTAGGTCTGGGTGCTAGTGTCTTGATCCGAGAATTAAGACCCCTATACGAGTATTGAGATCTCAAGGCTCGCATTGAGGTCCCAAATTCCAAAATCATAGAGGATTCGATGAGGGTTGAGGATACAGGAAAATTAAATCATCTTTCTTTATATTATTTTCTCTAAAAATATTCTCTAGCGACATATTTCACGGAAAAAATCGACTCAAAGGGAGAGAATAAGAACTCTGGAATGACTTTTACTGTGTATAAGCCAACGAGATTTGTCCCCTATTCTCCTCTCTTTTGCTTTCTTTTTTACCTCCTAAAAATCTGAATGCTTTGAGAACCAATTAAATTTGTTAACCAGTTGCCTTAAGGGAAAGTAGCGATGCAGAAGGCACCATCATTCTTTGAAAAAGTAACCGACCGTCACATAGGCATTATCTCCCAAAAAAATGACAAAATGAACCATCAAAACTCTAAATATAATCTATTAACAATAGCTTTGATAATATATAGATGACTGAACATGGATAAATATGAGAGAACTCCATATGTTGGCATACTAATTTTTTTTTTTTTTGGGGGGGGGGGGGGGAGAGGAAATAAACATGTAACGTGCACTGAAGAAATTCGATTCTTTCTGTTAATAAGGTATAAATTAATCCATAAAAAGGTCATATTTTACACATGTTGCGGTTTTCACATATGTGAAGTTTTATCCGCCCATAGTTGAATTTCAGTTCATATGTTAAACAAGAAACATAGGAAAAGGATGCTTGCGAGGGAGCGTAACATTTTTGACAATGTCATCAAGACATTAATTAGAGAGTGTTCGATATTTGGGTGGTCCCAGGTTCGTAACTCTAGTCAAAGAGAAGGCAATATTAAAACTAGGCCTACCATTTTATCCACATCGTGGAGTTGCACCTTCTCTATTCTTCTACTCATTATTCTTCTTCTCCGTCTAGATTTGCTCTTCATCGATTGGTATCAGAGCAATATTCATCAGACATTATTAAGTATCTGGGCAGAAAATACTGATTACATTGTAGTTATAGGTTTTTCCATCATGTATAGTGTTTCTCGCGAACCTGATCATAACAAAAGTCAAGGATACGAGGGCGCCAAGTTCTAAGCTCGTCATAAGGCATGCTTGATTCCTATAACAATCCCAACAAATCATCACTTGCAGCTTCTCCTGATAAATGTGATAATGTCCATGAGTAGTGCCTGCACTTCCTTTCCTCTGTGCCATAAAATGTTGCATCAAATGGCTTCGTTATGGAGAGAACTTCTTGTCTCCCTTCAACTAATTAATATTCAAGCAAAATTTTGAATTAGATTTTTTTATATTTCAAAAATCAATTAATGCTTGTAGTTACTAGACCCTTTTAATAGCAGAATGCAAATGTATAACACTATCTATGGATTCCAAAATAGGACATTGTTATGGAGAAAAATGCTAAAAGAGTTGTAAAATGAGGGGGGAGGGGAGGAGAGCGGCTCTCTTCTTTTTGCCCCTTTTCCTTGGCCCGGCCCTTGCCACTTCTTTCCCTCTCTTTCCCTCACGCCCTCTGCAACGCGACGAGGACGCTGGTACGATGGGGAGCAGTGGTTGCGTCCGGTCGGGGGTCAGGCCGGCAGGGGCAGCTGGCGTCGCAAGAGGCCATGCGCGCTGGGCAACTTAAAAGGGAGGGGAGAGCGAGCCACTGCGCTTGGACCTCGGCCGCCGACCCTCGCTGACGCGTGCTTCTCCCACTAGGTCTTGTGCGTATCTTTTTTAGTTGTGTTGAGTTGCGTCGATTTCCCGGGGATCCCGGTTCGGAGGCGTGCGGGGCGACTGGACGTAGTCCGATCTATCGAGCTCACCCACGACTCGCCGCCCCCGAGCCGGGTAGAGACCCTCGGCCGACCCCATTTTTATGCCTTGCTTTTGCCCAGTTCTCTCATGTTTTTGCACGAGCTACTGAGCCGGGCGTGCGTTTCGGGTTCGCTTACGCTGTCCTCGGTTGATGTCGAGCATTCCCCGCTGATTCGTGTTGAGCTTTGATCCGGTTTTGAGTCTTGTTCTTGTCCGGGTTTTACTTTCATTTGACGCCCACAACACGTTTGACAAAATGTCTGCACCAAGGCCGTTCATATTTTCTTCCGATTTTGAGTCGCTTGAACTTGTAGCTATGGGGTACGCTTGATGGTGATCTCTATAACCTCAAAATCCGTTTTTTGTCACCACAGTTCAACATGCGTTTTCTTTTCTCTTTTTCGAGTCTCGTGCGGTTTTGCCTCTGTGTTGTTTTATCCTATACAATGTTCTCATAGTGGATGTGGATACTGGCGGGGAAATGAACCAGGGATCTTGACGAACACTGATTTCTCACGATGCTTGACTGAGCTTTACTATTATCGTTCATTTTATATGTTACGCATCGTTGTGGAGTCATAATCGAAGATGGGCCGTGGTGCAGTGACTGTGATCCATAGTAGACCTTTTGTGTTGGTGACTTGAGTTTTGATATTGAAGATTGAAGGGCTCGTGTTCTGGGGAGGATAAGGAGAATCCAGAGAGCAATGGGGGAGATCGACCATACTTTTAGAGAGAGAAGAAAATGGGAAATGAGCTTGGGTTGAACTTTAGTAAATCTGGATTGGGCTTAAGTTGATCGAGTCTGGACTTGTTTGGTTTGGACCGAATTGGTCTTGTGGAGTTTGGGTTTAATTCGTTTGAGATTATTTGGACTTGTCTAGTTTGCTTTGGTTTGGGCTGGACGTTTTAGATGAGTTGGGCTTTTGAGTTTAGTTCAGGTTTGTTTCAAGGTCTAGGTCGAATTGGTCTCAATGTAGGAATCCCCCCACGAATTGGTCCTGCTCGGCGGGCCCGAGCCTGACCGCGCTTGATAGTCCATGCCGATGTCCTTATTTTTGTATTTTATTAAAAAAATTAAATTCAAAAAAATTATTCAAAAAAATAATTTTTAGAAAAATAATATTCTAAAAATTTAAAAAGATAAAATTTTAAAAATCTAGAAAAAAAATTATTTTTTAAACACAATTCAAAAATGCATGCAAAATATTTAAAAAATTCAGAAAATTTTAAAAAATTCAAAATTTTAGTAAAATTATAAAGAAATTCATAAGAAAAAAAATTCAAAAATGCATAAAAAAAAATAGCTCTCTATGTGGTAGGGCACGACGTGCGGGTAAAAAAACTCGACCTAGTGTTTTTACTACTATTGATGAGTTAACTGATCGTGTCAATTTAATTTTTGGAGGCAAAAGTTATTGTAGTGCACAATGTGCACTAGGGATTAGAGTTCCTTCAAGAAAAAAAGTAATAGAGGCCAAGGAAAAAGAGGAGGATACATCCATCATGTTCACATGGAATGGAGCTGCAACTGGACGAGACTATTGACTATGTGGCACGATGATAAGGAGGTGGAGCAAGGCGACCTTTCGCTTGTGCTGAAATTGACAAGGACGGCAATGGAAGGTGTTGTTAGAGGAGGAGCAAGGAGACTCTTTCGCGAGATAGACGAGGACAACCGTGGAAAGTGCTCCTCGTGGGAAGGTGTTATTCCGGGGAAGGGAGTGATGGGCAAGGCTCAATTTGAGCAGCACCCTAGTTTCAAAGTTAGAGGATTCTGTAGTAGGCTCAGCTTTGCGTTAGCAAGATTTTTTAACTCAATCGCGACATTAAAATGAACAACTATTGAGTTTTCATGAAGATATGGGGCACCAATACTAAGTTACAAATAGAATAGCCGTGACAATGATTCGATTGCTTAACTTCAATATTACTACCTGTGGTTTATCTGTAGGTACAATAACCAATTGCAAAAGACCCTGTTAATTATAGAATATAACTAATCTGTACACAAGTCTGACTGAGTTTATATTACTGGAAATCAACAAAGATCAAGATCCCACAATAAACTACAGTTTTTGCTTATTTAGAAAACTACATTCAAATGAAAAAATAAAATAAAGTGGCATAATATAGGAAGAAGGACTAAACTAATGATTCATATGTTCCTAGCAGAATTTTGTTGTTCGGTTGATAAATGAATGCTCACTTCGTAAAGTTACATCATATATCTCCAAAACAAATATTTCAATAAATCAACTTCTGGTCCATGCAGCACATGGGACTTCAACTAGTTTGATGGTAAAGGTCTGTTGCCTCGTTATTTGACATTAGATTTTCGTAACCATGTTAATTCAGCACCTGCAGCTTTTTTTTTTTTTTTTTTTTGTTTATACTGATCATTAAGTTAGTATCTGGAGGAAGTTTCATAGAAGGTAGTGGTAGGGTTGGGACAAAGTTGGGCTTGAAGACGCTTAATAACTCTATCATAATAATTAATAATAACTTTATCTGAAGGGCCTCATTGTTTAGGAAATTCGAGGTCGGTCCCATGTGCATCATATAGGAATTCGAATCCACTTTTACTTCTGTTGCACTAATTTACACGATTATAAATGTTTCTTGGTACCAGCAACTCCGGCCGAACGCATAAGCAACAGGACATGCTTTCAGTCAGTCTTGTACAGCTGGACAAGTAATATAGTAACCTCAACATATCTCGCCTCAAGCAAGCTCATTGACAGTCAAGGATGCTCCGACTTGAATTTCCTTGGCCATTTTCGGAGCATCAGAAGGGCTTAGATCTAAGAAAATTCTCCTCAAAATGTATTCTTAATTAGGTCCCAAAACTAATTGGATAAAATCCTATTAAATGTACAATATAACTAATCTAAACACAGATCTTACCGAGTATATATCAATGCTTACTCATACTATCATACTATATAACTTCAAAACAAATATTTCAATAAATCAATTTCAGGTCTGCGCAACACATGATACTTCAACTAGTTTGGTAATCTACACGAATTGAACACCACCAGACTATTGTATAATTGTTAATCTTGATCGTTATGTTGCTATTAATAGGGATTTTCATCGAAGGAAGTGGTGGGGTTGGGGTAGAGTGGGGGTTGAAGAGGCTTAATATTTAATAATAACAACTCCTAATAAATTTTCTAAAGATTCTGATTTAAGAATTCCAACCGTGTCAGTTTGATTCTATCCCTATGGGCATCAAATTTTATGCCAGCACTGTGGCTATAGCATTAGGAGGGCTTGGAAATCTATAGTCTAAGATAAATCTGCTTCAATTTTTAAGACTCCTTGATCCTGCCAGCCACATTTCAAAGTAAAAAAGTGAACCCACAGACCTATTTAATTATTGAACAATTCAAAGAGGAAATAATTTATATTTAAGTGGGAAATAAATCATCCCAGAACAATACGAATGCCTTCTATCCCGAGAATGAGAGTCTTTAGCTTCATAATGTGGCGTCGGCAAACGGGCACGGCAATTATTCTGATCTTTGCTAGCAAGACCGGATTCCATCGTTAGCTTATCTGGTGAAGCCAAGTACGATGGCGACTTTAATTCCCTCCTTCTTTCTCTAGGCAAATTGATGCCCTCCCCAAATCCTACCGAGTCATCATCGATATCGTCCACTTCAGGGTTTAACAATTTCTTGGGAGATATGGATTTCCTGGATATTCTATTTCGGAGGTACTTTTATCGAATATTAGATATGAAAGATTGAGTCCCCTTCATTTGAAAAGAGTACAAATGTCCAAGATTGATGGATTAATAATCTAAGAAATATCTCCATCCTTTGCAAATCCATAGTGTCATTGCACTGATCTAGTTCACCGGCCAACTCGCAGCCCCGGTACTTTGAGAAGCAACTGGTTTGGCAGGCGGTTTCCTTACCTCATCATACTAAAGCGGCACTTTTTCTATGATACTCTTTGGTTTCATCTGCGAAGAAATTTTAAGCCCATGTCTTTAGTCACTTTCTCTATTCTCCTTATAATGCCCACGAGCAGAGCCTACACTTCCTTTTCTTTGTTCTTCATCCTCCTGTAACATTTTAGTTGGCCTGAACCTGTAAAATATTGAATCAGATAGCTTATGGAAAATGAGAGATTTTATCTATAGTCCAGAGATATAGGCCAATTAAAGGGTAATCACGAGCTAGGCTTGTTTCTTTTGAAAATGAAGCCTTTGACTATTTTCTCCCTCCCTTTCTCTCAGGATTCTGGAATATTTGTACATATATAGTCATCATTTTATCCCCTTTCAAAGAGATCAGCTTTTACCGGAAAATGGATAGAGCTAAATGCGCAGAAATATATACAAAAATATGTTGTATGCTGTTTGGTATTGAGGATTGAGTATTTGAGAGCATCCAATCAATTTCATGATTCATGATATAATCCCGTCTAAATCTACTTTTGTGCCACCTCCATTAATTATCTTTTTGTTTTCAGGATGCCCATTATCACGGTTAAAGTTGACAAATGAGACAACCCACCAGAGAATTTCATTTGCTTGACCCAAAAGGCAGGTCGATTGCTTATTTTATTTATTTTAGGACAAGCAAAGGTACCTTCCGACCCAGTTTCTATAAAATTGTTTGGCATTTTTTGAGAAACTTAGGGCGTGCATGCTTATGTTCTTTTTTTCTGTTCATGAACAAATTTTCTGTTTTTTTTGTTCCTGAGAATAAATAAAGAATAGAAACGCGTTTGTTTGCATTTTTGTTCAAAATTTGTTTTTTTGTTCTCGAAACAAAATTGGAACGGAAATAAGAATAAAAAAAAAAAGTTATTTTTTTGTTCTATAATCACTTTTGAAGAACATTTTTTCTCTCTCCTTTCTTTTCTTTATTCTATTTTCTTATTCTTTTTTCTTTGGCCGGTCACCAGCCTCGGCCATGGCCGACGACCGACCGTCGAGGGCCAGTGATGTCGTTGAGGGTCAGCGACCTCGCCGGAGTGTCGCCGGCCCCTGGCGAGGCTCGACCTCGCCTTGGTTGGGCCAGCTCAAGCTCGCCCAGATCCAGTGAGGCTGAGCCTCGCCAGGGGCCGGTTGTGACATCCCGATTTTCCAATCCTATTTTCAATAAATTGAGACGGGCATTTCGTTGGCACGCATATAGTTCTTTTCCTTGGGTCGGCCACTCATATGAAAACTAGTCTATCGGGTGAAGCCATTAAGAGTTTCTAATGCATCAAACTCGAGAATTTGACTAGGAAGCAACCTTTCGACCGAGCTAATCTGCAAGGGTCATTACGGCACAAATAAAAATCGATTAGAGACCGGAGATAGGTTGACTCGACAGGGGCATGTGATCGAGTGTGGGTGATTCCACCAGATCGCACAATTCTTATTGATCGGCACTAGACCGACTTTCCTATCGGTTGGGTACCCTGTGTTCGTATATGAAACCTTGAGATTATCCCGACAACCGAAAGTCGTCAATGTTTCAAAAGATGTACATTGTGGCTTGAGATGATCAACCACAGGTCAAATGCATGAAAATTTCTAAAGGCTACCCGATAGGTTGGGCCGTGCTAGTATCGTGCCAAAGTGAAATTAACCGTGGAATTGAGATCGAATTCAGAAATTGGAAGTCTGGGTGTATCACAAATCATTTTAGGATCATTGACTTACCTTCGGAAGATTTTTCATGCAAGCCGAGCTTTTCAGCAAAATAATCAAGAAATGGCTAATTTGGCTCGAGAAATTAGTAGGCCACTTTTGGTCGCGCTTTTGGGACTTAAGTTGGTTCTATGGACAAGTGAAGATGTGAATTGAAGTGTGGTGACATTGGATTAATTTTATGGACTTCAATTTAATTCAATTGGAAGATAATTGATTAGAATTGAAGGAATTGATGTACAAAGTTTCATGCCCCGGCGGAAAAATAAAATGGACCCATTGGAATAAGGTTGTGGGAGATAGTGGAGTGTGATGTCATGCATGAGGTCATGGCGGGCCATTTGTGTAGATTAAAGAAAAAGAAAAAGAAAAGGAATTGTCCCATCCTCCTTCTCTCTCCTCCCTCTCTTCTTCCTCCTCCCGTTGGCTCCCTCTCTCCCTGATTTCTTCTTGTTGTTTGAAGCCCAGCAACCAACGAAGCCGGAGAAGCCGCCGGACCTCACGCCATTGCCCGTCCGCTCATCGTCGCCGCCGCCAAGCTGCTCGTCGGCCGCGCCACCGTCGCCCTCTCTCTTCTCTTCTCCGTCTCCGGTTTCTGCTTGAAAACCCAGCAGATCTGAGGAGGTGTCGAAGTTGGTTGCAGCCCAATCGGACCGCCGTCCGCCGCTCGTCGCCGTCCTCACCTCGCGTCGCCCGTCGCCGCTTGCCGTCTTGCGCTCCACTGCTGTTGGCCGCGTGTCTTGGCGATCTTCTCGCCTAGCTCGTCGTCCCTAGCTGCTGTTCAGCTCACGTAGGAGTTGCCAAAGCTTGTCCCCGCCACTGTGAGCCGCCATTGACCTCCCCACCGGCCCATCCAAGCCCCGCCGGTCTTCTCCGCCATTCCTCCGCCCATTCCGGCGCTGGATCTGCTCCCTCTCGGCCCCAATCAGCAGCAAATAAAGAAGAAAAAAAATGGGTATGACAGCCCATGTTTGGCCCGTTTTGGCCGTCTTCCCGAGCCCGAATGCTCGGCCTACTTTGAGGAAAATTGATCCTCGCGTCGTCCCCGTCGTTTTGGTCCGCTCGGCTCGCTAATCCGGTGAGTTTAACTCACTAAATCTCGATTAGACGGTTAATGATGCTCTAAGTGTGCTTAGTCTAAGATAAGTAAGTTTAGGTGGTTAGATTAGTTTATTTGGTTGATGATTAAATTATGATGTTTAATTAAGTTAAAGTGTGTTTAGTTTAAAGTTAAGTATGTTTATTTTAATATAAAGCCTCGACGTGACATAATAGGATTTTAATTTTGAATTATTTAATTGCTTCGAAATTCTGGAAATTATAATATTATATTATAATCCGAAATTATTAAAATATTATTATTTATAAAAAAAGGAAAAATTATTTTTGACCTTGGTTACTCAGAATTTCGTGCCGATCGCTGTTGTGTATTCGGATTTTGAAATTGATGGTCGGATATTATAAATTGAAAGTGGATTGTGAAAAATATGGATATTATTATTTAATTAATTTTTGGAATAAATTTAATTATTTATTAAAATTCGAAAATTTCGTCGGGACCTTATACTCTTATAATTTCGTGCCGATCGCTGCTATGTATTTAGAATTTAAATTTGATGATTGATTGTGGCAAATTGAGTGTTGATTGTGATAAATATGGATTTTATTCATAAAAACCCAAGTATCGGGTTTTGATGCAAAAATTGGATTTTAATGATTATATTAAATAGTGGGGTTTGAAAATGTGAGATATTAGCTTTTTGATTCGAAATTAGCGTGTCCCCACACACGTGAGTAATTTCCGGAATATTTTTAATATGAAGAAAAATGGCGGGGATCACTATTTTAAGTGGAAGCATTGATTAAAATATAAAGTGTCATGGGGCTGAGTATGCTTTGGCTGTGTGATAACTAAGAGGAATCGTCCTAGGCTGTTGAGCCGGACATGCCCCTATATGGGATGCCCATGCGGTGGATGCGGGTCGCAGTTGATTCTGGGCCCATGCTCCTTCGGGAACGCCGTCGATGTACTGACGAAGCCGCGCTCCATGGGGGGAGGCGATGCCTGGCTATATGCCAGTAGATAGCCGAACTGCGAGTAGGCTATGCCATTGTGTGGCAGTGAATAACAATTGGAATGCATGTTGAGTGTTATTGATGTGTCGGATTATGGGAAGGAATTGTGTGGCATGGAATGGGACGTGTCATATCGATTTAGTCTTATAATCAGGACCCCCACAGTTTTTGGTTATATGAAAGAGAGTGCGTTCCGATTGTTTAAGTTTATATTACTATTTATGGTTGAGTTATTTGAATTGCGCTAACCTGCAGGAAGGAACTGAGGCGAGGTAAGTCCTCTGTGTGATGTGGCTAGGCCACACGGGGTGTATTTTATTTCTAATAGAGGTTTAGGGGGTTGAACTTGCTGAGACATCGTCTCATCCCGGTTGTGGCATTAAAATTTCAGGCCCCTGGTGGACGGAGCGACCAGATAGCTTTGGTTGGCTTTGAGGAGTTGCAGAGGTGAAGTCATAAGGATTGGAGAATGTGTCCAACTTGTAGGTCGTAGGACAGTTCCTTTTTAAGAGCCGGTCTTTTGTAGACTTTTGGCTATAGGCTTCTGTTTGTAATTCTATTGAATTATGAAAGTGTTATGTTGTGGTTTTGCTTCATACTTTTCTATCCCGTATTTCGTTGTTAGGGGATTTGTTTCGCTTCCGCATGCGTAATAGAATGAATGGGTCGGCGACGTATCCTGGGATGTTGCATATTTGATCGACCACAGTAGGATGTTCGCGCGCTCGAGGTTCGGGGCGTGACACCGGTGACACTCGACCTCATCGGATCTGGGTGAGGCCAAGCTCACCTAGCCTCGCTCGAGCTAGCGATGCTCGGCCTCGCCTTAGCTGGGCGAGCTCAAGCTCGGCCAGATCCGGCGGGGCTCGGCCGGTGATGCTCGAGCTCGCCCAGATCCGGCGAGGCTGAGCCTCACCAGGGGCCGGCGATGCTCGAGCTCGCCCTGATTCAGCGAGGCCGAGCCTCGCCAGGGGTCAGCAACGCTCAGCCTCATCGGATCTCGGGCAGGCTGCCGGCCCCGTCAGGCCGTTGCCGGCCTCCGGCGACTAGCCAAAAAAAAAAAATGAAAAAATGAAAAAGAAAAAAGAAAGGAAAAAAGGAAAAATAAAATAAAAATATTTAAAAATTAAAAGAAATAAAAAAAATATAAATTTACCAAACATATTTCTATTCATTTTTTATTCCATGAACAAGTTTACCAAATGCGTCTTTTCGGTCAAAAATTATTCTCCGAACAGAAATAGTTTTTTCTATTTCTGTTCCCTTGAACACTTTTTGAACAAAAACACAAACAAACGCGCCCTTAATGACTCTATTCAACTTCTTTTTAATTGACTCTTTTCAACCCTTTTCAATTGCATTATCTTCCTTCTCGACTTCACAACCATTGCTTTGGTTGGCCATCAAAATATGCATAGAAATGCGGGGGTTTCCTTGTTTCTTATTTTCACCCTTTTCAATTGCATTATTTTCCTTCTCGACTTCACCTCGAACTACTCTGCCTGGTAATGGTTGGCCCATCGAGCTAGCTACCCTATGCATAGAAATTACTAGGCGGATCATATGCATATGCCCTTGATAGCACGTTCTTAAAATTTTAAACATGTTATTATTACCTTGGTGGTTTAGGCCTATTGGGTGGACTGTCACATAATTCATGCGCTGGGCAAGCTGTAATAAGCTTTACTTTTGGGTTGTGATCGAGAATGAATTTTCTAAGTGTCAAAGGAAAAAAACAGAAAACAGGCCTGAACAAGGAAGAAAGTTTAGCAGAAATACGTACCTTAAATTCAAATAGGGAGAGCAACATCTCAGTCAAAGATCAGTTCAGCAAATTCTTTGATCATTGACCAAGTGAATCATAGCCTTTACTGCAGATTGAGTACTTTAAATGCACAAATCGAACAGAAATAGGGCGTAAGCTGTTGTAGTGATTTTCATTTTGTTAAGCGTTCGTGACAAGCTTCGGAGTATTGAGGCCACCTAAGGAGTACGCTGTTACAAGCAAGCATTTTTTTTTTCGCGAGACGAATGACTCTGTATTTAATCAATGTTAGAGTCTCTAAACTCTTTAAATTAATAAGCCATTTTGAAGATGTGGGCATGTATCTTTTGCAAGTCAACTCTTCTGGTGTGAAGCCTCTGCCTATGCATCGTAATGAACATAAGAGAGCTCGTTATTATCTCTAATTGTGGAGGTCATGGAATTCGATTTACCAATGCCACCTTGGAAACCTATCCACTGCCACTACCCAAGAAAAAGTGTTCATAAAGATCTTTGTGGATTTTAACGGGACACCTCGCATTTGAAAGTATGTACCGGGTGATTACTCTGTCTTTGGCTAGAGGCAGAAGCAAGCAGTTGTGGAGAATATCTAGTTTCTGATTATTTAGTCTGGTCCTCATTAATGGAAACAAAGGAAGGTAACAGAAAGAATGTAGAGACAAAGCACCATATATCTCTTGTTGTTACGGCTAAGAGAATTACTTAAATTTTGATGATAAAGTTCAAGCAGTGATAGAATTGTGTACCTCTTTTCTAAAATTGATTGTTGATGTCTAACCAGAACTGTATTTTTTTTTTTTTTTGGCATCTATTTCCACAATGAAATTATGACATGACATCTTGGACTTTGCTTCTCAACTTCCTTACATTTTTGTAGTGGAGCCCAACTGAATTGTGTACGAAGAATGTAGAGACAGAGCACCATACATCTCTTGTTGATATCGCTAAGAGAATTACTCAAAATTTGATTATAAAGTTCGAGCAGTGACAGAATTGTGTACCTCTTTTCTAAAAGTGATTGTTGATGTCTAACCAGAACTGTATTTTTTTGCATCTATTTCCACAATGAAATTATGACGTGACATCTTAGGCTTCGCTTCTCTGCTTCCTTACATTTTGGAGTGGGGCCCAACTGAATTGTGTACGTCTATGCCTTGACAACTTTCAGGCTAAGCTAGAGCATGCTTGGCAACTCTCTCAATGGTCAGTACTTTTGGCCCTTGAGATGTAGTCTCATCTCTTTCACGAACTAGAAATTCGATGGCTTTCTGATATGCGGACTCTTTTCACATGCTCAAATAACGTGAAAATGAAATATGCAACCATTGAGTTTTGGATCTCTCTTTTCTCAAAAATTAGCTCAAAAAATGAGGATTTTCCTCATACTTACAAACCAATCATTAATTCCTTTCACAACTAATGTGAGACAATCTTAACAATTTTCTCTCATACATTAGGCTCTTCATCAGAGTTATAACAATCCATAACTCTTTCATGTGTAACGGTTGAGTTCAAATTTGTTGACATGGGCTCTGATACCAACAACGAAAGTGAGGTACTATTTTCTTCTATTTTCGTATTTGGGCATCGGCAAAGACTTCAGGCTGCACCCTCCAGAGGACAACTCACATCCAATAAAATAATGCTAAAAGAGTACGCCTCTCCGGGAACCAGAACCAAACCCTACAGTGTCTTGACTTTCAAAGACTTTCTAGTTATTGCTCTCAGATCTGGGCTCTCTCTTTTTTTCCGACGGCGATCTTCCCCTCTCTAGTCTCGATTTAGTCGCTGTCTCATCTCTGTCGGCCATCCATCAGCGCATCAAGTACTCTCTCTTTAATATCAGTTTCGTTTTCAATTTCTTTGGTGGTTTGCCGTAGCCAATCAATGGCTGGGAGCTCGTGACTAACCATACCCATATTTTTTCTTTTGTTTTTAAACTTCCCCCAGTTGATGTCCCGCCTCAAGCAAGCTCATTCACAATTTTCATCCAGCTCGATTCTGTCTCAAGTCTCGTTAGCTACGTGGGATGGCACCAGCCACTAACGAATCAGGAATGGAGTTCGAGGTATTCCTGAGTTTTAGGGGACCGGATACTCAGGACAACTTTACTAGTTGTCTCTATCATAACATGATGGAGAAAGGAATCCACATCTTTAAAGACAACGAAGAGCTTCGAATCGGTGAGAAGATTGAAAATCTTTTGCAAGCCCTTGGAAACACTCAAATCTATATCCCCATCTTCTCTAAGGGCTTTGCTTCAAGTCCATGGTGTCTCCGTGAGGTTGCGCATATGGTAGATTGTACTTTAAAGTCGGATGGGAAGAAGGAGATCCTCCCAGTTTTCTTTGACGTGGAGCCGGATGATGTCAAGCTTAGAACCAAATTGTACAGAGATGCTCTGTCTGAGCATGAGAAGAGGTATAGCTCCCATGAAGTGAAGCGCTGGGGAGAAGCTCTTGTTGAGGTTCCGACTAGAGTAGGTTGGAAGCTGGAAGGACAAGGGTAAGTTTTTCATAACTTTTTCTGAGTTTTTAATTTTAATATAATCTGAGGACGCGTTCTTTCAAGCATGTTATACATTCAAAAATATGTAAGTTGAAAAAGGTTATTGCCAATGTTGATGTCATCGTCAAGTTGTTTTAATGCCAAGTTAGCAGTCTGTTTCGGTCGTCAAAATCTTAAAACAAATATAAATGGCAATATAAATAATTTTCAACAATTTAAAAAAGAAAAAGAAAAGTGAAGACAACAAAAAGACAAAATGCTAATTCATCGTAGGTCAAACATACCAGTAGCATATGAACTAATCATATATTTGATCAATCTCAAAAAACTACCAACACAATAGAAGTAATAAAAGTCGGTCGATGAAAATAAGATTTCAACAAGGAACAATTTATTAGTTTTATGTAGATAAGGAAGCAATCGGGTCGACTGTCATTTTCTCTGCTATTATTAAAGGAATTCTATAGACTGTTATAGATGGTGAATTCTTTCAATAAAATCTCAACGCTTCCCCTCATGTTTCAATGGTGCCTTTTGCCAAAAAAAGAAACACACAAAACATTAACGCGCGTTTAGTTGCAGTAATGGATATCACATCACAGATTTGTAATTCTGATTTTAGGAGTACTTCGGGAATTCTGGTAATAGTCCTCCTTTATTATACATGTTGTTCACAAAACCAAACAGGGTAAAAGATTTATTGAAACTTTTTTAAACTTTCAACATAATAAATATAGATGGTCACGAGGAGTAGTAATCTGGTATCACTCCCCCACTTTCGTCATAACTAATTTGAGATGGGATAATATGTATTGACAACGTCTACGCTGCCACTGGACACTTAGCACGCATTAATTGGCTCTTTGGTTGCTCACATGTGCACTTAACTTAAGAATAATTTTCCCACAAAAAAGCTCCACGTCTCTCCCTTGTCACACCGCTTGACGCAGGACCCAAGCTTGGCTCGTCACCATTCTTTAATTTCTCCTCAAGAGAGCTAGCTTCACTAAATCGACGTTTTAATCGATATATCTTGCTAAGATCTCCATGGTAATGAAGCGATTAAAATCCCCAGACAATAAAACGATGGGATAGAAAAGCAGGCTATATTTTTCATATTGAAATTTACAACCAAACATTTACACATGGCATTAGACAGAGCACTTCACAAACTAATCACAACTTCAAAGTCTCACTCTGTCTACACCTATAAAAAGGGTTCAGAAAGAGATGGGATTTCGATCCTCATCTTGGTCACACTCAGGATCATCCTGATCCTCCTCTGACTCCTCTTTACTCAGATCATTCACTTTCTCAGTTTCACCTCAGGAGTTCTCCTTCTCAGATTCCTCCTTTTCAGCTTCTCATCGGGGTCCTAAAATGTTTTTCCCCAAACTGGGATGAGACTACGTCTCAGCGAGTTCTACCCCACCAAGACTCGATTCGGAAACCAATACGTTAACCGGGCTGCCTATGCACACACGGGTCAGAGGACTTACCTTGGCCTCAGATTCCACCTGCATATTAGTACAGTTCAATAGGCACCCAAGCAATCACATCACAGATCGATATCTCGATAAATCGACCTAGTCGATCACACGCCAACAAGACGGTCAATTTCATTCAATTAATCATTTCACAACATCATATCAAAGTAATGATCAATCGACTTAGTCGATTACATGTCAGTTAGACCATTTCTAGGTCATCTTACTCCACACGATATAATCTCCAATAGTACACTCTGTCACCGAGCTACAGAAATGCTCTCGGGTATCTATTCGCCAAGATGATGTACAATAAACACTTTAGGCATGCTCTTATGCATTCCAATTACCTTTAGCCACACGGCCACGATACTCGACACACAGAAATACGGCCATGCAGGTACGGTCTACGCCACACAGGCATGTTCTACGCCACATAGGCATGATCAATTATTGCCACACAGACATGATCAGCTATCGCCACACAAGCATGATCAACTATCGCCACACAGGCATGATCAATATTCAACAATTTACGTTCATTCTCTAAGGCATCCTACATGCCAAAGCAATGTAATAATCACCGAGCCACATCACACAACATTTCTTCACACAACATTTCTTTTCATCTTTTATCATCATTGATAAAATATCGTGCATGAGTACACGATTGGCCTTAGCCAAAGTATAATAATCTTGATTCCACAATTCTCACCATTATTAGTGTCCACCAAAATACTTTTGGTGCTATCAACCGACACCCAGTTATTTTCCAATTAATTTTCCAAATTAATTAATATGGGAAAATAATCTTATAATCACAATTAATTCACTTCAGCACAAAATAAAGCTCAATTAAATAAACGGATTGTGCCACGACGATCAACACGAAATTTCAGTCGTCGGCCATCAAATTCTTAATTTCCGAAAAATAAATAAATAAATAATTAATTTCGAAAATTAATTAATAAATATTAAAAATTCCATTTAGCCCAAAATAAAGCCAATTTAAATAAACAGGCTGCACCATGATCATCAGCATAATATTCTAGTCACTGACCATCTCAACCTTAATTTCCAAAAAATAAATAATTAAATAATTAATTTCAAAAATTAAACAATTAACATTAAAAATTTAATTTAGCTCAAAATAAAGCCCGATTAAATAAACGGACTTCACCACGGTCATCAGCATAATATTCCGGTCACTAGCCATCCTTGTTGAATTTTCGAAAAATAAATAATTAATTAAATTAATTCCGAAAAATAATATTTAAATACCAAAAACTCCACTTAGGCCCGAATTGTCAAATTGAAGCCCACAAAGGGTCGGGAAAAATCCTGAGACACTTCCAATAAATAATAGACCACGTCTACTTACTAATTGCACAATCAATTTGTCTAATTCGCATCACAATTGACTAATAAACACTAATCTATACTAATGTAACCACCTAAACCTAATTAATTAAAACAAATCAATCCTTAAGCATCATTAGTCAACTAAACGAGGATTAGTGAGATTACTCACCGGAATTACGCTTAAAACGTATCAATTCGACAGGGACTACACGAGGAACGATTCTTCCCAAAGCACAGCTCGGGTTCGGGGCCCGAAAACGGCCCAAAATGGCCCACGAACCGGCTGAAAACCCACTCGTGGGTTTGCTGGTTCGGCTGCGAAACTGGGGAAAACAGAGATGGTTAGGGTCGGGAAGGTAGGCGGCGGTCCGGCAAGGCTGCACGGCGGCTCCGGCGGCTTGCTCGGCCACTCACGGTGGCTGGACGAGGCGGAACAGGGGCGAGAGATGCATGGGGGAGGCCTGGGCGCGAGGAAACGAGGACTGGCGGAGCACGCGGCGAGCGGCGGACGAGCGGGCGCAGGCGCGGGTGGCGGGACGGCGGTGAGCGGCGACGACGGTGAGCTGCTTCTTCTGTCTTGCTGGTTCGTTCGAACCAGAGGAGAGAGAGAGTACCGAGAGAGAGAGGGGGCGTCGACGGTGGCTGAGGAGGGCGAAGGAGAGGTGAAGGCGGGCGGGACGGCGGCAGAGCACGGGCAGTGACGACGATCCGACGTGGCTGCTGCTGTCTCGGCTTCTTCAGCTTCTGGTCCGCCGTTTCCACGAAGAAGAAAGAAGGAGGAGAAGAAAGAGGGGGATTCGGTCACGAGGGGTGAGGGAGAAGAGAGAGAAGAGAGAGAGATAAGGGTTGACTAGTCAAAGAGGGAAAAAGAAAGAGAGAGAAGGCAGGCGGTGGAGGGCTATCCGCACGAAGGGGGAGGGGAGAGGAGAGAGAAGAAAGAGAGAAAAAGAAAGAAAAGGGAGAGAAAAGAAGAGAGAAGGAAAAGGAGAAAAATAAAACAAAATAATATAATTATTCTTATTTTATTTTTTTCTTCTCTTTCCTTTTCTAAATTCTTTCGGTCTTCGATTTTTCCTCCGATAATTTCTTTCTTGAAATTTCGGACGCAGCAAGAAATTGATAGATGATGAGACGGTTCTAAAAATGAATTGTGACATGCCCGAATATTCGATTCCCAAAACCAAATTAAATTTCATGATTAAAATTGACCGGACGCGATTTTAGTCAAATCCAACCAATTAGGTAGCTTTTAGGGATTTTACCATGGTTATATCCTTTAACGGCTTCATGGTTAGCTAACTCGTGAGTGATCAACTCAGAGAAAAAGGACTATAGGCGTGCCGACGATATGCACATTTCACTTTATCGAAACGGGGTCGAATTTCAGGATGTCACAATAATGGCTAGATCGACACGATCTCGATATTGTCTCAAGAAAGATGGTAGAGTAGAAAAGAAAGGAGAAATCGTTTTGATTCTGGATGGATCTCTTTTTTGTTAATCAACGGCATCCGATAGTGTCTCCTAGATCTCATCAGGATTTAGATAGAGAGACTTGGAGACGCGGCACAAAGTGAACCTTCTATGCCGATTATATTTTCTCTCATGAGCATTCTATGACGTGAGTTAATTGTTGCTGATATTGAATTTTTAACAAGCCAAAGGCCTCGTTACTAAAGCTAATTCTCATTTATTTAATCTATGAATAAGCAGAAGGAAGAAATAGTCACATATATAATTAGATTCTCTTCCACTCTCTTCTGTGCTTCAACCGTATATGAAATGACCTAAGTTCCTACATTTTCTTTTTTTATCTTTCGTGAGCACACGAAGAACCGTAAAATCGACCATTTGTTTCTTTTTGTTATTTTCCGAATCCTTACCTTTTTCTCTTAATCGCTGCAGCCAAACCGAGTGCTAGTTTGAACCCAATTAAGGAGTTTGGGCAGCAGGGTTAGCGTTTAAACCCAACCAATGGAAATCTGGCCAGCAGCCACAGTAGCTTGGGGTTCTTATGTTTAAATGAAATCAAATTTGTTATTTAAAAAGCTGCCACTGCTTGCAAAACGGTCTTAATATATGTACGTTATCTTATTCAAATCGTATATGCCTGAAAGCAAGGAATTGTATGGTGTCATCATTTTCTCAATCTGAATTTATCCACCATCTCTATACGCAGGTTTGGGGAACTTATAGAATCGATTGTTCGAGAGGTTCAACTTAAGCTGAAGGTGAAGAATAGATCTCTTCCTAACCATCTAGTTAAAATGGATGACAAAGAAGCTATAGAGGAATTGTTGGATTTTGACTTTGATGGTGTACGATTCGTCATAATCCATGGGATAGGTGGTATTGGTAAATCAACTCTTGCTAAGGTTATCTTCAATCGATTCTTGTTCAAATTCAAGTACTCTAGTTTTCTTGAAGACGTCCAAGACTTGTCACAACGTCATGGTCTTTTACACGTGCAAAGAAAATTGTTATCTGACACACTAGGCTCAAACTCTGTTGATGGAATCCATGATACTAACGACGGGATCAATCGCATAAGAAAAGGACTTAGCAACAAAAAGGTCATGGTTTTTGTTGACAATGTGAACGAGAAGCAACTTGAGAACCTCATAGGAAGCGACAAATGGTTCGGCTTCGGAAGCAAGATTATCATCACAATCCGGGACAGAAGAACGATAATAGATAGGACAATGTCCGATGAGTACAACCAAATGGGATCTAGCTATTACATGGACTACCCAATAAAGGAGATGTCTTTGGGTCGAGCGATTCAGCTTTTTAGCAAGCATACCTTTAGAAGTGATACTCCTCCAAAAGATTGGCACAATTTCTCAATAGAAGTCATGTCAAGCATAGGAAGGCTTCCTTTGACCCTGGAAGTTGTGGGTTCTCTTTTTGCTCGCACGGTGAGATTAGAGTGGGGCGAGACGTTGAAGGACTTAAAGCAAGTCCTATGTGATAAAGTCCGAGACACATTGATGATAAGTTTTAACAAATTGGACTGCAGAAGAAAAGAAATATTCCTAGACATAGCATGTTTTTGCATTGGAGAGGATAAGACACATGCGTATTCCATGTGGGATGATTGCGGATATTCCCCACGTAGGCAATTGATGATCTTCTCCTTATGTCGTTGATAAAGATCGATGAGGACAATAAGTTCTGGATGCATGATGAACTTAAAGACGGTACATTGTCAAGAGAATTTCGAAGATGCTGGAAAGTGTCGTTGGATGTGGATTGATGAGAATACGCTAGACATACTGAGGAGCAGTGAGGTGAAAGTTTTTAAGAGCAGAATATATAATTAATCCAGCAAATTCTTTCGTTGCGTGCTTTAGAATCGAGAATATCAGCATGCTTTGTTTACTAATTTATAGAGACATGGAAAGCGACTCTATAAACTGCAATAGTTTATTTCATGCCTTACCCATGTGAAACGAGGAGAAAGCTAAGGAGCAGTTTGGTCAGTTGAAATTTTTCTTTTCTTGTTTCGGTGAGAATGAAATGAGTTCTTTGTTTCCTTCAAAAGATATCTAGTCTGTGAAAGGACAGAAAAATCAACACCGAATTAACATTTTAAACATGCTTGGTTTTGTCTTATTTTCAAATTGACAAAAAAGAAAAGGTAATTTTGTTACAATCTGCATTTTATTTAAGTAGAATGCGGGGTCGAAGAAGAACTACTGATATTGATGCTACTTCCTTGGTTTATTGCTCCTATGGCGCGCACTCATCTTTATCCTTTGCTGTTATTGGCAGGAAAAACGAAGTGTACGAGCACTCAGTTTAGGTATTAGTCATGATTTAACTAATTCCTAAAGAATTAACCTGTTTGTCAATGCTGAGGTGCCTTAAAGGGGAAAGAATAAATTTTGTTCACGACTTCAAAAATCTTCTTTGTAGTCTAAGATGGCTTTCTTGGTGTGATTGCTCATTGCATCTTCCAGCGACAAATCTCCATCTGGTGAATTTAGTTGTGCTTGACCTT
This sequence comes from Eucalyptus fibrosa, assembly GCA_017140475.1. NCBI lineage: Eukaryota > Viridiplantae > Streptophyta > Magnoliopsida > Myrtales > Myrtaceae > Eucalyptus > Eucalyptus fibrosa. The sequence goes on from CM029512.1 coordinate 24,259,113, forward strand.
TCAAGGAGCAATGTCACCCATTATTGGAGTGGATGGAGGCAAATTAAGGTACCGACACACCTCACTTGCTTACTTTGCTTCAACTTCTCTCAATTGACCTTTGCTATTTAGTTGTATGCTACTGGTTTCTCATACTTTTCATTCACATGTAATTGGCCTTTCATTTCCATCGCAGGCAAAAAGGTTGAAAATTTAAGATTTGACGTGCTGCAAAATGTTGACTAAGACACATGAGCTTCTAGACACTATTGAGGAACATGAATTATTGGTTGAGTTGGATTTACGAGAATCGGGGATCTACGTTCTCCCTAATTCTATTGGAAATATGAAGAGACTGAAAATCATGAGGTTGGCAGGCACAATGATACGCATGATACCTTGTGCTCTAGGAGGGGTGGAGACACTTGAAGTGCTGGATGCCTCCTTTTGTGGGGGTCTCAGGCATGCAATCCCATGGGAAACGTGGAGCCTCACCCGTCTAAAAATCTTGGACTTAGAATGGAGTCCAATCCCTACGTTGCCAGCAAAGATCGGTGGTTTCTCTAGTCTCCAAACTCTTAAAATTGGAAGCAACCAGCTGTCGCAGTTGCCAGAGCTTCCCTCGAGTTTGAAATACCTAGATGTTGGAACTGCTAAATTCCCTTTCCTTCCCGACCTCTCGAACCTACTGCGTTTGGAATCACTCCATGTGCGAAGCAAACATCCAAATAATTCATCCTGGAGCGCGAATGAGATTATCTCGCCTTGGGAGGATGCGCAGTCCATCAATCGGCTTCCACGTAGCTTATCAAGCTTGACTCTTAGCTGGATCCCGCAGCTGCCAGATTTTTCCGACGTCAAAAGCTTGTCGTTTCTCTCCATCGAAGGATGTTCGATGCCACACTTCCCCGTCCCTAAATACTTTGAGAAGTTATGGGGATTGGTGATACTGTCGTGCATATTCCTGGAGAGTACACCCAATCTGTCGTGCTTGAAGAGGCTGCGAGAGTTGCATCTCACTAACTTACCCAAACTGGCAGAGATTCCAGGTTTGGGGGAACTGGAATCGCTGAAGGTACTAAAAATTTCCCAGTGTGATATAATCGAACAATTGCCTAGCCTTTCGAAATTGAAAAATCTAGTGGATCTCAACTTAGCTTATTGTGGAAAGATGAGAGATGTCAAAGGCCTAAAAGAATTGAATCTTTTGAAGAATGTGAAGATCAAACAATGCATATCCTTGGAAAGTTTGTCTGACATGCCATCATCGACCAAGTTGAAGACAGATTGGATGCCTGCAAAACGCTCATTTCGGGTATTGTGGAACAAATAACCCTTCTCTAAATTCTCAGGTGCGTTTGGATTACATCAAAGCATGACAGAAGTTTTCATTTTGGCTTTTGTTTGCAAACCTGTAGATGTGGGAGTCATCGACAAATTTGGCGGCGCTGGACGTGGAATAAAGCCTAATTTGCAACGCACTTTGACCACCGACATGAACTGATCCAAGTGTCCTCATGTCACTTTTTTGGCCATACGTTATATTGCTTGATGATGTTTTCCTTTTCAAATTGAATTTTTGTGATGCAGGAAGTTATTATGCTTTATTCACTTGGATTATCTCTTAAAGGAAAAGCCACAAAAAAATTCAATTATATTTACTATGATATATTTATCTTAAACATTTTTGTAATGTAAAAATGTTAAATTATGTTTGCTGTGACACATTTACCCTAAAATCTTTTAAAAATCTCAAATTATGCCAATTGTAATGCACGTTACTTTTAACCATTTTTTCGTGACATAAAAATATCTAAACTTTTATTTATTTGACACATTTATCCTCTATCAAGGTTCCATCATATGATTTATTTAGACAAAGCGTCATTTTTATTTCAAAGCCACGTGAGCCGTCACCACCATTTTCTTTCTAGCATCCATGTGGACAGATTTTTAAAGGTGTTCAGTGACATGTCATACAAGTACATATTTGGGATATTTGATAATATGGAAAAAAGAGTTTAGGATAAATGAGTTACAATAAACATAGTATAGGATCTTTGGTAACTTTTGCCCTATCTCTTAAGTATGAATATATTATTTATGACTAGGCTTAACATATATTCATTACCAATGTGTATGACATTGGTTGCGCTCGGCACGATGGCGTCTCCTAGTGTTTGTGGTTTAGCCAATGAAAGACTAGAAGTGTTTCCAATGTCATCCGTCACACCTTTGATGAAACAATAATGGGGATTACTACAATTACCAAATCCGCAAATTGAGATGTTGCCCATGTGATTCTACATGGCTAATGAGTAGTGTCATCACATGTCAAGAACTTGTTTTTTTATTAAGCATTCAAAACAGCACATATTGATGATTTACATGCAAGAAATCATCACGTCATCCTAAATTTAGAGACTGATACTAGTTAATGACTCAAGTGCTCTCTTGGAGCTCCAGAACATGCAGAATCAACGTCGAAGCCTATAGAAAAGATGGGTTGGTCTTCTGTTCGTTTTAGGACAAGCATTGGTACCTCCCGCACGGGGTCGTGCGTTCCGACCAAGTTTTTTTATGTAAAAGTTGTTTGGCATTTTTGAGATTGAAGTCTCCCTTCAACTTTTCTACTTTTGATTTGCTTCCACAAATAATGCAGACTAATTTTTTTTTGGTACAATATAACATTAAGAAACTAAACTTCTTCTTCTATTAACGTTGGTAAATTGAAGCTGACATGTGGATCAAGCTGACAAAAACTGTGATGTTTCAAATAATCAATATTTTCGTGAAATGAAAACTGTTAAGAAAATTTAACAAAGAAGATAGAAATAGAATTATGATGTCACCTTTGATGCGTGTAATCATTTTCCTAAAGGCAACTTCTGTTTCGGGATTCATTGAAGCCTTCTAAAACTCCCTCAAAAACAAATACAAAATTTCGAACAACAAAAATCAAGTGCGAAAGCAAATATCTATAATAAATGGAAGCTCACTCTAAACATGCACCAAGGTTTATCTGCAATTAGGCAACTAACAGTCACAACTATTCATAATTCGAATTCCGTAGATGCAAAAGTAAGCAATAATTGCAAAAATAAACACTTCTTCACTACTCAAGCCCAAAATTCCTAGGTGCTCAGTCAAGATGAATAATTATATAAGCCCATTCAATGCTCTTAGGCCATTACAAGTCCACACACCAAAAGCAATACTCTTTGTTGTGTATACACTAACAATAATTCATCTTTCTCCTTCAAAATGTGGGACTTGTTCCAAGTACTTGTGGCATTACAAATTATTAATGCTTAAATTTTGCTTACTTATTTGGGGCTTAATCGCATGGAAAACTAGAAATTAATTTATACCCCTAAGCTAAAAATTAAATTTCATTAAATTGCATCACTTATAGATATCAGGGAACGTTTGTATTACTAGTATTAAAACTAAATTTTTTAAAATTTTTAAATATATAGAAATAAATATATAAAAATGAAAAAGAAATGGAAAAATTTTGCTGGCCCTGCTCGGCCCCTTCTTCTTTTTCCTTTTGACTTTCCCCCAGCGCGGCCCATCACTTTTCTTCCCCAGCCCGACCCGTTCACCTCTCTCACCTTGGACGACAAACAGAGGCAAAAAAGGACGACGCCGGCACAGCGTACGTACCGTGGACGGACGAGGCGAACGTTGCGCGCGACGTTGGCGAGGAGAATGTCGTGCGGTACGGGGGCAAGCTGGTGTCGTCCTTGGAGAGAGAGGGAGGGAGGAGATAAAACGGAAAGGAGAGAGAGAGAGAGAGAGAGAGAGAGAGAGAGAGAGAGAGAGAGAGAGAGAGAGCTCAAGCGGGGGTTCTTTTCTTCTTCGGCTGGAGAAGACAGGGAGAAAGCGAGAGCGAGCTCGAAAGTGAGGCGGAGAGAGAGAGAGAGAGAGAGAGAGAGAGAGAGAGAGCTAGGGAGGAACGGAGAGAAAGAGAAGGAGCTTCGGCCGCACGTCCACTCGTCCGCCTGTCGACGTTCCTAAGCCGAACAGTTAAGCCCGGCTCTCCCGTTGCTCTGTTTTGGTCGCAACAGGCCGGAGCTCGCGGCCACCCGTCTCGCGCGAGCTCCGGTCCTCTGTCGCCATTGTGTCATGCTCCCCTGGGGTCCCCTGCGTCGTGCGACAACCTCTCAGGCGCAGGCTCGAGCCCCAGCCCCAGCCCGAGCCGGAAGCCCCTCCCCTCGGGTAGTGTATACCGAATGTTTGTTAGAATGTCTAAATGAAACCTGAGTTCATATGGTTCGTCTAGGCCGGGATTTGTTGTTTTTAATCTTACCTGTGCTGAGTGCTTATGATTCGTCCCTGAGTTAGTCTTGAATGTTGCTCGTACCTAGTATGTTGATCTTTGCCCAAATCGGAGCCCCGAATGAGCCTATGTGCCCCCTATTGCCGATGCACTCTAAATGTTTGATAAAATGCTTGAGAGAAGGCCGAAAGCCAGTCCATGTTTAAACTCGGGATTGACTTGTCTTCGCTTCTGTGATTGTTATATCGTGTTTGAATTTCATGTTTTCTTGCGTTTCCATGAGATTTTTGATGGTATTAATCTTGAAAAAAGAATTGAAGGGAAACTAATTCCAATGTTGAGATGGGTCACATGGACCTCAGCGAGACCTGCACCGCGGAAAACCGACAGCCAAATTATTGAAGAATACACAGAAAGAAAAAAGAAAAAGAGGAAAAATAAGAAAAAGGAAAACGAAGAGAAGAAGCAAACAAAGGATGGGATGAAGGGGAGACTGTGGAGGATCAGATAGTCAAAGGAGAGACAGAGGAGCGCAGTTCGTCGAAGGCCACAACCATCATCAGTTTTTAGCAATATGATAAGATTTATAATGTATCCTTTTGCCCATTTCTTTCCTTCCACACTTCCCAATCCTTCGCCCCACTCTCTCTGCCTCATGTCATCTTCCATCCCCCCTCCAATCTCCAATCTCCAATCCCAATCTCAGCATCTGCTCCTTTGCTTTCTGTATTTATTCGCTCCCTTACCCTTCTCTTTCTCTCTCTCTCTGGGTACACCATTCTAAGCTTGCTCTTTGCTATCAGCGCGAGCCTCTTCGAGTGGAATACAGGATGCAGCCTGCTTCCAAGGCCAACCAATGCATCATGAGAATCTCCGCTCACCTTCACCCACCTAATTTCCAGGTATCCCCATTGAAATTGAGCTCTTCCTTGATTGTGGGTCGTGCCTGTTTTCTTATTAGCCGCTCTCTTTCTTGGTGGCGGCATGGAATTCCATGTAGTTTTTCTAAGGGTGAGTTGTCTCCGTTACTCAAAAATCGCTAAATTGAAATGGGTACTTGTTAATTTCTTGAAAGGTTACGCAATTGGTGAATTTTAATTGAATCATGAGCTGTGACTATCGAAGCTGGTGATACTTTTTTGTTATGATGCTTAGTTTCTTGGTTGAAGAGCTTATGAGGAGTGATTGTGCATGGTGGGTGGTTCTTAGATGGAGGAGAGATCGGGGTTAAGGCATGCGAATTGCTGGGCATAGGCACAGCGCCGGGATTCAAAGTTGCATTCCTGGGAGTGGCTGGAGGGATTGGGCAGCCTCTGGCGATGTTGATGAAGATCAACCTGCTTGTCTCTGTTCTTCATCTTTATGATGTTGTGAATACTCCTGGCGTCACTGCTGATATCAGCCACATGGACACCGGTGCAGTGGTGAGTTTCCCCTCCCATCGGTAATTCGCTTGCTATTTGCCGAATTTAGAATGAATGGCATTGTTGGTCTGTATATGAAGATGGACATTCATATTGTTGATCGTTTTCTGGGGATATTATTTGGATTACCTTTTCAGATGAGTTAGCTCGATATCATCATTGTATATGGATCATTTACTACATCAGACTAATTTGTTGCTTCTATAATCAGGTCCGTGGATTTCTGGGACAGCAACAGCTGAAGGAAGCCCTTGTTGGAATGGACCTTGTCATCATCCCTGCTGGAGTTCCTAGGAAACCGGGAATGACAAGAGATGACCTGTTCAACATAAATGCCGGAATCGTCAGAACCCTTCGTGAGGGAATTGTCAAATCTTGTCCGAAGCTATTGTTAACCTGATTAGCATCCCTGTTAATTCCACCGTTCCCATTGCAGCCGAAGTTTTCAAGAGAGCTGGCACTTATGATGCAAAGAGACTGTTGGGTGTGACCACACTCGATGTAGTTAGAGCAAATGCCCTTGTGGTAGGTATCGCTTCTGCTTCTACTGTCTTGCCGATACTATCGAGAAGCATCCTTTATGTTCAGAGTATCAGGTTGTCACTGTGTATGAGCCTACAAAGTCAGAAGCATATGCTACCTTGTTTAGCATGCTCTTTTGTTTCAAACGTTATATCTTGCGAATCTGCAATTAAGATCTTACTCCAAGGGCATATTGTGAAAAGACCACTAGGTTGAATTTAATTAAATAGGCTAACACCCATCTATGAGATTATGAGCATGGCTTCGAAGCAAGTGTATATATAAAATCAGGCTATTTGCAAGTCTAGCAGTAGAGTCCGGAAGCCCTGTGTATTTGATTGTTTTGGGTGACATAATCATGTAATTGCTGTTCTGTATTAGTGAGTTTTATTGATTCTCTTCTCATGATGATGAGGGTGTTTATGGTCATAATTACTTGGTACTAACACTCGGGTAGCAAAATTGTGCTAGATACCAGTTTAGAGACAGTGCTATGAAAGCCTACAACTATTTTCTTTCCCAGGTAGACTTCTGATCTACTATGTTCCTTGCAGGCAGAAGTACTAGGTCTTGATCCTAGAGAAGTCGATGTTCCAGTTGTTGGGGGTCATGCAGGAGTGATGATTTTACTTCTTTTATCTCAGGTTTGTGATGCATTCTTCCTGATGAGAACATCTTATATGTTTGACAGGGATGCTGTTAGAAATTGCACATTTTCTTTAGATGCTAAATGTCAATTAAAATTTTCAAAATTTGTAGGTTGAACCACCTTGTTCTTTCACTCCTCAAGAAATTGAGTACCTGACATCACACATCCAAAATGGCAGGACAGAAGTTGTTGAGGTATATAAATTTCAATTTGTTATGGATTTGGACATCAAATTAGGCAGTGTTACCGTCATATCACATTCCATTAGTCTCTTCAGTTTTGCATTTTCAGGTTGTAAAATAGTGCTTTAGCTGTTCTAGTGATGTTCATCCTCTTAAGGGCTTGTGACAAGCTTCTGAGTACTGAGGCTGCCTAAGGAGTACACTGTTACAAGCAAACAGATTTCTTCAGACACATGACTGCACGCTTAATCATGTTAGAGCTCTAAAAGGATACGCTCTGCCAAGAACCTTCTTTATGAGAAAGATGAAATTTTCGCAAGAATTACATCATAGGTCTGTGGGGACATATATCTTTCCCAAGTCAACTTTATGGCGTGAAACCTTTGCCTGTGCACTGTAACTAACAGAAGAGAGCTTGATATTATCTCTACTAGAAGGTAGCCATTACTGCTACCCAAGGAAATGTGTTAATATAAAGATTTTTGTCCGAATTATTGGGACACCTTGTGCGTGAAAGTATGTAGAAGGTGATCACTTTGTCTCGGGCTATTTGTAGAAGCAAGCAGTTGTGGAGAGTATCTTAGTTTCTGATTTTTTTTGTCTGGTCCTCATTAAGGAAAACAAAGGAAGGTAACAGAAAGAACGTAGAAACAGAGCACCATATACATCAAAAGATGTTATGGCTAAGAGAATGACTTGCATTTTGACAATAAGAGGAGAGGTTCTTGTATGACAGGATTGTTAGATATATCAGATTTTCTAAAAGTGATTGTTGATGTCTAACCAGAACTGTATTTTTTTCATCTATTTCCACAGTGAAATTATGACATGGCACAATAGGTTTCGCTTCTCTGCTTCCTCACATTTTTTTCGTGAAGCCAACTGAATTGTGTATGCCTGTGCCTTGACAACTTTCAGGCTAAAGCTGAAGCTGGCTCGGCAACTCTCTCGATGGTCATTCCTTGTTTTGGCCTTTGAGATGTAGTCTGATCTCTTTCATGAACAGGAAATTTGATGACTCTTTGATATGCAGGCTCTTTTCACATGCTCATATAATGTGAAAATGAAATATGCAGGCACATGCTGCTGTGAAGTTTGCCAATGCGTGCCTGCGTGTGTTGAGGGGCGACGCTGGTACTGTCGAGTGTGCATTTGTTGCTTCTCAGGTTTGGTGCCTTGAGAGAACTTATCGATAGTGAAAAATATTTATATTTTTCTCAAATATCAAAAGAAATCACTGATGATTTTCTTTATTGTTGTCCCCATATTTCAGGTGACTGAGCTTCCGTTCTTTGCATCCAAAGTGCACCTCGGTCGTACTGGGGCTGAGGAGGTTCTGCCTCTTGGCCCTTTGAATGAGTACGAAAGGTCTGGAATTTTAATAATCCTGAGATTTTTAGGTCTGCTCTGATTACACATCCAGGGAAGATGGAGTTTTCTAATTTTGGCCTTTGTTTGTTAACCTGGCTTGGAAAAGGCAAAGAAAGAGTTAGCAGAGAGTATTCAGAAGGGCGTTTCATTTATCAAGAAGTGAGCAGGTTAAAGACGTTTCTTTTTGGAATGAAAGAGATGGCCTCTTCATAGTCTCCAGTTATTTTCTACTTGGTTGTGGGAATAAGTGGCTCAGACCTGGGAAGATATCGAAATTCATTCTGCATAGCTGACGTAGGAAAAACACAGAGGTTTTTCTCTTCTTGAATGTAACGTACTCGAATGGTAATTTGTGTAATGACAAAGTGGACCGATGTTTGTATATTATAGTTCTATGTCCATCTTTCTCGCCTTCGTGTTAGCATCCGCCTTTTTCGACTTTCTTATGCACCTGCACCTAGTGTTGCCTTCAAGTTGCACTTCAATTCGGCAATGCTGCTATAAGCAAATGATAGACAGAGGGAGCTGAATAAGCTGTAGCTCGTCTTTGACACTAGGCTTGAAGTCTGAGAGACTCGAGCAGCTTTTTGTGGCTTTATCCAGATGATTAAAGGGACAAATGAGCAAAGAGAGACATTACAGAGGCTCTTCTTGGTTAGTGGCCAGAGGGAGTTGAAATCATCAGCTGAACACGAGCAGAAGTTTAAGAATGATGCCTTTCCACCGATTCTCCCCAATCACCAGCAGCAATTTCTCGCACCAACTTCTACCTACGTGGAGCGTTTATGGTAAAAGATTGCCCATAGCAAAAGATTGTCCGCTTTAGATTTGCTTTCTTTTGTGAAAAATAATTGATTTAAAAATATTTTCCTAAAAATTATTAATCGTATAGATTAAAATAGATTGAAATAATTAGTTAATGAATAATATTTTTATTGTCAATAACAATATATATAAACATGAAATAATTAGTTAATGAATAATATTTTTATTATCAATAACAATATATATATAAACATGATCGTGGACAATGAAGATTTTTTTATTAATTCATTTTGATAAATGATACAAATAATTATTTTTAAGAAAATATTTTAAAATTATTTATTTTTTGCAAAAAAAAATTTAATATTTTCTCAAAAGTTTCGAGGAGTTGTCTTTTTTTTTTTTTTTTTGGGTCGAATTTTTTCTTTTCACTTTTGAAAGTTTAAGTAAAATTTGTTCCCACAATGAAAATAACCTAAGTTAGGGTGAGCTGGGTTCCCGGGTTCTCGGAGAATCCGGTTCTAAAGGGACCGGTTCAACCGAAACCGTTTAGGGCTCCAAAAGAAGCCCCAAATAGAAAATGCCCCAAATCAATTTCACACTTTCACGCTCACAGTTCTCTGTCTCTCGACTCTCTCCCGTTCTCAGCCTCTGCCCGTCGCCGACGCCGCTTGCCCTCGACGCCGCTGCCGGACGCCCTAACCCTCGACGCCTCCGCCGGACGCCGCTGGACGCCAGTCACCCCGCGCTCGTCTCGCCCTTGCCTCCTGCTCCCTTGACGCCATCACCCCTTGCTTGCCTCGCTGCTCAGCTGCTCGCCGTCGACGCCGCCAGTGGACGCCGCTCGTCCCCTCGGTGGAGGCCGCTCACCACTCACGCACCCTCAACGCTGCTCACCCCCGACGCCGCTCGGCCAGCCGCCCCCAACACCGCTGGCCCAGTCGGCCCTTGACGCTGCTCACCAGTCGACGACGCTCGTCGCTCGCCCAGCCGGCCCTTGACGCTGCTCGCTAGCCGACGACGCTCGCCGCTCGCCCAGCTGGCCCTTGACGCTGCTTGCCAGCCTTAGTTTGAGCTGGTAGTAATTACTAGTCCGAGTCTTGGTTTGCAATTCGCACGGATTCTGTGGCTTTGTTATTTAATTCTGCTTATGCTAAGATCTTGAAGTTTACCTTGTGACTCTTTGTGCTACTTCTCTTTGTCCCCTTCAGGGGCTTAGGTCTTAAGCCCCTGAAGGGGACAACTCAGATATAAAAAAATAAGGCTAAAAGAGTATGCCTCTCCGGCCTTATAAGGTCTGTTCCTGGAAGCCAGAGCCAAACCCTACGATGTCTTGACTTTCGAGTTCTCACTCTCAGATCGGGCTTTCTTTTCTCAGGCGGTGCCTTTCGATCTTTCCCTCTCTAGTCTCGACTCAGTCGGCCATCCATCAGCGCATCAGGTATTCTCTCTTTATATCGGCTTCGTTTTTGATTTCGTTGGTGGTTTGCCATAGCCAATCAATGGCTGCGAGTCGTAACTGAACATGCCCACCACCGTTTTTCTTTCCTTTATTTTTAAACTTACCCCAATTGATGTCTCCCCTCAACCAAGCACATTGACAACTTTTGTCCTGCTCAATTCTGTGTCTAGTCTCGATTGCTTCATGTGATGGCACCTCCCAACAACACATTGGGAATGGAGTTCGAGGTGTTCCTGAGTTTCAGGGGACCGGATACTCGGGACAACTTTACTAGTTGCCTCTACCATGACATGGTTGAGAAAGGAATCCGCGTCTTCAAAGATGACGAAGAGCTCCGAGTCGGTGAGCAGATTGGTGGAAACCTTCTGCGAGCCCTTGATGACACTCAAATCTATATTCCCATCTTCTCTAAGGGCTTCGCTTCCAGTGTTTGGTGCCTCCGTGAGGTTGCGCATATGGTAGATTGCACTTCAAAGTCGAATGGGAAGAAAGAGATCCTCCCCCTTTTCTTTGATGTGAAGCCGGATGATGTCAAGCTCAGAACTGAATTGTACAGTAATGCCTTGTCTGAGCATGAGAAGAAGTATGGCCCTGATGATGTGAAGCGCTGGAAGGCTGCTCTTTGTGAGGTTGCAACTAGACTAGGTTGGAAGCGGGAAGGAAAAGAGTAAGTTTCCACAACTTTTTCCAGCTATTAATTTTAATGTAATCCAAAAGGGAGGCATTTTTTCTTATAGATTTTAAATTATCTCATATTCAATTTATCTTGCAGTAATTATAATTTCTCCATATTATTGATACCATAGTTGAAAAAATCTAATCCGAATGTGGAAGTCATTGTCAATTTATTGTTAAATGCTAAGTTAGCATCCTGTTTGGTTGTCAAACACCTAAAAACAAATTTAAATAGCAAAATAAATATCTTTCAACATTTTAGAAAAAGGTAAAAGTAGGAACAACAAAAAGACAGATATTAACGCTTACTCTGTGTAGATCAAACACACTGATTTTGTCCTACTAGCATACCAACGAATTATATATTTGATCATTCTCTAAATATTGCCTGTACATAAAAAAAATTAAAACTTATTTGATGAATAACAGTTTTCAACAAAGGACGATTTATCAATTTGATGTAGATAATGAAGCAGCTGGATCCGGTCACATCTTCTCCACCATCATTAAAGAACCTATATAAACTTCTATGGATGGTGACTTTTATCTATAAATTCTCACGGTTAATTCATGTGTTTCAACGGTGCTTTTTGCAAAAGGAGACAAAAAAAAAAAAAAGCAAAACATTTCCATCATATTTAGTTTCAGTTACAGTGTCATTACATTACATTTTTTATAACTCCAATTTTTGGAGTATTTGGAAATTCTGATAATATTGCTCCTTTAAAACATATGTTATTCATGAAACCAAACAGTGTAGAAGATTTACAGTTATAAATCAAATAGCGTAATAGTGATTAAAACTCTGTTAAATCTCTAGACAATAACTAGTACATAGATGGTTATTAGAAGCCACAATCTTTCATCATGCCCTCACTTTCTTCATAACTAATCTGAAAATGGTGGAAGTTTATTGACAACGTCTATGCTGTCACTTGGATATTTATCGCGCATTAATTGGCTCTTTGCTTGCACTCATGTGCACTTAACATAAGAATAATTTTCCCACAAAAAGAGGTCCAATTCTCTCTCTCTCTTTCTCTCTCTACACAAGATGTGGAGACGTTAAAGAACGGTGACGAGCCAAACTCAGCAGCTGCGTCAAGTGGTGTGACCTCCACTGCTACTTAATCTATATATAGAGAGAGAGAGAGAGAGAGAGAGAGGGGGGGAGGACACGGAGACACGGCCTAAAGTGAACTTTCTATTATATAACATGAGTTAATTGATGCCGATATTGAATCTTCAACGAGTTAAAGGCCAAGTTACTATAGTTTTTATTTTTTGCTTATTTAGTCTATGAATAAGTAGAAGGACAAAATAGTCATAAAAATATTTTAGAATCCTTTTCATTCTTTTCTCTTCCTCAATCAAACATGAAATGGCCTTACTTTCCTATTGTTTACCCTCCTGCCGTTAGTGTCCATATCATTTCCACTTCCCCTTAATCATTGCATCGAACTAATTCCAAGCAGCAGTCACAGCAGCTAATTTGAGCACTCTTATCTTTTAGATAATTATCATTGTAACTTGAGATTGTTGCTTTTTAATAGATTCGAATTTGTTATTTGAGTAACTATCGCCGTTTGTAAACTAGTCGCAATATGTTTACCTTATCTTATTCAAGTTGTATATGCTTGAAATTTAGGAATAACACATTATTTTCTCAATTTAAAATGTTTGGCAGGTATGGGGAACTTATAGAATTAATTGTTCGAGACGTTCAACTTAAGCTAAAAGTGAAGAATAGGTCTCTTCCTAACCATCTAGTTAAAGTGGATGATCAATGGGTTATAGAAAAATTGTTGGATGCCCACTCTGATGATGTGCGTTTTGTTATAATACATGGGACTGGTGGCATTGGTAAATCAACTCTTGCTAAGGTTATCTTCAACCGATTTTTGTCTGAATTTGAGTACTCTAGTTTCCTTGAAGATGTCCAACATCATGGTCTTTTAGAAGTGCAAAAGAAACTGTTATCCGATATACTAGGCTCAAGCTCTACTGATGGAATCCATGACACCAATGACGGGATCAATCGCATAAGAAGAGGACTTAGCAACAAGAGAGTTTTGGTTGTTATTGATAATGTGGACGAAAAGAGACAACTCGAGACTCTCGCGGGGAGCTGCGATTGGTTTGGTTCTGGAAGTAGGATCATGGTCACAGTTAGGGACATACGCATAGTGCTAAATGAGGACAAACAAACCCGACCAAGTAATTACTTGGCTCACCCAGTAAATGAGATGCCTTTGGATCGAGCGATTATGCTTTTCAATAGACATGCATTTAGAAGCGATACCCCTCCTAAGAATTGCTACAATATCTCAAAAGAAGTTGTTTCAAGTATAGGAAGGCTTCCTTTGACTCTAGAAGTCGTGGGTTCTCTTTTTGCCCGCACGAACAAATCAGAGTGGCACGAGACATTGAAGGACTTAAAGCAAGTCCCGCCTAGTGATGTCCAAAAATCACTAATGCTAAGTATCAACAAATTGGACGCCAATGAAAAAGCCATATTCCTAGACATAGCATGTTTTTGCATCAAGGAGGATAAGACTTGTGCGGACTACATGTGGCGTAGTAGCGGTTATTCTCCACGCGCTGCGATCGATGTTCTTCTCCTCATGTCATTGATAAAGATCGATGAGCGCAATCTTTTCTGGATGCATGATGAAGTTCGAGATCTAGGAAGGTACATTGTCAAGGCAGAGAATTTTGAAGATGTTGAAAAGCGTCGTTGGGTGCGAATTGATGAGAATACTCAAGTCATACTGAGGAGCAAAGAGGTGAAATTTTTTTAGAGTAAAAGATATAATAAATCCAGCAAAATCTCTGTTCATGTTCCTTAAATTGAGAATGTCGTTTGATGGCCTGCTTTGCTTTCTAACTTATAGAGAAATACAAAGCAACTCTATACAAACATCTAAGGTACATGTTTTCACCTTACCCATGTGAACCAAGAAGAAAGTTAACGCTCCATTTGGTTAGTTGGAATTTTTCATTTCTTGTTTTGGTAAGAAAAAATGATTTTTTTTGCTTCCTTGAAGAGGTGTTTAGTCTATGAAAAGACAAAGGAATCAACACCAAATAAATTTTTTGAATATACTTGGTTTGTCTTATTGTCAAGTTAAGAGGAAGAACATTAATTATCTTGTTACAACTTGCGTTTGATTTAATTTGTTTGGGGTCGAAGAACTTTTGATATTGTTGCATACTCATCTTTATTCTCTATTGCTACTGGCAGGAAAAAGGAGCTATACGAGCACTCAGTTTGGATATTAGTCATAACTTCACACCCGAAGAAATAGCATATTTGCCAAAGCCGAGGTTCCTTGGAGGGGAAAATCTTAATTTTGAAGGCGACTTCAAAAATGTTAGTCCTAATTTGAGATGGCTTTCTTGGCATTTTTGCCCGTCGGATTTTATAGCGACGAATCTTCATCTAGAGAATTTGGTTGTGCTCAACCTTTCGAGGAGCAACATCACTGACGACTGGGGTGGATGGAGGCAAATCAAGGTACCAACACACCTCACTCATGTTCGCTTCAAATTCTATCAATTGATCTTCATAATCTTAATACTTTTTGTTGGCATGTAATCCGCCTTGTTTTTCCATTGCAGATGGCAAAAAACTTGAAAATTCTAGATTTGACGGACTGCTATCTTTTAACCAAAACACCTAATTTTTTAGAGTTTAGCGAGTTGAAAAAATTGATTCTCACATGCTGTAGGAGTTTGTCTATGATTGATAGCTCAATTGGTAACCTAAAACTGCTAAATACTTTGAATATCGGAGGATGTACATCCCTTAAAGAGTTGCCCGAAGAAATCGGTTCTCTAGAATACTTGTCGGAGATTATTATGCCACGTTTCGGCAGACTGTCCAAGCTTCCCGAGACACTAGGCAATCTAAAATCGTTGACGGAGCTTGAAGTTATTAGTCATGATAAAATTAGCCAAATTCCTTACTCTATTGGGAGGTTAAAGAATCTCAAGAATTTGCTTTTATCTTATTGCAAAAATCTACATGAGCTTCCGGATTCTATTGGGGATATGGAATCATTGGTCGAGTTGAATTTAAACCACTCGGGGATCTCAATCCTCCCGAATTCCATCGGAAATTTAAAGAGTCTCAAGCATTTGGATTTATCTAATTGCGAGAATTTATATGAGCTTCCAGATTCTATTGGGGAAATAGAGTCATTGGTTGACTTGGATTTAACAAAAACGGGTATATTCGTTCTCCCCGATTCCATTGGAAAGTTAAAAAATCTCAAATATTTGCAAATATCCAATTGTTATAATCTACTTGAGCTTTCGGACTTTATCGGGGAACTGGAATCATTGGTTGAGTTGGATTTAAAATTCTCAAGGATTTCTGTTCTTCCTCATTCTATTGGAAGCTTAAAGAATCTTGAGCATTTGCTTTTATATGAATGCAAGAACTTACATCAGCTTCCGGACTCTATCGGTGGACTAAAATCATTGGTCATGTTGAATTTAGAATTTTCAAATATTTCCGGTCTTCCTAATTCCATTGGAAAGTTAACGTGTTTAATGCGATTGTCCTTTTGGGGATGTGAGAATCTACTTGAGCTTCCGGACTCTATTGGGGAACTAGAATCATTAGTTGAGTTGGATTTAAAACTTTCAGAGATATCTATTCTTCCTGGTTCCATTGGAAGATTAAAGAATCTTGAGCGTTTGCTTTTATCTGAATGCAATAATTTATATCGGCTTCCGGATTCTATCGGGAAACTAAAATCATTGGCTAAGTTAGATTTAATGTTCTCGGGGATCTCCAGTCTTCCTGATTCCATTGGAAGATTAACGAGTTTCACTTCTTTGTCTTTTTGTGGATGCAATAATCTACTTGAGCTTCCGGACTCTATCGGGGAACTAGAATCATTGGTTGAGTTGGATTTAAAACTTTCAGAATATGTGTTCTTCCTGATTCCATTGGAAGATTAAAGAATCTTAAGCGTTTGCTTTTATCTGAATGTGAGAACTTACATCAGCTTCCGGACTCTATCTGGGAACTAAAATCATTGGTCAAGTTAGATTTAAAGCTTTCGGGGATATCTATTCTTCCTGATTCCATTGGAAGATTAAAGAATCTTGAGCATTTGCGTTTATCTAAATGCAATAACTTACATCAGCTTCCGGACTCTATCGGGGAATTAGAATCATTGGTTGAGTTGGATTTAAAACTTTCAGGAATATGTGTTCTTCCTGATTCCATTGGAAGATTAAAGAATCTTAAACGTTTGCTTTTATCTGAATGTGAGAACTTACATCGCTTTCCTGACTCTATCCGGGAACTAAAATCATTGGTCAAGTTAGATTTAAAACTTTCGGAGATATCTATTCTTCCTGATTCCATTGGAAGATTAAAGAATCTTGAGCGCTTGCGTTTATCTAAATGCAATAACTTACATCGAGCTTCCGACTCTATAGGAGAACTAGAATCATTGGTTAAGTTGAATTTAAAACTTTCGTGGATATCTGTTCTTCCTAGTTCCATTGGAAGATTAAAGAATCTTGGGTGTTTGCTTTTATCTGAATGCAATAACTTATATCAGCTTCCGGACTCTATCGGGGAACTAAAATCATTGGTCAAGTTGAATTTAGGATTTTCAAATATCTCCGGTCTTCCTAATTCCATTGGAAGGTTAACGTGTTTAATGCGATTATCCTTTTGTGAATGCAAGAATCTACTTGAGCTTCCGGACTCTATCGGGGAACTAGAATCATTGGTTGAGTTGGATTTAAAACTTTCAGGGATATCTGTTCTTCCTGGTTCCATTGGAAGATTAAAGAATCTTGAGCGTTTGCTTTTATCTAAATGCAATAATTTACATCAGCTTCCGGACTCTATCGGGGAACTAAAATCATTGGCTAAGTTAGATTTAATGTGCTCGGGGATCTCCGTTCTCCCTGATTCCATTGGAAGGTTAACGAGTTTCACTTCTTTGTCTTTTCTTGGATGCGAGAATCTACTTAAGCTTCCGGATTCTATCGGGGAACTAGAATCATTGGTTGAGTTGGATTTAACACTTTCAGGGGATATTTGTTCTTCCCGATTCCATTGGAAGATTAAAGAATCTTAAGTGTTTGCTTTTATCTAAATGTGAGAACTTACATCAGCTTCCGAACCTCTATCTGGGAACTAAAATCATTGGTCAAGTTAGATTTCATATTCACGGGGATCTCTGTTCTCCCTGATTCCATTGGAAGGTTAACGAGTTCCACGTATTTGTCTTTTTATGAATGTGAGAATCTACTTGAGCTTCCGGATTCTATCGGGGAACTAGAATCATTGGTTAAGTTGGATATAAAACTTTCGGGGATATTTGTTCTTCCTGATTCCATTGGAAGATTAAAGAATCTTAAGCGTTTGCTTTTATCTGAATGCAATAACTTATATCAGCTTCCGGACTCTATCGGGGAATTAGAATTATTGATTGAGTTAGATTTAAAACTTTTGGGGATATCTGTTCTTCCTAATTCCATCGGAAGATTAAAGAATCTTAAGCGTTTGCTTTTATCTGAATGCAAAAACTTACATCGCCTTTCCTGGGACTCTATTGGGGAATTAGAATCATTGATTGAGTTGGATTTAAAACTTTTGGGGATATCTGTTCTTCTTAATTCCATCGGAAGATTAAAAAATCTTGAGCGTTTGCTTTTATCTGAATGCAAGAACTTACATCAGCTTCCAGACTCTATCGGGGAACTAGAATCATTGATTGAGTTGAATTTAAAACTTTTGGGGATATCTGTTCTTCCTAGTTCTATTGGAAAATTAAAGAATCTCAAGAATTTGATTCTAACTGAATGCAAGAATTTACAAGAGCTACCAGCCTCTATTTGGGAACTAGAATCATTGGTCAAATTGGATATTAAAGGCTTAGGAATTTCCATTTTCCTTGATTCCATTGGAAGGTTAACGAATTTCACGCATTTGTCTTTTTCAGGATGCAAGAATCTACTTGAACTTCCAAACTCTCCCGAGGAGTTTGGACATTTGCTTTTATTTGAATGTAAGAATTCACATGAGCTTTCGGACTTCATGGGGGAACCTGAATCTTTGGTTAAGTTGGATTTAAAACTCTTGGGGTCCGCATTCCCTAATTCCAATAAAAGGTTAATGAATTTGACGCATGTGTTTTTTTCTATAGGCGATAGTATACTTGAGCTTGTGCACTCTATTGGAGAACCAAAATCATTGGTCAAGTTGGATTTAAAACTTCCGCAAATCTCCGTTCTCCTTGCTTCCATTGAAAAGTTTACGAATTTAACGCATTTGTCTTTTTCAAGATGCATTTATCTACATGAGCTTCCAAACTCTATTGGGCAAATGGAATCATTAGTCGAGTTGGATTTAAAATTCTCGAGGATCTCCTTTCTCCCTGATTCTATTGGAAATCTGAAAAGACTAAAAGTCTTAAAGGTGGCATACACAAAGATACACACGATACCTTGTTCTCTTGGAGGGGTGGGGACACTTGAAGAGCTCGATGCCTCGTTTTGTCCGCATCTTGTGGATGAAATCCCGTGGGAAATGTGGAGCCTCACTCATTTGAGGATCTTGGACTTAGAAGGGAGCCCAATCTCTACAGTGCCGAGAAAGATCAATGGTTTCTCTAGTCTCGAAACGCTTAAAATTGCAAGCCACCGGCTTTCCCCTTTGCCAAAACTTCCCTCAAGTTTGAAATTCCTTGTAGTTGTAACTGCTCAATTCCCTATTCTTCCCGACCTCTCTAGCCTAGTTCATTTACATCATCTCGAAGTGCGTAAAGGACGGCGTATGACACTTTGGATCCCAAAGGAGGTTACCTCACCTTGGAAGGACATGTTGTCCATTAATCGACTTCCATTTAGCTTATCAACCTTGAAACTTCACTCTATCTCACAATTGCCGTATATTTCTGACTTGCAAAGCTTGTCGATTCTCTCTATTAGTGAATGTTTAACGCCATGCTTGCCCAATATATCACACTTGAAGAGGCTACAAGAGTTACGGCTCAATGACTGCCCTGAACTGGCAGAGATTCCAGGTTTGGGAGAGCTGGAAACACTGAAGTTTCTACACATTACCATGTGTGATGTGATCAAACAATTGTCTAACCTGTCAAAGTTGAAAAATCTACTGTGTCTCAAGCTAAAACACTGTGCAAAGTTAAGAGCCGTCGAAGGCTTGAAAGAGTTGAATTTTTTGGAATATGTAGAGATTAGATATTGCATGTCCCTGGAAATGTTACCCAATATGCCGACATCCACCAAACTGGAGACAGATTGGATGCCCCCAGAACCTACAGAACACACCATTCGGGCGGCCAAGCGATTGCGACTTTCGTTGGACTAGTATGAAAGGTGGGCAATTATAGCCTTGTTGAAATTCTCAGGTTGCTTTTGATTACAGTGAAGAAAAACATTAGTTTTCATATCAGTTCTCATTTGCTAACCCTGCAGAGTTGGCTTGGAATAAAGGCTTGGAAAGAGTCGGCCGCGATTATTCAGAGTTTCAAAGCCCTGCATGTGGAATAAGAACCAAATTTGCGGCCTTGCATGTGGAATAAAGCCAAATTTGCATCACCCATTCACCACCGACATGAACTAATCTAGGTGTCCTCATGTCACATCTTGTGCCATCTATTATATTTTTTGATGATGTTAAAGTGATATTTGCTTTCTCATATTGAATTATCGTGATGCATGAAGTTGTTGTGCTTGAAGAATGGATAATCATGTATGGCTTTACAAGTATTCAATACCAATTTCTGTGACGTCAGGCGCATTAGCCACCACGTCATGTCTTAGTGTTTGTGGCTTTACCAATGAAAGACTAAAACTATTCCAACTTGTCATCCATCACGCATTTGCTGAACAACAACAGGTACTTCTACAATTACCAAATCCACTTATTGAATTTGTGATTCCACATGGCCAACGAGTTGAATCAGCTATTAAGGACTTATTTTACATTTAATGTTCAAAACAACACATATTGATGATTTACTTTGGAGTGATAATTTAGTTACTCAGAATTGATGGGGCTGAGATCACATGTTTACTATCAAAGCAAAAATTGTTTGTTTGAGCCCGCTAATGATTAAAGAAAATAATAAATCATCAATGTGAAATTGATAAGCTTATGAAAAGGTCAAACTAAAAAAGAGGAATTGCTTGCCCTGATCCGAACATATTTGCCATTTGAGCTGATTATGAACTAGATTTAGGTGGGCCAGGCCACAAAGCCAATGATCACCTATATGCATGATCACCCTGTTGAGTCTCATTATATTGGAAAGGTAAAATTAGATTGCTGCGCAAAAACATATTCAAAATGTTACATGACCAGCGCTGACAAAACCAAAGGTCTTTGCAAAGAGTATTGTGAAATTGGCAGATGTCTGAAAAGTTTAGACCGTGGACAGTTTTATCAGAGTATGACCTTAAACTCCAAGTGCGCATGTTTTTTGTTATCCTCTCGTCCAGCAGTTCATTATTAAGATTCTGCCTCTCTTATTCTACATAAGCGTATTTCACCTTGTATGGCACGCTCTGTTGTGCAAGGTCTAGAAGCTGAGTTAATAAAATCAGGCTATCTGCAAGTCTAGCAATAGAGTCCGGAAGCCGTGTATAATTGATTGTTTTGGCTGAAATAATCACGTAATTGCTAGTATGTATTAGGGAGTGTTGTTGGTTCTCTTCTCATGATCATGAGGTCGTTTATGGACATAAATACTCTGTATTAATGCTTAGGCAGCAAAACCGTGCAAGAAGCCAGTTTTGAGATAATGCCATGAAAGCCGACGACTGTTGTCCTTTCCCAGGATAACCTAGATGTTTGCTAAAGTATCTCATCAGATTTTGATCTAGTAAGTTCCTTGCAGGCAGAAGTATTGAGTCTTGATCCTAAAGAAATCAATGTTCCATTTGTTGGGGGTCCTGTAGGAGTGACAACTTTACTCTTTACCTCTTTTATCTCAGGTTTGCAGTGAATTCTTCCTAATAAGAACTTATATGTCTGACAGGGATGTCGTTAGACATTGCACTCTTCTATAAAATGATAAATGTCGGCATTCGCAATCTATATATTAAACCCCTTTTTCTTTCACTTCTCAAGAAATTGATCACCTAACAGTTGCATCTTGCATCCAAACTGTTGGAACAGTAATTATTGATGTAAATAAGTTTCTATTTTCTATGGATTTGTGCACTAATATCACTTTCCGGTTAGTTTCTTCAGTTTTGGGTTTCCAGGTTGCAAAATGGTTCTTTAGGTATTCTAGTGATGCTAATTTTGAAATGGTTTTTGACAAGCTTTGGAGTACTGAGGCCACCCAAGGAGGATACAGTTACAAGCAAGCAATTCATTTTCCACACATGACTGCATGCTTAATCATGTTAGTGTCTGAATTCTATAAACTCACAAGCCATTTTGAAGATGTACTGTGCTGAGAACCTTTTTTCATGAGAATGATGAGATTTCTGCAAGAATCACATCTTAGGTCCATGTGGGCATATATCTTTTGCTGGTCAACTTCCCTGCTTCCTTAGATTTTTTCTGCATCTATTTCCACAAAGAAATTATGACATGATGTCTTAGTCTTCACTTCCTCCTTCCTTAGATTGTGTCGTGAAGCCAACCGAATTGTGTACATCTCAT
This sequence comes from Eucalyptus fibrosa, assembly GCA_017140475.1. Classification (NCBI taxonomy): domain Eukaryota; kingdom Viridiplantae; phylum Streptophyta; class Magnoliopsida; order Myrtales; family Myrtaceae; genus Eucalyptus; species Eucalyptus fibrosa. The sequence continues at coordinate 24,281,102 of CM029512.1, forward strand.
GCTTTGATAACTTTCTGCATCTATTTCCAAAGCCGGAGCCGGCTCGCAACTCTCTCGACCGTGTGTCCTTTTTTTGGCCCTTGAGTTGTAGTCGATCTCTTTCATGAACAGAAATCGATGGCTCTTTGATATGCGAATTCTTTCACAAGCTCAAATAATGTAAAAATGAAATAGCAGGCATATGCCGCTGTGAAGTTTGCCAACGTGTTGGCATTGTCAGAGTGTGCACTTTGCTTCTCAGGTTTGGTGCCTTAAAAAAACTTACCGAGATCCTATCCTTTTACTTCTCTCGAATACAAACTAAAATGACCAATGATTTTCTTTGTTGTTATCCCTATTTTTTCAGGGGAAAGAGCTTCCATTCTTTGCATCTAAAGTCGCCTCGGCCGTCTTTTGGGCCAAGGAGCTTCTTCTCATTGGCTTGCCGAATGAGTACGAAATATCTAGAGTTTTAATAATCTAGAAATTGTTTACGTCTGCTTTGATTACATCAAAGAAAGATTAAGTTTTCTAATTTCAGCCATTGTTTGTTAACCTGTAGAGATGGCTTTAAAAGGGCAAAGAAAGAGCTAGCGGCCAGCATCATTCGAAGGGCATTTCATTAATCAAAAAGTGTGCGGAGTTAAGGACGTGGCTTTACGAAGGAAAAAGACGTCTCTTTCATAGTTTCCGGCTATTTTCTACTCAAAATTGGTGACTTAGGAATAAGTGGTTCAAACCAAACAAGATATCCAAGTTTATTTTGCCTACATGGCATAGAAAACACAAAGGTTTTTCTTTCCTCGCATGCGTAATGTACTCAAATGTTGGTCTCGTGTAATAACATGGTGGACTGATGTTGGTGTATATAATTGTACTATGTCCATCTTTCTCGTGTTTCCAACTTTGAGACGCACCCGTGATGTCGCCTCCAAGTAGCACTATCAGTTGTGCAATGCTGCAGTAAGCAAATGGTAGATAGAGGGTGCTGTGCTGGGCTTGCAGTTTAAGAGACTTTTTTTTTTTTTTTGGTCAGTCCTACTCTATTTCTACTCTAACACTCACTCTCAGACTTTTGCATTGCCTCCTTACAAGGCGTGGGAGTTGAAACTCACTCGTGAAACTAAATCGTCCCCATCCCAACCCCTTGAAAAGGTAGGGATTTGAACCCTCCACCTCTCCCTTCCAAGTTTAAGAGACTCGATCGCAGCTTCTTGTGGCTTTATCAAGAAGCTGTGACGGACAAATGAGCAAGAGAGCCATCATGGAGGCTCTTCTTCGGTGTCAGGCAGGGGGGAATTTGAGAATTTTTCAATCTATAGATGCGTCTATCACCAGCAGCAATTCTCAGGCCAAGTTTTTACACCCATGGAGAGGACAACTCGCATCCGTAATGTATTGCCAAGAGAGTAAAACCGGTTTAACCGGTTTGGAACCGGTTTTGAAATCAGTTTCTTTGGTAAACTCGGTTTTGAACCGGTTTCAAAATCGGTTCTCAGGTAAACTCAATCCAAACCCCATAATGACGTCCTTTTCTCCTCTCTCTTGGTCGGATTGCGGCCTCGCCTATGTCGGTCGGCCATCAACCAGCCCGATAGTACTCTCTGTTTTCGTTTTCGATTTCTTCATCGAATGTTACGATTTCGGTGTGCTGCGATTTCGGTTTGTTCGTTTCTGATTTCTTCGGCGGCTTGCCATCGCCATTTGATGGCTGCGAGTGGTGACTACCCCTTACCCATCGTACGTTTCTTTTTTCTTTTGTTTTTTGAGCTGCCCTCAATTTGATGTCTCACTTCAAGCTTGATTCTGTTTCAAGTCTCGTTTACTACGTGCGATGGCACCAGCCGCCACCACATCAGGAGTTCCAGGCATTCCTGAGTTTTAGGGGACCGATGCTCAGACAACTTATACTGGTTGCTTCTGCAGTGCAATGGTGGAGAAAGAAATCCGTGTCAAAGACCACAAAGAGGTCCGACTTGGTCAAAAGATTGGTGGAAATGACACTGACATTTATAAGGATTCTCTTACAATGCGTGGTTTGCGCATACGGTAAATTGCACTTCAAAGTCGGACGGGAAAGCATCACTATACAATTTGATTTTGAGCTTGACATCATCCGTCTCCACGTTGAATTTTGGATCTGAAGATGGATGATGTCAAGCTTAAAATCAAATCCTGTCGCTCCTGTCTCTTCCCAGTAGATACGAAAGGGTAAGTTTTGTTTTTCCGCTACTTTTTCAAATTATTTAATTTTAACATAATCTGTGACGCAATTTCTAAGCGAAAAATTTCATCAATCATGTTATACATATAAAGTTAACTATGATCTCTGCATTTTTGGCTCTTATATAATCTAGTCTTCCTTGGAATGAGAAGAAAGGGAAGGGGCCATTTGGTTTGTCGAAATTCTTCGTTTCTTGTTTCAGTGAGAATAAAAATGAGTCCTCTGTTTCCTTGTAAAGGTGTTTAGTCTATCAATAGACAGAAAAACCAACGCTGAGTGAACACTTTATACATGCTTGGGTTGCCTTTGATTTAATTTGTTTGCGATCAAAGAAGAATTCCTGATATTGATGACTACTTGCTCGGTTTATTGCTTTCTATGTTGCGCACTCACCTTCATTCTCTGCTGTTGTTGACAGTAAAAAAACAAGCGGCTCGAGCACTCTGTGTGGGTATTAGTAATGACTTAACACTTGAAGAATTAGCCTGTTTGCCAAAGCTTAGGTTTCTTGAAGTGGGAAGAATTAATTCCATAGCCAACTTTAAAAATCTTCCTCGTACTTTGAGATGGCTTGCTTGGCATCATTGCCTGCAGCATCTTTTAGCGATGAAATCTTCACCTGGTGTATTTGGTCGTGCTCGACTTTTCGCAAAGCAACATCACCGACTGACTGAGGTGCATAGAGGCAAATTGAGGTATGGACACACCTCGCTCATGTTTGCTTCAAATTCTATCAATTGACCTTTGCTAGCTAGTTGTATGTTACTGTATTTTCATACTTTTCGTCGGAATGTAATTGGCCTTTTCTTTTTCACTGCAGATGGTGAAAAAGTTGAAAGTTCTAAATTTTATGTGGTGCAGAGTGTTAACCAAGACAACTGATTTTTCTGAGTTTAGCAATTTGGAAAATTGATTTTCACTTGGTGTGTGAAATTATCTGCGGTTGATAGCCCAATCAATAAGCTAAAACTGCTAAGTAACTTGAATATCGAGGGAGGCATTTCCCTCCAAGTGTTGTATGAAGAAATCAGTTCTCTAGTATACTTGTTAGAGATTATTGTGTGCTCAACAGACAAACTGTTCAAGCTTCGTGAGACACTAGGAAATCTAAAATCTGACAAAATTTGATTCTAGTAGCAACCATTTTCCTCAATTTATTGGAAGGTTAATGGATCTCGTGCATATGCGTTTGCTTGCATGCCCATATAAGCTTTCAAACTCTATTGGGGAACTAGAATCATTGGTCAATTGGATTTAGTCCAATTCTATTGGAAATCTGACGAGATAAAAGGTCATTAGGGTGCCACACACAAAGATTCACATGATACCTTGTGCTTTTTGGGGGTTGAGACACTTGAAATGCTCAATACCTCGTTTTGTTACTATCTCATGCATGAAATCCCATGGTAAATGTGGAGGCTGAGCCTTCTGAGGATCTTGGACTTAGATGGGGCCCCAATCTCTACCATGTTGTCATAGGTCAGTAGTTTCTCTAGTCTGCAAATGCTTAAAATTACAAGCCAAATAGCTTCCCTCAAGTTTGAAATGTCTACTGGTTGAAGTTGTTGGATTCCCCGTTCTTCCCAACCTGTCAAGCCTAGTTCAAAGTGTGTGGAAGACATCCAACTATTGCATTTTGGTGTGTGACGTTTTCTCGCCTCGGAAGGACAGGCAGTCCATCCATCGGCTTCCATGTAACTTATCAACCTTGAAACTTGGCTGGATCCTGCAATTGCCAAATTTTTGCAACTTCAAAAGCTTGTCAGTCCTCTCTATCAGCCGATGGCCGTTGTCACACATGCCCATCCTTATATACTTGGAGAGTTTAAGGGAATTTGAGATATCGTGGTGCAAATCTGTGGAGAGCACATGTGATCTATCTTACTTGAAGAGGCTACAAAAATTACAGCTCAGTGACTTACCCAAACTGGCAGAGATTCCAGGTTTGGGGGAACTGGAATTACTGGAGTTTCTACACATTTCCAGGTATAATGCAATCAAACGATTGCCTAACCGTCAAAGTCCAAAATCTACAGCATCCCAAGCTAGATGGCTGTGAAAAGATGATAGCTGTGAAAGGCTTGACAAGAGTTGAATTTATTGAAGAAGGTGGAGATCGCACATTGCATATCCCTGAAAAGTTTGCTCGATGTGCTGGCTGGCAATTGCGATTTGCAGCATTGTAGGACAAATAAGCCGGAAGCAGAATGCACCATCTTCAAAATGCAGGGACTTCCAATGAAAGCACATCATCTACGGATTGAGCTCGTGCTTTATAAGGTGAGTGGCTTTGAACTCCTAGATTTTCCCAGCATTCAAAGTGTGCCTTGGTCGTACTGGGGCCGAAGAGGTTACGTTTTTCCCCTTGGCCAGTTGGACGAGCACAAAAGTTGTGGAAGTGTAGCCTGGTCAAAATCTGCAGGTGCGTTCTGATTACATCAAAGTAAAACAGACGTTTTCATTTCGGCTTTTGTTTGCTGACCTGTTGAACTGACCTGGAATAGAGGCAAAGAAAGAGTTGGCAGCAGATATTCAGAAGGGCATTTCGCTCATCAAAAAGTGAACGCGTGGATTGAAGACAAAGATGTGGATTTTTCGCGGGAAAAAAGATGTACTCTACATAAGTTTCTACTCATCTCTCTACTCAAAATTGGTTCCTTGCGCTAAGGAGTAAGTCGTTCAGCACTGGAACTAAGAAGTTATGAAATTTCCTTTCGCGTAGTGCACGTAAAGAAAGCACATAAGCAGTTTTTCTTTTCCTGCGCGCGGCGTTCTGAATGGTCATTCGTGTAATTGACAGATGTTCGTGCATCATTGTACTGTGTATCTCGGCTGTGTTCATGTTCGCATCTCCCGACTTTCTGATGCACCTGTAGTCTCCCCCAAGTGACCCTATCCTGTGTGACGCTGCAACAAGCAAATGGTAGACAGAAGGGGCCGAGTGAAGGCCGTAGTACTTAAGTGTTGGCGATCATTGAAATTCAAGATACGCAAGATACGCGGACGAAGGTTTTTACAGTCTTCTTCCGGACGATTTGATCGAATAATTAAAGAGGCGGCAGAGCCATTCTTACAGTGACCGCGTGAAATCAGATATAAGCGGGGGCTTCTAGGGATAACCTGGGGTTTGCTTTCACGGGGGATTTAATCTGAGTTGGTGCGTGCTCGTCCAGCCCAGTAGGACAAGAGGCTGGTTTCTTGGGGCATAAGCCTCGGGTGTCGATTGGATTATCTTATGCGGATTCAAATGTGATAAATGACTCAATCAATCGCTCCAAATCAGCCGTTGACATCTCTAGGAGACAATTGAATAGTTCAAATTTGGAAATCTCAATCGAACTTAAGACGAATTAGGGGTACGGTTTGATCCCATTATTCCGTTTTACTTTAGATACAAGAGAGGAAGTGTGTGTAGCTTTAAGACCCTCCTGGTAACTGTATTTTCTTTACTTCTTGGCCCTTTTTTGTCCTTTTCTTTTGTGTTAATAAAATGGGCCGAAGCCGAAGAAATCAATGGGAGATAATTACGTGATGCAGTGAAGTCGTTGCATTAATGGACCCGAAATCCAAGCCCAATAAATTCTATATAGAATTTTAAATGAACCATATTTGTGCCCTCGAGCTTCATTTCTGGCCCCTCGAGAAGTGCTTGCTCCGTGAAGGCACTTAACCGCCCTAGAGAATGCCTGAATAATGTCACCTCCGATTGGGTAAATGACAAATAATTTCCTGCATATGTAGCTTGAGAATATTTCCTCCAGTCATTCCTTTAATTAGTGGGTTACATACCGTAGACATCATCTACATGCAAATTTGACTAAAAATATGTGATATCCATATTTGCTATCCATCAATCGGAAGGCTACTCAAAAGGAAAATTTCTCTAACCAACGATGGAGGAGCATATTACCTTGAATAAATTGGGCATGGAGTAATGCCCAATTTGCTGCCTCGCACATGGTGCTAGGGATGAATCTAAACGTCCTTGCCTACAATTATAGGAATAGTTGGAGAAAGTTTATAATATATAACTTACCAATCAAAGGTGTAATTGAAGAAAGTTTTCTCACATCATAGACAAAAGAAAATATGAGCTTATCTTGTAATATTTTGAATCTCCTTTATGGATAAATAAAACAGTTGTAATTAGCTCAAGGGCGGCAGCAAAAGTCTCTTGTCCTCTTCATCTCTCTTTCTTGTCTTATCTTTTATGAATGCCTCCCCCGTTCCTCGCAATTGAGTTGAATTGACAAAATTAAATAAAGTTTGTCTGGTAAAACATAAATAACTAATTAAAGTGGGCTTAGGTTACTAACCAAAAAAAAAAAAAAAAAAAAAAAAAAAAGCAAATGGTGGGCTTAGCTCATGGGCGGCAGCAAAAGTCTCTTGTCCTCTTCATCTCTCTTTCCTGTCTTATCTTTTATGAATGCCTCCCCCCGTTCCTCGCAATTGAGTTGAATTGACAAAAATAATAAATAAATAAATAAATAAATAAATAAAAAGATGTGGAAATACACGAAAGGTAGAGTCATCCATTTGTCTCCCTCTCTTGTCCTCTTCATCTCTCTTTCCTGTCTTATCTTTTATGAATGCCTCCCCCGTTCCTCGCAATTGAGTTGAATTGACAAAAATAATAAATAAATAAATAAATAAAAAGATGTGGAAATACACGAAAGGTAGAGTCGTCCATTTGTCTCCCTCACTCGCCTTCACTTCTCTCTCTCTCTCTCTCACTCATAAAAGATCTTGAGGATGGATGATTGAAACTTCTGCAAATGGACATGCAGTGCACGTAGTTTCCAAGCAATGAATCATGCTAAACTTTGCAACTAACTAAATGAGAATTTTCAATTTAATCTTTCATTTATTTTCTTCTATGTCTTTCAATTTCTAAGGCACTCGGGAAAAAGCCATTTGCTAGAGCACTTATTGCATCCGCGAGGATTTTGACGATTTAGGCAATTAGAAACAGCAAATCAAGCGTTGAATACAATGAATAGTAATGGTGATCGTACAGGACTCTGTAAACTAGAACTTCCAACCCGGGCAGCCCTCTCATGTGGGGGGCTGCCCGGACCTTTTTCATTTCCCTAAACCCAGCTTAGTATGCTAGAAGAAGGGTTTCACGGGGATCTGAAGGTGGGTCCCTACCCCTTGTCGGGGGTTGGCTGGGATACCCAATGGGGACGTTATCCCGTAATCCCAGTTAAAACCCCTTAATTGGGGCTAACTGGGCACCCTGGGATGCCCGATTCAGAGTGGAGCAGTTTAAGGACTTGCCCAGGTCCAAGGGCTTGCAATTTGTCTCCCGTGGCAGGGTTGGATTTTTCATGCGGAGAGGCTTGTTCCTTGTGAAAAGCCCTTTCTGTGTTTTAAAAAATAAAAATAGATGAGTCAAGAAATAGTTTGATTGATCGAAATTAAATAAATGTTAAATTCAAAAAGGTTGGTTCATCGTCGGGATGGAACGAGGTGGATTTTAAAGACCAAATAATGGAGTCGGGCCACGCGTTTTCACTTTCCTTGCGTTTACATGGGGCTTTCGCAAGCAGTTTGAGTGGCAGCTGTAGTGGTTGAATCCACCTAACCTTGACTAAAGTTGCATATAATTATTTTTATCACTTGCATTTGAAGTCCTTTTTTTTTTTGGAGGATTGACTTTCTTCCGGTGGGATTCGTAAGTCTTGGACGTTATGTAGTGTTTTCACGGAAATTTCTATCTTTTTTTTTGGTAACTTCAGTAGTATGTTTTTAATGAAGTGTGTAAGAATTGTGTCAATGTCTTGAATGGATCTAATTTATGCCATCTCTTGAATTGATTCAATTTCATCCTCTTTTTAAATTTAGTTTAGTTTACATATAAATAATGGCCATGGCTTGTAACCTAACAATCAAAGGCATAGTTAGAGAAAGTTTCCTCCAAGGAAAATACGACTCATATCTTGTAATAATTTGGTCCTCCTTTCCAAATGAATGAATAGATGCAACCAGGCTACTTTGAAATAACATATACATCACTCATTTCTGGTTAGGTAAAAGATCTGCTTTACAGCAATTAAATACTTTGAAGGTTGTCTTGCAAATATAAATAAGCGAATACTTTAAAGTTTGCCTTGCAAAAATCTGCTTTCCAGCAATTATATTCATCTGCTCTCACGATTTCCTTTCATTGTTACTTTTGTCCTGAAATCACCAAGCAACTTCAAAGCTTTAAAAAGTTTCGACCCCTGTGCAAAAAGTCTCTTGTCCTATTAATTTCTCTTTCCTCTCTTATATTTTTCGCATATCTCACCCACCTACTTGCAATTGAACTGCGTATGCGAATCTAGGTCGTGGAACAACACGGAAGGTAGAGTCATGCATGTGTCTCCCCCTTTGATTTTTTTCAACATGTCACTTCAAGTTGTACCTGCGAATTATGAAGAGAACCTCTCTCTAATTTTATGTTTTTGTATGAAGGATCTTGAGGATGGATGACTGGGACTTCTGTAAATGTATAGGCTAGTGCATTTAGTTTTCGTGCAATTTACTCATGCTAAATTTTGCAACTAATTGACATCTGCATCTATGTCTAGCCATTCCTTAGCTATAGTATTTAGGTAGGGAGGAGTCCCTCTCACTTGGCTCAGATTATAAGTTATAAAGATGCCATTTGGATGACACGTTTTTTCTAATTTAATTTTTCATCTATAGTCTTTTCTGAATTTCTAAGGCACTTCGGAATTCATTTGAGAGGACACTTATTGCATCATAAGCTTGTTACAATTTTGAAGATTGCCCCAATGGAAATAGCATACCAAGTAATGAATCATAGTGTCGATCACACAGGCCTATGTTAGCAAGGGAGAACACTAACATCAATGCACTGTGTTAAACACAGACTATTCGGTACAAAGCTAGCGTAATAAGTTGCTTGTCCACAAGAACTTCCCATTTCGGCTTGTGATTTGTGTCTTTGTGGTAGAGTTGGGCGTGCATCTTGTGAAAATTTCTTTCTTTAATATATTTCTTTGAAATTAGATATGAGAAGAGAAATATTTCAATTGATAATTAAATAAGTATATAATTCAAGAAGGATTGTTTGGATGGGATGAGGTGGAGCCTCGAGTGGGCTTCTTGACCAAAATAACAGAGTCCTCGTGCCACCGGCTTTCACCTTCCTTGCGCTTACATGGGGCTTTCGCAAGGAGTTGATTGGAAGCATAATTTGTTCATTTTTGGACATGGCTTGAATATAGCGATCCAATGTCTATCTTTTCTGTCTACATGAAAAGACAAATATGCACATAAAATATACATCTCTAGTGGTTGAATCCACCTCATCTCGACTAAAGTCACCTATTATTATTTTTTATGCCTTGCATTTCAAGTCTCTTTTTGGAGGATTAATTTTCTTCTAGTGGGATTCGGAAGTCTTGGATGCAATGTGGTGTCCTCACGAAAATTGCTAATTTTTTCTTATAGGCATCCCCATTCGGCCGATGCTGGTGATATTATCCGTTATGATGACAGCTTGCTTTCCTTGCATAATGTTGCAAAGGATAAGTGTATTAGAAGTCCTAAAACTTGTAATGAAAATTCAATTGAGTCGTAAAATTTTCAAAAAACGCAATTAAGTTATAAAACTTGTCACAAAAGTGCAATCAAGTTTTAAAATTTTCAAAAAGTGCAATTAAGTCCTAAAACTTATCAAGGAAATGTAATGGAGCCCTAAAACTTTCAAAAAAATACTATCAAAGGAAGGACTTGATTTGACTAATTTGATAAGTTTTATGATTTAATTGCACTTTTTGAAAGTTTTATAACTCAATTATGCTTTCGTAATAAGTCTTAGGATTTGATTGTACTTTTTTCAAAGTTTTAAGACTAAATTACACTTTATTGACAAATTTTATGACTTTCAATTCACTTATCCCATATTAAAATGTTTTGTACTAATTTGAGCTTGTGAGAGACTTATCTATCAATGTAATAAATTTGATATGTGTAATGGCGGGAGAGAGATATATATGATACCCAATATTCCCAAACAGTTAAACAGACTTTTTGGTACAAAGCCAGTTGATCACACCACCACCCCAAAGCGCTTTGAGGGAGGGCCGACAAACCTCCCCGGTCATGCATTCCTAGCACCACCATCCACACCACTGCACAAGGGTTGTCCTACCCTTACACAATGCGGCAGTGGTGGCCCAAAAACCATGCGATGTAGGCAAGGAAGATGAAGGTCTTTGTCTCCGACACTTTGAACGAGGGTTAGCAATCCTCTCGCCGATCCCTCCCCCTTCAATACATGGACTCTATGAGTTATGATATGGTCATTGTTGGTGCTACACCGACGCCACCCATCTTGAAAAAAAAAAAAAGGTCATATTGTATCTTCCATTAGCCAAATTGGAAAAAGATAACTAAGGAATTCGACTACATCAATTTGACAAATTTCAGTATATGATTGCACTATCTGAAAGTTTCATAACTTGATCACATGTTTGCGATAAATTTTAAGATTTTAGATGCACTGATATTTAAATAAAATTTGAGGGTTGAGTCTATGGACCCACCCCTAAAAAAAAACTTAAAAGTGTCTAAACACCCTTTGTAAGAAAAGGAGTGTCAATCGATTTTTGTCATTTTTTGTTCTTTTAGAAGATTTGGAGATATAATGTAGAGGTGGATACTATTATAGTAATTATCTTTAGGTGTCTTTCAAAAACTAGTAAACTTTAGAAAACTGAATTAAGAATTTAACAATACTTTTTGTCCCCTTATTTTATTCAAACATAGTGTTAATAGAGTATAATCAAAGCACTTTTTTTCTTCACTTTCATTCTCCTAATTATTCAACAACCATCAATGCATTAAAATATTGTTAGAATAGTTTTATAGAATTATATGTTTCACATTTACCTACCCTTGATAATTTTTTTTTCTATTGTCAGCAATTCGTATACTCTTAATTTAATTTTAAAATTAAATATTACATGTAATCATTCCATTTTGATTGAGTATTCTATTGTAGTTAATCTCCTTTTTTTTTTTTTTTTTGCTAATATATTGAGTCGACTACCGTCGAATTAAGGACATTTGTGTAAATTTTGTTCTTATTGCGAGATTTAGTGGGTCCCGCACATATCGGTATTTTGCTTATATCTGTGGGGGTTGTATTTGTAATTCTGCATTCTCGTTTGTCTATCCTGATACGTGGGGCCCGCTGGTGTGGAACCGATGGGGGCTCCACATCTCTCTCCCGACGGACGAGTTACAGAGTTGGAAAGGGGAGAGCCTTCTTTATTGTTAAAAGTTGTTATAGTACATAAGGCAAGCAAAGATATTTTTTAAAAGAAAAATAAAATAATACAAAACGTAATCAAAGTGTAATATTAGAAAAATATTATTAAAAAAAAAAAGCAAAGGAGGAAAAAGAGAAGAAAATAAGAAAAAATTATTATTAAAAAGTAAAAAAATTATTAAAAATTACCAAATTGGCGTTAAAATATTTATAACTAAATTGATAAAAGTACAATAACTTTAGGACTTATAAGATAATTTTCTCACCCTAAAACTCATTTGAATATGTAGTAGTCAGTTAAGCCACATCCACAAAAAAAAACGACATATTTTTAGAAGAAAGGCTAAATTAATGGTTATACGTTGGTAATAAAATTGTGCTATTTGGTTGATAAATGAATGCTCACTTCGTAAAATTACACCATATATCTCCAAAACAAATACTTGAAGAACTCAACTTTAGTCCGTTGCAACACAGGGACTTCGACTAGTTTGATAATAATGGTTTATTGTCTCGGTGTCACGCGTCATATTTTTGTTGCTACACAAATTCATCACCCGCAGATTTTTTTTTAAATTTGTTTATCTCGATCATCATGTCATTATCAAGAGGAAGTTTCATAGAAGGGAGCGGTAGGACTGGGAGGGATTGGGCTTCGAGAGGCATTAATAACTTTAATAATATTATCTCATAATGATTTTTTCTAAAGGGGCCTCATTGTTCAAGGAGTTTGTCCTTGTGTGTTTGATTCCGTCACTACTTGCATCACATTTGACGTTAATTTCGTGATAGATTTGCATTTAACAAACGCGTTAATCCTTTCATTAAATCGGGATCCATTAATAATAAATAAATTTGACAAAGGAAAAGGACCGCTTATCGGATCCATTTTTGTTCTTTTGCTTTGTCTTTTCCTGATTCCACCAGCTCCAGCTGGACGCATAAGCAACTCTGCATGCTTTTATTGTCTTTCTCGTACAACTGGATGAGGAATATGATAACCTCAACATGTGTTGCCTCAAGCAAGCTCATTGTTATTATCTAAAAAGTGGTTGCCCCTGCTATCGCTCTTCAGATTTCCAGCTAACAGCAAAATTAGTCAACGTCTCAAATTGATATACGCATTTATCCTAAATTAATTGTGTCATAAAAACTTTTGAACTAGAAAATTGGATTCTGATACGAATCAAGGAAAATGAAAACAAAATTTGTGATAAGCATGGTATCCCCAATACATGGCACTCTTGGCCTTAGAATAGGGACTGTCTATTAGCCATCAAACTCTTTTTCGGATTTTAGTTCATATCATAGAAAATTCATTGTTGTCACTGTTTTTCAGGTGACTGAGCTTCCGTTCTTTGCATGCAAATTGCGCCTCAATCATACTGGGGTCCGGGAGGTTCTTTCACTTGGCCCGCTGAAAGAGTTCGAGAGATTTGGAGTTCTAATCATCTTGAAATTCTTCAAGTCTGCTAAAATTACATCAAAGGAAGATGAAGTTTTTGTAATTTCAGCCTTGGTTTGTTGACCTGTAAAGCTGGGTTGGAAAAGGCAAAGAAAGAGTTAGCTGAGATTATTCAGAAGGGCGTTTCACTTATCAAGAAGTGAGCGGGTTGAAGACGTTTCTTTTCGGAACGGAAGAGATGGCCTCTTCATAGTTTCCGGTTGTTTTCTACTCAGAATTGGTTCTTGGGAATGAAGTGGTCCAGACCTACGAAGATATTGAAATTTATTCTGCATAGCTGACATAGTAAAAACACAGATTTTTCTTTTCTTAAATGTAAGGTACTCAAATGGCGATTTGTGTAATAACAAGCTGGGCGGATGTTTGTATATTATAGTTCTATGTCCATCTTTCTCGCCTTCACGTTTGCAACGGCCTTTTTTGACTTTCTTATGCACCTACACCTGTAGTGTTGCCTTCAAGTTGTGTTGGAGAAAACTTCCTCGAGTGTTTTGAAGCTGATAAAACATTTACAACAGTCTAGTCTGAAGACTTGCAGACACTTTCATCAAAGTCTAAAGACCTCCGGACTGCCAGACTTAAGACTCAAAGTCTATCCATATTGACAGTTTCTAGATCGTCGAAGAAGAATGATCCAGAACTGGATGTTTCGTTAAGGATTTGACTTTATCGACTAGAGAAGATCTCTTGGCTAGATACAGCATGTCGGAATCCATTATTCAAATCAAGATTGATTCAAAGATTTTGGATTTGTTGATTGGCGAGGTATACTTGGAAGGTTCTACTTATGGAAACCTAGATCCTGATTGTATGGGCGAGTAGGATTGATGGGCTATCGTCATGTTCCTTAAATAGTTCGAAGATCTTCCTAATTGATTCTGTCCAACGAGTAGATTGGAAGAATTCCTTTGGTAAGTGCCAACGGGTATGGTGGCATAAAGGAGTATATAAGGAAGACATTTCAGTTGTTCAAGTGTGTGCGCGATAGAAGAATTTCAAAGTCTGAAGCTCATTGTTCTTAGTCAATTAAAATGTTGAGCGAAATCTTGTACGCAATAGAGAGTCTATATATTTGAGAGACCTTGAGAAAGTGTAGTAGAGTCTCTACACTGTGGAATCAAGGAAGAGCCTTACTGTAACAACTCTTTTGTTCATAGTGAAATCCAGCCAGTGAACTATCGGTGTGGAAGAGTGGAGGTAGGCTTGGATTAAGCCGAACCACTATAAACTCTGTGTTCATATTCTCTTCCCTACGCTCTTTTACTTTGATCGTAACTTGTTTCCTTTTCATAATCTATTATTGATTAGTGTTGTACACTTATCTCAAAAATTTGTTTTTACACCTATTCACCCCTTCTAGGTGCTCATACTAGCTTTCACAATTGGTATCAGAGCCTGTGTACTCACTTAAGTTGAAGTGTTTTACTTCAAAGTTAAAGATCAATGGTTAGTATGTTGGCTCTAGGATTGGTTGAAGGGCAAAGTAATACCAGATCGCCTTATTTTGATGGAAATGAATACAACATATGGAAAAACAAGATGAAGGCATTTCTAAAATCAAATGATCCTCTGGAATGGGATGTGGTAGACAAAGGAATCATTCCTAAAGTTGCATCTGTCTTAGAAAGAGGAAAAGAAGCCATTGAGTCTAGCGAAATGACTAAGAAGAGATAACCAAGAGACAAGCTCTTGATGCAAAAGCAATTTATTCTTTATATTGTGCATTATCACTTACTGAATATAACAAAATATCTTCTTGTGTTATAGCTAAAGAAGTCTGGGATAGATTACACATCACCTATGAAGAAACTGATCGAGTGAAAGAAACCATAATTAACATTCTGCTCGGTCAATACGAAGCATTCAAAATGAAATCAGGAGAATCTATCATTGACATGTTTAGTCGTTTTATAGAAATCGTGAATGGTCTTGAAAATCAAGGTCAATCAATTTCTGATCCCATGAAAGTAAACAAGCTACTGTGTGAACTCTCTCCAATAATTGGAATCACATAAAGACCTCAATAAGGGAGACACAAATAATTATGCCACTCTCTGTTGATGAATTGGTTGGGACTCTTCAGTCTTATGAAGTGGAGCGAATCAATGAAGATGAAGATCCTAAAGGTAAGAAATCCATTGCATTAAAATCTAATGATGATTCTGATGACACAGATTTTGAAGACGATATGGATGATGAAGAGCTTGCTCTCATGATAAGAAGATTCAAAAAGCTAAACAGAAGGGGGAGAAAATTCAATCCAAAGAAATAAATTTTTCAAAAGCAACAGACTAAGGCTCTTGAGGATGATGAATCCAATAGAGATGTAGTCTGTTTTGAATGTAAGAAAAAGGGACACATCAGACCCAACTGTCCCATTCTGAGGAAAAAGAAAGGAAAAGCTGAGAAATATTGAAAGGTACTCAAAGCAGAAACTTGGAGTGATACAGAATGTGAAGAAAGTGATGATGATTATGCCAATATTTGTCTCATGGCACAATCAGACTCAGATTCAGAGTCCGAGACAGACTCCGATTCGCACAAAGAAATCGAGATAAGTAATTTGAAAATCCCTACTCAAATCTCTAGATACATTAATGAATTGTGTCTTAATCTCAAAACTTCTCTTAAAAGGATTTCCGAACTTAAAAGAGAAAATTCTGCACTAAAACAACAGGATAATGTTTGGAAAGAAAATGTCAAAAGTTTAGACAAAAGTATTACTATTTTGAAAGAAAATGAAAACAATCTTTCAAAAGAAAATGCATTCTTGAAAAATGACATCTCAAGTATTTCTAAAAGATTTTCTATAGGATCTCGAGAAACTGAAAAAAATTCTTTCGCACAAAGACCTTATTTCAATAAATTTGGTTTGGGAATGACTGCGGAAACCATTCCTCTAATTGATTTTCCTAAAGTAAAGGAAAGAATTAAGCAAAGACCTACAAGAGATGCTTACAAAAATCTTTTCCAAAAAGTTTTTGTAAAACTAGTAGGTCGCAATGCTCTTAAATGTTCTAAGTGCAATAACTCAGACCATTTTGAGAAAGAATGTCCTATGGTTTGGAAACCTATTAAGAAGGTATGGGCAAAGACCGTGTATTACACTAATACCAATGGACCCAAGAAAATATGGGTACCAAAGAAAGCTTGAGTCTCTTTTCTAAATGCAAGTCACTATCAAGAAAAAAGATTAAGTGGTACCTGGATAGTGGATGCTTAATGCATATGATAGGAGATTCAAATTGCTTCATAAAGCTTGTTCAAGTTAATGGTGGAAAAGTTTCATTTGGAGGAAACAACAAAGGAATAATTGTGGGATACGGAACTGTAAAGATTGGAAGCCTCACGATCAGTAATGTTTCTTTAGTGGAAGGACTCAACTATAATTTGCTAAGTATCAGTTAGCTGTGCGACATTAGTTTCAAAATCAACTTTCAAGAAGGAATATGTTCAGGAACCAATAAAGACTCCTCTTAGTCTTTCACCGGTCGAAGACATGGAAATATCTACCTCTTGGATGTCAAACCAGATGAAGTCCAATGTTTAATCTCAATTCAAGAAGAAGCAAACTTATGGCACAAAAAACTTGGGCACATCAACATGAAGCAAATAGCCAAAATTTCAGCAAAGAAGCTTGTTCGTGGTCTACCTAATCTGTCATACCAAAAGACCGATCTATGCAAACCATGTGTGTTGGGAAAATAGGTAAGAAACTCATTCAAACTAATAAATCAAGTTTCAACTAATCATGTACTGCAGCTCTTGCATATGGATCTCTTTGGACCAACCAAAACTCAGAGCATTAGAGGTAAGAAATACTGCCTAGTAATTGTGGACAATTATTCTCAATTCACTTGGGTATATTTCCTGGCAAGTAAGTCTGAAACCTTTTCTTATTTCAAAAAGTTTGCTAAAAAGGTCCAAAATGAGAAATGATATATTATTTCAAGTATACGGACAGACCATGGAGGTGAATTTGAAAATCAAGACTTTACAAAATTCTGTGATGAATCTGGTTTTTAGCATGTGTTCTCCTCTCCATATACTCCAGAGCAAAATGGAGTTGTGGAAAGAAAGAATAGGTCGCTTTAAGAAATGGCTAGAACTCTTTTAATTGAAAGTAACATCTCTTCACGTTTATGGGTTGAAGCTATTTCTACAACATGTTATATTATTAATAGAGTTTTTCTAAGGTCTATTATGGAGAAAACTCCCTACGAGTTATTCAAAGGAAAGAAGCTAATTGTTTCATATTTTCATGTGTTTGGATGCAAATGTTTTATTTTGAAAAATGCAAATGATCGAGTTGGCAAGTTTGAAGAAAAATCAGATGAAGGTATTTTTCTTGGATATTCAACCACAAGCAAAGCTTACAAAGTCTACAACAAGAACACTCAATCTGTGGAAGAATCAATGAATGTCAAAGTTCAAGACTCTATGCAAAATGAATCGATTCAAACTCAATTTAAAGAATCAACACGCTCCGAGACTCTACAAAGTCCAATTCTCCGTAAGTAGCTCGACTTTAGAAAACCAGCAACAAATGATCGTTGAAGATTTAAATGAGGAAAAAGATCAACAGTCTGACAAATCAACCAGCAATTGGAAGCATAAGTCCAGTCATCCCAAAGATCTCATTATTGGTGATATTAATGAACGAATTTGCACAAGATCCAAAAGGCGCGAAGAGTCTAGTCTGTGGCTCTTATTTCTGAAATAGAATCCAAAAGCATAGAAGAAGCTTTAACTCGATGAAAGCTGGATTGAAGCTATGCAAGAAGAACTCGTGCAATTCAAAGTATTAATGATGTCTGGGAATTGACTCCTAAACCGAAAGGTAAATCTATCGTTGGAGCTAAATGGGTTTTCAGGAACAAGATGAATGAGAAAGGAAAGGTCGTAAGAAATAAAGCCAAACTCGTGGCCAAGGGATATACGCAAGAAGAATGGATAGACTATGATGAGACTTACGCACTAGTAGCAAGGTTAGAAGCAATTAGATTATTACTTGCTTTTGCTTGTCATAAGAATTTTAAGTTATTCAAAATGGACGTCAAAAGTTCTTTCCTAAATGGATTTACCCAAAAGGAAGTCTATGTGGAACAACCACCCAGTTTTGAAGACCCAAGGAAACCAGACTATGTATTCAGACTGAAAAAAACTTTATATGGTTTAAAGCAAGCACCTCGAGCTTGGTACAATAGGCTGAATAAATTTTTAATTCAAAACGGTTTTGTCAAAGGTAAAGTAGACACTACACTGTTTATCAAAAGAGAAAGCAAAATTTTTCTGCTTGTTCAAATGTACGTTGATGATATTATTTTTGGATCCTCTAATGAAAGTCTATGCAAGAAATTCTCTAAGTCTATGCAGGATGAATTTGAAATGAGCATGATGGGTGAACTAACCTTCTTTCTCGGACTTCAAGTGAAACAACTGAAGGAATGAACTTTTATTCATCTAGAAAAATATGCCAACGATCTTGTCAAAAAGTTTGGGCTGGAGAATAACAAAAAGACTGATATACCAATGTCAAGTTCCTTGAAGCTGGACAAAGATGAAGGAAGAAAGAAAGTTGACCAGAAGCTATACAGGAATATCATTGGTTCACTTCTTTATCTTACTGCTTCTAGACCTGACATTTTATTTAGTGTTTGTATTTGTGCCAGATTTCAATCAGACCCTAAAGAATCTCATCTAAGTGCTGCAAAGCGTATTATCAAATACATTGTCTCAACTTCAAACTTGGGTCTCTGGTATCCTAAAGAATGAGATTTTACTCTTCTTTGATACTCAGACACAGACCTAGCCGGATGCAGAGTTGATAGAAAGAGCACCTCGGGCACCTGTCAACTACTTGGAAGTAGGACAGTGTCTTGGTTTTCAAGTAAACAAAGTACAGTAGCTCTTTCTACAGTAGAAGTAGAGTATGTAGCTCTTGGAAGTCGTTCACAAATTCTGTGGATAAAACAACAGCTAAGAGAATTTGGAATTGAAGATTCATGCACTGAAATCAAATGTGACAACACTTGCGCAATCAACCTCACCAAGAATCCGATTCTTCACTCAAGAGCAAAACATATAGAGATTCGACATCACTTCATTAGAGATCATGTTCAAAATGGAGAAGTTTCGATTCAGTTTATTGACTCAAAGAATCAACTGGCGGATATATTTACAAAGCCTTTGGAGAAAAATCAATTTTAAGTTATTCGTTCTAGACTCAATATCTTAAAGTCTGAGGAAGTTCAGACCCAGGACTGAAAGTCTAAAGACACTCAGACTTAGATGATCAAGATTCTCGACTGTAAGTTATTTTTATTTTAGAAAATTATCTCTCGAATCAAATCTCGAAAAGGTACAATCATCAACCCGTAATTGATTGTTGCTATTTTCAATTTCCGTGATTATTACAATATTTCCTTTTTGAAAAAGAAGTTATTTTTTAAAATGAAAGTTATCTAATTTTTTAAAACGCAGTTATTATTTTTTAAAGGCATCTTTATATTTCCTTTTACGGCGTTTCATATGCCTCGCTTCGACTGCCTTATATACTGTCAGTTCCTCTTCGTTTTACTCACAAAAACCCTAAGAGAACACCGATCTTCCACTTCTGTCTTTTTCTCTTGTTTAATTCTCAAAATTTTTTTATCTTTATTGGGAAACAAGCTTGGAAACTCTCAATAACTGAGAAAGAAGTCGTTTCAAAGAAAGTCTTCAAGGATCGCGAACAGGGGACCACAGCAAATGCGTGAGGGGCCTACGCACTTTGATCTCACCGAGGAAGAAGAATCTCCTAGACAGTGGCAGAGCCCACAACATTCTCAGTAGCGTCCATCTCCACCATCTAGACCTCTAGATGCTACACATCAAGAAGAGGAAGAAATCATCGAAGATGCAGAACTCGTAAGAGCTCTTAAGCCTGCTTTTACCTACAAGCTTTATCGTGCTTTGAAGAGGAGTGGTACTTCGTTGAACTACATTGATGAATTTCTTAAAGACAAAGGGTATAGAAATGAAACTTTCTTTTTATGCACAATGGAACGATTGGAAATTGCCCCTGCTGGGTCGACGGAAGAGACATTAACAAATATCCCAAGCGATCCATGTGTTGGAGGGCTGAGTCAACCAGATGGGAATGACGATGATAGGATGTACAGTCAGTTTAAACCAAGGATGGGTGTTGTGGCAAAAATCCGAAGCAAAATGACGGATTTATTTTGATCGGAGGAACACAACCAACAGTACTCTAACTTGCTGAAGCGTGGGTGGATAAACCCTAGAAGTGTGGACTTTGATTTTCTTGATTCTGTGAATGTCAATCTGCGGGAAAAATTCAATCTTCTTCAACTCGAACATTTTTGTTCTGAAATTACAGAAGCTTATGCTGAACTTACTTCTTATTTCTATTCGAATCTCAATTTCTTGGATGCGAATAGATTCTCTTTTAGTGTTCGAGATTAGAACTATGTGGTTGACATGAATACATTGGCTGATGTGATTGGGGTTGAAAGAGGGAGATATCAACCGATTAGTGTGTCTATTGCTCGTGCAACGTTGGAGCTTGTTAAGGATAGAAGGACAGAGGGAAATATTTCCTATTTGAGGATGAATGTGTCCAACATTCTGCTTCACAAGATTGTGATTAACTGCCTCAGACCAAAATCTACTTTAAAGACCGACGTTTCAAACTCAGAGGCAAAATTGATGTACGCCATCAATGCTGGTAAAAAGTTATCTCTTCCACACACTATTATGTTCCACATGTACAGAGCAGTGGTGAAGGACAATGGTCAACTTCCTTACCGAGCACTTGTGACCAAGCTATTCAGACATTTGAACGTTCAGCCTCACCGGATTCTTTGTGTTTGAACGTGTGATCAAATGGTGGTGGGACTAAAAATGGTCTCTAAAATGCGTCTGAAGGAACTCAACAAGGCGTTGGAGCAATTCAAGGAGAAAAGCCCTGTCAAGACTCATCAAATCTCTTCGACTACAAAGAGGAAAGGGAAGGAGCCCATGGTTGCTCCATCCAATAAAAGAAGAGCTCTCATCATTGAGGATGAAGAGGATGAGGATGACATCACCATTTCTGCAATGGCATCGAAGAACTTGAGTCGTTCTGTTCCAGAATCAACAGATAGACAGGAAAAAGACACGGATGAGACAAAACAAAGGACTGGAGAGAGAGAAGATTTGGAGAAAGAAGCAGAGGAGGAAAGAATTGAGGAAGAAGAACAAGAGGAGAGAAGAGATCAAGTTGAAGCAGAGCATGAGGAACACCTTTCTCCACCTGAAGGCATGGAAATAGGGGGAGATCCTGAGAAAAGAGGAACGTCCTCATTCCCTGCCACCAGTGAAGGAATAAATCGTTCTCCAGCAGATCCAGAGGACATCTATGCCTCTCAATTTCCTGAGGAGGGACATGATGTTTCATCGCCCAATCTGCGTGACTATGCTGATTTGCCATCATCTGCCTATACATCGTCTGATCGTGCAGAAGCCAGTACTCAAACTAATAATTCAGCAGACTTTCGGAGAATACTTGATGTTCTCTTAGAGAGGCGGGGTCAAATATATGCTCTGGGATGCGAAGTACAGAACTTGCAGAATGCAGGACAAGCTTCTTCTGTTTCTTTGAATGATCAAATCCAAGCCCTTGCTCTTCAAGTTCAAGCAAATGTTAAGGGTGAAGATGTGGCGCAACTAAAGGAGAATTTGAAAAAGTTGGAAGGGATTGTCCAGTCAATGGGAGATTTCCAGCTTGTTCGTGTTCCCAAGCAATCTTAATTCCATTCTCTTTTCATCTCTACCTTTTTAATGATGACAAAAATGGGGAGAGATGTGCAGATTTGTGATTTGAACTTTGAACTTTTTGAACTTTTGTGTTGATTATGTTTGATTGACTTGACTTTTGTGTTTGGATGTTTGGATTTGAACTGCATTTAGATTTGACTGTTTGAACATTTGTTTATTTTAAGTACTATTTATATCTCATGGTTTTGTTCATTTACAAGACTAACCTACCTTTTGTGGATGCAGACTCTAGTGTTATTTTTACTAAGCCATTTATCTTTGTGAGATATTCATATTTGCTTGAGTAATGTTTTACAGGTCAAAGTTATCCAAATCTGCAGGAAAGTTTTGTCACCATCAAAAAGGGGGAGATTG
Source organism: Eucalyptus fibrosa (assembly GCA_017140475.1). Taxonomy (NCBI): domain Eukaryota; kingdom Viridiplantae; phylum Streptophyta; class Magnoliopsida; order Myrtales; family Myrtaceae; genus Eucalyptus; species Eucalyptus fibrosa. Next base: position 24,303,233 of record CM029512.1, read on the forward strand.
TTGGTGTCACGACCCGAACCCCTGGCACATGCACATCCCTCAATGATCGATTTAAAATTTGCAACATCCCAGGAACTGTTGCCGACCTATTCGTTATTTTTGCACATGTGGAAACGTAAAAAAATCTCCATACAACAAAACAGTGGGATAGAAACATAGGATATTATTTTTCACAAGCTACACCTACAACATCACATTACTTATAGACTAGTTTAACACCCCAAGGTCTAATACAAAAAGTGAAGCTGTTCGATTACCCACTAACTAAGCTTCTATCTATAAGACTGGGGTTTATTACTACAATACCATACTTCTCGATTTCTCAGGGGTGAGCTGTCACCCTACATCTAGTCTTGACGGAAAACCCGTCATCACTTGGAAGGAGATAGCGAGAATCCTATTCCTCATTTACTGCGACCGACTGTACACGACCCGGCCTTCCTCCATGTAAGGACCTGAAAAATGTTAGCCCACTAAGGGATGAGATCACATCTCCGCGAGTAAGTCCCCTAATTCCAGATTAGGCGAAGGGTACATCCTGCATGCAATCTAATCACGTTTCTCATACTTTCTTAATACTAGTACTTTCCTGCATGTTAGTGTCAAACAAATCATACATGAGATATCGAGATCATATATCATCATAATACTTTTAACATGTACATATGTAAGGACATAAATGTCACATAATTACACGGGCCCCCAATTACCAGACTAAACCGTTATGGCATGTCCCATACCGCACCACACAGTTCCGTATTTTAATTAGGTCCCTCACTTTCACCTATTCATGTGTCACAAATGATTTCAATGTTCAGATAAGAGTCTTCCGGCATAACCGGGCATCGCCTCGCACCGTCGAGCGCGGCATCGTCTACATCTAGACGGCATTCCATATAGGAGTATCGGTCCAGCCTCCACTGCGACCGGTATCCGTTGACGTGGGGCATTCCTGAATGAGCATCGGCTCAACATCCACAGCGACCGGCATCCGTTGACGTGGGGCATTCCCGAAGGAGCATCGTCCGGTCCCAAAGGCTCGTGACGAAATTTCATATCATTCATGCATTTATTCAACTTCAGCCTAGGATACCGTGCATTGCACTCAAATACCTCAATTAAAATGGTGATCCCGGCCTATTTTATTCATATTAAAAATGCATGGTAAAATAATCGTGTGTGGGGATACGGTCAGATCGAACCAGAAAATTTGTGTCATCTCTTTTAAAATCTCACAATTTGGTATAGTATTTAAAAACACTTTCGGCGTCCAAAACCTAACACCCGGTAATTTATAATTAAATACCAACAGTTTTCAATCACCATACAATAGCACAAAACATCACCCAATTCATGCGGATGCCTATGCCTTTACACATCCATTCACTTCATAAAATCAATACACATGAAATTAGACAACTTTTCATTCTCGGGTGAATAGTGCCCGTGAACAGTGCGCGTGAACAGTACGTGTGAATAGTACATCATGAACAGTGAAATTCCAGAGTTCAATAACTAATAAATTAAATCCGCAAATCATTAAAACACTAATTAAAGCAAGCAAAGCATCAAGAACCAGCATCAAACTAAAATCAGTTCTAATTTACAAAAACTGGGCCTTCGCGCGTCTCCAAATTTAAATCCAGAAACCTAACCAATAAAGCTCGAAAAATTCTCAAATTCTAATATGTTGTAAAGGACATGTAAAAGAACATTTTTCATGAGACACCAAGATCCATATCCCTCTGGATTCGCCCCAGAAATTCTCTCTATCTAGCACAAAAATCGGGTCCAGTTCCAAAGAACCTAACTCATCGAAATCAGTTCGTTTCTGGGTCGAAATCTAGTCCGTTTGATTTGAAATTCAAGTATGTTAAACTTAAAGTTATAACGAACAACTTTCATGAAGAAACCAATTGGAAATTCGACCTCGAAATGTCATTAACAGCCTTCTAAATCATAACAGGTCAGGAGTTACAAAACTGTCCGAATTACTGTTCTGAGGATGACGTCATTAAAATCATAATCTTTTTAATCTTTAAAAATTCTAAGAAAAATATATGTTACTATTTATGATGTCCCACACTTTTCTTCAGAATAAAATTCCTTCAAAATCGCAACACACAGTTGTCTACGAAATTAGCAAAACACACACGTCCTGGAAACTGTTTCAGAAATCAGCTACTGTTCTAGTCCGAATCTTCTTCCATGACATTTATCTTGCTCTCTAAACCCTATCTAAGCTTTTCTATGGCCATCATAACATCCCTAACCAACATCCATCCATATATGATGTCATCTACATATTTTTAACTTGTACGAATTCCTAATAGAGGTACTCAACCCCTAGTCCAGATTTAGAAGACAACTCACCACCGAAACTAATGGCGATCCTCACTTGTGGCCGGACGGCAACACAAGGACAGTCTTGGAGGTTTTTTTACGATAATTTGGACCCGGCACAATGGCTAGAGGGGTCGTTGAGCGACCACCACAGCAGCACACAAAGTCTCGGATTTTCTTGAGGAGGGAGGAACGCTCAAGACCTTGTTGTTCGGTCGCTGCTTTGTCGTCCAAGGGGGAGCTGAAATGGAAGTTGCACGTTCAAGGGAAGAAAAAGAAACAGCTTGTACGTTGAAAGAGACAAGGGAGAAGAATAAAATAAGAGGAAGAAAGGAAAATGTGGAAGTTGCTGTGTAAAATACAGCAGACAGACTTCCATGCGTGAGAAAATGGTGGGGAAGGAGAGTGGAAATTGCTTGAGAAATTCCATTGAAGTTTCCTTCAGCTTTTGGCCTAATTTTCCATGGAAATTTTGGCCACATATCACCATCATAGGCCCCACAAAGTTTTTCCAACGTTGTTTCTTCAAATTGAGATGAAAGAAAAGGTTGGAATTCATGTGAACTGCTGAATCCGAATTTTGAAGTTGATTCTCGTAGCTTTTTTCCATGGAGATTGATTTCCTTTCCCTATCAAGTGGTCCCTCCATCTTTTCCAAGTCCATCTCCATTAAATACTAAGGAAATTGAGGTGAAATTATAGGAGAGAGGGATTCCTGCGAATTTCCTTTTGAGGAGACTTCTCTTATTTCTTTCTTTAATTACCAATTTAACATCTAATTCAATAGGGTCAAGTCCCTTAGTAACAACTTATAATACCTCTTAAATTGCTTTACATTAGAGGCCTTAAAATCCTACTTAAAATGTGGCAATTCCCTTGCTCTTTTAATTTGTTGATCTTGCACATTTCATGAACAATTCCCATCATCAATAAATTTTGAGAAGATGCAACAATGTCCTTCGGATGAATTGTGACACGTGACAATTCTTAATTTCTGTAATCGACATCATTTCCTCGGTTAATTTTAGTCAAAATGTGATTTTAGCGCAACTTAAACTATCGGTTAGTTTTTAGGAATTTTTGGTGCACTGACCCGTGGTCGATTATTCCCGAGCCACGATGTATATTTTCGACACATTGACGACTCTTGATTGTCGTGAAAAATCTCGAGGTTTCAATTACGAGCACAGAGTACCAAAACAACAGAAAATTCAGTTTAGTGCCAATCGACGAGAAATTTGTAATTAGTTGGAATCACCCAAGCCTAATTTTATCTCTATCGAATCGACCTATTTCCGATTTTTGATAGATTTTCGACTGTGCCGAACTGATTCTTGTAGACTAACATGGTCGAGCAGTCGATTCCTAGTCAAATTCTCAAGTCTGTTGCATCAAAATCCTTTAATAACTTTCCCGATTAGTCAAGTTATCTCATGAGTGATCAGCTCAGAAAATAGCATTATAAGCACGTCGATGAAAAGCCCGATTTATTTAATTAAAAACAGAAGCGGAAAATCAGACTGTCACAGTTGGAGAAAACTTCCTTGAGTGTTTTGAAGCTAACAAAACGTTTCCATCAGTCTAGTCTGAAGACTTGCAGACTCTTTCATCAAAGTCTGAAGATCTTCGGACTACCAGACTCAAGACTCAAAGTCTATCATCATTGACAGTTTCTAGACCGTCGAAGAAGGCTTATCCAGAATTGGATGTTTCGTTAAGGATTTGACTTTATCGACTGGAGAAGATCTCTTGGCTGGATACAGCATGTCGGAATCCATTATTCAAATCAAGATTGATTCAAGGATTTTGGATCCGTTGATTGGCGAAGTATACTTGGAAGGTTCTACTTATGGAAACCTGGATCCTGATTGTATGAGTAAGCAGGATTGATGGGTTATCGTCATGTTCCTTAAATAGCTTGAAGATCTTCATAATTGATTCTGTTCAACGGGTAAATTGGAAGAATTCATTTGGTAAGTGTCAACAGGTATGATGGCATAAAGGAGTATATAAGGAAGACGTTTTAGTTATTCGAGTGTGTGCGCGATAGAAGAATTCCAAAGTCTGAAGCTCCTTATTCTTAGTCAATTAAAATGTTGAGCAAAATCTTGTACGCAACAGAGAGTCTATATCTTTGAGAGACCTTGAGGAAGTGTAGTAGAGTCTCTACACTGTGGAATCAAGGAAGAGCTTTACTGTAACAACTCTTTTGTTCATAGTGAAATCCAGCCACTGGGCTATCGGTGCGGAAGAGTGGAGGTAGGCTTGGATTAAGCCGAACCACTATAAACTCTGTGTTCATATTCTCTTCCCTATACTCTTTTACTTTGATCGTAACTTGTTTCCTTTTCATAATCTATTATTGATTAGTGCTGTACACTTATCTCGGAAATTTATTTTTACATCTATTCACCCCCCTCTAGGTGCTCATACTAACTTTCACAAGTTGCACTTCAATTCGGCAATGCTACTGTAAGCAAATGATAGACACAAGGAGCTGAAAAGCTGAAGCTAGTCTTTGACACTAGGCTTGAAGTCCGAGAGACTTGAGCAGCTTTTTGTGGCTTTATCCAGATGATTAAAGGGACAAATGAACAAAGAGAGCCATTACAGAGGCTCTTCTTGGTTAGTGGCCAAAGGGAAGTTGAAATTATCAGTTGAACACGAGCAGAAGTTTGAGAATGACGCCTTTCCACTAATTCTCCCCAATCACCATTAGCAATTCCTTGCACCAAGTTCTCTCTACGTGGAGCATTTATGGTAAAAGATTGCCCATAGTAAAAGATTGTCGGCTTTAGATTTGCTTTCTTTTATGAAAAATAACTAATCTAAAAAATATTTTCCTAAAATTATTGATCGTATAGCTTGAAATAAATTGAAATAATTAGTTAATGAATAATATTTTTATTATCGATAACAATTTATATATAAACATGATTGTGGATAATGAAAAAATTTATATTAATTCATTTTGATAAATGATACAAATAATTATTTTTAAGAAATATATTTTAAATTATTTATTTTTTGGGAAACAAACAAAATTTTCTCAGAAGTTTCGAGGTGTCTGTCTTTTTTTTTTTTTTGGGTCGAATTTTTCTTTTCACTTTTGAAAGTTCAAGTAAAATTTGTTCCAACAATGAAAGTAAACTGGCCCTGAGGGGGACAACTCAGATATATAAAAATAAGGCTAAAAGAGTACGCCTCTCCAGCCCTGTAAGGTCTGTTCTCGGGAGCCAGCACCAAACCCTACAGTGTCTTGACTTTCAAACACTTTCTACTTTCGAGTTCTCACTCTCAGATCGCGCTCTCCCTTTTCTCCGGCGGCGCCTTTCGATCTTCCCCTCTCTAGTCTCGACTCAGTTGCTGTCTCATCTTAGTTGGCCGTCCATCAGCGCATCAGGTATTCTCTCTGTATATCGGTTTCCTTTTCGATTTCTTCGGTGGTTTGCCATAGCCAATCAATGGCTGCGATCGCGACTGAACATGCCTACCACCGTTTTTCTTTCCTTTATTTTTAAACTTCCCCCAGTTGATGTCTCCCCTCAACTAAGCACATTGACAATTTTTCGTCCCGCTCGATTTTGTCTCTAGTCTCGATTGCTTCGTGCAATGGCACCACCCAACAACACATCGGGAATGGAGTTCGAGGTGTTCCTGAGTTTCAGGGGACCAGATACTCGGGATAACTTTACTAGTTGCCTCTATCATGACATGGTCGAAAAAGGAATCCGCGTCTTCAAAGATGACGAAGAGCTCCGAGTCGGTGAGCAGATTGGTGGAAACCTTCTGCGAGCCCTTGATGACACTCAAATCTATATTCCCATCTTCTCTAAGGGCTTCGCTTCCAGTGTATGGTGCCTCCATGAGGTTGCGCATATGGTAGATTGCACTTCAAAGTCGAATGGGAAGAAAGAGATCCTCCCCCTTTTCTTTGATGTGAAGCCGGATGATGTCAAGCTCAGAACTGAATTGTACAGTAATGCCTTGTCTGAGCATGAGAAGAAGTATGACCCCGATGAGGTGAAGCGCTGGAAGGCTGCTCTTCGTGAGGTTGCAACTAGACTAGAACTAGGTTGGCTATTAATTTTAATATAATCTGCGGGTTGGAAGGGAAAGAAAGTAAGTTTCCGCAACTTATTCCAGCTATTAATTTTAATATAATCTGAAAGAAACGCATTTTTTTCTTATAGATTTGAAAATATCTTATATTCAATTTATCTTCTAGTCCAATATTTTTTTTTTTTATCTTCAAGTAACTATAATTTCTCCCTATAATTGATACGATAGTTGAAAAAATTTAATGCGAATGTGGAAATCATTGTCAAGTTACAGTTAAATGCCAAGTTAGCATCCTGTTCGTTTGTCAAAAACCTAAAAATAAAAAAATTAAATCAAATAGCGAAATAAATATCTTTCAACATTTTAGAAAAAAAGGTAAAGTAGAAACAACAAAAAGACAGATATTAACGCTTATTCACTGATGATCAAACAGACTGATTTGTCCTACTAGCATACGAACTAATTATGTGTTTGATCAGTCTAAAATATTGCCTGCGCATTAAAGGCAACTATAACTTATTTGATGAATATCAGTTTTCGACAAAGAACGATTTATCAATTTTACGTAGATAAGCAAGCATCCGGATCCGGTCACTTCTTCTCTACTATCACTAAAGGACCTTTATAGACTGCTAGCGTTTCAACGGTGCTTTTTGCGAAAAAGAGCAGAGAAAAAAAAATGTAAAACATTTGCATCATATTTAGTCGCAGTAATAGTGTTATTACTGTTTTATAATTCCAATTTTAGGAGTATTTTGGAAATTCTGATAATATTGCTCCTCTATGACATGTTATTCATGAAACCAAATAGTGTAGAAGATTTACGGTTACAAACCAAATAGCGTAATAGTGATTAAAGCCTTGTTAAATCTCAAGATAATAACTAGTACATAGATGGGTACTAGAAGCAGCAATCTTGCATCACGCCCTCACTTTCTTCATAACAAATCTGAAAATGGGGGAAGTTTATTGACAACGTCTTAAGACATTTTTATCTATGTATCTCGCTGAGATGTGAACAGTCATGGCCAGATTAATGGTATATCTTGATGGTGTCTCCCAAATCTCAATGACATCGATAGAGAGAGAGAGAGAGAGAGAGAGAGAGAGAGCTACTTAATCTATATATAGGGAGGGAGGAGAGAGGAGAGAGGAGAGGGACTTGGACACACGGCTAAAGTGAACATCCCACTATATATGTATGTATGTGAGTATGTATGTATTCTATAACATGAATTAATTGATGCTGACATTGAATCTTTAACGAGCTAATGGCCAAGTTACTAAAGTTTTTATTTTTCATTTATTTAGTCTATGAATAAGTAGTAGGACAAAATAGTCATAAAAATATTTTAGATTCCTATTCATTCTTTTCCCTTCCTCCATCAAACATGAAATGACCTAATTTCCTCTATTTGCATTCTTTTCTTTGTAAGCATACAAACAACGTTACCATCCAATTATTCCTTTATTTTGTTAACTCTCTGCGTCAGTATCCATCTTATTTCCCCTTCCTCTTAAATCACTGCACTGAAACTGAGTGTTAGTGTTTAAACCCAACCAATGGGTGTCTGGGCAGCAGCTGCAGCAGCTAATTTGAGCACTTCAGGTTTTTAGATAATTATCATTGTAACTTGAGATTGTTACTTTCTAATGGGTTAAAATTTGTTATTTGAATAACTGCCACCGTTTGTAAACCTGTTGTAACATATATAGCTTATCTTATTTAGATTGTACATGCTTGATAGTTAGGAATAGTACGTTGTTAACATTTTCTTAATCTAAAATGTCTGGCAGATATGGGGAGCTTATAAAATTGATTGTTCGAGAAGTTCTGCTTAAGCTGAAGGTGAAGAGCAGAGATCTTCCCTACCATCTAGTTGAAGTGGATGATCAAAAAGATATAGAAAAATTGTTGGATGTTGACTCTGATGGCGTACGTTTTGTTATTATCCATGGGATAGGTGGAATTGGTAAATCAACTCTTGCTAAGGTTATCTTCAACCGATTCTTGCCTAAATTCAATTACTCTAGTTTCCTTGAAGTTGTCCAACATCAAGATCTTTTACAAGTGCAAAAGAAACTCTTATCTGACACATTGGGCTTGACATCTGCTGACGGTATCCATGACACCCAAGACGGGATCCATCGCATAAGAAATGGACTTATCGACAAGAAAGTTCTGGTTGTTGTCGATAATGTGGACGAGAAGAGGCAACTCGAGAGCCTCGCAAGTAGCTGCGATTGGTTTGGTTCCGGAAGTAGGATCATGGTCACGCTAAATGAGGACAAACAAATGCGACCTGGTTGGCCCACTTGGAGATGCCTTTGTATCAAGCAATTCAGCTTTTCAGGACACGCATGAGGACAAAAATGAGGACAAACAAATGCGACCTGGCAATTACTTGGCCCACTCAGTAAATGAGATGCCTTTGTATCAAGCAATTCAGCTTTTCAGTAAACACGCATTTAGAAGCGATACTCCTCCTGAGAATTGCTACGATTTCTCGAAAGAAGTTGTTTTAAGCATAGGAAGGCTTCCTTTGACTCTAGAAGTTGTGGGTTCTCTTTTTGCCGGAATGAACAGATCAAAGTGGGATGAGACATTGGAGGACTTAAAGCAAGGCCTGCCTAATAATGTCCGAGAATCACTAATGATAAGCATCAACAAATTGAACGCCATAGAAAAAGCCATATTCCTAGACATAGCATGTTTTTGCATCAAGGAGGATAAGACTTATGCGGACTACATGTGGCGTAGTAGCGGCTATTCTCCACGCAGTGCGATTGATGTTCTTCTCCTCATGTCATTGATAAAGATCGATGAGCACAATTCTTTCTGGATGCATGATGAAGTTCGAGATCTAGGAAGGTACATTGTCATGGCAGAGAATTTTGAAGATGCTGAAAAGCGCCGCTGGGTGCAAATTGATGAGAATACTCAAGTCATACTGAGGAGCAAAGAGGTGAAATTTATTTAGAGTAGAAGATATAATAAATCCAGCAAAATCTCTATTCATGTTCCTTAAATTGAGAATGTCGGTTGATGGCCTGCTTTGTTTTCTAACTTATAGAGAAATACAAAGCAACTCTATATAAACATCTAAGGTATATGTTTTCAGCCTTACCCATGTGAAACGAGAAGAAAGTTAACGCTCCATTTGGTTAGTTGGAATTTTTCATTTCTTGTTTTGGTAAGAATAAAATGAGTTCTCTGCTTCCTTGAAGAGGTGTTTAGTCTATGGAAAGACAAAGGAATCAACACCAAATAGACATTTTGAACATGCTTGGTTTGTCTTATTTTCAAGTTAAGAAGAAGAACACTAATTATCTTGTTACAACATGCGTTTGATTTAATTAGTTTGGGGTCGAAGAACTTTTGATATTGTTGCATAACATGCGTTTGATTTAATTAATTTGGGGTCGAAGAAGAACTTTTGATATTGTTGCATACTCATCTTTATTCTCTGCTGCTGCTGGTAGGAAAAAGGAGCTATACGAGCACTCAGTTTGGATATCAATCATGACTTCACACCTGAAGAAATAGCATATTTGCCAAAGCTGAGGTTCCTTGGAGGGAAAAATCTGAATTTTGTGGGCGACTTCAAAAATGTTAGTCCTAATCTGAGATGGCTTTCTTGGTGTTTATGCCCGCTGGATTTTTTAGCGACGAATCTTCATCTAGAGAATTTGGTCATGCTCAACCTTTCAATGAGCAACATCACCAATGACTGGGGTGGATGGAGGCAAATCAAGGTACCAACACACCTCACTCATGTTCACTTCAAATTCTATCAATTGATCTTCATAATCTCAATACTTTTTGTTGGCATGTAATCCGCCTTGTTTTTCCATTGCAGATGGCAAAAAACTTGAAAATTCTAGATTTGACAAACTGCTATATTTTAACCAAAACACCTAATTTTTTAGAGTTTGGCCAGTTGGAAAAATTGATTCTCAAACACTGTTTTAAGTTGTCTATGATTGATAGCTCAATCGGTAACCTAAAACTGCTAAATACTTTGAATATCGATGGATGTGGATCCCTTAAAGAGTTGCCCGAAGAAATCGGTTCTCTAGAATACTTGTCGGAGATTATTATGCCCAGTTACGGAAGATTGTCCAAGCTTCCCAAGACACTAGGCAATCTAAAATCTTTGACCAAGTTTGAAATTATGGATCTTGAAAAAATTAGCCAAATTCCTTACTCTATTGGAAGGTTGAATCTCACGCATTTGGTTTTGCGTTCTTGCGACAATCTACATGAGCTTCCAGACTCTATGGGCAAACTAAAATCATTGGTCGAGTTGGATTTAAACCATTTGAAAATTTTAGTTCTCCCTGATTCCATTGGAAGGTTAAAAAATCTCAAGAATTTGTTTTTATCTCATTGCAATAATCTACATGAGCTTTCGGACTCTATCGGGGAACTAGAATCATTGGTTAAGTTGGATTTAAAATTTTCGGGGATAACCGTTCTTCCTGATTCCATTGGAAGGTTAAAGAATCTCAAGCATTTGCTTTTATCTAATTGCAATAATCTATATAAGCTTCCGGGTTCTATCGGGAAAATACAGTCATTGATTGAGTTGGATTTAAAATTCTTCTAGAATCTCTATTCTCCCTAATTCCATTGGAAGGTTAACGAGTTTCACATATTTGTCTTTTCATGGATGCAAAAATCTACTTGAGCTTCCAGACTCTATTGGGGAACTAGAATCATTGGTTGAGTTGGATTTAAAACTTTCAGGGATATCTGTTCTCCCTAATTCCATTGGAAGATTAAAGAATCTTGAGCGTTTGCATTTATCTGAATGCAAGAATCTACATGAGCTTCCGGACTCTATCGGGGAACTAGAATCATTGATTGAGTTGGATTTAAAATTATCGGGGATCTCTATTCTCCCTAATTCCATTGGAAGGTTAATGAGTTTTATGCATTTGTCTCTTTTTGAATGCAAGAATCTACTTAGACTTCCAACTCTATTGGAGAACTAGAAGCATTGGCCGAGTTAAATTTAAAATTCCTGGGGATCTCCATTCTCTCTGATTCCATTGGAAGATTAAAGAATCTTGAGCATTTGCATTTATCTCAATGCAAGAATTTACATGAACTTCCAAACTCTATCGGGGAACTAGAATCATTATTTGAGTTCGATTTAAAACTCTCAGGGATATCCATTCTCCCTAATACCATTGGAAGGTTAAAGAGTCTCAAGCATTTGCATTTATCTGAATGCCTGAATCTACGTGAACTTCCAGACTCTATTGGAGAACTAGAATCATTGGTTGAGTTGGATTTAAAACTCTCGGGGATCTCCATTCTCCCTGATTCCATTGGAAGATTAAAGAATCTCAAGCGTTTGTATTTATCTTATTGCAAGAATCTACATGATCTTCCGGACTCTATCGTGGAACTAGAATTATTGATTGAGTTGGATTTAAAATTCTCGGGGATCTCTATTCTCCCTAATTTCATTGGAAGGCTAATGAGTTTTACGCATTTGTCTTTTTTTGAATGCAAGAATCTACTTAACCTTCCAGACTCTATCGGAGAACTGGAAACATTGGTTAAATTGGATTTAGAACTCTTGGGGATCCCCATTCTCCCTAATTCCATTGGAAGATTAAAGAATCTCAAGCGTTTGTGTTTATCTAATTGCAAGAATCTACATGAGCTTCCTGACTCTATCGGGGAACTAGAATCATTGATTGAGTTGGATTTAAAATTCTCGGGGATCTCTATTCTCCCTAATTCCATTGGAAGGTTAATGAGTTTAACGTATTTGTCTTTTTCTGGATGCGAGAATCTACTTAAACTTCCAGACTCTATTGGAGAACTTAAAGCATTGGTCAAGTTAGATTTAAAACTCTCGGGGATCTCCACTCTCCCTAATTCCATTGGAAGATTAAAGAATCTTGAGCGTTTGCATTTATCTGAATGCAAGAATCTACATGAGCTTCCAGACTCTATCGGGGAACTAGAATCATTGATTGAGTTGGATTTAAAATTCTCGGGGATCTCTATTCTCCCTAATTCCATTGGAAGGTTAATGAGTTTCACGCATTTGTCTTTTTCTAGATGCAAGAATCTACTTAAACTTCCAGACTCTATTGGAGAACTCAAAGCATTGGTTGAGTTAGATTTAAAATTCTCGGGGATCTTCATTCTCCCTGATTCCATTGGAAGATTAAAAAATCTTGAGCGTTTGCATTTATCTGAATGCTTACATGAGCTTCCGGACTCTATCGGGGAACTAGAATTATTGATTGAGTTGGATTTAAAATTCTCGGGCATCTCTATTCTCCCTAATTCCATTGGAAGGTTAATGAGTTTAATGTATTTGTCTTTTTGTGGATGCAAGAATCTACTTAAACTTCCAGACTCTATCGGAGAACTAGAAGCATTAGTTGAGTTGGATTTAGAACTTTCAGGGATCTCCATTCTCCCTGATTCCATTGGAAGATTAAAGAATCTTACACGTTTGCATTTATCTTATTGCAAGAATCTACATGAGTTTCCGGACTCTATCGGGGAACTAGAATCATTGATTGAGTTGGATTTAAAATTTTCGAGGATCTATATTCTCCCTAATTCCATTGGAAGATTAACGAGTTTATTGTATTTGTCTTTTTTGGATGCGAAAATCTATTTGAACTTCCGGACTCTATTGGGGAACTAGAATCATTGGTTATGTTGGATTTAAAATTTTCGGGAATATCTGTTCTCCCTGATTCCATTGGAAAATTAAAAAAACTTGGGCATTGGTATTCATCTTAATGAAAGAATCTAATAAGCTTTCGGACTCTATCGGGAACTAGAATCATTGATTTAGTTGGATTTAAAATACTCGGGATCTCTATTCTTCCTAATTCCATTGGAAGGTTAATGAGTTTCATGCATTTGTCTTTCTTTTGATGCAAGAATTTACTTAAACTTCCATACTCTATCGAAGAACTGAAAGCATTGGTCAAGTTGGATTTAAAACTCTCGGGGATCTCCATTTTCCATGATTCCATTGGAAGATTAAAGAATCTAAAGTATTTGCATTTATCTAATTGCAAGAATCTACATGAGTTTCCGAACTCTATCGGGGAACTAGAATCATTGATTGAGTTGGATTTAAAATTCTCGTGGATCTCTATTCTCCCTAATTCCATTGGAAGGTTAACGAAATTAACGTATTTGTCCTTTTTTGGATGTGAAAATCTATTTGAGCTTTTGGACTCTATTGGGGAACTAGAATCATTAGTTGAGTTGGATTTAAAATTTTCAGGGATATTTGTTCTCCTTGATTCCATTGGAATATTAAAGAATATTGAGCGTTTGCATTTATCTGAATGCAAGAATCTACATGAGCTTCCGGACTCTATCGGGGAACTAAAATCATTGATTGAGTTGGATTTAAAATTCTCGGGGATCTCTATTCTCCCTAATTCCATTGGAAGGTTAATGAGTTTTCACGCATTTGTCTTTTTGTGGATGCGAAAATCTACTTAAACTTCCAGACTCTATTGGAGAACTGGAAGCGTTGGTCGAGTTGGATTTAAAACTCTCGGGGATCTCCATTCTCCCTAATTCCATTGGAAGATTAAAGAATCTCAAGCGTTTGCATTTATCTAATTGCAAGAATCTACATGAGCTTCCGGACTTTATCGGGGAACTAGAATCATTGATTGAGTTGGATTTAAAATGCTCGGGGATCTCTATTCTCCCTAATTCCATTGGAAGGTTAACGAGTTTAACGTATTTGTCTTTTTATGGATGCGAAAATCTACTTGAGCTTCCGGACTCTATTGGGGAACTAAAATCATTGGTTGAGTTGGATTTAAAACTTTCAGGGATATCTATTCCCCCTGATTCCATTGGAATATTAAAGAATCTTGAGTGTTTGCATTTATTTGAATGCAAGAATCTACATGAGCTTCCGGAATCTATCGGGGAACTAGAATCATTGATGGAGTTGGATTTAAAATTCTCGAGGACCTCTATTCTTCCTAATTCCATTGGAAGGTTAATGAGTTTCACACATTTGTCTTTTTATGGATGCAAGAATCTACTTAAACTTCCAAACTCTATTGGAGAACTCAAAGCATTGGTCGAGTTAGATTTAAAACTCTCGAGGATCTCCATTCTCCCTGATTCCATTGGAAGATTAAAGAATCTTGAGTGTTTGCATTTATCTCAATGCAAGAATCTACATGAGCTTCCGGACTCTATCGGGGAACTAGAATCATTGATTGAGTTGGATTTAAAATTCTCGGGGATCTCTATTCTCCCTAATTCCATTGGAAGGTTATTGAGTTTCACGCATTTGTCTTTTTCTGGATGCAAGAATCTACTTAAACTTCCAGACTCTATTGGAAAACTGGAAGCATTGGTCGAGTTAGATTTAAAACTCTCGGGGATCTCCATTCTCCCTGATTCCATTGGAAAATTAAAGAATCTCAAGAATTTGATTCTAACTGAATGCAAGAATTTACAAGAGCTACCAGACTCTATTTGGGAACTAGAATCATTGGTCAAATTGGATTAAAATGCTCAGGAATCTCCAATTTCCTTGATTCCATTGGAAGGTTAACGAATTTCACGCATTTGTCTTTTTCACGATGCGACAATCTACTTGAACTTCCAAACTCTCTCGGAAGTTAGAAGAGTTGGATTTAAAACACTTGGAGAGCTCCATTCTCCCTAATTCCATTGGAAGGTTAAAGAATCTTAAACATTTGCTTTTATTTGAATGCAAGAATCCACATGAGCTTTCGGACTTCACGGGGGAACTTGAATCATTGGTTGAGTTGGATTTAAAACTCTCGGGGTCCACTTTCCCTGATTCCAATAAAAGGTTAACAAATTTGACACATATATCTTTTTCTATAGGCGATAGTATAATTGAGCTTGTGCACTCTATTGGAGAACCAAAATCATTGATCAAGTTGGATTTAAAACTTCCGCAAATCTCCATTCTCCTTGCTTCCATTGAAAAGTTTACGAATTTAATGCATTTGTCTTTTTCAAGATGCATTTATCTATATGAGCTTCCAAACTCTATTGGGCAAATGGAATTATTGGTCGAATTGGATTTAAAATTCTCAAGGATCTCCTTTCTCCCTGATTCTATCGGAAACTTGAAGAGACTAAAAGTCTTAAAGGTGGCATACGCAAAGATACGCACGATACCTTGTGCTCTTGGAGGGGTGGGGACACTTGAAGAGCTTGATGCCTCGTTTTGTCCACATCTTGGGGATGAAATCCCGTGGGAAATGTGGAGCCTCACTCATTTGAGGATCTTGGACTTAGATGGCAGCCCAATCTCTACAGTGCCGAGAAGGATCAATGGTTTCTCTAGTCTTGAAACGCTTAAAATTGCAAGCCACCGGCTTTCCCCTTTGCCAAAACTTCCCTCGAGTTTGAAATTCCTTGCGGTTGTAACTGCTCAATTCCCTATTCTTCCCGACCTCTCGAGCCTAATTCATTTACATCATCTCGAAGTGCGTAAAGAACGATGTATGACACTTTGGATCCCAAAGGAGGTTACCTCACCTTGGAAGGACATGTCCATTAATCGGCTTCCATTTAGCTTATCAACCTTGAAACTTCACTCTATCCCGCAATTGCCGTATATTTATAACTTGCAAAGCTTGTCGATTCTCTCTATCAGTGAATGTTTAACGCCATGCTTGCCCAATGTTTCGCACTTGAAGAGGCTACAAGAGTTACGGCTCAATGACTTCCCCGAACTGGCAGAGATTCCAGGTTTGGGAGAGCTGGAAACACTGAAGTTTTTACACATTTCCACGTGTGATGTGATCAAACAATTGCCTAACCTGTCAAAGTAGAAAAATCTATTGCGTCTTGAGCTAAAACACTGTGCAAAGTTAAGAGCCGTCGAAAGCTTGAAAGAGTTGAATTCCTTGGACTATGCACAGATTAGAAATTGCATGTCCCTGGAAATGTTACCTGATATCCCGACATCCACCAAACTGGAGACAGATTGGATGCCGCCAGAACCTACAGAACACACCATTCGGGCGGCCAAGCGATTGCGACTTTCGTTGGACTAGTATGAAAGGTGGGCAATTATAGCCTTGTTGAAATTCTCAGGTTCCTTTTGATTACAGTGAAGAAAAACAGAAGTTTTCATATCAGCTCGCATTTGCTAACCCTGCAGAGCTGGCTTGGAATAAAGGCTAGGAAAGAGTTGGCCGCGAGTATTCAGAGTTTTGAAGCCCTGCACGTGGAATAAGAACCAAATTTGCGGCCTCGCATGTGGAATAAAGCCAAATTTGCATCACCTATTCACCACCGACATGAACTAATCCAGGTGTCCTCATGTCACTTCTTGTGCCATCTATTATATTTCTTGATGATGTTAAAGTGATGTTTGCTTTCTCATATTGAATTATCGTGATGCATGAAGTTGTTGTGTTTGAAGAATGGATAATTATGTATGGCTTTACAAGTATTCAATACCAATTTCTGTGACGTCAGGCGCATTAGCCACCACGTCATGTCTTAGTGTTTGTGGCTTTACCAATGAAAGACTAAAACTATTCCAACTTGTCATCCATCACACATTTGCTGAACAACAACAGGTACTTCTGCAATTACCAAATCCACTTATTGAATTTGTGATTCCACATGGCCAACGAGTTGAATCAGCTATTAAGGACTTATTTTACATTTAATGTTCAAAACAACACATATTGATGATTTACTTTGAAGTGATAATTTAGTTACTCAGAATTGATCGGGCTGAGATGACATGTTTACTATCAAAGCAAAAATTGTTTGTTTGAGTCCGCTAATGATTAAAGAAAATAGTAAATCATCAATGTGAAATTGATAAGCTTATGAAAAGGTCAAACTGAAAAAAAAGGAATTGCTTGCCCTGATGCGAACATATTTGCCATTTGAGCTGATGGCGAACTAGATTTAGGTGGGCCAGGCCACAAAGCCGGTGATCACCTATATGCATGATCACCCTGTTGAGTCTCATTATATTGGAAAGGTAAAATTAGTTTGCTGCGCAAAAACATATTCAAAATGTTACATGACCAGCGCCGACAAAAACAAAGGTCTTTGCAAAGAGTATTGTGAAATTGGCAGATGTCTGGAAAGTCATAAGTTTAGACCGTGGACGGTTTTATCAGAGTATGACCTTAAACTCCAAGTGCGCATGTTTTTTGTTATCCTCTCGTCCGGCAGTTCAGTATTAAGATTCTGCCTCTCCTAATCTACATAAGCGTATTTCACCTTGTATAGCACGCTCTGTTGTCTCAAACGCCAGATCATGCGTAACTGCAATCAATAACTTGCTCCAAGGGCATCTTGTCTGGGATCATGTGCAAGGTCTAGAAACTGAGTTAATAAAATCAGGCTATCTGCAAGTCTAGCAATAGAGTCCGGAAGCCCCGTATAATTGATTGTTTTGGCTGAAAAAATCACGTAACTGCTAGTATGTATTAGGGAGTGTTGTTGGTTCTCTTCTCATGATCATGAGGTCGTTTATGGACATAAATACTCGGTATTAATGTTTAGGCAGCAAAACCGTGCAAGAAGCCAGTTTTGAGACAATGCCATGAAAGCCGACGACTGTTGTCCTTTCCCTGGATAACCTAGATGTTTGCTAAAGTATCTCATCAGATTTCGATCTGGTAAGTTCCTTGCAGGCAGAAGTATTGAGTCTTGATCCTAAAGAAATCAATGTTCCATTTGTTAGGGGTCCTGTAGGAGCGACAACTTCACTCTTTACCTCTTTTATCTCAGGTATGCAGTGCATTCTTCCTAATAAGAACTTATATGTCTGACAGGGATGTCGTTAGACATTGCACTCTTCTATAAAATGATAAATGTCGGTTGGCATTCGCAATCTATTTATTAAACCCCTTTTTCTTTCACTTCTCAAGAAATTGATCACCTAACAGTTGCATCTTGCATCCAAACTGTTGGAACAGTAATTATTGATGTAAATAAGTTTCTATTTTCTATGGATTTATGCACTAATATCACGTTCTGGTTAGTTTCTTCAGTTTTGGGTTTCCAGGTCGCAAAATGGTTCTTTAGGTATTCTAGTGATGCTAATTTTGAAAAGGGTTTTGACAAGCTTTGGAGTACCGAGGCCACCCAAGGAGGATACAGTTACAAGCAAGCAATTCATTTTCCACACATGACTGCATGCTTAATTATGTTTTTTTTTTTTTTTTTTTTTGGTAAAACGCATGCTTAATCATGTTAGAGTGTCTGAATTCTATAAACTCACAAGCCATTTTGAAGATGTACTGTGCTGAGAACCTTTTTCATGAGAATGATGAGATTTCTGCAAGAATCACATCTTAGGTCCATGTGGGCATATATCTTTTGCTGGTCAACTTTATGGCGTTGTCTATGCACTCAAATGAACATAAGAGAGCTTGTTATTATTTCTACTTGCAGAGGTCAAGGTATTTAATATATTAATGGCAGCTTGGAAAACCTATTGACTACCACTACCCAAGAAAAAGTCTTTATAAAGATCTTTGTCTGAATTAATAGGGTGAAACCGTTTCTGATTATCTTGTCTGGTCCTCATTAGGAAAACAAAGGAAGGAAACAGAAAGAATGTAGAAACAGAGCACCGTACATCTTTTGTTGTTACAGCTAAGAGAATGACTTGCATTTTGATGATAAGGAAAGTAGTCCGTGCAGTGACACCATCGTTAAGTATATCAGCTTTTCTTGAAAATGATTGTTGGTGTCTACTTGAAACTAAATGTTTTCTGCATCTATTTCCACAATTAAATTATGACATGATGCTCTTAGTCTTCACTTCCCTGCTTCCTTAGATTGTGTCGTGAAGCCAACTGAATTGTGTACATCTGTGCTTTGATAACTTTCAGGCCAAAGCTGGAGCTGGCTCTGCAACTCTCTCAACCGTGTGTCCTTTTTTTGGCCCTTGAGTTGTAGTCTGATCTCTTTCATGAACAGGAAATCTGATGGCTCTTTGATATGCGAACTCTTTCACAAGCTCAAATAATGTGAAAATGAAATAGCAGGCATATGCCACTGTGAAGTTTGCTGACGTGTTGGCATTGTCAGTGTGCACTTTGCTTCTCAGGTTTGGTGCCTTAAAAAAACTTACCGAGATCCTATCCTTTTACTTCTCTCGAATACAAACTAAAATGACCAATGATTTTCTTTATTGTTATCCCTATTTTTTCAGGGGAAAGAGCTTCCATTCTTTGCATCTAAAGTCGCCTTGGCCGTACTGGGGCCAAGGAGGTTCTTCTCATTGGCTTGCTGGATGAGTACGAAATATCTAGAGTTTTAATAATCTAGAAATTTTTTAGGTTTGCTTTGATTACATCAAAGAAAGATTAAGTTTTCTAATTTCAGCCATTGTTTGTTAACCTGTAGAGATGGCTTTAAAAGGGCAAAGAAAGAGCTAGCGGCCAGCATTCAGAAGGGCATTTCATTAATCAAGAAGTGAGCAGGTTAAGGACGTGGCTTTTACCAAGGAAAAAGACGTCTCTGCTTTCATAGTTTCTGGCTATTTTCTACTCAAAATTGGTGACTTAGGAATAAGTGGTTCAAACCAAACAAGATATCCAAGTTTATTTTGCCTACGTGGCATAGAAAACACAAAGGTTTTTCTTTTCTCGCATGCAGTGTACTCAAATGTTGGTCTGTGTAATAACATGGTGGACTGATGTTGGTGTATATCATTGTACTATGTCCATCTTTCTCGTGTTTCCAACTTTGAGACGCACCCGTAATGTCGCCTCCAAGTAGCACTATCAGTTGTGCAATACTGCAGTAAGCAAATGGTAGACAGAGGGTGCTGCGCTGGGCTTGCAGTTCAAGAGACTCGATCGCAGCTTCTTGTGGCTTTATCCAGAAGCTGTGACGGACAAATGAGCAAGAGAGCCATCATAGAGGCTCTTCTTCGGTGTCGGGCAGGGGGAAGTATGAGAATTTTTCAATCTGTAGATGAGTCTATCGCCAGCAGCAATTCTTTTTTCTTTTTTTTTTGGTCAGTTCCAGCAGCAATTCTCTCGCCAAGTTTTTACACCCATGGAGAGGACAACTCGCATCCGTAACGACTTGCTAAGAGAGTAGACCCGGTTTAACCGGTTTCGAAATCAGTTTCTTTGGTAAACTCGGTTTTGAACCGGTTTCGAAATCGGTTCTCAGGTAAACTCAATCCAAACCCCATAATGACGTCCTTTTCTCTTCTCTCTCTCTCTCTCTCTCTCTCTCTCTCTCGGATTGCGGCCTCGCCTATGTCGGTCGGCCATCAACCAACCCACTACTACTCTCTATTTTCGTTTTCGATTTCTTCATCGAATGTCACGATTTTGGTGTGCTGCGATTTCGGTTTGTTCGTTTCTGATTTCTTCGGTGGCTTGTTATCGCCATTTGATGGCTGTGAGTCATGACGACCCCTTACCCACCGCCCCTTTCTTTCTTCTTTTGTTTTTGAACTGCCCTCAATTTGATGTCTCACTTCAAGCTTGATTCTGTTGCAAGTCTCGTTTGCAACGTACGATGGCACCAGCCACCACTACGTCAAGAGCTCAAGGCGTTCCTGAGTTTCAGAGGACCGATGCTCGGACAACTTTTACTGGTTGCTTCCACAGTGCAATGGTGGAGAAAGAAATCCGTGTCAAAGACCACGAAGAGGTCCGAATTGGTCAGAAGATTGGTGGAAATTGACACTGACATCCATAAGGATTCTCTTACAATGCGTTGTTTGCGCATACGGTAGATTGCACCTCAAAGTCAGACAGGAGAGCGTCACTATGGTTTTGAGCTTGACACATCCGCCTCCAAGTTGAATTTTGGATCTGGAGACGGATGATGCCAAACTTAAAATCAAATTAACGAAAAGGTAAGTTTTGTTTTTCAGCAACTTTTTCGAATTATTTAATTTCAACATAATAGGCTAAAATTTCATCAATCATGTTATACATATAAAGTTAACAATGATCTCTGCACTTTTGGCTCTTATATAATCTAGTCTTCCTTGGAACGAGAAGAAAGGGAAGGGGCCATTTGGTTTGTTGAAATTCTTCGTTTCTTGTTTCGGTGAGAATAAAAATGAGTCCTTTGTTTCCTTGTGAAGGTGTTTAGTCTATGAATAGACAGAAAAACCAACGCTGAGTGAACACTTTAAACATGCTTGGGTTGTCTTTGATTTAATTTATTTGCGATTGAAGAAGAATTCCTGATATTGATGACTACTTGCTTGGTTTATTGCTTTCTATGTTGCGCACTCATCTTCATTCTCTGCTGTTGTTGACAGTAAAAAAAAAGCAGTACGAGCACTCTGTGTGGGTATTGGTAATGACTTAACACTTGAAGAATTAGCCTGTTTGCCAAAGCTTAGGTTTCTTGAAGGGGGAAGAATTAATTCCATAGGCAACTTTAAAAATCTTCTTCGTACTTTGAGATGGCTTGCTTGGCATCATTGCCTGCAGCATCTCTTAGCGATGAAATCTTCACCCGGTGTATTTGGTCGTGCTTGACTTTTCGCAAAGCAACATGACCGTGAGGTGGATAGAGGCAAATTGAGGTATGGACACACCTCGCTCATGTTTGCTTCAAATTCTATCAATTGACCTTTGCTAGCTAGTTGTATGGTACTGTATTTTCATACTTTTCGTCAGAATGTAATCGGCCTTTTCTTTTTCACTGCAGATGGTGAAAAAGTTGAAAGTTCTAAATTTTACGTGGTGCAGAGTGTTAACCAAGACAACTGATTTTTCTGAGTTTAGCAATTTGGAGAAATTGATTTTCACTTGGTGTGTGAAATTATCAGCGGTTGATAGCCCAATCAATAAGCTAAAACTGCTAAGTAACTTGAATATCGAGGGAGGCATTTCCCTCCAAGTGTTGTATGAAGAAATCAGTTCTCTAGTATACTTGTTAGAGATCATTTCCCTCCAAGTGTTGTATGAACAGACAAACTGTTCAAGCTTCGTGAGACACTAGGAAATCTAAAATCTTTGACGAAATTTGATTCTAGTAGCAGCCAAGTTCCTCACTTTATTGGAAGGTTAATGGATCTCATGCATTTGCGTTTGCTTGCATGCCCATATAAGCTTTCGAACTCTATTGGGGAACTAGAATCATTGGTCAATTGGATTAAATCCAATTCTATTGGAAATCTGACGAGACTCAAAGGTCATTAGGGTGCCATGCACAAAGATTCACATGATACCTTGTGCTTTTTGGGGGGTGGAGACACTTGAAATGCTCAATGCCTTGTTTTGTTACTATCTCATGCATGAAATCCCATGGTAAATGTGGAGGCTGAGCCTTCTGAGGATCTTGGACTTAGATGGGGCCCCAATCTCTACCGTGTTATCATAGGTCAGTGGTTTCTCTCTAGTCTGCAAATGCTTAAAATTACAAGCCAAAGAGCTTCCCTCAAATTTGAAATGTCTACTGGTTGAAGTTGTTGGATTTCCCGTTCTTCCCAACCTGTCAAGCCTAGTTCAAAGTGTGTGGAAGACATCCAACTATTGCATTTTGGTGTGTAACGTTATTTCACCTTGGAAGGACAGGCAGTCCATCCATTGGCTTCCATGTATCTTATCAACCTCGAAACTTGTCTGGATCCTGCAATTGCTAGATTTTTGCAACTTCAAAAGCTTGTCGGTCCTCTCTATCAGCAGATGGCCATTGCCACACATGCCCATCCTTATATACTTGGAGAGTTTAAGGGAATTTGAGATATTGTGGTGCAAATTCGTGGAGAGCACATGTAATCTATCTTGCTTGAAGAGACTACAAAAATTACAGCTCACTGACTTACCCAAACTGGCAGAGATTCCAGGTTTGGGGGAACTGGAATTACTGGAGTTTCTACACATTTCCAGGTATAATGCAATCAAACGATTGCCTAACTGTCAAAGTCCAAAATCTGCAGCATCCCCAGCTAGATGGCTGTGAAAAGATGATAGCTGTGAAAGGCTTGAAAAGAGTTGAATTTATTGAAGAAGGTGGAAATCGCACATTGCATACCCCTGAAAAGTTTGCTCGATGTGCCGGCTGGCAATTGCGATTTGCAGCATTGTAGGACAAATAAGCCTGAAGTAGAATGCATCATCTTCAAAATGCAGGGACTTCCAATGAAAGCACATCATCTACGGATTGAGCTCGTGCTTTATAAGGTGAGTGGCTTTGAACTCCTAGATTTTCCCAGCATTCAAAGTGTGCCTTGGTCGTACTGGGGCTGAAGAGGTTACGTTTTTCCCCTTGGCCAGTTGGACGAGCACAAAAGGTGTGGAAGTGTAGCCTGGTCAAAATCTGCAGGTGCGTTCTGATTACATCAAAGTAAAACAGAGGTTTTCATTTCGGCTTTTGTTTGCTAACCTGTTGAACTGACCTGGAAAAGAGGCAAAGAAAGAGTTGGCAGCAGGTATTCAGAAGGGCATTTCGCTCATCAAAAAGTGAACGTGCGGATTGAAGTCAGAGATGTGGATTTTTCGCGAGAAAAAAGATGTACTCTACATAAGTTTCTACTCATCTCTCTACTCAATATTGGTTCCTTGCGCAAATGGGTAAGTCGTTCATCACTGGAACTGGGAAGATATAAAAGTTTCCTTTCGCATAGTCCACGTAAAAAAAGCACACAAGCAGTTTTTCTTTTCCTGCGCGCGACGTTCTGAAATGGTCATTCGTGTAATTGACAGATGTTTGTGCATCATTCTACTCTGTATCTCGGCCGTGTTCATGTTCGCATCTCCTGACTTTCTGATGCACCTGTAGAGTCTCCTCCAAGTGACCCTATCCTGTGTGACGCTGCAACAAGCAAATGGTAGACAGAAGGGGCCGAGTGAAGGCCGTAGTACTTCAGTGTTGGCAAGCATTGAAATTCAAGGGTTTTAACAGTCTTCTTCCAGACGATTTGATCGAATAATTAGAGAGGCGGCAGAGCTATTCTTACAGTGACTGCCTGAAATCAGATACAAGCAGGGCTTCTAGGGATAACCTGGGATTTGCTTTCACGGGGGGCTTAATCCGAGTTGGTGCGTGCTCGTCCAGCCCAGTAGGACAAAAGACTGGTTTCTTGGGGCATAAGGCTCGGGTGTCAATTGGATTATCTTATGCGGATTCAAATGTGATAAAGGACTCAATCAATCGCTCCAAATCAGCCGTTGACATCTTTAGGAGATAATTGAATAGTTCAAATTTGGAAATCTCAATCGAACTTAAGACAAATTAGGGGTATGGTTTGATCCCGTTATTCCGTTTTACTTTAGATACAAGAGAGGAAGTGTGTGTAGCTTTAAGACCCTCCCGGTGATTGTATTTTCTTCACTTCTTGGCCCTTTTTTGTCCTTTTCTTTTGTGTTAATGAAATGGGCTGAAGCCGAAGAAATCAATGGGAGATAATTACGTGATGCAGTAAAGTCGTTGCATTACCTTGAGTAAATTGGCGAGTTTTGAGGCATGGAGTAATACCCATTTTGCTGCCTCGCACATGATACTAGGGATGGATCTAAGCGTCCTTGCCTACAATTACAGAAATAGTTGGAGAAAATTTATAATATGTAACTTACCAATCAAAGATGTAATTAAAGAAAGTTTTCTCAAATCATAGAAAAGAAATGAGCTTATCTTGTACTATCTTGAATCTCTTTTTTGGATAAATAAAACAGTTGTAACTAGATCACTTCGAAATGACATGTACTCCAAGTAAGAAGCTATTATTTCCAGCAATTAAATGATATAAAGTTTGTCCGGCAAAATATAAATAACTGATTAAAGTGGGCTTAGGTCATGGGCGGCAGCAAAAGTCTCTTGTCCTCTTCATCTCTCTTTCCTTGATATTTTATGAATGCCTCCCCTAGTTCCTCATAATTGAGTTGAATTGATAAAAATAAATAAATAAATGAACCATCTTTGTGCTCTCGAACTTCATTTCCGGCCCGTCGAGAAGAGCTTGCTCCAGGAAGGCACTTAACCGCCCTAGAGAATGCCTGAATAATGTCACCTTCGATTAATGGGTAAATGACCAATATTTTCCTGCATCCGTAGCTCAAGAATATTTCCTCCGATCATTCCTTTAATTAGTGGGTTACATACCGTAGACATCATCTATATGAAAATTTGACTAAGAATATGTGATATCCATATTTGCTACCCATCAATTGAAAGGCTACTCAAAGGAAAATTTCTCTAACCAATGATGGAGGAGCACATTACCTTGAGTAAATTGGTGAGTTTTGAGGCATGGAGTAATGCCCAATTTGCTGCCTCGCACATGGTGCTAGGGATGGATCTAAGCGTCCTTGCCTACAATTACAGAAATAGTTTGGAGAAAGTTTATAATATGTAACTTACCAATCAAAGGTGTAATTGAAGAAAGTTTTCTCAAATCACAGACAAAAGAAAATATGAGCTTATCTTGTAATATCTTGAATCTCTTTTTTGGATAAATAAAACAGTTGTAACTAGATCACTTCGAAATGACTTGTACATCAAGTAAAAAGCTCTTATTTCCAGCAA
This sequence comes from Eucalyptus fibrosa, assembly GCA_017140475.1. NCBI lineage: Eukaryota > Viridiplantae > Streptophyta > Magnoliopsida > Myrtales > Myrtaceae > Eucalyptus > Eucalyptus fibrosa. The sequence continues at coordinate 24,329,136 of CM029512.1, forward strand.
CTAAATGATATAAAGTTTGTCCAGCAAAATATAAATAACTGATTAAAGTGGGCTTAGGTCACTAACCAAAAAAAAAAAAAAAAAATGGTGGGCTTAGGTCATGGGCGGCAGCAAAAGTCTCTTGTCCTCTTCATCTCTCTTTCCTCTCTTATCTTTTATGAATGCCTCCCCTAGTTCCTCACAATTGAGTTGAATTGACAAAAATAAATAAATAAATAAATAAAAAATAAATGTGAAAGTACACTAAAGGTAGAGTCGTCCATCTGTCTCCCCCTCTCGCCTTCGCTTCAATCTCTCTCTCTCTCTCTCTCTCTCTCTCATAAAATATCTTGAGGATGGATGATTGAAACTTCTGCAAATGGACATGCAGTGCACGTAGTTTCCAGGCAATGAATCATGCTAAAAGATCTTGAGGATGGATGATTGAACTTCTGCAAATGGACATGCAGTGCACGTAATTTCCAGGCAATGAATCATGCTAAACTTTGCAACTAACTAAATGAGAATTTTTAATTTAATCTTTCATTTATTTTCTTCTATTTCTTTCCATTTCTAAGGCACTCGGGAAAAAGCCATTTGCGGGGGCACTTATCGCATCTGCGAGGATTTTGACGATTTGGGCGATCAGAAACCAACACGGAAGGGAGCCATGCATGTGTCTCCCCCTTTGATTTTTTCCAACACGTCACTTCAAGTTGTACCCGCGAATTATGAAGAGAACCTCTCTCTAATTTTACACTTTTGTATGAAGGATCTTGAATGTGGACGACAGAGACTTCTATAAATGTACAGGCTAGTGAGGCTAGTGCATTTAGTTTTCATGCAATTTACTCATGCTAAATTTTCCAACTAATTAAGTGACATTTGCATCTATGTATAGCCATTCCTTAGCTATAGTATTTAGGTAGGGAGGAGTCCCTCTCACTTGGCTCAGGTTATAAGTTAAAAAGATGCCATTTGGATGACACGTTTTTTTCTAATTCAATTTTTCATTTATAGTTTTCTTTTTTCTGAATTTATAAGGTATTTCGGAATCCATTTGAGATGACACTTATTGCATCATAAGCTTGTTACAATTTTGACGATTGCCCCATTGGAAATAGCATACCAAGCAATGAATCATGGGGTCGATCACACAGGCTATTCGGTACAAAGCTAGCATAATAAGTTGCTTGTCCACAAGAACTTCCCATTCCGGCTTGTGATTTGTGTCTCTGTGGTAGAGTTGGGCGTGCATCTTGTGCAAATCTCTTTTTTTAATATATTTCTTTGAAATTAGATATTAGTAGAGAAATAGTTCAATTGATTGAAATTAAATAAGTATATAATTCAAGAAGGATGGTTCGATTGTTTGGATGGGACGAGGTGAAGCCTCGAGTGGGCTTCTTGACCAAAATACCAGAGTCGTCGTGCCATAGGCTTTCACCTTCCTTGCGCTTACATGGGGCTTTTGCAAGGAGTTGATTGGAAGCATAATTTGTTCATTATTTGGACATGGCTTGATTATAGCGACCCACTGTCTATCTTTTCTATCTACATGAAGAGACAAATACGCACATAAAATATACAGTTCTAGTGGTTGAGTCCACTTCATCTCGACTAAAGTCAACTATTATTAATTTTTTTATGCCTTGCATTTCAGGTCTCTTTTTGGAGTATTAATGTTCTTCTAGCGGGATTCGGAAGCCTTGGATGCAATGTGGTGTCCCCACTGAAATTGCTAGTTTTTTCTTAAACTTCAGTCTTACGTTTTAATGAAATGTGTAAGAATTGTGCCATGCTTTGAATGGATCCAACCTGTGCCATCTCTCGAATAGATCCAATTTTATATTTCTTTGAGAGGGATAAAAATTCGATTTGGACTTATAGGAAGCTCCATTCGGCTGATGCTGGTGATATTATTTGTTTTGATAACAGCTTGATTTCCTTGCACAATGTTACAAGAGATAAGTGTATTAGAAGTCCTAAAACTTGTCACAAAAATTCACTTGAGTCCTAAAACTTTCAAAACGTGCAATTAAGTTCTAAAACTTGTCGCGAAGGTGCATTCGAGTTCTAAAACTTTCAAAAAGTACAATTATATCCAAAAACTTATCATAAAAGTGTAATCGAGTTTTAAAACTTTTAAAAAATACTATCAAATGAAGGATTTGATTTGATTAATTTGATAAGTTTTAGAACTTGATTGTATTTTCTGAAAATTTTTATTACTCAATTATACTTCCGTAATAAGCCTTAGGACTTAATTGTACTTTTTAAAAGTTTTAAGACTAAATTACACTTCATTAACAAATTATGGGACTTTCAATGCACTTATCCCATGTTAAAATGTTTTGCACTAATTTGAGCTTGTGAGACTTATCTATCAATGTAATAAATTTGATATATGTAATGGTGGAAGAGAGACATACACGATACCCAATATTCCCAAACAGTTAAACAGACTTTTTGGCACAAAGCCAGCTTTGTGATCACCCCACCACCCCCAAAGCGCTTTGAGGGAGGGCCAACAAACCTCTCTGCTCATGCATTGCTAGCGCCACCATCCACACCACTGCACGAGGGTTGTCCTACCCTTACACAATGCGGCAGTGGCGGCCCAAAAACCATGCGATGTACGCAAGGAAGATGAAGATCTTTGTCTCCGACACTGCGGGTGAGGGTTAGCAATCCTCTCACCGATTCCTCCCCCTTCGATACATGGACTCTATGGGTTACGATATGGTCATTGTTGGTGCTACACCGATGCCACCCATCTTCAAAAAAAGAGAAAGGTCATATTATATATTCCATTAGCTAAATTGGAAGAAGATAACTAAGGAATTCGACTACATCAATTTGACAAATTTCAGTATCTGATTGCACTATCTGAAATTTCATAACTTGATCACATGTTTGCAATAAATTTTAAGATTATAGATGCACTTATGTTTAAATAAAATTTGAGGGTTGAGTCTAACAGACCCACCCCTAAAAAAAAAAAAAAAAAAAAAAAAAAACTCAAAAGTGCCTAAACACCCTTTGTAAGAAAAGGAGTGTCGATCGATTTTTGTCATTTTTTGTTCTTTTAAAAATTTTTGAGATATGATGTAGAGGTGGATACTATTATAGTAATTATCTTTAGGTGTCTTTCAAAAAATAGCAAACTTTAGAAAACTGAATTAAGAATTTAAAAATACTTTTTGTCCCCTTATTTTACTCAAAAATAGTGTTAATAGAGTATAATCAAAGAATTTTTTTTCTTCACTTTCATTCTCCTAATTATTCAACAGCCATCAATGAATTAAAGATATTATTAGTTATTTTTATAGAATTATATGTTTCACATTTACTTACCCTTGATAATTTTTTTTTCTATTTTCAGCAATTGGTATACTCTTAGATATAATTTTAAAATTAAATTATTATCTGTACTTATTCCATTTTGATTGAGTATTCTGTTGTAGTTAATTTCTTATTTTTCCGTAGTTTTTGCTAATATATTGAGTAGACTTCCTTTGAATTAAGGACATTTTGTGAAACTTCGTTCCTGCCGCGAGATGTAGTGGGTCCCGCACATATAGGTATTTTCCTTACATGGCTTTTGTGGGGGTTGTATTTGTAATTTTGCATTCTCGTTTGTCTATTCCGGTACGTGGGGCCCACTTGTGTGCAACCGGCAACCGATGGGCTCCACATCTCTCTCCCGACGGACGAGTTACAGAAATGGAAAGGGAAGCCAATTTGTTAAAAAGGGAAATGTAAGCTGTTATGGTACAGAAGGCAAGTAAAGATATTTTTTAAAAGAAAAATAAAATAATACAAAATGTAATCGAAGTGTAATATTAGAATAAAATTAAAATATTCTTAAAAAAAGAAAAGAGTAAAAAGAGAAGAAAACAGAAAAGGAAAAAAAAAAGAAGAATTTCATTATTAAAAAAAGAAATGAGAATTTTACTTTGGATATGTATCACTAAAAATTCCTTGATGGCCATGCTAGATGAAGTTCTTTAAGGAAAGTTGGGATTTATGATTGTGGACCTGTGGCTACTTCAAGGTGATGATGAGTCACGCATGAAGCATGGGTCAATGGAGATGGTATGGTGCATAATGTGGATGTGTAGGTGCCTTTCAATCTCAATTTCAATGCAATTTAGATTTTCTCACCGGACATTTCTTGAAATTAAAGATAATCTATTTTTTCTAACTTACCTATTTTCCACATATATCAAACAATTGAGCCAGTTATTAAACACCAATTTGAATTCTAATAAAATGTTGAAGATGAGTCTTTTCACCAAGTGTTGTAGAAATCCACCATGTCTTTTTTATTATCCACTTTTTGCTTGTAATTTGATCTAGGTTTCTTGTTAATATTTTGTCCTAATGTCCATTCACTGCTTGTACCAAGGTCCTACCGAATTGATTGTCCACATTCAAAACTCTTTGACGACGAAATAGTGTCTTGTAATTTGTTCACCTTCTATAATTTAGAGGTCCATCAAAACATTTGACGTTTTCTCAACATAATCCTTCAAATGTAGATATCATTAACCTTTGATTATTTTATCATCATTATAATAGTCGCTGGAAAATTCATAACACAACCATGTTGAATAATTTTTTGAGGAGTGATCCTACATAATTGACTCAAGTGCTCTTTTGGAGCTTGAGAACTTGTGGAATCAATTATGAAGCCTACAGACAATTCAAAAACATTGCTAGAGATGTGAAACATTTACATACAATGAGAATGCAAATTCATTGTATTTGCTTGTCCCCACAATTTCCTGTCTTTCTCAACTTGACATCCAAGCAACTAAGAAGCCTCGAAAAAACTCGTCCCCATTGCATAGTCTCCTGTCCTCTTCATGTCTCTTTCTTCTTTTATCTCCTACACATGCTTCATGCATTTACTCACAATTGAGTTGAAATGTCAGGGAAAAAATACAGTTGTGGAAAAACACGAAAGATATAAAGTCATGAACGTGTCTATCCTGCTTTTGCCAACATTTAATGGAGTCAAGCCACGCTTTTTCAGTTTTCTTGCGTTTACATGGGGATTTCACGGGGAGTTAAGCGGAAGCTTCATGTGATCAATACATGGACATGGCCTGAAAATAGCGACCTTGTTCCACGTGTTCTCACATTCCTTGCGCTTGTCGGCGTGTAAATTCGTCCTCACAGCTCATATGCTATTTTTGTTGCTGATCTACACGTTTATTCTGCAGCTGTGGAAGGATAGGCCAAATCAAGAAAAGAGATGAACCTGTCAATAGCAGAGTTCTTCTCAGTGGGAGAGACTGATGTAGGATGGGAACCAAACTAGAATTTTTATTTTGATATCCCCTATTTATTATTATCTTATAAGAATATTAGGTATCCACTACACTAGTTCTCGTTTTAGACTCTTATAAGTAAAATTACACCAAATGTCCTGTATATTTGGCCGAGTATGCGGTCAAACCTAAATTTTGAATTTATGTAATCAAGTTTTAAATATTTTTTTGTTGAGTGCAATTTAATCCTTCTAGTAAGCTCACGACTAGATTTGATAACATGGATTTCAAAATTTGACTTGGTGTTCTATAGTTTGTTTCTGCATACATGGCTCTGATATGGTACTAATGTGACATCACATCACGAAAAATTAAAAATTTAAAAAGTTAAGAAAGACCAAAGAAATTTTAAAAAATGGAGAAAAAGAAAAATGAAAGTCGTGGAAAATGGAACCTTAGGTGACGGTTGTTTGAGGGTTGGGAGACGGCGGAACTACCCCCACTTCGTCGCTTTCTCTATTCTCCTTATAGTGCCGATGGCAAAGCCCGCACTTCCTTTTCTTCGTCCCTCATTCTTCTATTCATTTTAGTTGGCACAGATAGCTTGATTTTTTGAATGTTATGTTGATTCAACGAGCTTTGGAAAATGAGAGATCAATCGAAGGGAGTAATCATGAGCTGGGCTTGTTCCTCTGAAAATTTTAATCATCATTTTTTCCCCTTACAAACATATCAATTTTTATTGGAAAATGGATAGAGCTTAAAGTGAATCAAATTATATGCACGCACGACATATAAAAAATATGCTGTATGTTGTTTGGTGTTAGTATCGAGTATGAGTACTGATTATTTATGAGAATCCAACCAATTTAATGATTTGTTTGTATTGTTAGGGTTAAAACTATCACCTAGAGGAGGTGAATAGATGATTATAAACCATTATGCCAAATTAAAAACAACAAAGTTCAATATCATGAAAAAACAAAGTCTGAAGTAAGACTTCTTAGTGATCAAATATTCGATAACATCTGCTGAAGAACTATGCAGTGATCAAATCTTTACTACATGTAATAAACATAACAAACGAGTGACTAAAGGATAGAGAAAATTGCACATAACAATTATAGTGGTTCGGCTTATGATAAGCCTACGTCTACTCTCTCATGTTGACAGCTTATTAGTTGGATTTCACTAGCAAATCAATTAAAGGTTACAGTCAAATTGTGCCATCTATATCTAAGTACTTCTACCTAGATCTGTCAAATGGGTGGGTCGGGTTGGGTCGAAAATGGTCCAATCCATATTTACTCATTTAACATGTTTTGAACCATATTCATGTAATGTAAATTTAGTCACTAATATCTGACTCAACTCATACTCTACCCGACTCGTATTGATAAAACTCATTAATATTCTAGGAAAACCCATACCTACTTTAAGCTCTATGCTAATTAGATAAAAACTTCAAATCAAAATAAAAAAGCAAATTAAACAATTTAAAAATAGTAAATAAAATAAAAAATGTAAAAAGCCTATGAATGATAACTTTCACACAAAGACTAACTCAATTATCTCTATGGGTCAAGGATAATCAAATCATCAATCACCCATAGTCTGAAACAATCAGAATCGACCCCATACAAGACAAGAAACAGAGTGTCCTCTAGAGAGAGAGAGAGACAAGAACAACATAGAGATATCAAGAAAGTGAGAAGCTCAGTCGATCCCACTCACCAATTCTAGGGACTTGCGGTAGGTGCAGGAAGCGAGGTTGTCGATCCTCCAATGGGCGAGCCGGGGAATGGTGTCGACTCGGTAGGCGGAGCCCCAGAAACCGATTGCATCCTACTTAACTAACAACACCACACGGCCAAAAGAAAACTTCAACAAAGGACGACACGAACATCGAAAAATATTATCAAACAAAAATTGTCAAGCAGAGCAAGAGAGAACAGTAGTAGCAAATCACTCAAAGCCTATCCGTCGATCCAGTGATTCAATCGCGTGAAACGAAGCACGCGTCAACAAGGCTAATGGCCTTGTCAAAAAAAAAAAAAAAAAAAAAAAAAAAAAAAAAAAAAACAAGGCTAATGGCAGGAGAAACCTGCGAAGGTAGAAGGGTACGGTATGGACTCACGCTATCGAGGAGTGCAATCGGGAGCTGGATTTTCATAGGGTAAGGTTGAAGCTCGTCGACCATGGGGGATCAGTGGAGCCGGCTTGGAGGCGAGCGGTAGAGGCGAGCCGCAAAGGTTGCTCAGAGGCAAGCCGCTGAGGCAAGTGGCGGAAGCAGATGACAAAGGGTTGCGGTTGAGTAGCCAAGAAAGTTTTGTGTTTTTTAGGCTACCCACTTAATTCGAAAATTGGTCAAACATTTTAACCCATTTTCGACCCATATGAATTCAGCTTAAAATCTTTTGAACCCATTTTAAGTAAGCTTTTATATCTTTATAACTCACACGAAACCCATTAGTACAAAATATAATTAAAAAGTGCATTATGGACCCATTTTGCCATCCTTATTCTACCTAAAGTTGGTGTTTGCTTACCTAAATTAATAGGAATCACTATCTTACACCAAAGCACACACTTCTGATACTGTTCACACTTCTCATTTCTTTGAACTTTGGAATTTTAGAATTAGTTCTCTCTTCTTCCTTCAGCATGACGACTTCCTTTAATACTCTTCAATATCCAAGTTGACTGTTGGACAGAAACTCTAAGAATCATTCATCAATTCAACCTGTTAGACCTGAATAATATGGAAGATCTAATTGCTCTAAGAATGCCAAGAATAAAGTCTCCCTTTGATTTTGTTGCGCATGTAATAAATTGGGTTTCCATAAGTTGAGTTCTTGGTATGTAAAGTCTATCTTGTCTCAAAATGATTGCCACATATACTACGAATCTCTAATCAGAAAAGATTATCGCGATATTAATCTCTCCTGGAAAATCAATAAATAAAACAAAAAATCCTTACCAATTTCCTTGCGCGGAGATTCAAGATCTTCTTGTAACATCTTACAATAATCCTTGTACAACTCATATGTCGTTCCTTATTATCAAGATCAAGATAGATCTCTAGCGAGACTCTAATATGATGGATACGAGTTTATTAATTTGTTCTGATAATGTTACTTAGAAATGTTATCATCAGAATTATAAAACACTTGAGGAAGGTTTTGTCAATCTTCAAAACACATTTGGAAGTTTTCTTCAACATGTGGAACCTCCGTTAATAATCTCTGTGTTATCAGGATGCCCTTTTTCATAGTTAAAAAAGTTGATAAATGGGACAACCCACCGGAAAATTTTATGTGCTTGACCCCAAAGGCAGGTTCATTTTTTTTTTTTTTTTGAACAAAAGGCAGGTTCATTGTTATTTACTTATTTTAGGACAAGCAAAGGTACCTTCCGATCCAGTTTCTAAAAAGTTGTTCGCCATTTTTAAGAAACTTCATGCCTTCCTTCAAATTTTTTTTTTTTGGGAAATACTTATCTAACGGTGCTATTATTTCTTCAAAGTAGTGGCGCATTCTCGGCCACAAATTGCTGACAGACTTATAAGGAGAACATTCTTTTCATTCCTTCTTGAATATTTTGGAAAGTCAACCTGCAAGATTAGCCAATGCGATTGAATATTTTTTTAGTTTGTCAGTTCCATTGTTGAACATTATTCAAGCCAGTTTGATCTAGATTTGGACCAATTCAAGTCTTAGTGATCATCGGACATGACTAAGGGCAAGTTCTTGATTGAATTGGCTAAACCAAATTTTGAAACATTGATTGTAATCAAGTGTAGAACTTCATGAAGCAATCTCTTATATTTTATGACGTTAAGACATTTTGTCTTCTCGAAGTGCAAGATATTTTAAGATGCAATTCTTTCTAATTTTATGAATTCTAACTTTTTTAGTCTAACCAAATGTGGAATATTCTAAAATGTGACTCACATTTTACGATATGAGATGTCATAATGAAAATTTTAAAGAACAATATGTGCCATATTTCTGCCAAAATCATAACAAATTGAATTTATTAATTTTATACATGTCTACAACCAGCAACATTGTAAGATAACAAAGATGGTTTTTGGTTTGTTTTTTTTTTTTTTTTTTTTTTTTTTTTTTTTTTTTTGGGCATATGGCTGAGTTGCATCTCACGGAGAAGCTTCATAGAAAGGGTTCAATGGAGTTACTTTAGTTAGACAACGGAGAAGTCTTTTGTTTTTACTCTTCGAATGATCAAATGTATCAAGGAGCAGTGTGGAAAGTGGTCATTCACTAGAAGGCCACATCTTTCATTTTTCTTCTCAAAAGAAAGTATTGGAAGAAATGAGAAAAATGATGAGACTAGCTTGAAAAATCTTCTTGTAATACAGTCAGCAATCTGTGGCCAAGAGTGCACCGTTATTTTGAAAGGATAACATTACCGTTACATAAGCATTGCCCTTTTCTTTAACTATTGCTTTGTTTTTTTCTTTTCGCTCTTTTCAATTGCATTATTGTCCTTTTAGTTCTCATTCTCGGATTTTGACCCCTCGCCATCTCCCTCTCTCTCGCTAGTCTTCAGCTGCGCCTCTGATGTCTCTCCAGTCTTGCCTAAGTCGCCGTCTCGTCTCCTTTCTCCCTCGATCTCGCAGGTCGCGCCCTTGCCTTGCTTGATCGGCCTTCAATCAGCCCACTAGGTACTCTCTTGTCTCGTTTTCAATTTCTTGGTCCAATGTTTCGATTTTGGGGTGCTGTATTTTCGATTTCTTTCAGAGTTTGCCATCACCAATTGATAGCTGTAAATCCTGGCTAATCATAACTACCGCCTGTATTTTTTTTTTCTTTTGTTTTTAAACCTTCCCCGATTGATATCCTGCCTAAAGCAAGCTCATTGACAATTTTCATTCAGCTAGATCCTGTCTCAAGTCTTGTTTGCAACGTGTGATGGCTCTAGCCACTAACGCCTCAGGAATAGAGCTTGAGGTATTCCTGAGTTTCAGGGGACCGGCTACAAGAGATAACTTTACTAGTTGCCTCTATTATGACATGGTGGAGAAAGGAATCCGTGTCTTCAAAGACGATAAAGAGCTCTTGATCGGTCAAAAGATTGAGGGAGGGCTTTTGAGAGCCCTCAACAACTCTCAAATCTATATCCCCATCTTCTCCAGGGGCTTTGCTTCCAGTCCATGGTGTCTTCGTGAGGTTGCGCATATGGTAGATTGCACTTCAAAATCAGAAGGGAAAAAGGAGATCCTCCCTATCTTCTTTGACGTGGAGATAGATGATGTAAAACTTAAAACCAAATTGTACAAAGCTGCCCTCTCCGAGCATGAGAAGAAGTACGACTCACATGAAGTAAAACGCTGGGGAGATGCTCTCGTTGAGGTTCCGACAAGAGTAGGTTGGAAGCTTGAAGGAAAAGGGTAAACTTTTCACAACTTTTTTTTTTAGCTATATTTTTAATATAACATGTGAAGTATTTATTTTTGTAAGGTATAACTTAATTAGTCAAGTTATACATTTAAGGATATATGTCGACTTTTATATCATATCCAATCTACTCTTCAAGTTATTAATTTCTCTATAATTGATATGTAAGTTGAAAGAAGGTTCATGCGTATGCTATGTCATGGTCACGTTGTTGAATGTTGAGTTAGCATCTTGTTTGGTTGTCAAAGACCGCAAAACAAATTTAAATAGCAAAATAAATAATTTTCAACAAATTAGGAGAAAGAAAACGGAAGCAACAAACAGACAAATATTAATGCTTATTCGTTGGAGATCAAACATCCTGATTTTGTACTACTAGCATATGAATGTTTGATCAATGTCCAAATGTTGCCAGCACATTAAATTATTAGTTTCATGAAGAAAAAGGAAACTCAGGTCTAGTCACATCTTCTCTACTATTATTAAGGGAACTATATAGACTGCTGTGGTGGTGAATTTTATCTACAAAATATGACGGCTCTCCCTAGCGTTTTGATGGTGCTTCTTGCGAAAAAAAAAAAAAAAAAGACTCGCGAAACATTAACATCACGTTTAGTTGCAGTAACAGCCATAGGTTTCATAATTTTGGTTTTAGGAGTATTTCAGAAACTCTGATGGTATTCCACATTTATAACATATGTTATGCATGAAACCAAACCATGTAACAGATTAATATTTTTAAACCCAACAGAGTTTTGGCCAAAAAAAAAAAAATCCGATAGAGTAATTGTTAGTAAAACTCTATTAAATTTCAAAATAACAAGTATTATATAGATGGTTCCTAGAAGCAATAATCTCGCATCACACCCTTACTTGGCTCATAACTGATTTGAAAATGGGAGAAGTTTAGTGACAATGTCGACGCTGCCGCTCAGACACTTGTCACAAATTGATTGGCTCTTTAATTGCTCACGTGTGCACTAAACTTTCCAAAAAATAAAACCCAAGCTTGGCTAGTCACCATTCTTTAACGTCTCCTCGAGATCTGGAGGCAGCATCCCTAGATGTGTCTAAGCTAAGATCTCGACGGTAATGACTAGATTGACGGTATCTCGATGAAGTCTCCCAGTTCTCTTTTATAACATGAGTTAATTGTTGCTCATATTCAATCTTACCGAAATTGCGGGAAAAGTGCCAAAAAAGTCCTAAACCTTTTGTCTTTGTGCCGATTTAGTTCTAAACCTTTTTTTTTTGTACTAATTCAATCCTAAACCTTTTTAAGTTGTGCAAATTCAGTCATTTTCGGTCAATTTTGGCCGGATTTTGCTGATTGGACGCCAGCCAGCTGACGTGGCCTGATCGGCCATGACGTGGACAACTTTTAATAATATTTTAATATTTTAAATATTTTTATTTATTTTTAATTTTTTTAATTTTTGTTATTTTCCTCTAGCCAGTCGCCGAGGTCCGGCGACCAGCTAGAGGCGAGCGCCGGTGAGGGTGAGGGCGACCTTGCCGGATCTGATGAGGTCGAGCCTTGCCGGATTTGGCGAGGCCTTGCCCATGGCCAGCGAGGGCCGGCGAGGCTCGACCTCGCCAGATCCGGCAAGGGCGTGCCTCGCCCAACCTCGCCAGATCAGGCCATTGGCGAGGCTTGCCCTTGCTGGCAGTCACCTCTAGTCGACCGCCGCACCTCGGCGACCGGTTGGAGGAAAAAGACAAAAATTTAAAATTTAAAATTTTTTAAAAATTAAAATATTATTAAAAGTTGTCCACGTCATCACTGATCAGGCCACGTCAGCCGACCGGCGTCCAGTTAGCAAAATCTGACTAAAATTGATCGGAAATGACTGAATTGGTACAACTTAAAAATGTTTAGGACTAAATCGGCACAAACAAAAAAGGTTTAGGACTTTTTGGCTCTTTTCCCCAAAGTTGCTAAACTTAAATTTCATTTATATAATCTATGAATAAGTAGACGGATAAAATAGTCATAAAGATATAATTACATTGCTTTCTACTCTTTTTTTCTTCTTCAATCATATATGAAATGGACTAAAGTCCTTCGTTTCACATTTTTTTCCTTCCGTAAGCATACAAACAATCACAAAATCCAACCATTCCTTTCTCTGGATCAATATCCTAATCCTTTCCAGTTCCTAAGAAAGTCTAGGCAGTAATTGGTGTTTCAATCCAACCAATGGGAATCTGGCCAGCCACATCAATTAATTCGAGTCCTTTATAATTTAGATAATTTTCATTGTAACTTGAGATGTTTAGATTTAAATGGATTCAAATATGCTATTTGAAAAATTGCTGCCGTTGTAAATCTTTCTTAATATATTTAGCTTATATTGGTAGGTATGGTGAACTTATAAAACTAATTGTTCGAGAGGTTCTGCTTAAGCTGAAGGGGAAGAATAGAACTCTTCCTGACCATCTAGTTGAAATGAATGATCTAGAATATATAGAGGAACTGCTGGATATTAACTCCGATGACCATGTACATTTCATTATAATCCATGCGACGGGTGGTATTGGCAAATCAACTCTTGCTAGTGTTATCTTCAACCGATTCCGGTCTAAATTTGATTATTGTAGTTTCCTTGAAGATGTCCAAAGTCATCGTCTTTTAGACATGCAAAAGAAACTACTGTCCGAAACATTGGGCTCGAACTCTACTCAAGAAATGTATGACACCAACGACGGGATCGATCGCATAACAAGAGGACTTGGCAAAGCAAAAGTTCTGGTTGTTGTCGACAATGTGGACAAGAAGAAGCAACTTGAGAACCTGGTAGGAAGCTATGATTGATTTGGGAGCGGAAGTAGGATCATTGTCACACTTAGGGACATAAGGATAATACGAAATAAAGACAACCAGAGGCAACCTAGCTATTACGTGGATTACTCAGTAAAGGAGATGCCCTTTGATTCAGCGATTCAGCTTTTTAGTAAGCACGCTTTTAGAAGCGATACTCCTCCAGAAGATTGCTACAAATTCTCAGAAAAAGTCGTTTCAAGCGTAGGAAGGCTTCCTTTGACTTTGGAAGTCGTGGGTTCCCTTTTCGCCTCCATAGCCAGATCGGAATGGGATGAGACATTGGAGGACTTAAAGCAAGCCCCATGTACAGACGTTCGACAAACATTGATGATAAGTATCAACAAATTGGACGATATAGAAAAAGTCATATTTCTAGACATAGCATGTTTTTGCAGCGGGGAGAAAAAAAACTTATGCGGACTACATGTGGCGTAATAGTGGCTATTCTTCACGCAGCGTGATTGATGGTCTTCTGCTCATGTCATTGATAAAGATTGACGAGGACGATAGATTTTGGATGCATGATGAAGTTCGAGATCTAGGAAGGTACATTGTCAAAAAAGACAATGTTGAAGATGCTGGAAAGCGCATTTGGGTGTCGATTGATGAGAATACTTTAGACATACTGAGAAGCAATGAGGTAAAACTTATTAAGAGTAGAAGATATAGTCAATCCAAGAAAAATCTCTTGTCATGTGCTTTAAAATCGGCATTATTAGTTGATGGCCTTCTTTGTTTACTAATTTATAAAGAAACAGAACGTAACTCTATAAGCAATAGAAGTATATGTTTTCATGCCTAAGCCATGTGAGACGAGTAGAAAGCTGCGGCGCAGTTTGATTAGTTAAAATTCTCTGTTTCTTGTTCCGGTGCGAGTATGAAGATTTTTGTGTTGCCTTGAAGGTGTTTAGTCTGTAAAAAGACAGAAAAATCAACGCCGAATGAACATTTTAAACATGCTTCGTTTTTCTTATTTTTAAATTGATAGAAAAAATGAATATTGTTTTGTTACAACCTTGCGTTTGATTAGATTATTTGGTGACGGAGAAGAACTACTAATATCGTTGTATGCTCATCTTTATTCTCTGCTGCTGCTGGTAGGAAAAACAAGTTGTACGAGCACTCAGTATAGGTATTAGTCATGACTTAACACCTGGAGAATTATCCCGTCTGCCACAGCTGAGGTTCCTTGGAGGCGGAGAATGAATTTCGTAGGCAACTTCAATAATCTTCTTCGTAATCTGAGATGGCTGTCTTGGCATCATTGCCCATTCAATCTTTCAGCCGTGAATCTTCACCTGGTGAATTTGGTTGTGCTTGACCTTTCGAGAAGCAACATCACCCACAATTGGGGTGGATGGAGGCAAATCAAAGTAATGACACACCTTGCTCATGTTTGCTTAAAATTCTATCAATTCACATTTGTTAGGTAGTTGTATGCTATTGTATTCTCATGCTTTTCTTGGGCATGTAATTGCCTTTAATATCCATTGTAGAAGGCGAAAAAGTTGAAAGTTCTAGATTTAACGGGATGCAAGAGTTTAACCAAGACACCCAATTTTTCCAAGTTTGACAAGTTGGAGAAATTGATTCTCGCTTGGTGTGTGAGATTGGCTACGATTGACAAGTCAATCAATAAGCTAAGACAACTAAGGACTTTAGATATCAAGGGGTGCCATTCCCTTCAAGGGTTGCCCAAGGAAATCGGTTCTCTAGAATGCTTGTTGGAGATTATCGTACCCCAGACTATTGAGTCATCCTTATCCGAATTGTTCAAGCTTCCTGAGACACTAGGCAATCTAAAATATTTGATGAGGTTTCAAACTTTGAGTAACTATAGTATCCACCAACTTCCTTACTCCATTGGAAAGTTAACGAATCTTACGTGTTTGTGGTTGACTAATTGCTATAATCTAACAGAGCTTCCAGACTCTATCGGGGAATTAGAATCATTGGTTGAGTTAAATATAAGGAATTCAAACATCATTGTTCTCCCTGATTCCATTGGAAATCTAAAGAGACTAAAAGTCTTAAACGTGGCATCCCAGAGATACACATGATATCTTGTGCGCTCGGAAGGGTGGAGACACTCGAAGAGCTCAATGCCTTGTATTGTTGGCACCTCAAGGATGAAATTCCACGGGAAATGTACTGTCTGAGGATCCTGGACTTGAATGGGAGCCCAATCTCTACTGTGTTAGTAGAGAAAGATCGGTGATTTCTTCAGTCTCCAAACGCTTAAAATTTCAGGTCGCCGGCTTCTCCCGTTGCCAAAGCTTCCCTCAAGCTTGAAATGTCTAGTGGTTGAAGCTGCTGAGTGCTGATATCCCTGTTCTTCCTGACCTCTCGAGCCTAGTTCATTTAGATCATCTCGAAGTGAGCAAAGAATTCGTACGTAATGACTATGGGAGTGAAAAAGAAGGATTTTTCTCTGGAGCGAACAAGATTATCTCGCTTTGGAAGGACGCGCAGTCCATCCATCGGCTTCCACGTGGCTTATCAACCTTGAAACTTAGTTGCATCCCGCAATTGCCTGATTTTTTTGGCTTCAAAAGCTTGTCAGTCCTCCAAATCAGTAACTGTCCGATGCCACACTTGCCCATACTTAAATACTTGGAGAGCTTAAGGGAATTGAAGATATCATTGTGCGAATTCATCGACAGCACGCCCGATCTATCATGCTTGAAGAGGCTGCAAACATTATATCTCCATCGTTTAACCAAACCGGCGAGATTCCAGGTTTGGGGGAAGTGGAATCACTGAAGTCTCTAAGCATTGGTACATGTATTGCAATTGAACAATTGCCTAACCTGTCGAAATTGAAAAATCTACAGCATCTCTATATTTCTTCTTGTCCAAAGTTCAGAGCAGTTGAAGGCTTGAAAGAGTTGAATTTTCTGAAGAAGGCAGAAATTTGTTTTTGCACATCTATGGATAGTTTGCCTGAATTGTCAGCATTCACCAAGTTAGAAAAATGTTGAATGCGGCCAAAAGCTGGGGAAAACATCATTCAGTCCACCGTGCCTGCACTCCTCCCAGATTGTCCTTCGATCCAAAGGGCGCCTCGGTAGCCTTGTCGAAATTCTTGGACGTGTTTTGATTAATCAAGGCATAACAGAAGTTCTCTTTTCTGCTTGTGTTTGCTAACTTGTAGAGCTGGCTTGGATAAAGGACAAAGAAGGTGTTGGCGGTGAGTATTCAGAGTTTCCATGCCCTGCATGTGGATTAGACCCAATTCTGCGTACTGGCACGTGGAACAAAGCCAAATTTGCAACGCGCATTCACCACCGACATGAAATGATCCAATGGCCTCATGTAATGTCACTTCTTGAGCCATATATTATTTTTCTTCTTGACTATGTTTTTTGAACGGAAACTTCATTTAATTTATAGAACCATTACAACCAGCTTCCCTAACATCCGAAATAAGTAGATCTAATAAGATAGGAGGGGGATAGGCAAGCCAAGACGAAGGTAAAGTCCCGCCCAACTGGGCCTTGGTAGCCCAATCCGCGACAGAGTTGGCCGTACGACAAACAAACCTAATATGTAGTCGAGAGAAACAGGGGAGAAGAGCAGCCGCTTCATCAAACATCGACCGAACCTCCCATGGCGTCTTCGGAGGATCTGCGACCGCTTCGACCATCGTAAGGCATTCTGATTCCACTATCAATGGATCATTGGATTTACTGAGTCGCCGAAGATGGTGCAACGCTGAAATGAGTCCAGAAACTTTAACCTGCAAAGCTGAGGCAGCAGTAACTCGAGAGGTATATCCTTCCACCATTTCACTTGTATAATTTCTGCAGATGTAAGCTATTGCTCCTCTGGTATCAGCAACCTGAAAAGCCCCATCAATATTGACTTTCAGTACACCTGGATTAGGGGGTCGCCACAGAGAACACATATCAGAAAAGTTGATTCCGGGGTTTGATGCGTTAGAGGAGGTAAGTTGGTTTATCCGTGCTGATCGAGACTGAGCTAATGCAGATTCGACCACAAAGGATGGATCGGGCTTTTGACGAGTAAAGATGAACCTGTTTCGTGCCTTCCATGTTTGCCAGAGGAGTGCTGCGACAACATCCATACCAGGTAATAGCTGTCTATTTCGAAATCTAGCTGCAAGCAAATCTGTCATGTGTTGTGCATTTGTTTGTAGAATACTGATAGCAATCTTAGGGTGAGACCAAACTGCTTTAGTCCAGGGGCATAGGAGAAATAGATGCTCGATCGATTCATGAACTTCCTAAGAACATAATATACATGTGGGATCTAAACTGATATGTCTGTTAAAAAGATTGGCTTTGGTTGGGAGAGCATTATGACAAACAGACCAAAGGAAGAGTCGGAGTTTAGGGACAGTTTTAAGATTCCATATACTCTTCCAAATATGCTCAGATGGCTGAATGGAAGATGATAAACTATGATATGCACTCTTAACATAATACTGACCCTGAGGAGTAGCTGTCCAAATTAACTTATCTTTAGTGCAAGTAGAACTAAGTGGAGTGGAATATTAAGAACTTCTTTTGTAACCTTTTCTTCAAATAACTGATGAATTAGAGGACCATTCCACTGATTTTGACTCGGCAACATCAAATCTGCCACCAGTCGTGGCTCATTACTATTTGCAGGTCCACCGAGAGTTCCCATAGGTAGCCATCGATCTTCACGAATACTAATCTTTGTGCCATCCCCCACAGACCATTGTAGCTTTGGTAAAATGGAATCCCTCCCTAATAATAAGCTCTGCCAACCCCAGGAAGGGCGGTTACCTTTTGCTGCACACCTAAAGTCTTGTGAGTGGAAATAGAGACCTTTGAATAGCTTACTCCATAAGGATAAAGGATATTTGATTAGTCTCCAGGCCTGTTTACCAAGCATCGCTTTATTAAAAGCTATTAGGTCTCGGAATCCTAGACCACCTTGCTCCTTTATGATCTTTAGGGACTCCCAATTTCTCCAATGAATGCCCTTCTTTGTGCTGTCAGATTGCCACCAGAATCTCGCTATTTTTTGTTCAATGGATCAACACAGAGATACAGGAATCTTAAAAATGGACATAGCGTACTGAGGAATAGATTGGACGACACTCTTTATGAGGACTTCTTTTCCACCTTTCGATATCATTTTTTCCTTCCATCCATCTAATTTTGAATTAACTCTTCCCAAAATCCATGAAAACATATCTCTCTTAGACCGACCCCAATCTGACGGAATGCCTAGGTATTTTCCAGTCTTATGAAGCACAGGGATTCTGAATTGGTGTGCTAGATTGTCCTGAAGTGTGGAAGGACAGGATTTACTGGAAAAGATGCCTGATTTATTTCAATTGACTTCCTGATCGGTAGCTAAGCAATATTGTGTGGCATCCCAAAAATTCAAAACCAAGCCATAAGGTGTGTTAAAGTCTTTAATTAGATGATAGAATTTCCATGGCTTATGTTTTAGCCATTAGTCTTTTATTTAGATAATTTGTGCTTGTGATTGTGAGAATTTAAATTTGATGGATTAATAAATTATGCTTGGCCATAAGATTTATAAATTAAATTTCAATAACCAATATGCCCTAAGACTTTGGCCAAGATGAAAATTAAAATTTAAAAATAATTATAGAAAGGAATTCAAAAAAAAAAGGGAAAAAGGGGTTAATTTTCGAATGAGCCTTAAGCCCATTTGGCCTAAGCTTGGTGGGCCAAGCTAGTCAGCCCAAGGGGGGAATTCGACCGGCCCATTAAGGCCCAAAGGAAGAGGTGGCCGGATGGCCCAAGCCCAAGAAGCCCAATCAATTCAAAAATTCAATTGGACAAGTGGCAAAGGGGAAGGCCATGCATTGGCCATGGTTGAGGCAATGTAATCATTAGCTCTAGGGGGAAATAAAAGGGAAGAGAGAGAGAGGAGTGGCCGGATTCTTTTGGCCGAGAGAGAGGGTGAGAGAGAGAGAGAGAAATCACGAGAGAGAGGGAGAGACCGAGAGGGAGAGGGGGCGGAGCCGAGGAGGAACCGCCGTGTGCCGCCGTCCGTTCGCCGTGTCCGTCCGCCGTACGTCGTCATCGTCCATCCTAGAGGCAAGTGGAGTCCTCTAACTTCTCTTGCATGTTTGTATTGTTGATTGCATGTTATATTTTAGGTGCTTCAAGTGCAAAAAACCGAGGTAAGGTTGGTTCGTTCTCAAGCCATGTGACTGTTCTTGCTCGGGTTGTGGGAGTCAGTAACTTGTTTGAGCTTGCATGTGTGTTTGGAGTCCGATTTTAGTTTCGATGTCTTCATGGAAGTTGTAGCTAACATCTTTTACTATAACATACTGAAATTTCGTGGAAAATGATGGAGATATGAGGGGTTAAAGTTCTATTTTACGGAGACCCCAGATCTGTGAGGTTTTCACTGACCTCTTGCGGGATTCTTGTTTGCATGTTGATTTATGTTGAAGATTTGACTTCGATGTCTTGATGAAAGTTGTAGGTAAAACCTTAAAATACAACATACCCAAATTTGAAGAGAAATGAACCGGTATAGCGTAGTAAATCGGCTAGATCTTGAAGAAGATGATTCTGGTGACGTGTTCCGAGACACCCGAGACTTCATGGACTTAAATGGTGACCATACTTTGGTTATTTGACCTAGATCCCTTCATGAAACTTGTAAAGGACACCTTGATACATAACATACCTAAATTTCAGAGGAAAAGAAAGAGAATAGATGGGTGAAATCTTAATATTTCGGAGATGTGTATTCTGGACGATGTGGTAATGGTTCCAGAAGCTTCGTGAGGTTGAATAAAATAATCTATAAGGAATCTGACTTGGAGTTCTGCATGAAAGATGCACGAAAATGTCTTGGCTATCACCCTGTAAAATTTCGTAATTTTTGGAGGTCGTATGAATATTTTAATCGAATTTATTTGGAAACTGTGCATTCTGGTTATTATCCGAATATCATGTGCTATTTTGTGGAAATTGTGAAATTCAATTTGGCCATGAATTTTGCATGAAATTTGTCACCTTATTGGTTTTTTTTTTATGATTGTTTGAATATTATGATTTTGGGAAAATCATAGATATTGAATTTAATATTTATTTATGAAAATAAATAAATATAATAATAAAATTAAATTAAATAATAATAAAATAAAAAGGGATTATTTTATTGGCCATAAATTCCATTGAATTTATGCATTGTTACATGTATAATAAGACATTGGTGTATGTATGATCATGAATTGTGATGTATGTGTGTGAATCATATGCCATGTAATAATGAGATCAAAAGAATGATAAATATGGATAAGGATAAGTGAGTAAGTGGTTGTGGTGGAGGATGAGGCCGGAATGTACAGAGATGCATTGTCGGAATTCCCTAGGAGATTCAGGATGCCCGGAATGTGGGGGGCCGGAAGCCCTGTCGGAGGTTTCTGCCCAAAGGGAATGCCTCACGATGCCAGGATGTGGGTGCGAGATGCCTGGCTAGAAGGGTAAAGGCCGGAAGCCCTGTCGGAGGTTTCTGCCCGAAGGGAATGCCTCGTGATGCTAGTTGAGATGCGAGATGCCCGGAATGTAGGGGGCCGGAAGCCCGGTGGCCTAGGAGGCTGAATGCTGGGAACCCTGTCGGAGGTCTTTGCCCGAAGGGATGATGGAATTGATGATTGAGAAATGAATGATGTGGTGATCAATTGAAAAGTAAAAGTAAAAATTAAACCATGATGATATGATATGCATGATGATGATGATATGATATGCATGATGAGATGCATGATGATGATGATATGATATGCATGATGAGATGCATGATGATGATGATATGATATGCATGATGATATGCATGATGATGATAATGACATGTGATGTGAAATAACGATGATCACCCATGATGATATGATATGCATGATGATGTGCATGATGATGATAAGATGATATGCATGATGATATGCATGATGATGATGATATGATATGCATGATGATATGCATAATGATGATGATATGATATGCATGATGATATGCATGATGATGATAATGATGATGGTATAAGATATGACATGTGATGATGCCATGATGATTGATGCGCATGTATGTGTTATAAATTGATATGATGATGCGCAAGATATGACATGTGATGATGCCATGATGATTGATGCGCATGTATGTGTTATAAATTGATATGATGATGCATGATAGTATGCGCATGGCTTCAAGGTAAGTAACGCCTGCAATGCATGTATGATACGCTTGATGCATTGGGTTGTTATTGGATTTCCCTATTTGCTGAGTGGTTGTACTCACCCCTTTTGGGGATAACATTTCAGATTAGCAGTATGCCGCTACCTGCCGTCTCGCGGGGGGTGTTTTATGGTCTACCATCCGATGTAGAGGTCGAGTGTGCTGAGATAGATTGTCCCTCTGTTCCCGGACTGACTTTTATTCGAGTACGCTGTCTAGTGATGTACGACATAGGCCTGGCTGGGGGCCCTGTCATTCAGGAGTTTATTTCTGTGCACGTTCGTCGGGATGGAGCGATGCGAGGGATGTTGCCACCGCCACCGCTTGATGCACCGGGTTGGGTGTGAGACCCGCGCGCGATGAGTAGGAGCTGGATTTTTTTTATGTAGATAGTCGACACTTTCGATGGGGGTTTGTACTCGCATGATGTTGAGGGTCGAGAGTTTCTTTTTGAGGTTTTAGGCTGGACGTGGTTGAGTCCCAGCTTTTCCTTTTGTTGTACCGACCCGAAGGGAATCCCATCTTGTTATATATGTATGTAAATAAAGTGTCGAAGCTTGGTTATAAAATCCTGATGTTTAGCTGGTGTGTATTGGTATCATGGATTGATAGGGGGATAGATGGTGATGTTTAATTTGCTTTTGCTATGAGTCGCGCTGGGACCGCTTATAAAAAAAAAAATGCCTGTGATTAACGACGCTTGTTCTAAGTACAAGATAGAAAAAGGTAATAAAGTGTAACATTAGAGCTTGTGGCGATCGCCGAAGGGTTCGGGGTGCTACATATTGGTTCAAAATGTTAGCTAGATTTTGACATTCCATAGTTGTCCCGTCTAAGAAAAAGATAGCATCATCTGCGAAAAGTAAATGGGATAGAGTAGGACACCACCTATTCAATTGGATTCCCTTGAGATTACCCATTTCAATGGCTTGAAATGTTAAGGTTGACAACAGATTCACCATTAATATGAACAGATAAGGGGAAAGTGGATCACCTTGTCGAAGGCCTCGTGTAGGATGAAAATAGTTAAGTTGATCTCCATTGAACTTGATAGATATAGAGACTGTCGTAATACATTGCATCACCCACTTCACCCAAACTGGATGGAAACCTAATCTGAGAAAATAATCGTTCAAGAAGTCCCATTCCACTCTGTCGTAAGCTTTTTGCATGTCCATTTTTAAAATTGCCTGAAAATGTTTCTTCCTATTCTGAGTCTTCAATTGGTGTAACACCTCCTGAACAATCAAGATGTTGTCCTGGATTTGGCGGCCACTCACAAAAGTGCTTTGTTCGGTAGAAATCAGGTCAGGCAGGAGGGGTTTGAGTCTGTTAGCCAAGACTTTGGAGATGATTTTGTAAGCATAGTTACATAAACTTATGGGACGGAATTGGTCTAGGCTTTCCGGGTTGGGGACTTTCGGGATCAAAGAGATAATGGTCCTGTTTAAATCGACTGGCATAACTCCTGTATTAAAGAACTCATGAATAGAAAGAATAAGGTCATCCTTAAGTATATCCTAGTGAGTTTGGTAGAAGATACCATTTAATCCGTTAGGGCCTGGTGCTTGATTTTTACCCAACTGAAAAATAGCTTTTCTGATCTCTGCTGATGTGATCTCTACAACTAATTTAACATTCATTGTAGGAGTAACTACACTTGAACATTGGTCCAGAAGAGGGCCATAGTCTCGGTGTCCTGCTGACCTGTAAAGATTTGAATAGAAAGTCATAGTCATATCCTTGAGAACGTGCTCATCTCGTACCCATTCTTGGTTGTGATCTAGTAACATGCTGATCTTGTTCCTTTGTCGACGCTAAACAGTAGTCGCATGAAAAAAGCTGGTATTTTTGTTGCCCCACTTTAGCCATTTTATTTTAGAATGCATCGCCCAATACTGCTCCTCTTGCTACAATGCCGCTTATAGTTGTTGCTTTAACCTGTCTGCTAAGTTTCTATCATACGAGCTGCTAGTCTGATTAGTCAAAAATTGCAATTGCAGTTGTAAGTCTGCGATCTGTGATTTGGCATTTGAAAACATACTTCGACTCCATTTATTTAGAGCTAAGCTGACCAGGCGTAGTTTGTATGGCAGATCGCGGCCAACTGTCACAGTGAAGGCCCAAGAAGTAGCTATTGTACTACTGCAGTCCTGGTGTTCTATCCAATAGGCCTCAAAAAGAAAGGCTTGCCTCTTCTGCTTTGTTTAACTTCTGTGCTCAACAACATGGGGCTATGGTTAGAGCCCACAGCAAGTAATGCCAAAACCTCCGCTTCAGGGAAAATTAATTGCCAATTCAGATCACACAACACTCTATCTAACCTTTCTTTTACCAGGTCATTGCCTTGACGATTGTTCATCCAGGTAAAAGCGCAACCTTTACTTTCAAGATCCATGAGTGAACAGTCATGTAATACTTCTCTGAATGAATGTATACGGTGAGAGTCTGCAGCTCGTTTCCCCACTTTCTCCCATTGATTAATAATCTCATTGAAATCTCCAGCACAAACCCAAGGTAGAGAGTTGATGGACGCAATTTGGCGAAGTGCATTCCAGAACAATTGGCGAGATTGGAACGACGCTGGTGCATGTAAGCAAGTGAGCTTCATCGTAATACCTTTCCGAGAATCTGTACATATAGTATCCAAAATATGCTGATTTGAGTCTTCTACATATAAGGAAATATGAGACTGCCAGAACATAGCCAGTCCTCCAGCAAGTCCTATAGGATTAATGAAGTGAGAATTTGGGAAGTTAAGTCGACGCTGAAGACGAATTAAAACAGCCTCTGTGTTCTTCGTCTCCATAAAAAAAACCAAGTCAGGCTTCTCTTTGACCACAAGGGCCTTAAGGGCTTGAACTATCAGGGGAGAGCCCAGTTCCTGACAGTTCCAACTGAGTAGCTTCATTTTGCAGTCGGTGGCTTTTGAGGGAAAGCCACCTCAACCCACTTACCGGCATCTTTAGCTGAAATAAAAGGAGTTTCCAGTAGTAAATTTTCATCAAGATCTTCAATTAGAGGAATACACGAGTCATGGGAACTTTGCCTTTTAAATTTCTTTGAAATCCCTGTTTTGGTTGATAATCTAGTATACTTCTGTTTCTTTTTTGATGCATCCCCAACTATCAGGTTCTGAATGCCTTGCTGATGGACAGGTGAGGGAGGAAGTGCTGCCTTTATGGAAGACATCGAGGAAGTGTTAACTGGAAGGATTGGAGGAAACAGAGCAGCTGTATTAGATTGAAAGAACGTTCTGTGATAGTGCTGATCATCGGTATCCCTATCCTTAATAGTTAATGGGATTTCATTGACTCCTTTCATTTTTTGTGCAGAGGGTATAATAGCACTAGTCGAGGGAGATGCAGATTTTTGACCTTCAGGACAGAGATGCAGGTTAGGCTGTTAATGCGCAGAGGAGTAAGAGTAGGACTTATCTGTTTGTAATTGATGTTCCACTGATATAACTTATATAGGAGGTAACGCCGGTAGTTTATTGGTCACTGTAGGAGGAGTTTCAGGAATCACTTCTTCAGAATCAATATTCATCCCGTAAAAGGTAACCCAATAAGGACTGTGTTCCTTAACCTCTACTCTTAACCATTGTCCAAATGCCATTTTCTCTTTGCCTGCCATTTTCACTTCAGTGAATGGAATTCCTTGACAATAAGAAGCATAGTGTCCGAGTCGGCCACAGGAATAGCAAAAATGAGAGAGTCTCTCATAACGAAAGTCTAGCCAGAAAGCCTTACCAGCTATTCGAAGTAATTGACCTGTTTTCAATTGTTGAGCTAGAGAAAGTTCTATACGGACACACCCAGCTCGAATAGTAGTTCCTTCCTTTTTATCAATTTGCACCTGAATCACTCTGCCTACACTCTTAACCGCTTTACAGAGCATTTAGTCTGAACACCACTCAAGGGGTAGTCCAAAAACTTGTACCCATAATGCGCAGGTAGTAAAATCATAGAAATGTAAAGGTGTATTTGGTTTCCAAGGCTTAAGTATTACCAAATGACGAGCAAAATTTCATGGACCACTCTCTAGCACTCTTTGTTTATCACTTGCTAATTTAAAAGTTGCGACAAAAAGACCAGCTTCATGTTGGGTAATTTCAACATTGTCTATCCTCCAAACTCGGCTTAGAGTATTTTGAAGAGCTTGAATATTGACAGAAGGATTTGAAAGAAGTGTACCTACTAACACATTTCTGCATTCTTGTAGCTGTTCTATCGGAGGTGGTTCATCCCAGACCTCAATTTCATATTCGGACCACAGATGTCCCATTCTGCTATTGAGGGCAGCCAGACGCGATTCCTCACTTAGATGATGGGAATCCATAACTTAATTGCGAAGGTAACGGCTGAATTAGGTCAGAAGGGACTCGGACATGATGAGGCGAGGGCAGAAAAACTGTATAAAGAGAAGAAAAAGGGGAAGGTTTGGACAGAGAACATACGATGATTAGGAAATTGAGAATGCATGGACGTTCGCTGGTGTAAATGATTCTGAATTGAGGATTCAACCGAACGATGGTTGGAATCGGAACTTCGAAGGAGATGAAGAAGCTAAAGACTAAATGAAGAGGAGATAGATGGAGAGCAATCGGTAGCTAAGTTCAATCCATCGGTAACGGAGGAAATACTAGAAGGGTTAAGGATTACTAGTGAGGGTTTGAGATGAAAACTACCATTAATGGTAGAGATAAGCTCGCATGTCAAGAGAGATGTAAACAAGTGCTTTGCCTAATCTTTTTAAGAAAATTAGAAAAGATGCGAGGATAGAAATTTGTGTAATGCTTTTTCTTCTTGACTACGTTAAGATGATGTTTTCTTTTTGAAATGGAATTCTTGTGATGCGTTGCATTATATAAGAATTTTAAAATTCAGTCATACTTTCGCATTAAATTTTAGGACTTTAAATACATTAATTACAAAATAAAAATTGAGGATTGAGTCTTATTGCTCCATCCCCAATCCTCCACCCCATTATGAAAGATTACGAGGATCTAAGTGTTGGAGCTAACAGTACTACCTAAAAAGAGTGAATAGGTTCGTTTAGAACTATGAATGTTTTTGCAGAATATAATAAATTAAATTTCAAATATCAGCATAAATAAATTGTGATGCTATGAGTGAAGAGATAGACGATATTGCAAGAAAATATATAATATTTCAGCTTTATCCCCAAGTTTATGTCTACTCTCAACACTAACAGCCAAGACAAAGCTAGAATCCACTAGCAATCTTTAAGAAAAGTTATTTCTTTGCAATAGGTTAAACTATTAGGACTCACGTATTGTTATCACTTTTGTACACTTGCTCTTGTCACTAATTGCAAATAGTGGCATGACCCAAACATTGACATCAAGAGTACACGGTTAATATCAACATAAACAAAGCAAAGAACACTCAAAACACATGACTCGCCTTCTCTTAGACTTAATATATAACCATCCATCCTCAAATGACCACTCCTAATTGAAATTCTTAAGTAGCCATTGGTTCTACCATTGCCAATAGCAAAACCTTGCTAGAGGTCATCAGTAGCTCTCTAACATCAGCAACGTCTCCTTGATATTGGTGGTCCATTAGAATAGTTTTAGTGTACTTCTATTAGTCCGTGTCTTGCTCATAATTGCCCAAACAACTCCTAATCAACTTTGGTGGTCCTTTCTAGATTTCAAACTTTGTTAACCGCTATATTCATCTTGATTAATGTTCTAATCAAATGATCAAGTGACCAGTACATTCCAAGACCAAATATTTGCATGATCTAGATTATTACTAGTTTATTGGTGACATCCTTGTTCTGACCCAGTTTTTCAAAATGAAATTGTTTCGACAAGTGATTGTCGGATGAGATGACCTTGAGGACTGATAAACCACGAGAGTATCGAAAAAGGCCACTTTAGAGTGAAAACTCGATTTGTCATCGATAAGGACGTATAAGTGCGGAAAAGTGGAAATAGGCCATGGGGGGATCCAATGGGCCCGTGCCCAAGTGGGCGGCCCAAGGCCCACACACCCAAGTGGTGGGTGGCCAAGGGAGGCCCATGGGCTCTTCAAGCCCTCTTTTGACAAGATCTTGACATTAAATGCATGCAAGGATGTAAATAATGCATGAATAGTGCGAGATCTTTGTGAAATTATCAAAATCCCCTTTCATTGGAATAAGGACAAAAGGGCAAATATGGAAATTGACAAGTGAAGGGGGCGGCACTTGAATTTGGGTAGCAAAGAGGACAGGGAAGAGGGTATCTAGCCTACCCAGCCTAATCTAGCATTAACCTAGTCATTTGAGTGTAATCTATCTCTCATTCAATGCAAGGATTTTGCTTCTTCCATAAGCCATCTTGATTGACATGAGTTCAAGTAGGGTGTCAACAGTTTAGTTCGGTTCCATTTTTTTGAAAAATCGAACCAAACCGAACCGTTAAAAAAAAACTTCCGAATTGAACTGAAATTTTGGTTCGATTCAATTTTTCGGTTTTTGGTTTTCAGCTTTTAGTTTTTAGTTTTTGCATTTGTTTTTTTTTTTTTTTTTCATTTTTTTGTTGTATATATTATTTGTTTTCAAAAAAATAAGTTCTTATCAGTTCGTTGATTCGATTAGGTTCGGTTAACCAATAAAAACCAAACCGATAATTTTTTTTTTGATTTTTAATGAGAATCGAGCTGAACGAAAACCGAACGGAACGAACTTTTCAGTTCGGTTCAGTTCGATTTTCGATTCAGTTTTTGACACCCCTAAGCTCAAGGGATTTGATGGGCATTAATTAGGACTTGACATCATACTCTCTCTCTTCCCTCTCCCCTCACCGCTGGTTCACTCTCACTCACCCTCATTCTCTCTTATTTCTACACTTGTTTTGGTTTCAAGCTCTCTATCTCTCTTCCCTCACCACCACCACCAACACCTCCATTGCTCTCTTTGCAAGCTTGTTCTTCATTTGTTTCCTCTTGTTTTACCTCATCGGCAACCATCCTTCGAACCCCAATGCTAGATTGCCATCTGCACCGCCAAATCACCGCTCAAAGTCGACTGACCAACCTCCTCAAGGGCTGTTCGATGCTATGCAGCTCTTGCCTATGCTCCCTCTCCCTCGTTTCTTCTCCTATTTAGTCCCTTGCAAAACCTAGAGGCCGTGCTAATGTCAAACGGCCGTCGGACCACCGTCGTGCGACCGCCGGACTGCCATTCAGCCGCTGTCTAGCTCACCCGCACGTTGTGGATGTGAGACCAACTGTTGTCCGATCTTGTTGTTCCTTCACCTGGCATGTTTCAAAGCTCGAATTGTTCGTGAGTAGCTTTCTAACCCTTGATTAGGGTTATCGTTGCACTTTAGGAGTAGTTTAGGGCTTGATTATGGTTAAATGATGATTTATTAGTGTGATAAGTGAATGTTGTGTGATATGTGATTATTAGGCCTAGATAGGTTATCAAACGTTTAGTGATAGGTTATCAAGTTTCAAAGCAATAGGTTACCAAACTTTGAGCGATAGGTTATCGTGGGTGATAAGCTATCAAGCCTAGGGTGATAAGTTATCATGTTAGGGCGATAGGTTATCAGACTTTAAATGACAACAAGATTATTGATGATAAGTTATCGGTTTTGGTGATAAGCTATCACATTTAAGGCGATAAGTTATCTGTCATGCCCCCAACCCCAAGTACGCGCACATCCCTCAACGATTGATTGCGACGTCCCATTCTTTTTATCTTTCAATTAAGCACATGCGGAAACGAATTAAATAAACACTCGGCCAACAAGTAAACATAGGGATAGTAAAAACATGCTAGTGATTTTTCACAGACTATGCTTTATATATATGCCAAGTCAACCCTATGAGTTCATATATACAAGTCTATCTCAAAAAGGAACTCCTTGGCGACCTACACCCCGGACCCCTCCGACTCGGGCTCTGGGTCCTCCACGACACCGTTCGGGATATCAATGTCCATGGGGTGACCTACTTCCCCATCCTCCGTTCCGATGGGCGGTTTATCAAAACCCTACAAGGGACCCTCTTGAGCACCGTTACACTCATTAATGAATCATGCCTTGAAGTGATGAAGTACCACATTAAGGAGGCCCTCATCAACCCAAATCGTAATCACCACTAACTTGCGAGTCCAGGTGGTCCTAGGGATAGAGAATAAGGTAGCCTTTGATTCCATGTCCCATGGAACCCTGAACTGGATTGGATGGATCTCCATACTAAGGACCTTAAAAAAGGTTAGCCACGACGGGGTGAGATAAAATCTCAGCGAGTCAAAACCCTAAACCTCGATTAGGATGCAAATTCTCCTCAAAGGCGACGTAAGCACGCACCATACAAAACTCACCTCGCCTCAGCACGTCCCTACATATTAGCGCATCACATATGCCATTATAAATGCAACAAGCATAATTAATAACCATAACACATAATTCTCATCCTCCAAACATTCACATGGGTCCTGATTATAAGGTAAAACCGTTATGACATGTCCCATACCATGCCTAACAATTTTGTCCTATAATCAAATGCAAAGTGTAACATCCCAAATTTTCAATTCTATTTTCCATTAAATAAATCAGGCCTATCATCAACTCACCTATAGTGTTATTCTCAGAACTGATCACGTGCGATAACTAGACTATTTGGGGAAGTCATTAAGGAATTTTAATAATTAGACTTGAAAATTCAATCAAGAATCGGCTACTCGACCATACTTATCTGCAGAGGTCATTACGGTACAGTTAAAAGTCGATTAAAGATCAGAGATAAGTCGGTTCGACTAAGATATGTGGCTAAACGTGGGTGATTTTACTAAATTACAAAATTATTGTCGACCGACACTAGACTGATTTTTCTGTCGTTTTGGTACCTTGTGTCCGTATTTGAATCATCGAGATTTTCATGACAACTAAGAATTGCCAATGTGTCGAATGGGTTCATTGTGGCTTGATAAAAATCGACCACGGATTATTTGCACTAAAAATTTCTAAAAGCTACCCGGTAACCTAAGTCACGATAAAAACGCAATGAAGTGAAATTAACCGCAAATTTGAATCCGATTTCAAAAATTGAAAGTTCTATCATATCACGAGTCATTTAGGAACGTCAACTCAGCCTTCGAAGATTTTTCTGCAAACCGAGACTTTTTGGGAAAAAGTCAAGGTAAGGCCGTTTTTGTCCAAAAAATTCAGAGGACCGTTTTTTATCGCGAAATTGGGAAGCAAGTGGGATCAATTGGTGATGAAAAATACCAATTTGATCGAGGACTCGGTATTGGAATTTTTTAGGGCCAATTGGTATTGATTCAAGGAGGAATTGAAGTCCAATGGGAGAGAATTGTGTACACATTCGTATGCCCCATGGACCTAACCTTTTGGACCTCCTCAAGGCTTCTAGAAGGGGTATATTGGGCTGAAAACTTGTTGTGGACACCAGCTGGGTTTGGTGGAGCCCTCAAGTGGGACAAAGAGATAGAGATAGAAGATTAAGGTGGTCCCCCTCCTATCCAAACTTGTTCCCCATCCTTCCTCTTGCCCCCATCGTTGGTTCCTCCCCACCTCTGTCCCAGCTTGTTGTTTGAAAACTCCCAAAGTACAGAGGCCAAAGTAGCAGCTAGCTTAGCATCGCAGCCACCCGCTAGGCCACCGACCACCATCGTTCGCCGTCACGCGCCTCCGCATGCCCGTCTACTCGTTGAGCTCACATATCGTCCTAACCCCACCGTCTCGCCAGCTCGTGTGACCAGCAGACCCTTAGGACGCCGTTCGTCGCCGCCATGACCGCCGAAGGCCCGCCAAGCTCCGTCTGATGCCCATAATAGCCCCACCACCTCCCGTTGCTGGTTTTCACCCTATCCCATCGATTGAGTACCCCTTCTCGGCCCCAAAGTCAGCACCAAACAGAGGCTGAAGTTCCAAGGTTTCAAGTTGCTGTTAGGCCTGTTTTTGGTGCCTTTTGGATCCCGTTTGCCAAACCCGCTTTAGAGTTTCTTGCCCCTCGTCGCGTCCTCATCATTTTGAACAGTGTGGTTTGTTAATCAAGTGAGTTTAACTCATTAATCCTTGCTTAGTAAATTAATGACGTGTCACGCCCCGATCCTCAGGCATGCACACATCCCTTACCTTTGGTCGATTTTAAAAGCGATATCTCAAGATGTATTGTTGACCCTTTTCATTTTAATATGCACATGTGGAAGCAATTATAATCCCCAGACAATAAAACAATGGGATAGAAAATCAAGGCCATAATTTTCATATTGAAATTCACAACCATGTTTTTATACAGAGCACAACTCAAAGTATTTCACACAACTATTCATCACTTTCTGGTCTCACACTATTCACATTTAGACAAGATTCACAACAGAGGATGGGATCTTAGTCCTTATCCGGGTCGTACTCGGTCATCATCAGGGTTCTCCTCCAGGTACTCCTCTTTGGTTTCTTTCTCCTCAGGCTCCTCATTAGGGTCCTAAAATGTTGTCCCACAATTGGGATGGGACTATATCTCAACAAGTTCTACCCTACTAAGACTCGATTAGGAAACCAATACGCTAACCGGGTTGCCTATACACGCACGGGTCAGAGGACTTACCTTAGCCTCAGATTCCACCTACATATTAGTATAGTTCAATAGGCACCTAAGCAATCATAGATCGATATCTCGATCAATCGACCTAGTCGATTACATGTCAATCGGACCATTCAAGGACACTTCCACTCAATTAGTCAATTCACGACAACGAATCAAATCATTGATCAATCGACCTAATCGATTACATGTCAGTCGGACAATTTCTAGGTCAAATCACTTCTCAATATAAAACCTCCCATTTGCATTCTCAGTTACAGAGTTACAGTAATGCTATCAGGGCGTCGTTTTTGCCAAGGTGACATATGTACTAGACAGCACTCGTGCGTTCTTTAAAGCGCCATTTTCACCAATGATATTCTTAATCACCGAACCACGTATGTCCGTAATGAGGCATGCAGTAGACAGCAGTCATGTGTTCTTTAAGGCGTCGTTTTCACCAATGATTTCCTTATCACCGAACCATGTATGTCTATACTGATGCAGGTAATAGACAGCACTTGTGCGTTCTTTAAGACGTTGTTTTCACCAGTGATTTCCTTATCACCGAACCACATATGTCTATACCTCGTACCTGATCGATCTCAGCCAAGATTATTCTTAGTTCAGCCTCACGATTTTCTCTACTTTACAACTCATCAAAGCATTGTCAATGCTAAATAACCACACTCGGCCATCTACCAATCAATCATTCAATTTCAATCAATTTCAATCAATTTATGAATAATTCCTCAAATTGCACAATTAATTCGATTCGGCACAACATAGAGCTCAAATAAATAAACGGACGCACCACGACAATCAGCACGAAATATCGTTAGCTATCCTTGCCTAATTTCTGAAAAATAAATAATTAAATAATTAATTTCAAAAATTAATAAATAAATACTAAAAATCCAATTTATGCCCATAATGCTTAATTGAAGCCCGATAAGGGTCGGGAAAAATCCCGAGATGCATTCAATAAATAATAGTATGCCTCTACTTGCTAATTGCACAATTTAATTGCCTAACATGCATCACAATTATATAATAATCACTAATCTACTATAATCTAACCACCTAATTGCACTTAATTAAATCTAATCAACCCTTAAGAATCATTAGTTTACTAAGCAAGGATTAGTGAGATTACTCACTTGATTAAAAGCGGGGATTGGGACACCACAACGGCGACGCGACGGCGGCCGAATTCCAAATTTTTGGCTGCGTCAACGGACTCGAGCCAAGCCCAAAAGCTTTGCAAGCCCACAACAAAATGATAGGCTTGGGCTTGCTAAAATCTTGGGCTTTTCTGTTTTGAAAATGGGCTGATTTGGGCTTGAAGATTTCGCTTGATCCGTGGGCTTCAAAGGTTGAATTTCACATGGGCTGCAGGTTGCTGGAATTTGCTAGCCGAACTGCATGCAGCGAAGATGGGCCAAAGACACATGGAGAAGAGCTGGGCTTGGGCTTCTCGCGGACTTGGACGGCAACAGCAGCTTGTTTCGATTGCTGCTATAGTCAACTAGGGAGAAGGGGACATTTATGTTGACCGAAGAGGCAGAGAACTGCTGGATGCGGTGGACGTTGATGATGGAAGAGCGCGGTGGATGCTGCTTCAATGCTGCTGGACGCGTTGCCTTGGGGTTCGGTGGTCTCTTGGTCAATCTTTGTTGGACTCTGCTTGAACGGTGAAGGCTTCAGTCACCACTTGGGCTTCGCTGGTTAACTACCGAAGACGCATGGACGAGGATGGCAAAGAGAGAGAGAGAAGCAGCTTGCAGATTCAACTGAGTGGCGTCGCTTGAAGGCTTCTGCTGAAGATTGACCGTGGAGGGGCGAGCTGGCAGAGAAGCAGACGAGTGGCAGCTGCTTCGTGGAAAATCTTCGGTGGAGGCAGCAACTGACTCGAAGAAACTCTGGCGCTGAAGACGTGGCCGACAAACTCACCGGTTGAACAGCTTCGTGGAAAGGAATTTGTGGGCTGAGGGCGTGAGAAAAAAATACACGAAGAGAGGGAGAGAGTTTTGAGGCGGCAAGATGGGGATTCGGTGGAGAGAGAAAATGAAAATTGAAGATGTTTGGAAATAAAATGAAAGTGGAGGCCTTAGGTGGAGAGAGCTCATGCAAGGAAGATGGGGACGAATGAGGTGTGCACAGCAAGCTTGGAACAATGAGGCCCAAA
Source organism: Eucalyptus fibrosa (assembly GCA_017140475.1). Taxonomy (NCBI): domain Eukaryota; kingdom Viridiplantae; phylum Streptophyta; class Magnoliopsida; order Myrtales; family Myrtaceae; genus Eucalyptus; species Eucalyptus fibrosa. The sequence continues at coordinate 24,363,613 of CM029512.1, forward strand.
GTCAACAAAGCCAACCCATTTCATTGAATGCATTGTCCCCCAAAAGCCCACAAACCTATCCTCTTGGTCTCCCAATTATTTTTTTGTAAATTAATCCATAATTAGCTCAATTGGTGCCAAAATACAGCCTCAAAACCTTAGTTCCGAATTTCACTAGATTTTGAGCTTCAATTTCTTTACAAATTCCCTGAATTTGATGTCCAATTTCCTCGAAGAAAAAGCCCATAGCATTTCTGCAAGTGCCCATCGTCAAATAGCTCGGCTTGAAAGTCAAAACTCTCCTCAATTCAGCCAATCCGAATTTCCGTTAATTTCCGCGACATCCGAATCGATTTTCCATAAAAATCCCGAAATCTTTGAAAAATCTTTTGAGACCGAGTTGACGTTCCTAAAATTTATTATGACATGACAGAATCTTCAATTTCTGAAATCGGACTCGAATTCACGGTTAATTTTCATTCGACGTATTTTTAACGTGACCCCGGCTACAGGGTAACTTTCAAGCATTTTTAAGTGCAAATGATCCGTGGTCAATTTTCTTCGAGCCACTATGAACCCACTTGACTCATTGGCGACTCTTGATTGTCGTGAAAATCCCGATGATCCAAATACGAACACAAGGTACCAAAACAATAAGAAAATCAGTCTAGTGTTGGTCGGCGAGAATTTTTTAATTTAGTGGTATCACCCACGATTAGCCATACATCTCAGTCGAACCAACCTATCTCTGATCTCGAATTGATTTATATATGTGTTATAATGACCTCTAAAGATGGACACGGTCAAGAAGTCGATTCCTGATCGAATTCTCAAGTCTATTTGCCTTAAAATTCTTAATGGTTTCCCCATATAATCTAGTTATCTCTAAAATGATCAGTTCTGAGAACAACTCTATAGACGTGTCAATAAAATGCCCGATTTATTCAATAGAAAACATGACTAAAAATCTAAGATGTCACATGACGTTTAAGGGTTGATTAGCTTAAGTTAAGCATGTATTAGATAGTTAAATTAGATTAGTAATTTAATTAATTATTGATGCATTTTATGTAGTTAGTTTAGTACAATTAGGACCTAGACAAGTTCTAGTATTTATCTAGAGTGGCTCGAAAAATTTTCGGGCCCATCTCGGCTTTCAATTAGGCTTTATGGGCCTAAGTTGCTATTTTTGGCATTTATTAATTATTTTCCGTAATTATTTAATTATTTATTTATTTTCCAAAAATTAGACCGAGATAACCGGTGACCAAAATTTTATGCTGATTGCAATGGTGTGATATGTTTATTTAATTGAGTTATAATTTATACCAATGGGTGTGATTTGTCATTGGGAGTAATTATCTCAAAAATTGATAATTTTGGTAATTAATTAGAAAATTACTGGGCGTCGGTCTACAGTGCCAAAAATCTGTTTTGGGACTGCTGAAATTAGTGGGATGTTCGAAAGTGAAAGTATTATATTTTGGCTAAGATCGGTCGTGTACCCAGACACAGCTATTTTTATCGAGTATGATAAAAATGATGAATTGGTTGTAAGTTGAGGTGGTATACTATATCAACCTACGGGCGATATGTTAGCTTAGATAGAAAATAGTATACCGGTATATTATATCAACCTACCGACTCTAATATGTCAGCTTAGTGCGAGCAGTATACCTTATCAACTTAGAGCGAATAATATTATTATCAGTTTAGAGTGAGCATTATTAGTATACTATATCAACTTACGGGCTCTGATATGTCAACTTAATAATGGAGCGGTATACTATTTATCAGCTTAGCGCGAGTTATACTATCTAATATCAGCTTAGAGGGAGCAGTCCTAGCATGAGTGGACTTATTAAATAGTATTGATTTTGCCGACCGAGAGAAAGTCATGATGACATGTAATCGATTGGGTCGATTGATCGATAATTTGATCTGATGTGGTGAATTGAAATGATTGGTTGAGTTTTGAGATACTAACTTGTAGGAAGAGATTGATGCCAAGGTAAGTCCTCTAATTTATGACTGTGATTAGGTAACCCTCATGGCATATTTTCTTCCTAGTTGGGTCTTAGGGGGTTGAACTCACTGAGACGTCATCTCACCCCATTGTAGGATAACATTTCAGGTCCGTAAAAATGGCAGCCCCTCCTAAACATTTTGTACAACCTAAGAAGTTCATAGAACAAAGTTACCATATTCCGATACATGGGCACCCTGAAGGATTAGAGTACATACTGGTGAAGTCCATAGTTTGGGTCGATGCGGGTTTACCCAAAAAGATGCCCCATCAATACAAATCATAGTATCGTCATTATCGTAATGGACAAAGAGAGGCCCCCGTACCGAAATCTGAGATCCCTCTGTATGTGATGGAGATTGCTTTTGGAAAGGGCACGGCAAACCCTAAGGATGATTTGGTGGTGGACTCGAAGGACCCTAAGTTTGATGATCCAGATTCTCCAATGTACTCAGTAGTAGGCTCCAGCTAAAGTGTGGAAGAAGAAAAAATTGAGGCTGATGACTCGTAGTGAATTGGAAACCCCACCCTGATTGTATATATATAACTCAGTTGTTGTATATGTATATAAGTGTGGTTGTTGTTTTCAGGTACGAAAAGTATGGTCCTACTTTCCTATCCCATTGTATTATTTTTTTAGGATTATTATTTGCTTCTGCATGCACATTTAAAATGAATGGGTTAGCGATGCATCCTGGGACGTCGCTACTTAATTGACCAAGTCGGAAAGGGCACTCGCCCGAGGATCGAGGCGTGACACAAAGTATCACAACCATTTAGGCGTGTTCCAATTATTACAACCCATTAGCCACAAGCAACTCAAAAGTCGGCGGTCATCTGGCGTAACTAGGCATCGTCCCGCCCCGTCGGGCACGGCAACGTCTAGCATCCTCCGCCTAAACGGCATTCCACAAAGGAGTTTTGTTCTGGCCTCCACCGCGAATGGCATCCTGTTGACGTGGGGGTATCCGAACTTAATCATGCATCGTCTCACGTAAAACGCATCAATTAATGTTCCATTTAGTGACAATACGAGCACATATTTAGCCAAAAACACCATACTTTGATGTCAAATGCTTTGTTTTCAAATCATGAACTTGGCCAATTTTTCTTCATATTAGAAATCTTGGTAAAATAATTGTGCATGGTCACATATTCAAATCGAACCGTCAAATTTGGTACACTCCCAATTTAAAACTCCACAGTTTTATATAGTACATAAAAATTGGCGTCCAAAACCGACACATGGCATTTTTCCATTTAAAAGCTCATAAAATCGAGTTTTATACTAAAAATTAATAACTACCATTAAGCAATCAATTGCACATCATAGCACATGTGACATCCTGAATTTTTACTTCTGCTTTCAATTAAATTAATCGGGCATTTCATCAATGCACCTATAGTGCTATTCTCAAAGCTGATCACTCGTGAAATAATTAGACTATCTGAGGAAGTCATTAAGGAATTTTAATGCAATAGACTTGAGAATTCGACCAGGAATTGATTACTCGACCGTGCTCATCTGCAGAGATCATTATGGCACAGTAAAGATCGATTAGAAATCATAAGTGGGTCGGTTCAACTGAGATATGTGGTTAAACATGAGTGATTCCACCAAATTGAGAAATTCTTGTCGATCGACACTAAATTGATTTTTCTATCATTTTAGTACCCTGTGTCCGTATTTGAATTCTCAAGATTTTCATGATAACCGGGAGTCGCCAATGTGTTGAAAAGGTTCATTGTGGCTCGAAAAAAATCGACCACGGGCCATTTGCACTAAAAATTTCTGAAAGCTACCCGATAGATTAGGTTACACTAAAATCGCGCTGGATTGAAATTAACCATAAATTTGAATCCAATTTCAAAATTTGAAAGTTCTATCGTGTCACAAGTCATTTTAGAAATGTCGACTCAATTTCCGAAGATTTTTCTGCAAACCGAGATTTTGGCGGAAAAAGTCAACATAGGGCCATTTTCGATGAGAATGTTGAGCATTCCCCGCTGATTCGTGTTGAGCTCTAATCCGGTTTTGAGTCTTGTTCTTGTCCGAGTTTTTCTTTCATTTGACGCCCACCACACGTTTGACAAAAAGTTTGCACCAAGGCCGTTCATATTTTCTTCCGATTTTGAATCGCTTGAATGTGTAGCTATGGGGTATGCTTGATCGTGATCTCTCTCTAACCTCAAAATACGTTTTTTGTCACCACAGTTCAACATGCGTTTTCTTTTCTCTTTTTCGAGTCTCGTTCGGTGGTGCCTCTGTGTTGTTTTATCCTATGCAATGTTCTCATAGTGGATGTGAATACTAGCATGATGCTTGACTAGGCTCTACTATCATCGTCCATTTTATATGTTACGCATCGTTGTGGAGTCATAATCGAAGATGGGCTGTGGTACAATGACTGTGACCAATAGTAGACGTTTTGTGTTGGTGACTTGAGTTTTGACGTTGAAGATTGAAGGGCTCGTTCTGGGGAGGATAGGGAGAATCCAGAGAGCAATGGGGGAGATCGACCATATTTTTAGAGAGAGAAGAGCATGGGAAATGAGCTTGGGTTGAACTTTAATAAATTTGGATTGGGTTTAAGTTGATCGAGCATGGACATGTTTGGTTTGGGCCGAATTGGTCTTGTGGAGTTTGGGTTTAATTCATTTGAGATTATTTGGACTTGTCTAGTTTGCTTTGGTTTGGGCTGGACGTTTTAGGTGAGTTGGGCTTTTGAGTTTAGTTCAGGTTTGTTTCAAGGTCTAGGTGGAATTGGGCTCAATGTGGGAATTCGTCGGCGTGTTGTTCCCGCTCGGCGGGCTCGAGCCTGACCGCGCTTGATAGTCCATGCCGATGTCCTTATTTTTGTATTTTATTAAAAAAATTATTCAAAAAATTATTTTAAAAAAATTATTTAGAAAAAGAATATTCTAAAAAATTAAAAAGAGAAATTTTTTAAAATCTAGAAAAAAAATTATCTTTTAAACACAATTCAAAAATGCATGCAAAATATTTAAAAAAATGCATAAAAAATTTTAAAAAATTCATAATTTTAATAAATTTATAAAATTCAGAAATTCATAAGAAAAAAAATTCAAAAATGCATAAAAAAATAGCTCTCTATGTGGTAGGGCATGACTTGTGGGTAAAAAAACTCAACCTAGTGCTTTTACAACGGCTGATGAGTTAACTAATCGTGTCAGTTCAATTTTTGGAGGCAAAAGTTATTGTAGTGCACAATGTGCACTGGGGATTAGAGTTCCTTCAAGAAAAAAATAAAAGAGGCCAAGGAAAAAGAGGAGGATATGTCCATCATGTTCACATGGAATGGATCTGCAACTGGAGGAGACTATTGACTATGTGGCACGATGATAAGGAGGTCGAGCAAGGTGACCTTTCGCTTGTGCTGAAATCGACAAGGACAGCAGTGGAAGGTGTTGTTAAAGGAGGAGCAAGGAGACTTTCGCCAGATAGACGAGGACAACCATGGAAGGTGCTCCTCGTGGGAAGGTGTTATTCCGGGAAGGGAGTGATGGGCAAAGCTTAATTTGAGCAGCACCCTAGTTTCAAAGTTAGAGGATTCCGTAGTAGGCTCAGCTTTGCGTTAGCAAGATTTTTTAACTCAATCGCAACATTAAAATGAACAACTATTGAGTTTTCACGAAGATATGGGACACCAATACTAAGTTACAAATAGAAAGCCGTGACAATGATTCGATTGCTTAACTTCAATATTACAACCTGTGGTTTATCGGGAGAGAATTACCAAAAAAGTCCTAAACCTATTGCAATTGTATCAATTCAGTCCTAAACTTTTTTTTTTTTGGCCAATTTAGTCCTAAACCTTTTATAATTGTGCCGATTCGGTTCATCCGGCCAAAATTGGCTGGCCAGCACTGTCGTGGACGCCGGCGAGGGACAATTGGCCAAGCAAATGCTAACGTGGCAATTTTAATTTTTTTAAAATTTTTCGAATTTTTTAAATATTTTTTTTTCTTTATTTTTTCACACCTTCTCTTTCCTTTGGCCGGCCGGCGCCGGTCGGAGGCAAGGGCCGGCGAGATCAGCCTCGCCCGCCACTGGCAAGGCTCGCCCCTGCCGGCCGGAGGCGAGGACCTCGCTGACCGCTGGCGAGGGCGAGGCCTCGCCAGATCTGCCGAGGTCAACCTCGCCAGATCCGACGAGCTCGGCCCTCGCCAAGGCTAGGGCAGAGACGAGGAGGGAGAGAGAGACATGGAAGAGAAGAAGCGGCGGAGCAGGGGAGGCAGTCGACCGGGCGGGGAGAGGGAATCGGGGGGAGGCGGAGCCGAGTTGAGGAGACGACCGGACGCCCTCGCGCACCGCGACGAAGAAGACGAGTCCCTCCGCCCAATTCCCCCGATTCGCCCCACCGGAACGAATGGCTCGGCTTGATTCCGACCACCGCGAAGCTCTTAGATTCCGTCAGCTGAACCTCGGCATCAATGGCAGCGTCCGCTTGCAACCGAGCGATGCAACGAGCTTCGACGTCCCTCGGATCAGCCCTCAGATCGGGTGTCCGGTTGTCTCCTCAGCTCGGCTTCGCCTCCCCTCGATTCCCTCTCCCCACCCGGTCGACCGCCTCCCCGCCTCCGCCCCAGCCTTAGCGAGGGCCGAGCTCGCCGGATCTGGCGAGGCCTCACCCTCGCCAGCGGCCGGCGAGGCTAACCTCGCCAGATCTGGCGGGGCCTCGCCCTCGCTGGTCCTCGCCTTCGGCCGGCGGGGGCGAGCCTCGCCAGTGGTCGGCGAGGCTGACCTTGCCGGCCCTTGCCTCCGGCCAGTGCCGGCCGGCCAGAGGAAAGAGAATGTGTGAAAAAAAATATATATTTATAAAATATTTATAAAAATTAAAAAATTCTTTAAAAAATTCTTTAAAAAATTCTAAAAAATTTTAAATTGCCACGTCAGCATTTGCCAGCCGGTTGTCCCCTACCGATGTCCACGTCAACACCGGCCGGCTAATTTTGGCCGGATGGACTAAATTGACACAATTATAAAAGGTTTAGGACTAAATTGGCCAAAAAAAAAAGTTTAGGACTGAATTGGCACAATTACAATAGGTTTAGGACTTTTTTGGTAATTCTCCCGTGGTTTATCTGTAGGTACAATAACCAATTGCAAAAGATCCTATTAATTATAGAATATAACTAATCTGTACACAAGTCTGACTGAGTATATATTACTGGAAATCAAGAAAGATCAAGATCCCACAATAAACTACAGTTTTTGCTTATTTAGAAAACTACATTCAAATGAAAAAAAAAATGGCATAATATAGGAAGAAGGACTAAACTAATGATTCATATGTTCCTAGCAGAATTTTGTTGTTCGGTTGATAAATGAATGCTCACTTCGTAAAGTTACATCATATATCTCCAAAACAAATATTTTAATAAATCAACTTCTGGTCCGTGCAGCGCATGGGACTTCAACTAGTTTGATGGTAAAGGTCTGTTGCCTCGTTATTTGACATTAGATTTTCGTAACCATGTTAATTCAGCACCTGCAGATTTTTTTTTATATTTGTTTATATTGATCATTAAGTTAATATCTGGAGGAAGTTTCATAGAAGGTAGTGGTAGGGTTGGGACAAAGTTGGGCTTGAAGACGCTTAATAACTCTATCATAATAATTAATAATAACTTATCTGAAGGGCCTCATTGTTTAGGAAATTCGAGTTCGGTCCCATGTGCATCATATAGGAATTCGAATCCACTTTTACTTCTGTTGCACTAATTTACACGATAGCATTCTATGACGTGAGTTAATTGTTGCTGATATTGAATTTTTAACAAGCCAAAGGCCTCGTTACTAAAGTTAATTCTCATTTATTTAATCTATGAATAAGTAGAAGGAAAAAATAGTCACAAAGATATAATTAGATCCTCTTCCACTCTCTTCTGTGCTTCAACCGAATATGAAATGACCTAATTTCCTTCATTTTCTTTTTTTATCTTTTGTGAACACACGAAGAACCGTAAAATCGACCATTTATTTCTTTTTGTTATTATCCGAATTCTTTCATTTTTCTCTTAATCACTGCATCCAAACCGAGTGCTAGTTTGAACCCAATAAATGAGTTTGGGCAGCAGTGTTAGCATTTAAACCCAACCAATGGAAATCTGGCCAGCAGCCACAGTAGCTCGGGGTTCTTATGTTTAAATGAAATCAAATTTGTTATTTAAAAAGCTGCCACTGCTTGCAAAACGGTCTTAATATATGTACGTTATCTTATTCAAATCGTATATACCTGAAAGCGAGGAATAGTATGGTGTCATCATTTTCTCAATCTGAATTTGTCCACCATCTCTATACGCAAGTATGGGGAACTTATAGAATCGATTGTTCGAGAGGTTCAACTTAAGCTGAAGGTGAAGAATAGATCTCTTCCTGACTATCTAGTTAAAATGGATGACGAAGAAGCTATAGAGGGATTGTTGGATGTTGACTTTGATGGCGTACAGTTCGTCATAATCCATGGGACAGGTGGTATTGGTAAATCAACTCTTGCTAAGGTTATCTTTGATCAATTCTTGTTCAAATTCAAGTACTCTAGTTTCCTCGAAGACGTCCAAGACTTGTCACAACATCATGGTCTTTTACACGTGCAAAGAAATTGTTATCCGACACACTAGGCTCGGACTCTGTTGACGGAATCCATAATACTAATGACGGGATCAATCGCATAAGAAAAGGACTTAGCAACGAAAAGGTTATGGTTGTTGTTGACAATGTGAACGAGGAGCAACTTGAGAACCTTGTAGGAAGCAAAAGATGGTTTGGCTCCGGAAGCAGGATTATCATCACAGTCCAGGACAGAAGAACAATAATAGATAGGACAATGTCCGATGAGTACAACCATACGGGATCTAGCTATTACATGGACTACCCAATGAAGGAGATGTCTTTGGATCGAGCGATTCAGCTTTTCAGCAAGCATGCCCTCAGAAGTGATACTCCTCCAAAAGATTGGCACAATTTCTCGATAGAAGTCGTGTCAAGCATAGGAAGGCTTCCTTTGACCCTGAAAGTTTTGGGTTCTCTTTTTGCCTGCACAGTGAGATCAGAGTGGGGCGAGATGTTGAAGGACTTAAAGCAAGTCCTATGTGATAAAGTCTAAGACACACTGATGATAAGTTTTAACAAATTGAACTGCAAAAGAAAAGAAATATTCCTAGACATAGCATGTTTTTCCATTGGGGAGGATAAGACAAATGCGTATTACATGTGGGATGATTGCGGATATTCCCGACGTAGTGCAATTGATGATCTTCTCCTTATGTCGTTGATAAAGATCGATGAGGACAATAAGTTCTGGAAGCATGATGAACTTAAAGACCTAAGAAGGTACATTGTCAAGGAAGAGAATTTCGAAGACGCTGGAAAGCGTCGTTGGTTGTGGATTGATGAGAATACGCTAGACATACTGACATACTGAGGAGCAGCGAGGTGAAAGTTTTTAAGAGAAGAATATTTAATTAATCCAGCAGATTCTTTCGTTGCGTGCTTTAAAATCGAGAATATCAGCATGCTTTGTTTACTAATTTATAGAGACATGAAAAGCGACTCTATAAATTACAATAGTTTATTTCATGCCTTACCCATGTGAAACCAGGAGAAAGCTAAAGAGCAGTTTGGTCAGTTGAAATTTTTCTTTTCTAGTTTCGGTGAGAATGAAATGAGTTCTTTGTTTCCTTCAAAAGATATCTAGTCTGTGAAAGGACAGAAAAATCAACACCGAATTAACATTTTAAACATGCTTGGTTTTCTCTTATTTTCAAATTGACAAAAGAGAAAAGGTAATTTTGTTACAATCTGCATTTTATTTAACTAAAATGCGGGGTCGAAGGAGAACTACTGCTATTGATTCTACTTCCTTGGTCTATTGCTCCTATGGCGCGCACTCAGCTTTATCCTTTGCTGTTACTGGCAGGAAAAACGAAGTGTACAAGCACTCAGTTTGGGTATTAGTCATGACTTAACCCTTGAAGAATTAGTCTGTTTGCCAATGCTGAGGTTCCTTAAAGGGGAAAAATAAATTTTGTAGGCAACTTCAAAAATCTTCTTTGTAGTCTAAGATGGCTTTCTTGGTGTGATTGCTCGTTGCATCTTCTAGCGAAAAATCTCCATCTGGTGAATTTAGTTGTGCTTGACCTTTCAAGGAGCAATGTCACCCTCTACTGGAGTGGATGGAGGCAAATCAAGGTACCGACAAACCTCACTTGCTTACTTTTGCTTCAAATTCTCTCAATTGACCTTTGCTATTTAGTTGTATGCTACTGGTTTCTCATACTTTTCATTCACATGTAATTGGCCTTTCTTTTCCATCATAGGCGAAAAAGTTGAAAATTATAGATTTGATGCACTGTAAAATATTGACCAAGACACCTGATTTTTCTGAGTTTGGCAAGTTGAAGAAATTGATTCTCGTTGATTGTGTGAATTTGTCTACAATTGATAGCTCAATCGGTAAGCTAAAATTGCTAAGTACTTTGAATATTGCTGGATGTGATTCCCTTGAAGGGTTGCCCAAGGAAATTGGTTCTCTAGAATGCTTGAAGGAGATTTTTGGGGAATGCAAATACCTTTGGATGAATGGGGTTTTTCGAAATACAAATAACGTTTGGTAAAATTTGCATTTGTAAATGACTTTTATTAAATTAAAAAAAAAATATTTGTATTTTTTTTTTTAAGTCCGGCCACTGGATCGTCGGATCTGATGGCCAAATGGCCAGATCTGGCCCTCAAACGGTCGTCGGGGTCGGGCGACCCTAGGCAACGGCCACCTAAGTCGCCTAGGGTCACTTAACCCTAGCGACCGTCACCTAAGGTCGCGCGACCTTAGGTGGCTGCCTGGGTCGCGCGACCTAGGCATTGCCTGAGGTCTGGCGACAATTGTCGGGGTCGGGCGACCCTCAGGTGGCAATGGCCGGTGCGTCACCAGCACGCGCTGTGGCATCCCAAAAATTCAAGTCAAGCCCTAAGGTGTATTAAAGCCCATAATTAGGTAATAAAATTTCCTATGGTTTATGCTTTAGCCATTGGTCTCCTCTTAAGACTAAGTGATATATGCTTGTGTTCATGAATTTTTGAAATTAGTATTATGGGATAAATTAATGAGAATAATCTATTCTTGGCTATGCACCTCATAGACTAAATTCCTATAAATAAAATGGTACAAGATTTTGACCATGTGAAAATTAAAGTTTGAAACCTATAAAAGAAAGAATTAAAAGTGTTTAAAGGTAAAATTTAGGATTTAAATTAGGTTTGGGCCTTAGGCCCAAGAGAGGACTTTTAATGGGCCAAGATGGCCGGCCCATTGGAGCCCAAGGAGGGGCTGTCGACCGGCCCATATGCTGGCCCAAATACTCCCAAGCCCATCTTGCATGAGCCTTGCCAAGTGGCAAAAAGAAAGGCTTCATGCATTGGCTTGTGGAGAGGCAAACCATCATTGCTAATGATGGGGATTAGGGGAAATAAAAGGAAGAGAGAGAGTGGCCGGTTGGGGGTTTTTGTCCAAGCCAAAGGGAGAGAGAGAATTGCGAGAGAGAGAGGGAGTGGCGAGAGAGAAGGGGAAGCCGAGAGAGGAGGAGAAGGAACCGTCCGCCCATCGCCGCCCGTTCACCGTCCGTGTGCTGCCGTCTGCTTGATCTTAGAGGCAAGTTAGGATCCACTTTCTACTCTTGCATGTGTGTCTTGCATGTGTGGTTGAAATAGTGTTGAAAATCTTGGATGTTTAGAGGCAAGAAATCGAAGCAAATGTGGTTTGTTCTTGAAGATGCTTGCTGATTTCGTGTGTACCGCTCGACCCAGAAACTTGTGGAGTCTTGAATGCGTGTTTCAAGTTGGATTTTGACTTCGACTCCTTCATGAAAGTTGTAGAAAAAATCTCAAAATATAATATACTAAAATTTGGGACAAAATGGTTGAGATTTAAGGGGAAAAACCCTCTTCCTACGAAGACACTAGATCTGGAACTGCTTTGCTGACCTTTTGGTAGTTTTGTGGGTTGCATGTTGCTTTTTACCGAGAATTTATCTTCGACTTCTTCATTAAACTTGTAGATAACATCCTAAAGACTAACATACTCAAATTTGAGGTAAAATGAGCAAGTGTAGCCTAGTGAATCGACTTTCTCTTGAAGACGGTAAATCTGGAAATATGGTACTGGATACCCGAGACTTCTTGGACCTATATGATGACTATTCTTTGAAAATTTCACTTAGATTCCTTAACTAAAGTTGTAGGGGACCTTTTGAAGCAAAACATATCCAAATTTCAGAGGAAACGAAGGAGAATAAGTGGGTGAAAACTCGATATTTCGGAGATAGCTATACTGGACGTTTCGGTGCTAGAATCAGGAGCTTCAGACGCCTATAGAAAATTATCTAGAATGAATCTGGACTAGATGTCTTCATGAAAAATCTACTTTAGGGTCTTGATTATAACCAGCTTAAATTTCATAATTTTTGGAGGTCATTTGGGTATTTTAATAGAATTATTTCAAAAACTGCGCAATCTGTTTCTATCCGAAATTTCATGCTGTATTTGTGTGAATTATATCTTCTTGTGTGAAACTCTTTAGGGCATGTGTTCTTCATGAAATTGCTATCTTATTGTCTTGTCTATCACATGCCCTGATTTCATGGTTTTTGAGAATCATATGGAATTTAATTCAAATGTTTTCTAAAATGGTATAAGCTGGAATTTAGTAAACTTCAAAAAGGCATGATAAATGGACTATTCTAAATTGTATGGACTCCATGAATGGTATTGTTATGAATGATTGTGTCTTGCTGCATGTATGATGAGGATTGGAGATGCATGTATGAATCAAAGGATGAAAGTGATCTTGTTTGCCATTACATCATGTGCCATGCTAAGTTGAGACATAAATTGGTGAATGTGAACAATGATAAATGAGGAAACGATTGGAGGCGGTTGATAATGCCCTGGGAGTGTCAAGATGCCCGGGATGGGGGGTGCCGGATGCCCGAATTGTATTGAGATACATGGCCGGATGTCCTCGAGAGTTTCGAGATACCCGGAATGGTTGGGTGCCGGAAGCCTTGGAGGTTTGTGCCCGAGGAGATGCCTCGTGATGCCAGTTGGAATGCGAGATGCCCGGAATGTGGGGATGCCGGATGCCCGGTGGCCTTAAATGGCTGAATGCCGGAGGTTTTTCTCTCAATGCCGGTTGGGATGCGAGTGGTAAAGTATGGGATGAAATTGCTAATCCCGAGGAAGAGAGATGTAGTGATCAAATTGAAAGATAAAAGTGGAAATTGAATCATGCACATGTGATATGATGACATACGTATGGATGTGTGGCATGATGACGATGATATGTGTATGATATGATGATGATCACATATGGCATGATGATATGTGTATGATATGATGATGATAACCTATGGCATGATGATACATGTGTGTGACATGATGATGATCACCTATGGCATGATGATATGTGTGTGACATGATGATGATAACCTATGGCATGATGATACATGTGTGTGACATGATGATGATCACATATGGGATGATGATATGTGTATGATATGATGATGATAACCTATGGCATGATGATACATGTGTGTGACATGATGATGATCACCTATGGCATGATGATATGTGTGTGACATGATGATGATAACCTATGACATGATGATACATGTGTGTGACATGATGATGATCACATATGGCATGATGATATGTGTATGATTTGATGATGATCACCTATGGCATGATGATATGTGTATGATATGATGATAATAACCTATGGCATGATGATACATCTATGTGACATGATGATGATCACTTATGGCATGATGATATGTATGTGATATGATTGTGATGAGGATGTATGATGGTATATGCATGGCTTCAAGGTAAGTTATGCTTGGATGCATGAATAACATGTATTATGCTATGATTGTATTGTATGATGCATTGAGTGGTTATTTGATTTTTTACCTACTGAGTGGCTATACTCACCTCTTCGGAGATTAACATTTTAGATTAGAAAGATGCCATTTCCTACCGTCACGTGAGGCACCTTCTATGGCCTCCCATCGGATGTAGAGGTAAAGTGTTCGGAGATCGACTGCGTCTTCGTCCCTGGACTGACTTTTGTGCGAGTGCGAGTGCTAGTTATGTATGATGTAGGCCTGGCTGAGGGCCCTGTTATTCAGGAGTTTTTGTCAGTTCATGTCCGCCGAGACGAAGTGATTAGGGGGATGCTGCCGCCACCACTGCCCAACGCACCTGGATGGGTGTGATGACTGCGTGAAGGGTAGAGAGCTGGTGTTTCTTTTTTAGAGTAACCGCCGCTGTTAGATGGAGGACGTCATGTGATTACTTTAGGGGTCGTAGTATCTTTTTGGGATGTGGCCAAGTGTAGCTGAAAATCTTGGCTTTCTTTTGTTGTATCAATCCGCGAAAATCCATCATGGAAAATATGTAAATAAAAGTGACATGGCTTTATTTTTCTTATGGTACTTAGTGGTGTGCATCGTATCATGGTTGTTGGAGAGAGAGATGGTGATATTAAACTTTGCTTTCGCTAATGAGTCGCGCTGGGACCGTTTTAGAAAAAAAAAAGTGTCTATGAACTACGACACTTCTACAAAGAGATGTAGCTAGTGTTCATTAGGTGTAACAATAGGTGCCTGTGGCGACCTAAGGTGTTTCGGGGTGCCACACGCGCGACCCCTTGGCCGGCTATCGTCGACCTCCGATCAGCTTCTCCGGAGAAGATGAATAGTAATTAGAACTTGCATTCTGAAAATGCAAGTTCCCAAATGACCTCTAGACCTGCTTTGGATTAAGGGCCCTTATCATGCCCTCCAATTACTAACCGTTCGAGTTTCCTGAGACACTAGGCAATCTAAGATCTATGATGAAGTTTGAAATTCAATCTCATCAAGGTATCCACCAACTTCCTCACTCTATTGGAAGGCTAATGAATCTCACATACTTGCTTTTGATTGGGTGCAAGAATCTACATGAGCTTCCAGACACTATTGAGGAACTTGAATCATTAGTCAAGTTGGATTTACGAGAATCGGGGATTTACGTTCTTCCTAATTCTATTGGAAATCTGAAGAGACTGAAAATCATGAGGTTGACATGCACAATGATATGCATGATACCTTGTGCTTTTGGAGGGGAGGAGACACTTGAAGTGCTGGATGCCTCATTTTGTGGGGGTCTCAGGCATGCAATCCCGTGGGAAATGTGGAGCTTGACTCGTCTAAAAATCTTGGACTTAGATTGGAGTCCAATCCCTACAGTGCCTCCAAAGATCAGTGATTTCTCTAGTCTCCAAACACTTAAAATTGGAAGCAACCAGCTTTCGCAGTTGCCAGAGCTTCCCTCGAGTTTGAAATACTTATGTGTTAGAACTGCTAAATTCCCTTTCCTTCCCGACCTCTCGAACCTACTGCGTTTAGAATTACTCTATGTGCGAAGCAAACATCCAAGTAATTCATCCTGGAGCGCGGATGAGATTATCTCGCCTTGGGAGGACGCGCAGTCCATCAATCGGCTTCCACGTAGCTTATCAAGCTTGACTCTTAGCTGGATCCCGCAGCTGCCAGATTTTTCCGACTTCAAAAACTTGTTGTTTCTCTCCATCGAAGGATGTCCGATGCCACACTTCCCCATCCTTAAATACTTGGAGAGGTTAGGGGGATTGATGATACTGTAGTGCATATTCCTGGAGAGTACACCCAATCTATCATGCTTGAAGAGGCTGCGAGAGTTGCATCTCTCTGACTTACACAAACTGGCAGAGATTCCAGGTTTGGGGGAACTGGAATCGCTGAAGGTACTAAAAATTTCTCAGTGTTATATGATCGAACAATTGCCTAGCCTTTCGAAATTGAAAAATCTGGCGGATCTCGAATTAGATTATTGTGGAAAGATGAGAGATGTCAAAGGCCTAAAAGAATTGAATCTTTTGAAGCATGTGAAGATCAAACAATGCATGTCCTTGAAAAGTTTGCCTGACATGCCATCATTGACCAAGTTGAAGATAGATTGGATGCCGCCAGAAGAAGCTGCATGCACCATTAAAAGGAGGAAGCTAGGCTCATTTTCGGTATTGTGGAACAAATAGCCATTCTTTAAATTCTCAGGTGCGTTTGGTTACATCAAAGCATAACAGAAGTTTTCATTTTGGCTTTTGTTTGCAGATTTTTAAAGGTGCTCAATGACATGTGTTATATAGGTATAGGTTTGGGATTTTTGATATTATCGAAAAAAGTTTAGGATAAATGAGTTACAGCAAGCATAATATGAGGTTTTTGGTGACTTTTGCCCTATCTCTTAGGTATGAATTTATTATTTATGACTAGGCTTAACAAATGTTCATTACCAATGTGTATGACATTGGTTGCATTTGGCAGTATGGCATCTCACAGTGTTTGTGGTTTAGCCAATGAAAGACTAGAAGTATTTCCGATTTGTCATCCATCACACCTTTGATGAAACAATAATGGGGACTACTGCAATTACCAAATCCGCAAATTGAGATGTTGCCCATGTGATTCTACATGGCTACTGAGTAGTATCATCACACGTCAAGGACTTGTTTTGTATTAAGCGTTCAAAACAGCACATATTGATGATTTACATACAAGAAATCATCACGTTACCGTAAATTTAGAGACTGATACTAGTCAATGATTCAAGTGCTCTCTTGGAGCTCCAGAACCTGCGGAATCAACATCGAAGCCTATAGCAAAGATGGGTTGGTCTTTTCTTCGTTTTAGGACAAGCATTGGTACCTCCCGCACGGGATCGTGCGTTCCGACCAAGTTTATGTAAAAATTGTTTGGCATTTTTGAGAAAAAAACTTGGAAGTCTCCCTTCAACTTTTCTACTTTTGCTTTGCTTCCATAAATAATGTAGACTAAATTTTTTGGTACAATATAACATTAAGAAACTAAACTTCTTCTATTAATGTTGGTAAATTGAAGCTGAGATGTGGATCAGGCTGACCAAAACTGTGATGTTTCAAATAATCAATATTTTCGTGACATGAAAAACGTTAAGAAAATTTAACAAAGAAGATAGAAATAGAATTATGATGTCACCTTTGATGCGTGTAATCATTTTCCTAAAGGCAACTGTTGTTTCGGGATTCATTGAAGCCTGCTAAAACTCTCTTAAAAACAAATACAAAAATTGGAATGACAAAAATCAAGTGCGAAAGCAAATATCTATAATAAATGGAAGCTCACGCTAAACATGCACCAAGGTTTATCTGCAATTAGGCAACTAACAATCACAACTATTCATAATTCGAATTCCGTAGATGCAAAAGTAAGCAATAATTGCCAAAATAAACACTTCTTCACTAACTCAAGCCCAAAATTCCTAGTTGCTCAGTCAAGATGAATAATTATATAAGCCCATTCAATGCTCTTAGGCCATTACAAGTCCACACACCAAAGCAATACTCTTTGTTGTGTATACACTTACAATAATTCATCTTTCTCCTTCAAAATGTGGGACTTGTTCCAAATACTTGTGGCATTACAAATTATTAATGCTTAAATTTCGCTTACTTATTTGGGGCTTAATCGCATGGAAAACTATAAATTAATTTATACCCCTAAGCAAAAACTTAATTTTCATTAAATTGCATCACTTATAGATATTAGTGAAAATTTGCATTACTAGTATTGAAACTAAAATTTCTTAATTTTTTAAATATATATAAATAAATATTTAAAAATAAAAAAGAATGGAAAAATTTTGCACTTTCCCCCATAGCCCGACCCGTTCACCTCGTCTGAACGTACGCTGTGCCGGCGTCGTCCTGTTTTTTGCCTCTGTTTGCCGCCAGGTTTGCGTCCAAGGTGAGAGAGAGAGAGAGAGCTAGGGAGGAGCGGAGTGACAGAGAAGGAGCTTCGGCCGCACGTCCACTCGTCCGCCCGTCGACGTCCCCAAGCCGAACAGGTAAGCTCGGCTCTCCCCTTGCTCTGTTTTGGTCGCGACAGGCCGGAGCTCGCGGCCATCCGTCTCCCGCGAGCTCCGGTCCTCGTCGCCATTGTGTCATGGTCCCCTGGTCCCCTGCCTCGTGCGACAAGCTCTCCGGCGCAGGCTCGAGCCCCAGCCCGAGCCGGAAGCCCCTCCCCTCGGTAGTGTGTACTGAATGTTTGTTAGAATGTCTAAATGAAACCTGAGTTCATATGGTTCGTCTGGGCCGAGATTTGTTGTTTTTAATCTTACCTGTGCTGAGTGCTTATATTCGTCCCTGAGTTAGTCTTGAATGTTGCTCGTACCTAGTATGTTGATCTATGCCCAAATTGGAGCCCCGAATGAGCCTATGTGCCCACTATAGCCGATGCACTCTACATGTTTGATAAAATGCTTCAGAGAAGGCCGAAAGCCAGTCAATGTTTAAACTCGAGATTGACTTGTCTTCGCTTCTGTGATTGTTATATCGTGTTTGAATTTCATGTTTTCTTGCGTTTCCATGAGATTTTTTATGTTATTATTCTTGAAAAGAAAAATTGAAGGGAAACTAATTCCATTGCTGAGATGGGTCACATGGACCTCAGTGAGACCTGCACCACGGAAAACCGACAGCCAAATTATTGAAGAATACCCAGAAAGAAAAAAGAAAAAGAGGAAAAAGAAGAAAAAGGAAAACGAAGAGAAGAAGCAAACAAAGGATGGGATGAAGGGGAGACGGTGGAGGATCTGACAGTCAAAGGAGAGACAGAGGAGCGCAGTGCATTCGAGGCCACAACCATCATCAGTTTTTAGCAATATGATAAGATTTATAATGTATCCTTTTGCCCATTTCTTTCCTTCCACAATTCCCAATCCTTCGCCCCACTCTCTCTGCCTCATGTCATCTTCCATCCCCCACAACAATCTCCAATCTTCAATCCCAATCTCAGCATCTGCTTCTTTGCTTTCTGTATTAATTTGCTCCCTTACCCTTCCCTTTCTCTCTCTCTCTCTCTCTCTCTCTCTCTCTCTCTTTTGCTCCCTTACCCTTCTCTCTCTCTCTCTCTCTGAGTACACCATTCTAAGCTTGCTCTTTGCTATCAGCGCGAGCCTCTTTGAGTGGAATTCAGGATGCAGCCTGCTTCCAAGGCCGACCAACGCATTGCAAGAATCTCTGCTCACCTTCACTCATCTAATTTCCAGGTATCCCCATTGAAATTGAGCTCTTCCTCAATTATGGATCGTGCCTGTTTTCTTATTAGCGCTCTCTTTCTTGGTGGTGGCATGGAATTCGATGTAGTTTTTCTATGGGTGAGTCGTCTCCGTTACTCAAAAATCGCTAAATTGAAATGGGTACTTGTTAATTTCTTGAAAGGTTACGCAATTGGTGAACTTTAATTGTATCATGAGCTGTGACTATCGAAGCTGGTGATACTTTTTGTTATGATGCTTAGTTTCTTGGTTGAAGAGCTTATGAGGAGTGATTGTGCATTGTGGGTGGTTCTTAGATGGAGGAGAGCTCGGGGTTAAGGCATGCGAATTGCCAGGCAAAGGGCACAGCGCCAGGATTCAAAGTTGCGATCCTGGGAGCAGCTGGAGGGATTGGGCAGCCTCTGGCGATGTTGATGAAGATCAACCTGCTCATCTCTGTTCTTCATCTGTATGATGTTGTGAATACTCCTGGCATCACTGCTGATATCAGCCACATGGACACCGGTGCAGTGGTGAGTTTCCCCCCCCATTGGTAATTTGCTTGCTATTTGCCGAATTTAGGATGAACGGCATTCTTGGTCTGTAAATGAAGATGGACATTCATATTGTTGATTGTTTTCTGGGGATATTGTTTGGATTACCTTTTCAGATGAGTTAGCTTGATATCATCATTGTATATGGATCATTTAATACGTCAGACTACTTTGTTGCTTCTATAATCAGGTCCGCGGATTTCTGGGACAGCAACAGCTGGAGGAAGCCCTTGTTGGAGTGGACCTTGTCATCATCCCTGCAGGAGTTCCTAGGAAACTGGGAATGACAAGAGATGACCTGTTCAACATAAATGCCGGAATCGCCAGAACCCTTTGTGAGGGAATTGTCAAATCTTGCCTGAAAGCTATTGTTAACCTGATTAGCAACCCTGTTAATTCCACTGTTCCCATTGCAGCCGAAGTTTTCAAGAGAGCTGGCACTTATGATCCAAAGAGACTGTTTGGTGTGACCACACTCAATGTAGTTAGAGCAAATACCTTTGTGGTAGGTATCGCTCCTGCTTCTACTGTCTTGCTGATACTATCGAGAAGCATCCTTTATGTACAGAGTATCAGGTCGTCACTGTGTATGAGCCTACAAAGTCAGAAGCATATGCTTCCTTGTTTAGCATGCTCTTTTGTTTCAAACGTAATATCTTGCGAATCTGCAATTAAGATCTTACTCCAAGGGCATATTGTGAAACGACCACTAGGTTGAATTTAATTAAATAGGCTAACGCCCATCAATGAGATTATGAGCAAGGCTTAGAAGCAAGTTTATAAAATCAGGCTATTTGCAAGTCTAGCAGTAGAGTCCGGAAGCCCCGTGTCTTTGATTGTTTTGGGTGACATAATCATTTAATTGCTGTTCTGTATTAGCGAGTGTTATTGATTCTCTTCTCATGATGATGAGGGTGTTTATGGTAAAAAATACTTGCACTAACACTCGGGTAGCAAAATTGTGCAAGATACCAGTTTAGAGACAGTGCTATGAAAGCCTACAACTATTTTCTTTCACAGGTAGACTTCTGATCTACTTTGTTCCTTGCAGGCAGAAGTAGTGGGTCTTGATCCTAGAGAAGTCGATGTTCCAGTTGTTGGGGGTCATGCAGGATTGACGATTTTACCTCTTTTATCTCAGGTTTGTGATGCATTCTTCCTGATGAGAACATCTTATATGTTTGACAGGGATGCTGTTAGAAATTGCACCTTTTCTTTAGAATGGTACCAATTAAAATTTTCAAAATCTGTAGGTTAAACCACCTTGTTCTTTCACTCCTCAAGAAATTGAGTACCTGACATCACGCATCCAAAATGGCGGAACAGAAGTTGTTGAGGTATATAAATTTCAATTTGTTATGGATTTGGACATCAAATTAGGCAGTGTTACCGTCATATCATATTCCCTTCAGTTTTGCTTTTTCAGGTCGTAAAATAGTGTTTTAGCTGTTGTAGTGATGTTCATCTTCTTAAGGGCTTGTGACAAGCTTCTGAGTACTGAGGCTGCCTAGGGACTACACTGTTACAGGCAAACATTTTTCTTCAGACACATGACTGCACGCTTAATCATGTTAGAGCTCTAATTTCTTTAAATTTACTAGCCATTTCGAAGATACACTCTGCCAAGAACCTTCTTTATGAGAAAGATGAAATTTTTGCAAGAATTACATCATAAGTCCATGGGGACATATATCTTTCCCAAGTCTACTTTATGGCGTGAAACCTTTGCCTATGCACTGTGACTAACAGAAGAGAGCTTGATATTATCTCTACTAGTAGGTAGCCATTACTGCTACCCAAGGAAATGTGTTAATATAAAGATTTTTGTCCGAATTATTGGGATACCTTGCGCGTGAAAGTATGTAGAAGGTGATCACTTTGTCTCGGGCTATTGGTGCAAGCAGTTGTGAAGAGTATCTTAGTTTCTGATTTTTTTGGTCTGGTCCTCATTAAGGAAAACAAAGGAAGGTAACAGAAAGAATGTAGAAACAGAGCACCATATACATCTTTTGATGTTATGGCTAAGAGAATGACTTGCATTTTGACAATAAGAGGAGAGGTTCTTGTATGACAGGATTGTTAGATATATCAGATTTTCTAAAAGTGATTGTTGATGTCTAACCAGAACTGTATTTTTTTCATCTATTTTCACACAGTGAAATTATGACATGACATATTAGGCTTTGCTTCCCTGCTTCCTCACATTTTTTTCGTGAAGCCAACTGAATTGTGTATGCCTGTGCCTTGACAACTTTCAGGCTAAAGCTGGAGCTGACTCGGCAACTCTCTATATGGTCATTCCTTGTTTTAGCCTTTGAGATGTAGTCTGATCTCTTTCATGAACAGGAAATTTGATGACTATTTGATATGCAGACTCTTTTCACATGCTCATATAATGTGAAAATGATATAGCACATGCTGCTGTGAAGTTTGCCAATGCGTGCCTGTGTATGTTGAGGGGCGATGCTGGTACTGTTGAGTGTGCATTTGTTGCTTCTCAGGTTTGGTGCCTTGAGAGAACTTATCGAGAGTGAAAAATCTTTATATTTTTCTCAAATATCAAATGAAATCACCGATGATTTTCTTTATTGTTGTCCCCATATTTCAGGTGACTGAGCTTCCGTTCTTTGCATCCAAAGTGCGCCTCGGTCATACTGGGGCTGAGGAGGTTCTGCTTCTTGGCCCACTGAATGAGTACGAAAGGTCTGGAATTTTAATAATCCTGAGATTTTTAGGTCTGCTCTGATTACACATCCAGGGAAGATGGAGTTTTCTAATTTTGGTCATTGTTTGTTAACCTGAAGAGCTGGCTTGGAAAAGGCAAAGAAAGAGTTAGCAGAGAGCATTCGGAAGAACGTTTCATTTATCAAGAAGTGAGCAGGTTAAAGACGTTTCTTTTTGGAATGAAAGAGATGGCCTCTTCATAGTTTCCAGTTATTTTCTACTTGGTTGTTGGGAATAAGTGGTTCAGATATCAAAATTCATTCTGCATAGCTGACGTAGGAAAAACAGAGGTTTTTCTTTTCTTGAATGTAACGTACTCGAATGGTAATTTGTGTAATAACGAAGTGGACTGATGTTTGTATATTATAGTTCTATGTCCATCTTTCTCGCCTTCGTGTTTGCATCCACCGTTTTCAACTTTTTATGCACCTGCACCTGTAGTGTTGCCTTCAAGTTGCACTTCAATTTGGCAATGCTGCTATAAGCAAATGATAGACAGAGGGAGCTGAATAAGCTATAGCTCGTCTTTGACACTAGGCTTGAAGTCTGAGAGACTCGAGCAGCTTTTTGTGGCTTTATCCAGATGATTGGAGGGACAAATGAGCAAAGATAGCCATTACAGAGGCTCTTCTTGGTTAGTGGCCAGAGGGAGTTGAAACTATCAGTTGAACACGAGCAGAAGTTTGAGAATGATGCCTTCCCACCGATTCTCCCCAATCACCAGCAGCAATTTCTCGCACCAAGTTCTCTCTACGTGGAGCATTTATGGTAAAAGATTGCCCATAATAAAAGATTGTCCGCTTTAGATTTGCTTTCTTTTATGAAAAATAACTAATTTAAAAAATATTTTCTTAAAAATTATTGATCGTATAAATTGAAATAAATTGAAATAATTAGTTAATTAATAATATTTTTATTATCGATAACAATTTATATATAAACATGATCGTGGATAATGAAATTTTTTTATTAATTCATTTTGATAAATGATACAAATAATTACTTTTAAGAACATATATTTTAAATTATTTATTTTTTTTGCGAAACAAACAAAATTTTAATATTTTCTCAGAAGTTTCGAGGAGGTGTCTTTCTATTTTTTTTTTTTTGGGTCGAATTATTTCTTTTCACTTTTGAAAGTTCAGGTAAAATTTGTTCCGACAAGGAAAGTAACCTTAGCCCCAGAAGGGGACAACTCAGATATATAAAAATAAGGCTAAAAGAGTACGCCTCTCCAGCCTTGTAAGGTCTGTTCTCGGGAGCCAGCACCAAACCCTACAATGTCTTGACTTTCAGACACTTTCTCCTCTCGAGTTCTCACTTTCAGATCGGGCTCTCTCTTTTCTCCGGCGGCGCCTTTCGATCTTCCCCTCTCTAATCTTGACTCAGTCGCTGTCTCATCTCGGTCGGCCGTCCATCAGCGCATCAGGTATTCTCTCTTTATATCGGTTTCCTTTTCGATTTCTTTGGTGGTTTGCCAAAGCCAATCAATGGCTGCGAGTCGCGACTGAACATGCCCACCACCGTTTTTCTTTCCTTTATTTTTAGACTTCCCCCAATTGATGTCTCCCCTCAACCAAGCACATTGACAATTTTCGTCCCGCTCGATTCTGTCTCTAGTCTCGATTGCTTCGTGCGATGGCACCACCCAACAACCCATCGGGAATGGAGTTCGAGGTGTTCCTGAGTTTCAGGGGACCGGATACTCGGGACAACTTTACTAGTTGCCTCTATCATGACATGGTCGAGAAAGGAATCCGCGTCTTCAAAGATGACGAAGAGCTCCGAGTCAGTGAGCAGATTGGTGGAAACCTTCTGCGAGCCCTCGATGACACTCAAATCTATATTCCCATCTTCTCTAGGGGCTTCGCTTCCAGTGCATGGTGCCTCCGTGAGGTTGCGCATATGGTAGATTGCACTTCAAAGTTGAATGGGAAGAAAGAGATCCTCCCCCTTTTCTTTGATGTGAAGCCAGATGATGTCAAGCTCAGAACTGAATTGTACAGTAATGCCTTGTCTGAGCATGAGAAGAAGTATGAACCTAATGAGGTGAAGCGCTGGAAGGCTGCTCTTCGTGAGGTTGCAACTAGACTAGGTTGGAAGCGGGAAGGGAAAGAGTAAGTTTCCACAACTTATTCCAGCTATTAATTTTAATGTAATCCGAAAGGGAGGCAATTTTTCTTATAGATTTTAAAATATCTCATATTCAATTTATCTTGCAGTAACTATAATTTCTCCATATTATTGATACCATAGTTGAAAAAATCTAATCCGAATGTGGAAGTCATTGTCAATTTATTGTTAAATGCTAAGTTAGCATCCTGTTTGGTTGTCAAACACCTAAAAACAAATTTAAATAGCAAAATAAATATCTTTCAACATTTTAGAAAAAAAGGTAAAGTAGGAACAACAAAAAGACAGATATTACCGCTTACTCTGTGTAGATCAAACAGACTGATTTTTTCCTACTAGCATACCGACTAATTATATATTTGATCATTCTCTAAATATTTCATGTACATTAAAAAAAAAAATAAAACTTATTTGATGATTCAACAAAGGACGATTTACCAATTTTATGTAGATAAGGAAGCAGCTGGATCCGGTCACATCTTCTCCACTATTATTAGAGAGCCTATACAGACTGCTATGGATGGTGACTTTTATCAATAAATTCTCACGGTTAATCCATGTGTTTCAACGGTGCTTTTTGCAAAAGGAGAAAAAAAAAAAAAAAAAAAGCAAAACGTTTCCATCTTATTTAGTTGCAGTTACAGTGTCATTACATTACATTTTTTATAACTCCAATTTTTGGAGTATTTGGAAATTCTGATAATATTGCTCCTTTAAAACATATGTTATTCATGAAACCAAACAGTGTAGAAGATTTACAGTTATAAATCAAATAGCGTAATAGTGATTAAAACTCTGTTAAATCTCTTGATAATAACTAGTACATAGATGGTTATTAGAAGCCGCAATCTTTTATCACGCCCTCACTTTCTTCATAACTAATCTGAAAATGGGGGAAGTTTATTGACAACGTCTATGCTGTCACTTGGACATTTATCACGCATTAATTGGCTCTTTGCTTGCACTCATGTGTACTTAACATAAGAATAATTTTCGCACAAAAAGAGGTCCAATTGTCTCTCTCTCTTTCTCTCTACACAAGATGTGGAGACGTTAAAGAACGGTGATGAGCCAAACTCAGCAGCTGCGTCAAGCGGTGTGACCTCCACTGCTACTTAATCTATATATAGAGAGAGAGAGAGAGAGAGAGAGAGAGAGAGAGAGAGGACCTGGAGACACGGCCTAAAGTGAACTTTCTATTATATAACATGAGTTAATTGATGCTGATATTGAATCTTCAACGAGCTAAAGGCCAAGTTACTAAAGTTTTTATTTTTTGTTTATTTAGTCTATGAATAAGTAGAAGGACAAAATAGTCATAAAAATATTTTAGAATCCTTTTCATTCTTTTCTCTTCCTCAATCAAACATGAAATGGCCTTGCTTTCCTTTGTAAGCATATAAACAACGTTAAAACCCAATCATTCCTTTCTGTTGTTTACCCTCCTGCCGTCAGTATCCATATCATTTCCACTTCCCTTCATCACTGCATTGAACTGATTCTAGGCAGCAGCCACAGCAGCTAATTTGAGCACTCTATGTTTTAGATAATTATCATTGTAACTTGAGATTGTTGCTTTTTAATGGATTTAAATTTGTATTTGAATAACTGTCACGGTTTGTAAACCGGTCGTAATATGTTTACCTTATCTTATTCAAATTGTATATGCTTGAAATTTAGGAATAATACGTTGTCATTATTTTCTCAATGGAAAATGCTTGGCAGGTATGGGGAACTTATAAAATTAATTGTTCAAGAGGTTCAACTTAAGCTAAAAGTGAAGGAGAGATCTCTTCCTAACCATCTTGTTGAAGTGGATGATCAAAAAGATATAGAAGGATTGTTGGATGCTCACTTTGATGGCGTGCGTTTCGTTATAATACATGGGACTGGTGGCATTGGTAAATCAACTCTTGCTAAAGTTATCTTTAACCGATTCTTGTCTAAATTCAATTACTCTAGTTTCCTCGAAGATGTCCAAAATCATGGTCTTTTAGAAGTGCAAAAGAAACTATTATCTGATATACTAGGCTCAACCTCTACTAATGGGATCCATGACACGAACGATGGGATCAATCGCATAAGAAGAGGACTTAGTGACAAGAAAGTTTTGGTTGTTATTGATAATGTGGAGGAAAAGAGACAACTCGAGACCCTCGCGGGGAGCTGCGATTGGTTTGGTTCTGGAAGTAAGATCATGGTCACAGTTAGGGACGTTCGTACAGTGCTAAATGAGGACAAACAAACCCGACCAAGCAATTACTTGGCTCACCCAGTAAATGAGATGCCTTTGGATCGAGCGATTCTACTTTTCAGTAGACATGCATTTAGAAGCGATACTCCTCCTAAGAATTGGTACAATTTCTCGATAGAAGTTGTTTCAAGCATAGGAAGGCTTCCTTTGACTCTAGAAGTCATGGGTTCTCTTTTCTCCCGCACGAACAAATCGGAGTGGCACAAGACATTGAAGGACTTAAAGCAAGTCCCGCATGGTGATGTCCAAAAATCACTGATGCTAACTATCAACAAATTGGATGCCAGAGAAAAAGCCATATTCCTAGACATAGCATGTTTTTGCATTAAGAAGGATAAGACTTATGCGGACTACATGTGGTGTAGTAGCGGCTATTCTCCACGCGGTGCAATTGATGTTCTTCTCCTCATGTCATTGATAAAGATCAATGAGCACAATTGTTTCTGGATGCATGATGAAGTTCGAGATCTAGGAAGGTACATTGTCAAGGCAGAGAATTTTGAAGATGTTGAAAAGCGCCGTTGGGTGCAAATTGATGAGAATACTCAAGTCATACTGAGGAGCAAAGAGGTGAAAGTTATTTACTATAGAAGATATAATAAATCCAGCAAAATCTCAGTTCATGTTCCTTAAATTGAGAATGTCGGTTGATGGCCTGCTTTGTTTTCGAACTTATAGATGAAATACAAAGCAAATCTATATAAACATTTAAGGATATATGTTTTTAGCCTTCCCATGTGAAACGAGAAGAAAGTTAACGCTCCGTTTGATTAGTTGGAATTCTTCATTTCTTGTTTTGGTAAGAATAAAATGAGTTCTTTGCTTCCTTGAAGATGTGTTTAGTCTATGAAAAGACAAAGGAATCAACACCAAATAGACATTTTGAACATGCTTGGTTTGTCTTATTTTCAAGTTGAGAAGAACACTAATTATCTTGTTACAACATGCGTTTGATTTAATTAGTTTGGAGTCGAAGAAGAACTTTTGATATTGTTGCATACTCATCTTTATTCTCTGCTGCTGCTGGCAAGAAAAAGGAGCTATACAAGCACTCAGTTTGGATATCGAGCATCACTTAACACCTGCAGAAATAGCACATTTGCCAAAGCTGAAGTTCCTTGGAGGCAAAAATCTGAATTTCGTAGGCGACTTTGAAAATGTTCGTCCTAATCTGAGATGGCTTTCTTGGTGTTTTTGCTCGCGGGATTTTTAGCGACAAATCTTCACCTGGAGAATTTGGTCATGCTCAACCTTTCAATGAGTGACATCACCGACGGCTGGGGTGGATGGAGACAAATCAAGGTACCAACACACCTCACTCATGTACGTTTCAAACTCTATCAATTGATCTTCATAGTCTCAATACTTTTTGTTGGCATGTAATCCGCATTGTTTTTCCACTGCAGATGGCAAACAATTTGAAAATTCTAGACTTGACGCGGTGCTATCATTTAACCAAAACACCTGATTTTTCAGAATTTGGCAAGTTGGAGAAATTGATTCTCAAAGGGTGTGATGAATTTGACTATGATTGATAGTTCAATTGGTAAGCTAAAATTGTTAAGTACTTTGAATATCAAAAGATGTACATCCTTGGAAGAGTTGCCCGAAGAAATTGGTTTTCTAGAATATTTATCAAAGATTATCATGCCCTACCTAAGCAAACTATCCAGGCTTCCCAAGACACTAGGCAATCTAAAATCTTTGACGAAGTTTGAAGTTATAAATAATTCTATAATCACCCAAATTCCTCACTCTATTGGAAGGTTGAATCTCACACATTTGGTTTTGTGTCGTTGCTTTAATATATATGAGCTTCCGGACTCTATTGGAGAACTACAATCATTGGTCGAGTTGAATTTAGAATATTTGGGGATCTTCGTTCTCCCTAATTCCATTGGAAGGTTAACGAACCTCAACATTTGCTTTTATCGAATTGCAATAATCTAGATGAGCTTCCAAACTCTATCGGAGAACTAGAATCATTGGTTGAGTTGAAGTTAAAACATTCGAGGTTCTTTGATCTCCCTGATTCTTTTGGAAGGTTAACAAACCTCCAACATTTGCTTTTATCAAATTGCAATAATTTGGTTGAGCTTCCAAACTCTATCGGGGAGCTAGAATTATTGGTCAAGTTGAATTTAAAAATTTGAGGATCGTTGTTCTCCCTGATTCCATTGGAAGGTTAACAAACCTCAAGCATTTGCTTTTATCGCGGGACTCTATTGGAGAACTAGAATCATTGGTCGAGTTGAATTTAGAACATTCAAGGATGTCTTTCTCCCTAATTCTATTGAGAACTAGAATCATTGGTTGAGTTGAAGTTAGATCACTTATCCGATCTCCCTAATAGTTTTGGAAGGTTAACGGACATCCAACATTTGCTTTTATCACATCGCAATAATTTGGATGAGCTTCCAAACTCTATCAGGGAGATAGGATCATCAGTCGAGTTGAATTCAGAATATTCAAAGATTTTCGTTCTCCCTGATTCCATTGGAAGGTTAACGAACCTCAAGTACTTGTTTTTATCAAAGAGCTATCTACATGAGCTTCCGGACTCTATTGGAGAGCTAGAACCATTGGTCGACTTGAATTTAGAATTTTCGAGGATCTCTATTCTCATTGATTCCATTGGAAGGTTAACAAACCTCAAGCATTTGATTTTATCGAGTTGTCGTAATCTGCATGAGCTTCTAGATTCTATCGGAGAACTAAAATTATTGGTCAAGTTGAACTTAGAACATTCGAGGATCTCCAATCTCCCCAATTCTATTGGAAAGTTAATGAACCTTGAGTATTTGCTTTTATCGAATTGCATTAATCTGCACAAGCTTCCAGACTCTATCGGGGATCTAAAAGCATTAGTCATATTAGATTTAAAATTCTCAGGGATCTTTGTTTTCCCTAATTCCATTGGAAGTTTAAAGAATCTACAATTTTTGCATTTACATGGATGCAAGAATCTACTTGAACTTCCAAACTCTATCGGGAATTAGAATCATTGTTTGATTTGGATTTACAACTCTCAAAGATCTCCAATCTTCCTAATTCCATTGGAAAGTTAATGAATTTCACATATTTGTCTTTTTATGAAAAGGGCAATCTAGTTATGCTTACACACTCTGTTAGGAAACCAAAACCATTCTTTTGTCTAAAGCTCCCGAGAATCTCCATTTTCATTGAGTCCATGGAAAGATTAACGAGTTTCACTCATTTGTCTTTTTCTAGATGCAAGAGTATACGTAAGCTTCCGGAATTTATTGGACAAATGGAATTATTGGTCATGTTGAATTTAAAATCCTCAGGGATATCCCTTTTCCCTGATTCCATTGGAAATCTCAAAAGACTAAAAGTCTTAAAGATGGCACACTCAGAGATACACACGATACCTTGTACTCTTGGAGGCGTGAAGACACTTGAAGAGCTCGATGCCTCGTTTTGTCTTTATCTCATAGATAAAATCCCATGGGAAATGTGGAGCTTAACTCGTCGAAGGATCTTGGACTTATATGGAAGCCCAATCTCTACAGTACCGAGAATGATGAATGGTTTCTCTAGTCTTCAAACCCTTAAAGTTGCTAGTTTCCGGCTTTCCCCATTGCCAATGCTTCCCTCAAGTTTGAAATGCCTAGTAGTTGAAGCTGCTGTATTCCCTGTTCTTCCCGACCTCTCCAACCTAGTTCATTTACATCATCTCGAAGTATGTAAACCTCGTATGACATATTGGGTTCCGGCAAAGGTTACCTCGCCTTGGGAGGACGTGCAATCCGTCAATCGGCTTCCACTTAGTTTATCAACTTTGAAACTTCGCTCTATCTCACAATTGCCAGATAATTTTAACTTCCAAAGCTTGTTGATTCTCTCTATCAACAAATGTCTAACAGCACACTTGCCTGATCTATCGCACTTGAAGGGGCTACAAGAGTTACGGCTCAGTGACTTCCCCGAACTGATGGAGATTCCAGGTTTGGGGGAATTGGAATTGCTGAATTTTCTGTACATTACCATGTGTGATGTGATCAAACAATTGCCTAACCTGTCGAAGTTAAAAAATCTTCTGCGTCTGGAGGTAAAACATTGTGCAAAGTTGAGAGCTGTCGAAGACTTGACAGAGTTGAAAACTCTGAAGAATGTGGAGATCAGATATTGCATGTCCTTGGAAAGGTTGCCCGATGTGTCAGCATCCACCAAATTGGAGACAGATTGGACGCCACCAGAACCTGCAGAGCACACCATTCAGCCGGCGAAGCGATCGCGACTTTCGTTGCTGAATCAATTGCGACTTTCGTTGGACTAGTATGAAGGGTGGGTAATTGTAGCCTTGTTGAAATCCTCAGGTTCCTTTCGATTACAATGAAGAAAAACAGAAGTTTTTATATCGGCTTTTATTTGCTAGCCCTGCAGACCTGGCTTGGAATAAAGGCCAAGGAAGAGTTGGCCGCGAGTATTCAGAGTCTTGAAGCCCTACTCGTGGAATAAAAGCCAAATTTGCAACACCCGTTCACCACCGACGTGAACTAATCCAGGTGTCCTCATGTCACTTTTCTTGAGCCATCTATTATAATTGTTGATGATGTTAGGATGATGTTTGCTTTCTCAAATTGAATTATCGTGATGCATGAAGTCGTTATGCTTTATTCATTTCAATTATTTCTTCCCCCAATTATGTAGGCCGTACATGGTAGTCAAGGGATGTTTCCATCAGTGAGGCCTGCCTGGTAATCCCCTAGTGGGATGCCCAGCGGGACTGCGTTTCTTATTTTTACTTGACGGTGCCCCAAGCCTCACTCACCCCTTGTTGGAAGTGAATATTTTTCTTCCCCACTATGAGGAAATAATAACTATTTCACACTAAAAAGAAACTGAACGTTGACAACTTTTCACTTCAAATCATCCTCACATCAGATTCTCTCTAGGGGGTCATTGAATGTGTGAAGTATGCATTATTTTGTATGGCTTAACAAGTGCTCATTACCAATATCTATGATGTCAGGTGTGTTAGCAGCTATGGCATGTCTTAGTGTTTGTGGTTTCACCAATAAAGACTAAAATTATTTCCAATTTGTCATCCATCACACGTTCGATGAAACAATAATGCGGACTACTGCACTTACCAATTTCCAAATTTTATGACACATCAAGGACTAGGTTTGCATTTAGCGTAACAGCACATAGTGATGTTTTACATTGAAGTAATAATTTAAGTACCCTAAAATCAGAGAGTGAATTGACTCCACATTGAATCCCATTGGAAAATTAAAAATGTTGCTGTAAAATGAAACATCTACATACAATGACTCTTATGAAAAACCTGTATGGGTCTCATACTCTTTTTTTTTTTTTTTTTTTTTTTTTCAGTAAATTTCTTCAACAGAAGTTAGTTTTGAGATGAATGTGGCGTGGGACAACCAGGATGACGAAGCATACATGTCCCACAAGGGTGCGATGCAGCGCATATTACTTATCTTTCATGGACCGTGCGTTGAATGATGAACTATATGCTGCGAGGATCAATCAACAGTTTAAAATAACTACGCTAGAAACTCCTCTTTTTTTTTTGGCTAACATAGTTTACAAATTTTATGTTTTTATGTGGTCCTACAGGCAAATAAATCAATTCGAGATAGACATAAATAAAATAATAAAATAAAAACCTTTACACTTAATCCTTACGCATTTCACCTGTAAAATGATTAATTAACAAGTTCTCAAGAAACATCCCTCGTGAGACATGTATGCTTCCCCATCCTATATGCATGGTGGCCATATTGAGTCTCAATTTATTGGAGAGGTAAAATTAGCTTGTTGCACAAAAGCATATTCAAAATGTTACATGTCCAGCGCTGGAAAAAACAAAGGCCTTTGCAAAGAGTATTATGTAATTGGAGATAAGTTATGAGTTTAGACTGTGGACGGTTTCGTGAGAGTATGACTTTTCCATGTGCGCATGTTTTCTTGTTATCCTCTCGTCCGGCTGTTCAGCATTAAGATTCTGCCTCTTCTAATCCACATAAACGTATTTTACCTTGTTTAGCATGCTCTGTCGTCTCAAACACCATATTATGCATAACCGCAGTCAATAACTTGCTCCAAGGGCATCTTGTATGGATCATGTGCACTATGTAGAAGCTAAGTTAATAAAATCAGGCTACCTGCAAGTCTAGCAATGGAGTCCGGAAGCCCCATATATTGGATTGTTTTGGCTGAAATAATCATGTAACCGCTGGTATGAATTAGGGAGTGTTGTTGGTTCTCTTCTCATGATCACGAGGTCGTTTATGGTCATAGATACTTGGTACTAATGCTTAGGCACCAAAACCGTGCAAGAAACCAGTTTCAGGACAATGCCATGAAAGCCGATGACCGTTTTTCTTTCCCTGGATATCCTAGATGCGTGCCAAAGTATCTCATCGGATTTCTGATCTATTACGTTCCTTGCAGGCAGAAGTATTGGGTCTTGATCCTGAAGAAATCGATGTTCCATTTGTTGGGGATCCTGTAGGAGCGATGACTTTACTCTTTACCTCTTTTATCTCAGGTCTGTGGTGCATTCTTCCTAATAAGAACTTATATGTCCGACAAGGATGTTGTTAGACGTTGCACTTTTCTATAAAATGACAAATGTCGGTTGGCATTCGCAATCTATAGGTTAAACCACCTTTTTCTTTCACTCCTGAAGAAATTGATCACCTGACAGTAATGTCTCACATCCAAAATGGTGGGACAGTATTGTTGAAGTAAATAAATTTCCATTTTCTATGGATTTATCCATTTATATCACCGTTCTGGTTAGTTGATTCATTTTTGGATTTCCAGGTCGTAAAATAGTGCTCTAGCTGTTCTAGTGATGGTAATATTGAAATGGGTTTTGACAAGCTTCGTAGTATTGAGGCCGCCTAAGGAGAACACAGTTACAAGCAAGCAATTCAATTTCCACACGACTGACATGCTTAATCATGTCTCTGAATTCTTTAGATTCACAAGCATTTTTGAAGATTGCTCTTCTGAGAACTTCCTCATGAGAATGATGAGATTTTCGTGAGAATCACATCTTAGGTCCATGTGGGCATATATCTTTTGCGAGTCAACTTTAAGGCGTTGTTTATGCACTGAAATGAACATAAGAGAGCTTGTTATTATTTCTTCCTGCAGAGGTCAAGGAATTTAACGGCAGCTTGGAAACCCTAACCACTACCACTACCCAAGAAAAAGTCTTAATAATCTTTGTCTGAATTAGTGGGACACCTCGCTTGTGAAAATATGTAGAAGGTGATTACTTGTCTTGGGATATGGGCAGAAGCAAGCAGTTGTAGACAGAGTACCATTCATCTTTTGTTGTTACAGCTAAGAGAATCACTTGCATTTTAATGACAAGTGGAGTAGTCCATGCAGTGACACCATTGTTAAGTTTATCAGATTTTCTTGTAAGTGATTGTTGATGTCCACTTGAAACTAAATTTTTTCTGCATCTATTTCCTCAGAGAAATTATGACATGACGTCTTAGCCTTCACCTCCCTGCTTCCTTACATTATGTCGGGAAGCCAACTGAATTGTGTGTGTCTGTGCTTTGACAACTTTCAGGCTAAAGCTGAAGCTAGCTCTGCAACTCTCTCTATGGTCAGTCCTCTTTTTGGCCCTTAAGATGGAGTCTGATCTCTTTCATGAATAGGAAATCTGATGGCTATTTTCTATGCGGACTGGACTCTTTTCATATGCTTAAATAATGTGAAAATGAAATATGCAGGCTTATGCTGTCGTGAAGTTTGCCGATGCATGCCTGTGTGGGTTGAGAGGCAACGCCGGCGTTGTCGAAGTGTGCATTGGTTGCTTCTCAGGTTTGGTGCCTTGAAAGAACTTATTGAGATCCAATCTTTCTACTTCTTTTTTTTTTTTTTGTAAAGGTAATAAATATATAAATAAAGTTAAGGCAATATACAAAAGATCGACATCAAAAACCTACACTCATTCCTCAAAAGGAGACAAAGTGTAGGGGAGCCAATGTAAGAGGCCACATGAAACGACCAATGATTTTCTTTATTGCTGTCCCCATGTTTTCAGGGGAAAGGGCTTCCATTCTTTGCATCCAAAGACACCTCGGTCATACTGGGGCTGATGAGGTTCTTCCCCTTGGCCTGCTGAAGGAGCGCAGAAGGTCTAGAGTTATAATAATCTTGAAATTTTTAGGTCTGCTTTGATTTCGGGCTTTGTTTGTTAACCTGTAGAGATGGCTTGGGAAAGGCAAAGAAAGAGTCAGCAGCGAGCATTCAGGCATTTCATTTAACAAGAATTGAGCTGGTTAAGGACGTGGCTTTTCCAAGGAAAAAGATGTCCCCTGCTAGGGTGTGCAAAATACCCGAGAATCGCTCGGACCGCCCGGAACCGGACTGGAACCGCCCAGAACCGGCGGTTCTTGAGGGAACCGGTCCAGCCCCGGTTTCAATTTTTCGGAACCGGTGGGTACCGGTCCGGTTCATGGTTCCATGGGCGGATCTCGCCCACCCGACCGAATCGGAACCTTTTTAATATTAAAAAAAAAAATATTACTAAAAGAAATCATATATTAGATCTCATCTCTTCACTCCTTTCGTCTTCGGTTCTCTCTCTCTGTCTCTTCCTTGGTTCCTCCTAATCTTATCGTCATTTCGATTCCTCCCCGAGCGTCGACACCACCGCCGTTGCTCCTTCGCTGCTGCTATTCACCCCCTCACATTGGCCGCCACCCGCCGCATCCGTGGAAAATTGTTTTGCGACCGTTCTATGTTTAAAACCCGACTAGATCTCCTCCCTTCATTCCCAACTCATAGACCTGACTGTTCTATGTTGAAAACCAAAATTGTTTCGCGTCAGGATCGGTTCCATGGATCCACCTAGGAACCGAACCGGACTGGCGGTCCGGTTCCCAGGTGGATCTATGCAATAAATGGGTGAATCCCGGTTTTAATTTTTCGGAACCGGTCCTTAGTGGGCGGTTCCCAGTTCTAGGTCCGGAACCATCTGTTCGAACCATGCACACCCCTATCCCTGCATAGTTTATTGCTATTTTCTACTCAAAATTGGTACTTGGGAATAAGTGGTTCAAACCAAACAACATATCCAAGTTTATTTTGCCTACGTGGCATAGAAAACATAAAGGTTTTTCTTTTCTCATATGCAATGTAGTCAAATGTTGTTTTGTGTAATAACATGGACTGATGTTGGTGTATATCATTTATACTATGTCCATCTTTCTCGTGTTTCCAACTTTGAGATGCACCCATAATGTCGCCCTTAAGTAGCACCATCACCCGTAATGAAGTTTAAAGAGGCTCGATCGCAGCTTCTTGTGGCTTTATCCAAAAGATGTGACGGACAAATGAGGAAGAGAGTCATCATAGAGGCTCTCCTTCGGTGTTGGGCAGGGGGGAGTTTGAGAATTTTTCAATTTGTAGATGCGTTTGTCACCATTAGCAATTCTCACTCCAAGTTTTTACAGCCAAGGAGAGGACAACTGGCATCCGCAACGTATTGCTAAGAGAGTAAAACCGGTTTAACCAGTTTCGAAATCAGTTTCTTTGGTAAACTTGGTTTCGAACCGGTTTCGAAATCAGTTAACTTGGTTTCGAACCAGTTTCGAAATCAGTTTCTTTGGTAAACTTGGTTTCGAGCCGGTTTCGAAATCGGTTCTCAGGTAAAACCGGTTTAACTGGTTCAAACCAAACCCCACAATGACGTCCTTTTCTCTCTCTCCCTTTGCCGTCTGGTCTCGTCTCTCTCTATCTCTCTCGATCTCGCGGATTGTGGCCTCGCCTATGTCAGTCGGCCATCAACCGGCCCACTAGTACTTTCTGCTTTCGTTTTCGATTTTTTCGTCGAATGTCACGATTTCGGTTTGCTGCGATTTTGGTTTGTTCGTTTCTGATTTCTTCGGCAGCTTTCCATCGCCATTTGATGGCTGCGAGTCGTGAGTCGTGACTACCCCTTACCCATCGCCCGTTTCTTTTGTTTTTAAATTGCCCTCAATTTGATGTCTCACTTCAAGCTTGATTCTCTTTCAAGTCTCGTTTGCTACGTGCCATGGCACCAGCCGCCACCACATCGGGAGTTCGAAGCAATCTTGAGTTTCAGGGAACCGACGCCTCGGACAACTTACACTGGTTGCTTCCGTAGTGCAATGGTGGAGAAAGAAATCCGTGTCAAAGACCACGAAGAGGTCCGAGTTGGTCAGAAGATTGTTGGAAACAACATTGACATCTATGGTAGATTGCACTTCAAAGTCAGACGGGAGAGTAGGGGTGAGCGGTTACCGGTTCCGGTTCGGTTCCGTCTAGAACCTGGAACCTACCCTCGGGTATAGGTTCCTCATTTTTTGGAACCTGGAACCTACCCGTCGGAAACAAGAACCTGGAACCTACCCTGTTACAGGTTCCAGGGTCGGTTCCAGGTTCCAACGGGTTTTTTTTTTTTTGTTCATTTTCAGATTTGAAAAGCTCTTTTCAAACAATTGACAGTTAGGCTCGTAGGATTAAAACAACGCAACAACATGCATGATCAAGCACTGTTCAGAAAACTCTAGGTTGATACCCACAAGGTTGTGAATTAATTAAAGCTTCATTCATGAAGCAGCACATAAAACAGGGAATAGCATGCACAAAATCTTGGCATATCTATACATGAATATCTCCATATCATAACCAGAACTTTAGATTGATGCATAAAATCCCAGAAACATCAGTTCAAGCACCAATCCAAGGAGGAGGTTGTCCAGATGTCATTGATAAACCTTGAACAGATAGATCACCCCAGGATGCAGCAGAGTTTCCTACCTGAAAAGCATTTTTAGTGGATACAGATACCATTGGAAGTCACAAAGTAATAATAATTTGAGCCTCCTCATTAAATATATGGAGCTATAGAGTATAAACGAAAGAAAAATGAAATCAAGATAATGTTCCCTAGTATTACCCTCAAACTACTTCCGTGACATCGCCTGAGGGCTCTAAGGTTTCCACCATTCCCTTGGAAGAAGCTGATATCCCGAGATTGAGATCAAGACCACGGTCACCATCTGCATCAATTGCATCGAATACTTCATCAACCTTTTGTACTTGACCGGAAACCAATCAATCTTTAGCCGTGAGGGAAATAAACAGGGCTGCATGTTGAAAGACTCAGAGAAAAGAACCCAAGATCTAAAATGGATACGCTTAAATCTTCTAAAACCATGACAACACTTCAAAAAGAGACAATCTGAGGTTTACTTTCACTGGCAATGTCAAACCACAGTATGAAAACAAATAACATGAACAAAAAAGATAAGTGCAACTCTCAGACGATGGCATTGGCTACACTGGCAATTCTCGGCCACAGGTCTGCACACTCTTTCTCGATCGGACCAGTAATGGCAGAACCTGAAAATTATTAGAAGAGGATGAGATACAAGGATCATGGAGAAACACTGTCCACAATAGCAACTCTGATTTAAAAGTCGGGCCAAAAGCTTTCATCAGTCAAATTCGTCTTGCCTCTAAAACCACACTATTTGTATCAGGAAGCCTAGTCCTATGAAAGTATTACTGCTTTCCTTTCTATGGATATGTCAATACTGCTCAATAACTCTCCACTTCAATTCATTGAATCAAAGCATGTAAATTCATGGTAACCTTTGCATGTTGTGAAGAGAACTATACCTTTCATTTCTCCTTTTGGATTCACAATGACCCCGGCATTATTTGCAAATGTAATTACTTACGAGTCGTCGAAAACAAAACATACTTGCCGGCACAAGAAACGGGGTTTACCTTGGGAACAAATCGAGTCCTTTTCCTTGACTGTCGATGAGACGACATTGACAAAAAGGGCCAAGGATCACCCATCAACATGTGCTGGGCTGATCTACTTCTTGTCGTGATTAGTTGATCGAATGTCGTCGCTCCACCTTTTGGCTCCCGAGGGAGTGACTCTTCACCCCGGTTTCGTTCATGTTCGACACGCCCTCGGCGGAGGCGAAGGTTCCTCGAAGGATCCTTAAAGCGGACTTTGCGGCGGATGGCGTCCGTCAATGTTTCCTCCTCCTCCACCCCCATCGCTCGTACTACGTTGCTTGACCCTTTGCACGACTCGTACTACTGATGCAACATAACAAATGCATCTAATGTGCAATCACTTAATAGAGTGGTCCAGAAAACAAAAATAAAAACAAGTGAAAAGATGTCATCGGTAGAGTTTGTTGAGCCCAGATGGAGCAGATGTCACAATAGAAGCAACGAGACATCTTTTAACGAAGGACACTCTCACTTTTCCAAACTCGTGACTAAATCAACCACAGATGTATGGTGGATACCTGACTAATTATGGCACAGATGGCGTGGCGAATACAGTGGCGGTCGCGACTCAACCCACGGCCAATGGGGGAAGAGCTCGGTTCTGGCGAAGGCGGTGGCGATTTGAAGCAACGATGGCCTGAACGGCCGAGTGAGCGAGCGGCGGCAAGAGGTGGTGACGGTGGCTTGGGGATGGCGGTAGTGGCTCACGGTGGCAAGGGGCGGCGCGGACGGTGTGACAACTCGTCGGGCTCGACGGCTAGACGGCTCGTTGGACGAGCGGTGGGTGGTGGTGGTTCGGTGGCCAAGAGGTGGTGGTGAGTAGGGCTTGGGGCAGCGATGTGGTGGTGGGTGAAGCAGCAGCCACCAAGAGGAAGGAAGAAGAAGAAGAGAAGAAAGGGGGGTTTCGGCCGGCCGAAAGAGGGGGAAAGAGAAGAGAAAGAGAGAGAGAGAAGAAAAGAAAAAAGTTGGGGGGCAGGAAGTGACGTGAGGAGGAAAAAGGGGAGAAAAGAAAGAGAGAGAGAGAGAGAAAAAGAAAGGAAGGGGGAGAATCGGCGGAAGGAGGGGGAAATCACGTGGGGGAAGTGAGGGTTTTTTTTTTTTTTTTTTAACTTGACCGGTTCCGGTTCCGATTCTCATGGGAACCGGAACCGGAGCGGAACGCCCGGTTCCCAGAAAAAGGGAACCAGGAACCGGAACCGGTCTCTTTGGAACCAGGAACCGAGCCGGAACCTACGGTTTATTGATGACTACTTGCTTGGTTTATTGCTTTCTATGTTGCGCACTCATCTTCATTCTCCGCTGTTGTTGACAGTAAAAAACAAGCGGTTCGAGCACTCTGTGTGGGTATTAGTAATGACTTAACACTTGAAGAATTAGCCTGTTTGCCAAAGCTTAGGTTTCTTGAAGTGGGAAGAATTAATTCCATAGGCAACTTTAAAAATCTTCTTCGTACTTTGAGATGGCTTGCTTGGCATCATTGCCTGCAGCATCTTTTAGCAATGAAATCTTCACCTGGTGTATTTGGTCGTGCTCGACTTTTCGCAAAGCAACATCACCGACTGATTGAGGTGGATAGAGGCAAATTGAGGTATGGACACACCTCACTCATGTTTGCTTCAAATTCTATAAATCGACTTTTGCTAGCTAGTTGTATGGTACTGTATTCTCATACTTTTCATCGGAATGTAATCGGCCTTTTCATTTTCACTGCAGATGGTGAAAAAATTGAAAGTTCTAAATTTTACGTGGTGGAGAGTGTTAACCAAGACAACTGATTTTTCTGAGTTTATCGATTTGGAGAAATTGATTTTCACTTCGTGTGTGAAATTTTCTATGGTTGATAGCCCAATCAATAAGCTAAAACTGCTAAGTAAGTTGAATATCGAGGGAGGCATTTCCCTCCAAGTGTCGTATGAAGAAATCGGTTCTCTAGTATACTTGTTAGAGCTTATTGTGTGCTCCACAGACAAACTATTCAAGCTTCGTGAGACTAGGAAATCTAAAATCTTTGACGAAATTTGATTCCAGTAGCAGCCAACTTCCTCACTTTATTGGAAGGTTAATGATTCTTGTGCATTTGCGTTTGCTTGCATGCCCAGTTTTATAAGCTTTCGAACTATATTGGGAAACTAGAATCATTGGTCCAGATGGATTTAGCCCAATTCTATTGGAAATCTGACGAGACTAAAGGGTCATTAGGGTGCCACACACAAAGAGACACATGATACCTTGTGCTTTTTGGGGGGTGGAGACGCTTGAAGTGCTCAATGCCTCGTTTTGTTACTATCTCATGCATGAAATCCCATGGTAAATGTGGAGGCTGAGCCTTCTGAGGATCTTGGACTTAGATGGGACCCCAATCTCTACAATGTTATCATAGGTCAGTGGTTTCTCTAGTCTGCAAATGCTTAAAATTACAAGCCAAAGAGCTTCCCTCAAATTTGAAATGTCTACTGGTTGAAGCTGTTGGATTCCCCGTTCTTCCCAACCTGTCAAGCCTAGTTTAAAGTGTGTGGAAGACATCCAACCATTGCATTTTGGTGTGTGAATGACGTTATTTCGCCTTGGAAGGACAGGCAGTCAATCCATCGGCTTCCATATATCTTATCAACCTTGAAACTTGGCTGGATCCTGCAATTGCCAGATTTTTGCAACTTCAAAAGCTTGTCAGTCCTCTCTATCAGCAGATGGCCGTTGCCACATTTGCCCATCCTTATATACTTGGAGAGTTTAAGGGAATTGGAGATATCGTGGTGTGAATTCCTGGAGAGCACATGTGATCTATCTTGCTTGAAGAGGCTACAAAAATTACAGCTCAGTGACTTACCCAAACTGGCGGAGATTCTAGGTTTGGGGAACTGGAATTACTGAAGTTTCTACACATTTCCAGGTATAATGCAATGAAACGATTGCCTAACCTGTCAAAGTTCAAAATCTACAGCATCCCAAGCTAGATGGTTGTGCAAAAAGATGATCGCTGTCAAAGGCTTGAAAAGAGTTGAATTTATTGAAGAAGGTGGAGATCGCACATTGCATACCCCCGAATTGCTTGCTTGATGTGCCGGCTGGCAATTGCGATTTACAGCGTTGCAGGACAAATAAGCCTGAAGCAGAATGCATCATCTTGAAAATGCAGGGACTTCCAATGAAAGAACATCATGTACGGATTTGAGCTTGTGCCATATAAGGTGAGTGGCTTTGAATTCCTAGATTTTCTTAACGTTTAAAGTGTGCCTCGGTCGTCTTTGGGGCCGAAGAGGTTAGGTTTTCCCCTTGGCCGGTTGGACGAGCACAAAAGGTGTGGAAGCGTAGTCTGGTCAAACCTGCAGTGCGTTCGATTACATCAAAGTAAAACGGAGGTTTTCATTTCGGCTTTTGTTTGCTAACCCGTTGAACCGACTGGAAAGAGGCAAAGAAAGAGTTGGCAGCAAGTATTCAGAAGGGCATTTCGCTCATCAAAAAGTGAGCGTGTGGATTGAAGACAAAGACGTGGTTTTTTCTCGTGAGAAAAGATGTATTCTACATAAGTTTCTACTCATCTCTCTACTAATGATTTGTTTCTTGCGCTAATGAGTAAATCGTTCAGCACTGGAACTAGGAAGATATGTTTGTTTCCTTTCGTGTAGTCCACGTTCTAAAATGGTCATTCGTGTAATTGACAGATGTTTGTGCATCGTTGTACCGTGTATCTCGGTTGTGTTCATGTTTGCATCTCCCGACTTTCTGATGCACCTGTAGAGTCTCCTCCAAGTGACCATATCCTGTGTGACGCTGCAACAAGCAAATGGTAGACAGAAGGGGCCGAGTGAAGGTCGTAGTACTTTAGTGTTGGCGAGCATTGAAATTCAAGATACGCAAGGTAGCGGCCGAAGGTTTTTACAGTCTTCTTCCAGATGATTTGATTGAATAATTAGAGAGGCGGCAGAGCCATCCTTACAGTGACTACATGAAATCAGATATAAGCGGGGCTTCTAGGGATAACCTGGGATTTGCTTTCACGGGGGAATTAATCCGAGTTGGTGCGTGCTCGTCCACCCCAGTAGGACAATAGGCTGGTTTCTTGGGGCATAAGGCTCAGGTGTTGATTGGATTATCTTATGCAGATTCAAATGTGATAAAGGACTCAATCAATCGCTCCAAACCAGCCGTTGACATCTCTAGGAGACAATTGAATAGTTCAAATTTGAAAATCTCAATTGAACTTAAGATGAATTAGGGGTACGGTTTGATCCCGTTATTCCGTTTTACGATACAAGAGAGGTGTGTGTAGCTTTAAGATCCTCCCGGTAATTGTATTTTTCTCACTTCTTGGCCCTTTTTTGTCCTTTTCTTTTGTGTTAATAAAATGGGCCGAAGCCGATAATTACGTGATGCAGTGAAGCCGTTGCATTAACCCGAAATCCAAGCCCAATAAATTCTATATAGAATTTTAAATGAACCATATTTGTGCCCTTGAACTTCATTTCCGGCCCCTCGAGAAGTGCTTGCTCTGGGAAGGCACTTAACCGTCCTAGAGAATGCCTGAATAATGTCACCTCCGATTATTGGGTAAATGACCAATATTTTCCTGCTTAGGTAGCTTGAGAATATTTCCTCCAATCATTCCTTTAATTAGTGGGTTACATACCATATATATTATCTACATGCAAATTTGACTAAAAATATGTGATATCCATATTTGCTATCCATCAATCGGAAGGCTACTCAAAGGAAAATTTCTCTAACCAATGATGGAGGAGCACATTATCTTGAGTAAATTGGCTAGTTTTGAGGCATGGAGTAATGCCCAATTTGCTGCCTCGCACATGGTGCTAGGGATGGATCTAAGCATCCTTGCCTACAATTACAGAAATAGTTTGGAGAAAGTTTATAATATGTAACATACCAATCAAAGGTGTAATTGAAGAAAGTTTTCTCAAATCACAAAAAAGAAAATATGAGCTTATCTTGTAATATCTTGAATCTCTTTTTTGGATAAATAAAACAATTGTAACTAGATCACTTCGAAATGACGTGTACATCAAGTAAAAAGCTCTTATTTCTAGCAATTAAATGATTTAAAGTTTGTCCGACAAAATATAAATAACTGATTAAAGTGGGCTTAGGTCACTAACCAAAAAAAAAAGAAAAAAAAAGCAAATGTTGGGCTTAGGTCATGGGCAGCAGCAAAAGTCTCTTGTCCTCTTTGATGGTTTTATATGAGATGGGCTTAAGGCCCGTCCGCTCAAGTTGGGCCGATAAAGCCCGGCCCACGGGAATACGGCCCGTGGATGGGGGGACATATAAAAGGGAGGAGAGAGAGAGAAGACACCTGTTGAAGAAAAACATAAAGTGAACGTATGTCTTTTTTTTCTCATGCTCTCTCTCTCTTGCTTTCTCTCCTAAAAAGGAAAAGAGTGAAGCACGAAGGCAAATTTGCTTCACCGGATCGAACAGAACCAAGTTTCTCTTCCTCTATCGGCGTCGGTGTTTAATCTGTGACTTAAAAGGTACGCTCGAACCCGTGGTGTGCTTTAGGATCGGTGATACGTGTTGTTTTCCCGGGCTCGTCTTCCGCATTGATTAAGGGGTTTGATTTAGTGTCGAATCCGCTTTTCGGGGATCCGTTATTCCACCAACATTGGTATTAGAGCTCTAGTTCATGTTTTCCCAACCT
Organism: Eucalyptus fibrosa; assembly: GCA_017140475.1. Taxonomy (NCBI): domain Eukaryota; kingdom Viridiplantae; phylum Streptophyta; class Magnoliopsida; order Myrtales; family Myrtaceae; genus Eucalyptus; species Eucalyptus fibrosa. The sequence goes on from CM029512.1 coordinate 24,407,917, forward strand.
GTTTGACGTTTTTTGATTGATTTTTCACGAAAGTAATTCGGCCGTACGGATTGGGGCGAGAAAGCCCGACACCCGAGCGTTGTTCGTCCTTTTTTTGGAGTTTTCGTAAGTCGAAATCAATTTCCGAAGGCACTGGGTGAAAGAGGTTGTCGAGACGAGTCCGGCGACATGTCGTGCGCCGCCGGGCGACGCCGCACGCGCCCACACGCGCGTCTAGAAGGCGCTGCGCGTGGGCGTGACGCGCCCGGAAGCACTGGCTCGCCCAGCGCATGCGGCACACACGCCGGTCGGTGAACTGGCACATGCGCGCCGCCGGCGGTGGACCGGCACACGCTGGTCGGCGAACCGACACATGCTGGTGTCACGCGATGACGTCATCGTGACGTCACCCAACGGTCGGTAACCGCTAAGATGACGACACCGGTGACGTCATTGCCGACGACGGTTGGTCGGGCGGTGACCGGCTGGCGACCCAACCCGACCCGACCCGAGGATGCCTGGCACGCGCGCGGCACGTGCCGGATGACGTCTGCGTGACGTCAACCCGCGCAAGCGCGCGGCACGTGCGGTCGGTTCGTCCGACCGGGTCCGACCGGCTCGTTCGGTCCGACCGGTCCAACTACCGACGACCTGACCATTGACCCTCTAACCGTTGACCGACGACCGTTGACCGTTGACCACTGACCGTTGACCGTTGACAAAAAAAAATGTGTTTCTTTTTCAATTAAGTATATGTGGATTATTTGTGATCCCTTATTTGTTCTGCATTTGTTGCAGGAACAGTTCTGCATTTGTTGCACAAGCAATGCCTCCCCTGAGATTGCGCATACCTATTCGCGCAGTTACCGATGAACAAAATGATAGGCTATCTAAGTTGATAGCTGAACTGACTGATCATCAATGGGAGTGTGAATACTTAATTGATCATGTCCTTGAGGTCAATGGGAAGATTCAACAGGTTATATGGAATGGTCGTCCTATGTCACAGTCAGAGATGGTGCGATTTTTCACAAACACTCTTCCACCTGAATGGCAAGATGTGTTGAATCGCATATGGGATGTCAACGGAGCTGCTTCATATAAGAAAATTGTGATGGATTTTGTAAATGAATATTACTGCATTGTTACAAGGGGAAAGATCAAGAAATTGAACAAAAGAGGATCTTTCCCAGTTCGTGTGCTGACTTGGTGTTAGTTATATTGGCTGATCTTAGTTAAGTGTGCTTTGTGGACATCTTATGTATTGTTTACTACCTAATTATTGTTGATGTAACAACCTATATATTGGTTGTATTATATGAAAGCATTATTATATTGTATGTCAATTATCTGTTGCTTTCTGTTATTGCTGGTTGCTGTGGGTAATTAGCTGTGAGTAATTTTAGAAGTTTTTGTAGCTTCATAGAATTAATTTTGCATGAGATAATCATATTAATGATAGTTCTAAGTTCGGATTTTTGGAGGGTGATTGGAAACGTAGTGACCTTTTGATTCTGAAGCCTTGCTTGAAATTATTCATTAATATGATGGGTCTATGCAAATAGGGATGCATAAATGATAGGCATTAATAATTCGTGCATATTTGTCTGATGTGTTTAGATCAATGGCTTCAGCTACAAAGAGCATAATTGTCGAGCTGAACAAAGGTGAAAAGCTCAATGGAGACAACTATGAAATTTGGCAAATGAAAATCCAGTATGTGCTGGAAGAGCAAGAAGCACTTGAGGCTCTTAACCTGACCATGGTAGAACTTGAAGAAGGAAACACTGCACAACACATAAGAGATAAGGAAGCTTTTGCTGCGTGGAAACGAAAGAACTCTCTTGCTCGCATTACGTTGCTGAGCAGCATGGATAATGACGTCATGCGAGAGTTTAGGCATTTTGACAATGCCAAAGAAATGTGGGAAGCATTGGTGGCAAGATTTGGTCATACTTCAGTGACCAGACTGAGGCAGCTCACTATCATGTTTGACTCTTATAAGAAGCTTCATGGTCAGACCATGAAGCAACATCTTAGAAAGATGTCAAACATGATAAATGAGCTGAAAGATGCTGGCCATGTCCTCACAGATGAGCAGCAAGTGCAAGCGGTGATTCGTTCCTTGCCTCAGAGTTGGGAGCATATGAAGATGCACCTGACTCATAATGATAATATCAAAACCTTCGGAGATGCAATGCGTCATCTTGAGCTGGAAGAGGACCGTCTCTTGGCGGCTAAGCCGAATGCTGAATTTTATCATGCTAATTCTAGCTCACATAGAGCTTCGAGCTCTAAGCGCAAGCATCCTAACTGGTTTGATAAAGGGAAAGGCAAGGAAGAAGCAGGTCCTTCAGGGAAGAAACCCAAGTTTAACCAACATGATAGAGGAAAGCGTTCTCGCATGAAGAAGCTTGCAAGGGTGAAATGCTACAACTGTGACAAGAAGGGTCACTATGCTCACGACTGTTGTGAGCCAAAGAAGGTATGCACCCCTTGTACTTTTCAGAACTTTGCTTTTGTGTCAAGTTCTGTGTTCTTAACTAAGTCTAATCCTTTGTGGACTGTGGATTCAGGAGCAACGGACCATGTAGCGAAGGATAGAGGATCCTTCGTGGAATTCCGACGAGTGCCTACTGGAACTAAGTGGATCTATGTGGGAAACAACTCCAGAGCTGAAGTGAAAGGAATTGGCACATGCCAACTGAATATGCGTGGTGGACGCACTTTGTTCCTACATGATGTGTTGTATGCTCCGGAGATTCGGCGGAATTTAGTGTCTGTTTTAGTGTTAGTTAAATTAGGTATTAATATGAACTTCTATAATAGATGTGTGGATTTGTTTTTTAATACAAATTACTATGGTTGTGGTTATTTTCTGGATGGTTTCATTGTATTAGATATTGATTATGTTAATGCAAATGTTTGTTATTCCCTTCTCACGTCTCCTAATACCTATGATAATGATGTGAATGTGTGGCATGCTAGACTTGGTCACATTGGCCAACAACGTATGAATAGACTAGCCAAAGAGGGCTTATTGGACAACACTGAAAAAGTCGATTTGTCCACATGTAAGCATTGCCTAGAAGGGAAAACGACAAGGAAACCATTTGGGAAAGGTAAAAGAGCTTAATTTCCTCTGCATTTAATCCATTCTGATGTCTGTGGTCCAATGAATGTGAGAGAAAGGCATGTGGCTGTTTATTTCATCACATTTATTGATGATTATACTCGATTCGGATATGTCTATTTGATTTCTCATAAATCTGAAGTAATAAGTTGTTTCAAAAGGTTTATGAACCTGGTAGAAAATTAATTAGACAAGAAAATAAAAGCATTGAGATTCGATTGAAGTCGAGAATATTTATCTGATGAGTTCAGAAAATTATGTGATGAAAAAGAAATAGAAAGACAGTTGTCTATTCCGTATACTCCTCAACAAAATGGTGTTGCGGAGAGAAGAAACAGAACCCTACTGGAAATGGTTAGGTCCATGATAGCGCATGCTAACTTACCTATCACCTTTTGGAGTGATGCATTGTTAACTGCTGCCTATATACTTAACCGGGTGCCTTTCAAATTAGTTACTTCCACTCCATATGAGTTATGGACAAATAAAAAACCGAACTTAAGTTTTCTTAAGCCATGAGGTTGTGCTGCCTATACACATGAGTCATCTCACAAGTTTGGGAAATTAGGTCCTAGAGGAAAGAAGAGTATTTTCATAAGATACTCAAAACACTCAAAGGGGTATGTGTTCATAGGTGAGCAGGAAAGTGGGAGCATAATTGAATTTGAATCACGGGATGTCACAATCCTAGAGGATGAATTTCCTAAGAAGGGCGAAATAAGGGAAGGTTGTTCCTTATTTGAGACCTTGGATCAGGATAATGATGTTAGTGGAGTTCGTCCAAGTGGGAGTAATATGAGAAGTGATGAATTGAATTCAACTCATTCTCAATTGCAACCACATGATGAGACGACATCATCATTACCTAATCCAAGTGGGAGCATGATGGAGAATGATGTGCAAAGTATACAATCTCTCATACGACGAACAAGTCGCCAAAGTATTCCCCGTCGACGTTTTGACATTGAAGGGGAAATTTTTATGGTTGCTCCACAAGATGAGGATGAGCCAAGAAATATTAATGAGGCTCTGAATTGTCCTAGTAAGGAAAAATGGATTAATGCAATGGAAGAGGAAATTGAGTCAATGAAATCAAACCAAGTCTGGGAACTTGTTGATCTTTCAAAGGACGCAGAGCTATTGGGAATAAGTGGGTTCTCAAAATAAAGTGAAAGGCTGATGGCTCGATTGAAAGGCATAAGGCTCGCATTGTGGTGAAGGGGTATAATCAACAGGAAGGAATTGATTATGAAGATACGTTTTCTCCTGTAGTGAGATTTACCTCGATTCGCATTATTCTAGCAATAGTGGCTAGTCTAGATCTTGAGTTACATCAAATGGGTGTAAAGACTGCTTTCCTCAATGGGGAATTAGAGGAAGAAATATATATGGAACAACCTGCTGGTTTCATAGTGAAAGGCTAAGAAGAAAAAGTATGTCGACTTTTGAGGTCAATATATGGTCTTAAGCAGTCATCAAGACAATGGTATATACGTTTTCATAATGTCATAATGGCATATGATTTTACGATGATTGATGGGAATCATTGTGTATATATCAAAAGATCCAATGATTAATTTGTGATCATATCATTATATGTTGATGATATACTAATTGCCGGAAGCAATATGGAGTTTGTTAAGACTGTCAAGAGTTGGTTGTCTTCCAACTTTGAGATGAAGGATATGGATGAGGCTGCATACATTCTTGGAGTTAAGATTTCAAGAGATCGTTCAAAGAGATCGTTCTCTTTCGCAAGAAACATATATAAATAAGGTTCTTGAACGATTTCGTATGCAAGACTGTAAACCTATAGACACTCCTATTGCAAAAGGTGAAGGATTGAGCCATAGACTGTGTCCAGGGACTCCACAAGAGAAGGAACAAATGAAACATGTTCCTTATGCTAGTGCTGTTAGGAGCTTGATGTATGCTATGATGTGTACAAGACCCGATATATGTTTTGCAGTTGGAATGGTGAGTAGATACCAATCCAATCCAGGTCCAGCACATTGGAAGGTCGTTAAGAGAATACTAAGGTATCTGAAGGGAACTACTGATTACAAGTTGAATTACCAAGGAAAGGATTTGCGACTTGAAGGCTATTCAGATGCTGATTGGGGAGGAGATTTGGATGAAAGAAAATCTACCTCAGGATTTGCTTTCTTACTGAGCAATGGCGCCATATCATGGAGCAGCAAGAAGCAAACGTGTATAGCCTTGTCTACGATGGAAGCTGAGTTCGTGGCATTATTAGCAGCAGTACAAGAATGAGTTTGGCTTAAGAGATTTTTGGATCATTTAGGTGTTATTGAGAAAGCTGCAAATTAATTATTGGTTAACTGTGATAGCTAAGCAGCTATAGCGTACACCAAAGATCCAAAGTATCATGACAAGACCAAACATATAGATATCAAGTATAACTTTGTAAAATATATGGTTGCACGAAAGGATGTGAACTTACAGTACATATCTACGCATAGAATGGTAGCAGATCCTATGACAAAACCAATACCTAGAGATGTGTTTTGTGGTCATGTAAAATCTCTAGGATTGCGTAGAGTCTGATGTACTGGATTGTAATTTCCCTGAGTTGTTCACATTTATGAATTTGTGTTTTCATCATTAATGCCTATGAATCTTTGTTTGATCTTTATGTATCTTAATGCTCAGTGCATTATTTTAAGTTGAAAAGTATGTCGGACAGATATAAAATTAGTCCACTCACATGGGTAATCATCTCTGTTTATTGTGTGATAAATAGAGATGAGACTGTTTTTAAGCTTATTATCTAGGTGATAATCGAGAGCTCAAGCTTAAAATATGCATTTCGCCTTAACTAAGTGTTAAGATGATGACATAATACTTGCGATGTCCGAAAGTAAAATACCCCACATATTTTACTTTATCTGTCTAAGATGCCAGATGTGAGTTCTGATGAATTTTGTAAATGAGTAGATACGTGAACTCAAGTTAGATATTGGGTATGTCTGAACTATCATATGTACGGTATTGAAATGTGTAGACATACACTCCATGGGAAATGAGTTAATACCGTAATACGTATTTCATACTACGTATGTATGAGACGACCAATAAGAGTGACAAAAGTTTGATCTTAACTTTTATGTCGTGTGAGACTCTTGAGGACAAGAGCTCCTCAATTTTTTAGTCCCCTCAGGACTCTTACTTATTCTCAAGATTTCTATTTAGTGTTTGCTATCTTAGGATGTTGCCAATGGTCATGAATTAATTCGATCTAATGGGGCATTTCTAGAAAAACAAGCTGAACTGAAATTGAGAGTTTGAAGGAAAGAGGAAGATCGATTTTTGGAGAATCACATTGTACTTTTGTATTAACTGGTCGACCAATTATAACTATCTTTGTGATAATTATAATTGTGAATACAATTTGTGATATATATAATTGTGAATACAATATATATATATTTAAAAGAGATCAAGAGAGATATAAATGTGATTAATCGATCTAGGGTACTGCATACTAAATCTACTCAGAGCGTGACGCCCATTATGAGCTGCTATATATTCCTAACAGATGTATAGCAACGAGCTCTCAAAGTATGCTGGTCGCACGGATTATTCACCAGTATGAATGTTGAAGAGAGGTAAAGAGAATCCTGTTCGGCCCACCATATGCGAGTGGGAGATGATGGTTTTATATGAGATGGGCTTAAGTCCCGTCCTCCTAAGTTGGGCCGATAAAGCCCGGCCCACGGGAATACGGCCTGTGGATGGGGGGACATATAAAAGGGAGGAGAGAGAGAGAAGACACCTGTTGAAGAAAAACAGAAAGTGAACGTATGTCTTTTTCTTCTCATGCTCTCTCTCTCTCTCTCTCTCGCTTTCTCTCCTAAAAAGGAAAAACAGTGAAAGCAAAGGCGGCACTTTTCTTCTTCCTTCAAGGATCGGATCGACGGGGCCAAGTTTCTCTTCCTCTATCGGCGTCGGTGTTTAATCTGTGTCTTAAAAGGTACGCTCGAACCCGTGGTGTGCTTTAGGATTGGTGATACGTGTTGTTTTCTCGGGCTCGTCTTCCGCATTGATTTAGGGGTTTGATTTAGTGTCGAATCCGCTTTTCAGGGATCCGTTATTCCCAACACTCTCCATCTCTCTTTCCTCTCTTATCTTTTATGAATGCCTCCCCCAGTTCCTCGCAATTGAGTTGAATTGACAAAAATAAATAAATAAATAAAGATGTGAAAATACACGAAAGGTAGAGTCGTCCATCTGTCTCCCCCTCTCGCCTTCGCTTCAATCTCTCTCTCTCTCTCTCTCTCTCTCTCTCTCTCTCTCTCTCATAAAAGATCTTGAGGATGGATGATTGAAACTTTTGCAAATGGACATGCAGTGCACGTAGTTTCCAGGCAATGAATCATGCCAAAAGATCTTGAGGATGGATGATTGAACTTCTGCAAATGGACATGCAGTGATGGACATGCAGTGCACGTAATTTCCAAGCAATGAATCATGCTAAACTTTGCAACTAACTAAATGAGAATTTTTAATTTAATCTTTCATTTACTTTCTTCTATTTCTTTCAATTTTTAAAGCACTCGGGAAAAAGCCATTTGCGGGGGCACTTATCGCATCTGCGAGGATTTTGACGATTTGGGCGATCTGAAACCAACACGGAAGGGAGCCATGCATGTGACTGCCCCTTTGATTTTTTCCAACACGTCACTTCAAGTTGTACCCGCGAATTATGAAGAGAACCTCTCTCTAATTTTACACTTTTGTATGAAGGATCTTGAGTGTGGACGACCGAGACTTCTGTAAATGTACAGGCTAGTGCATTTAGTTTTCATGCAATTTACTCATGCTAAATTTTCCAACTAATTAAGTGACATTTGCATCTATGTATAGCCATTCCTTAGCAATAGTATTTAGGTAGAGAGGAGTCCCTCTCACTTGGCTCAGGTTATAAGTTAAAAAGATGCCATTTGGATGACACGTTTTTTCTAATTCAATTTTTCATTTATAGTCTTCTTTTTTCTGAATTTCTAAGGTACTTCGGAATCCATTTGAGAGGACACTTATTGCATCATAAGCTTGTTACAATTTTGACGATTGCCCCAATGGAAATAGCATACCAAGCAATGAATCATGGGGTCGATCACACAGGCTATTCGGTACAAAGCTAGCATAATAAGTTGCTTGTCCACAAGAACTTCCCATTTCGGCTTGTGATTTGTCTCTGTGGTAGAGTTGGGCGTGCATCTTGTGCAAATCTCATCCTTTAATATATTTCTTTGAAATTAGATATTAGTAGAGAAATAGTTCAATTGATTGAAATTAAATAAGTATATAATTCAAGAAGGATGGTTCGATTGTTTGGACGGGAGGAGGTGGAGCCCCGAGTGGGCTTCTTGACCAAATTACGAGAGTCGTCGTGCCACAGGCTTTCACCTTCCTTGCGCTTACATGGGGCTTTCGCGGGGAGTTGATTGGAAGCATAATTTGTTCATTATTTGGACATGGCTTGATTATAGCGACCCACCATCTATCTTTTCTATCTACATGAAGAGACAAATACGCACATAAAATATACAGCTCTAGTGGTTGAATCCACCTCATCTCGACTAAAATCAACTATTATTAATTTTTTTTATGCCTTGCATTTCAGGTTTCTTTTTGGAGTATTAATGTTATTCTAGCGGGATTCGGAAGCCTTGGATGCAATGTGGTGTCCCCACTGAAATTGCTAGTTTTTTCTTAAACTTCAGTCTTACGTTTTAATGAAATGTGTAAGAATCGCGCCATGTTTTGAATGGATCCAACCTGTGCCATCTCTCGAATAGATCCAATTTTATCTTGCTTTGAGAGGGATAAAAATTTGATTTGGACTTATAGGGAGCCCCGTTCGGCTGATGCTGGTGATATTATTTGTTTTGATAACAGCTTGCTTTCCTTGCACAATGTTACAAGAGATAAGTGAATTAGAAGTCCTAAAATTTGTCACAAAAATTCACTTGAGTCCTAAAACTTTCAAAACGTGTAATTAAGTTCTAAAATTTGTCACGAAAATACAATCGAGTTCTAAAACTTTCAAAAAGTGCAATTAAGTCCCAAACCTTCATAAAAGTGTAATCGAGTCTTAAAAATTTCAAAAAATACTATCAAGGAAAGACTTGATTTGATTAATCTGATAAGTTTTAGGACTTAATTGCATTTTTCTGAAAGTTTTATGATTCAATTATACTTCCATAATAAGTCTTAGGACTTAATTATACTTTTTAAAAATTTTAAGACTAAATTGCACTTCATTGACAAATTATAGGACTTTCAATGCTCTTATCCCATGTTAAAATGTTTTGTACTAATTTGAGCTTGTGAGAGACTCATCTATCAATGTAATAAATTTGATATATGTAATGGTGGAAGAGAGACATACACAATATCCAATATTCCCAAATAGTTTTTTTTTTTTTTTGAACAAAGAAACATCCTCGCTTGATTTACTATTTAATGCAAGGGAAAAATACACTCATAGCGTCGGTGCAAAGAAGATCAAATAAGGCGGGGGATTAGATATCCAAAGGTCTTTGGGGTAGGCTACTTGTTCGGCATGCCTTCGCTATCCAATCCGCAGATCGGTTCGTGCTCCTGTTGCAGTGGGCCAAGGATAGGCCCGGTAGATGATTAAGGTGTGCTCGGGCCCGGTTCAGAAGTGGTTCCAGTTCCCAACTCAGTTCAGTTGAAGTCTTCAACGCGTGCACCAAAGGCAAACAGTCAGAGTGCACTTGAGGAGAGAGAAATCCACGGTTTCGTACGAATTTTAGGGTTTCTTCCATCGCGATTGCTTCCGCGTGAAGAGGCGAAGAGGCCTCGACTGTCTTGGCGAATCCATCGATGAGGAACCCCCTGTGATCTCTGCAGACACCGGCGATGGCTGCTCTGTACCGGGAGGTTTCTCTTTCTTCGCTGTGTGCTTCGTTTCTGTCCGGATCTGGTTCATAGGATGCGTCAAGGTTGATTCGTATCGATCCCGGAGGAGGTGGACACCACGCTTCAGATAAGGCTTTAGATTTGTTCTTGCTTGTCGATTTTTTGTTTAGTTCTGTGAAGCTCTCTACGAACGCCTCTGCTCTAGCTATTGTGTCTTGAGATCTGGGTATTTGATGGTTAAAGATGCTCCGATTTCTTTCCTTCCATATACTCCATAGTACGACCACTATGTAGTTAAAATTTCCCGAGGTGACTGGGTTTCGTTTGATGCTGCAGATCCACTCTTCAAATCGGGTGAGTCCAAATCTGGATATTCGTAGATGCAGAGGGGCGGACTTCCAAACCTTGGCTGTCCATGAGCAGAGGAGGAGCGTGTGTTCAAGTGTTTCAACTTCCGGTTGCACGGGGGCAAATCGGGAAGGTACGATCCTTCGGTGGTGTAGATTTTCCATAGTTGCAAGGGCGTTGTTGCATGCGTTCCAGAGGAAAATTTTTACTTTGGGTGGGGTTGTGGATTGCCAGATAAATTTCCAGATATCGGGATTGGCTGTGTAAGATGCTGTTGCTTGTGTGTTCTGTGATGTGACTGAGACATTTCGGAATGTGAAATAACCGCTTTTTACTGAATAAGTACCTGATTTTGTGTGCATCCATACCAGTTGATCCTCTTCATCAGGTAAGCCAATGGGTGTGGCTAGGATTTCACGTACCGTTGTGTCTTCAAACATTGAATGTATAAGAGGCTCATTCCATGTTCCTGTGTCTTGGTTAATTATATCCGATACTTTGTTTGGTTCATGGTCTGATGCTGCTCCTCCTATTATGCCACTTTTCAACCACCTCTCTGTTCTGATGGATGTTTTTTTTCCATTGCCAATCCGGTTCATCACCTGAGGAGCGACTGAATCCCTTGCTTTGATGAGGCTCTGCCATCCCCACGAGGGCCGTGAGCCTCTGCCAGCATGCCAAAAATCTCCCTGTGAGTAATAAAGGCCTTTCAATAATTGAGTTACTAGTAGATTTGGATTAGTGATTATTCGCCACATCTGTTTTGCTAGCATTGCCATATTGAAAGTTTGTAGGTCCTTGAAACCCATGCCCCCTTCACTCTTTCTGGTTTTTAGCAAGTCCCACTTCCTCCAGTGAATACCAGCCTTTTGTTCATTGCTTTTCCACTAAAACGCTGCAACTTTTTGCTCGATTGCTTTACATATCGACGATGGAATTTTAAAGATTGACATGGCATATTGTGGGATCGCTTGAATTACTGCTTTCAGAAGTGCTTCCTTCCCTGCTTTTGACAATAGTTTTTCCTTCCAGCTATCCAGTTTGAAGTTGACCCGAGCTAGGATCCATGCGAACACGTCTTTCTTGGATTGCCCCCAATCTGAAGGTATGCCCAAATACTTTCCTATTTTTGTAATTTCTGGCACTCGAAGTGTTGATGCCATGTTTCTCCTTAGAGCTGTAGGACATCCTTTACTGAAATACATGCCTGATTTGTTGAGGTTTATTACCTGGCCAGAGGCGAGACAGTATTGATTTAAGAGGCCAGCCAAGTTCTGACATTCAACAATTGTTCCGTGCAGGAAGAAGATGGAGTCATCGGCAAAGAGTAGGTTACTGTGCTGACGCATTGCATGATCCTCTGAATCCAGAAATCACAGAAGCCTAATTTTGTTAGACAATCCCATTCGATGCGATCGTACGCCTTTTGCATGTCTAGTTTTAGGATTGCTTGAAATTTTTTCTTCCTGTTACTGGTTCGCAATCTGTGCAGCATCTCCTGAACCATCAGTATGTTGTCCTGAATCTGCCTACCTCCCACAAAGGCGCTCTGTTCCTCTGCAATTATGTGTGGTAGAATTGGTTTGAGTCTGTTTATGAGTACTTTGGAGATGATTTTATATAGGAAGTTGCATAGGCTAATTGGGCGGTATTGCTCTAGTTTTTCAGGCTGTGGGACTTTTGGAATCAGTGTAATGAGTGTTTTGTTTAATGCAGGATCAAGCTTACCGGAATTGAAGAAAGACTGTATCTCTTGAACAATTCCCTTGGAGATTGCTGGCCAGTTCTCTTTATAAAAGATTCCATGAAATCCATCAGGGCCGGGAGCCTTTAAAGCTCCTAGCTGTAGCATTGCTATGGTAATTTCCTCCTCGGTGAGTGGGGCCGTCAAGGTATTGTTCATACGATCATCGACTAGAGTAGGGATGTTCTGTATTATAGGTTGCCAGTCACGGAAGTCCACTGAGTTGTATAGATTCTGATAATATTGTGCTATCATCCCCTGTATTTGTTGTTCCCCACGAATCCATACTTCATTCTCATTTTTCAGCATTGTTATCTTGTTTCGCCTTCTCCTCTGAACTATTGTCGCATGAAAAAACTGTGTATTTCTATCTCCCCATTTTAGCCAGCTAATTCGTGATCGCATACCCCAAAATATCTCCTCTTGACGCCATAGCTTATCTATTTCTTTGATAATCTCTTTCTGTTTACCTGCTTCTCCGATGGTTTGTGTTTTGTTCATCAGGTCTTGGAGTTCTCCTTTGAGCCAATTAACCCTGTTCCTTGCATGGCCGAATTTGTGCTTACTCCATTGCGTCAACCTCTGCTGTGCTTGCTTCAGTTTCTCAGCCACGGTAAGATCCTTTGTAAGAGGGTCATTCCATACTTCTTTGACTATGTTTTTGCTTTCTCCATCTTCACTCCAATATGCTTCATACTTAAATTGCTTTCTCTTTCTTCTCTTAGGTTGAGCCATGGATAACAAGAGAGGGGTATGATCAGAACCTATTGCCGGAAGAGCAGTGCATTCGGCCTCTGGGTAAGTGATTCTCCATTGAAGCGAGCAAAAGGCCCTGTCTAGTCTTTCTTTGACCAAATTTTCTCCCTCACGTTTGTTTGACCAGGTGTAGGAACACCCTTTGCTTTCGAGATCCATAAGGGAGCATTGGTTGATGAAGCTTCTAAAAGCAGTTAGCCTGTAAGTTTCAGCTCTGTGTTTGCCTACTTTCTCCCAATGGTTTAATATCTCGTTAAAATCTCCCAAGCACAACCAAGGTATACGGTAATGCATACTGACTGAGGAGATCTGTTCCCATAACTCAATTCTTTCCCTAAATACAGTTGGAGCATGGACGAAAATAATTTGCATTTCTTGGTTGCTGTTTTTCAGGTAGCATTGTGTAAATATGGTCGTGGCTGAGGAGGAGTCAATTGTTACCTACAGATGATCATCCCAGAATAGAGCTAAGCCCCCTGCTATTCCCTCCGGATTGACTATATAGCTGTTTTGAAACTTTAGCCTCCTTTTTATCCTGAGCACTTTCTGTTCTGAGTTTTTAGTTTCCATAATGAAAACGAGATTGGGCCGTTCTTGAGTCACAATGACTCGCAATTCCTGGAATGTCAGGGGATTGCCCAACCCCTGACAATTCCAGCTTAAAATCTTCATGGGTAAGCTGGTGGCTTATTAGGGCTAGCCACCAGAGCCCATTGGTCTGACTTCTCTGCCACCCGAATAGGTGCATCCACTAGTTGATTTGTTTTCTCTGACAATTGAGCTGATGTTTGTGCTCCATAGGGACAGAATCGCTTCACTTTTTTTGAATTTGTTGGCTTCACACTCTTTCCTTTTAACTTTGCAGGGGGGGTCGTCTCCATTTCAGTCCCAGCTTCCTTCATCTGTTCCTCTTGTAGTGTCAAGACCGATTCTTCGTCAATACAAGTATTTCCTCGCTTCTGGGGACTTCTTTCTTCCATTCGAATTAGTGCTCGAGCTGAGGAGGGCAGGTAAATCTCCTTTCCTTTTAGGTGTGGATCACATACCTGAGTTTGCTGGGATGATGATGAGTTGATTTGCTCTGTGTCAGGCATCGGAGATAGTGGGGTTTCAAGCACTACATCTTCATCATCAAGAGGAATTTCCTTCTTTCCATAGAATATTTGGCCATAAGGGCTTAGAGCCTTCACCTCAGCACGCAGCCAGTCCCCGCATCTAGCCGGTAGGTTCTGTTCGAGCCCTGACTCCTTGTAAGGTATTTCGGTGCATTCCGTCGCGTAGTGACCTATTCTGCCGCATGAGTAGCAGTAATAGGGCAGTCTTTCATATTTGAATTTGACCCACAGTTTCTTATTGTCTAGGTTTACGATTACTCCAGTTTTCAACGGGTTTGCTAATGCCAGTGTCACTCGGGCTTTTCCCACCTTGTAGGTGCTATTTCCCTTATCCTCGAGCTTTACTTCAACAACAATTCCTAATTTGGAGGCTATTTCTGCTATCACATCATGGGTAACTCTCCCATAAGGTAAGCCCAAGAACTTTACCCAGAAATCACAGTGGTTGAAATCATAACAGAACTCGTGTATCGGTTCGCCTTTGCCCTAAGGATAAGGAGATGGCTGGAGAAAGACCACGGTCCCGATTGGAGCACTCTCCGAGCCTCTGCTTCCGAATGAAAGGAGAAAGAGAAGAAACCTGGTTCCAGTGATGCGCAGGTGAAGTTCTCTGTTCTCCAAGCTTTCCTCATTAGGGTTAGGAATGCATTGTAGTTCAAGGTTGGGTTTGTGTAGAATCTGCCGAAAAGTGTTTTGCGGCACTCACTGAGTTTTTCGGGGGAGATAGTACCTGGGAGATCGACAACTTCTACTGCGTTCCGTAGATTTCCCATACTTTTACACAGAGCCGCGAGCCTTCTGTCTTCAGTATTCTGATCTGCCATTTTGTTTGTAGGGGTGGATTTCTGTATAGCTCGTTGATTGATGGAGTTTTGGGTCGATGATTCGTGGATTTATGGGTTGAAGGGAGCTCAGAAGGTTGAATCGGAAGAGTGATGAGTAGGGAGAAGATGGTAGAAATTAGGGTTTCAAGAGGGATCGTGGTTAGACGTCGCAACGCCCAAAGATCAGCGGGAGAGGGGATTGAAGAAGCACAGCAAACAGAGGTTTCAAGATGGAATTTGAGTGAATCTGCAGGGAACTACCCATTTGGTAGAGGAGGACTACACATTCGGTAGAGAGGAAGCTCCATGGCGGAGCACAGAGGCAAGCTTTTTCTTCTATCAGGAAAGTCACTTAATATTCCCAAATAGTTAAACAGACTTTTTTGGCACAAAGCCAGCTTTGTGATCACCCACCACCCTAAAGCGCTTTGAGGGAGGGCCGACAAACCTCCCTGCTCATGCATTGCTAGCGCCACCATCCACACCACTGCACGAGGGTTGTCCTACCCTTAGACATAGGGAATCGGTTTATCGTCGTTCAACACAAGTATCATAATCATGCGGAACCACCCACGAAACGGCAATGTACTTCTGTCGAATGAACTTACATCCGTTTGTTAATTGTAACAGTATAGAATTGACCATTGCTAATCCTTATGGTCGAGTAGGCAATCCTTGATTGAATTCTCTGGTCTTTCGTGTTTTAACCCGTTATGGCCTTGCCCAATAGATTAATTAACTCGTGAGTAATTAGTTCAAAGTAAATTAACCATTAATGCATTAATAAAATAATCATTTCTTATATTTAGAAATTGGTCAAATTTCAAGATATCACACCAACTAATTGCAAAATACTAAAACAATGTCACATCTAAAAAGCCAACAGTCATTTTTATCTAAATCTTAGGACAAATTGGGCCAAATTTGAGGATTTTGGCAGATTTTCAAAACATGAAGGAGCTCTCAGGGGGCTAAAGAACTTTATACTTTGGCAAAACGAATTAGGTACGTGATGTAAATTCCAATTTTCCCCCTAATAAAATATAAATTGTTCTTTATGTGGATGGCCCATGTTGTGGTTTGACATATGGGAAGGTTCATTCGGCAGTGGTCGAATTTCCGGTAATGTGAATGGAGAAACAAAAGAAAGAAGGATAAATATGAGAGAGGCAAATATTCGATGATGATGTAATTAACTAGAATGCGCGACACGTTAGGATGGTCCTAGGTTCGTGACTCTTGTCGAAGGGAAGAAGCAACTTCGATACCAGGGCCTGCCATTTTACCAGCATCGTGAACTTACCCTTTCTCTCTTCTTCTACTTAATTATTTGCATGTACTTGCCAGGCCAAAATACTCCTTCCAAGTTGTGTTTGCTCCTCTATGACTGTAGATTAATCTACCCCCGGACGTGTTTCATCTGTACGTCGTACAAGATAAAAACTCAAAAATAAATAAGATCTACATGCTATCCACACTCACTAGAAAGAAAATACACTCATCTTTATCTGAAAGGTCCGGGCATGAGGCCAAGGTGGTTAGCGTGCCCATAATCATGTTGCGCCTATGGACGGTGTCTCAAAATTTGAACTCACTACGTCAAAGATCGACATGATTGATCGAGACAATCAGATGTGCAGAAAATATGCATCACATTTGATGTTAATTTCATGCTAGATTTGCATTGAACAAAAGCGTGAATCTTTTTATAAGATTAGGGGCTCTATTTGTTTCGTGGAATATATGAGGTTTCTAGAAAATCTTTTGAAGGAAGCCATTTTTCAGAAAAATGATAATATTTTCCAGCAATTAACTAAATCCTAAAAATAAATTAGAAAATATTTTTTGCCGTTTGTTATAGAAAATTTCATTTAATTTCCTCCGTGCACTCCTTTTAATAATAAAAAAATTGAATTTTAAATTTTTTTTTATTTTTTCTTTTCCTCCTCCTTTTTTCGGTCGGTTGCTGACCATAGCGACTGCTAATGGCCAAAGGCGAGCTCCCGCACTCGTTGATCTAGCAAGTGGCAAGCTCGAGCTTTCCTATGGCTAATAGTCGGCCATTGCCAAAGAAGAAAGAAAATAAAAGGAAATATAGAAAAAAAAGAAAAAGAAATAATTTGAACTTTTTAGAAAAGAAAAAGACAAAAAAAGAAAAAGAAAGAAAGAAGAGAGGGCTAGCTAGCTACATGTGTGAGATAAAAGAGACTGAGTGAGGAAAATGTTTTCCCTTATTTGAAAAGCAAAAAATATTTTTTCCCAATTTAGAAGAATTTTTATGTCGATGGAAAATATTTTCCCTAACTAATTCATTTTTTATTGAATGAATATTGAAAATTTTGGAAAATATCTTTTTGGAAGTTATTTTTTTGCAAAACAAATGGATGCTAGAATTCAATTGCAATAACAATTTTATAAAAGAAAATGACTAATTACCAAATCCATTTTTGTTATTTCATTTTGGGTTTTTCCCTGATACCACCAACTCTCTGTCAGTTTCGTTTTAAAATGACTTCATGGAATGTTTTGATTCCGGCGTGCTCTAATTTTGATTTCTTCAGCAGTTCGCCATCACCGATTGATGGCTGTGAATCGTGACTAACCGCACCCACCCCCCTTTTTTTTTTTTTCTTTTGTTGATGTCTTGCCTCAAGCAAGGTCATTGACAATTTTCGTTCAGCTCGATTCTGTCTCAAGTCCAGTTAGCTACGTGCGATGGCGCCCTCCACTGACACATCAGGAATGGAATTCGAGGTGTTCCTGAGTTTTAGGGGTCCTGACACTCGGGTTGACTTTACTAGTTTCCTCTATCATGACATGGTCGAGAAAGGAATCCGCGTCTTTAGAGATGACAAAGAGCTCACCATCGGTGAGAAGATTGAGGAGCTTTTCAAAGCCCTCAACAACTCTCAAATCTACATCCCCATCTTCTCTAAGGACTTTGCTTCCAGTGCATGGTGTCTCCGTGAGGTTGTTCGAATGATAGATTGTGTTAAAAATTCAAATGGGAAGAAGGAGATCCTTCCCATTTTCTTAGACGTGAAGCCAGAGGATGTCAAGAGCAGTACCGGATTGTACAGTAATGCCCTATCTTTTCTTAAGGAGGAGAAGGCGAAGTATGGCGATGAGGAGGAGACCTTGAAGTATGACCCCGATGAGGTGAAGAGCTGGAGAGACGCTCTTCGTGAGGTTGCATCTAGAATTGGTTGGAAGCGGGAAGAAAAAGAGTAAGTTTCCACAACTTTTCCTGGGTTATTAATTTTAATATAAATTATCAAGGAATTATTTATTTAAGATAAACTCTAATCGATGCATTATACATCTAAAGATATCGATCATCTCTGTGCTTTTACCTTATGTTCAATCTTCGTCCTCTGAGAAATTAATTTCTCTGTAAGTTGATAAAAGTTGGGGTAAATGTTATGTCATTGTCAAGTTGCTGCTGAATGATAAGTTAGGGCGTGTTTGTTTGTGTTTCTGTTTAAAAATTGTTCCAGGGAACAAAAATAGAAAAAAGTGTTTCTGTTCCGGGGAACAATTTTTGAACAAAAAAACACGTTTGGTACACTTGTTCCGGGAATAAAAAATAAACAGAAACATGTTTGGTAAATTTGGATAATTTTTTTATTTCTTTTATTTTTTCTATTTTTTTCTTTTTTTCCTTTTTTCTTTTTTCTTTTTCATTTTTTTTTTTCTTCTTTTGGCCGGTCGCCGGCCAAGGCCTTGGCCGGCGACCGGCCGGCGAGACCGAGCTCGCCCAGCGGCGGGCGAGGCGCGGCCTCGCCGGGCCACCGCCACCGCGACGCCGACTCGCCACAGGCGAGCTCGGCCTCGCCGGATCCGGGCGAGATCGAGCTCGCTTAGGCCGGCGCAAGGTCGGCCTCGCCTTGATCCGGCGAGGCCGAGCTCGCCCAGCGGCGGGCGAGGCGCGGCCTCACCGGGCCACCGCCAGGCGAGGCCGAGGCTCGCCGGCCGCTAGGCGAGCTCGGCCTTGCCGGATCTGGGCGAGATCGAGCTCGCCCAGGCCGACGCGAGGCCGACCCTCGCCCAGCTACGGCGAGCCTCAGCCTCACCGGGGGACGGCGAGCCTCGCCGTGGCTGGGCGAGGCCGCCGGCCAAAAGAAAAAGAACAAGAAAATAAGAGAAAAAAGAAAAAAAAAAATGTTTCTCAAAAGTGTTTTTAAACAAGAAACACAAAATTTGTGTTTCTTGTTTCGTTTCTTTTTTGTTCACGGGAACAAAAGAACAAAAAAGAACAAAACGCACCCAAACGCGTTTCTGTTCCTTTTTTTGTTCCCAAGAACAAAAAAACAGAAAAACTGTTTAAAATAAATAAAAATAAATACAAACAAACGGGGCCTTAGCATCCGTTTGGTTGTCAAAAACGATGGATTTTTCTTTATTGATGGGCCTGAGTTGGCCCGTCCGCCCATGTTAGGCCTAAAAGCTCGGTCCACTAGATTATGGCCCATGGATGAAGGGGTACGATTTCTTTTTGGAGGAATGTATATAAAGGGAGGAGAGAGAGGGAGAAGGCACCCTTTGGCATAAGAACGTACGTACGTTCCTCTCCCTCTCTCCCTCCAAGAAAAAGAAGAAAAACGCTTACGGCGACACCGTCTTCCCTTCAAGACAAATTGGCATCATCGGATTAGAATTTCTTCCTCGATCTTCGGCATTGGTGTTTAATCTTTGGTTAACAAGGTACGCTCGAATCCGTGGTGTGCTTTAGGACTGGTGATACGTGATTTTCCCGGGCTTCGTCTTCCGCATTGATTTAGGTGTTCGATTTAGTGTCGAATCCGGTTTTCGGGGATTTGTTATTCCCAAACATTGGTATCAGAGCCCTAGTTCACGTTTTTCCCGATCAATTTGATGTTTTTGATTGATTTTTCACGAAAGAACTTCGGCCGTACGGATCGGAGCAAAAATCCCGACACCCGAGCGCTGTTCGCCCATTTTTCCGAGTTTTCGTAAGTCGAAATCGAATTCTGATGGCATAAGGAGAAAGGGCTCGTCGAGACGAGTCCGGCGACTGGTCGTGCGCCGCTAGGAGACGCCGCACGCGCCCACACGCACGGCTAGAAGCGGCTGCGCGTGGGCGCAACGCGCCAGGAAGCGCTGGCTTTGCCAGCGCGTGCGCCACACGCGCCGGTGGCGAACCGGCACGTGCGCGCCGGCGGCTGGTGAACCGGCACGTGCCAGTCCGCGGACCGACGCATGCTGACGTCACTGTGATATCACGGTAACCGCCGGGATGACATCATCGGTGACTTCATCGCTGACGACCGTTGGCCGGCCAGCGACCCGATTCGACAACGACCCGAACCACGATGCCCGGCACGCGCGGTACGTTCGCCCGAACCGGCCCGACCAGCGCTACTGGTCCGACCGGTCTGTTCGGTCCGACCGGTCCGACGTCCGACAACCTGACCGTTGACCATTGACCGTTGACCGACGACCGTTGACCGTTGACCAAAAAAAAAGGAATTTGTTTCTTTTTCATGTATGCCTATGTGGTTTATATGTAATCAATTATTTATTCTACATTTGTTGCATGAATTTTGGAAAATTATGTATTTTCCCTTATGTAAATTATGGATTATGAGTAATCCATTTTTAGTTCTGCATTTGTTGCAGGAATTATGATGCGTTATGCACGGATACCTGCAATCCCGAGAACGGACAAGGGAAATGCAAAACTTAAAAGGCTGATGTTAGATTTAGCTAATTATTGGTGGCATAACGGTGATTTAGTATTACATGTGGTCAAGGTCAATTAGATGATACAAGAAATCATTAGTAATGGTTATCTTATGCCGGATTTTGAGAAGGTGCCAGCTTTGATGAACACTCTTCCACCTAAATGGCAAGCAGTGTTAGATCGGCTATGGGAGGTCAACGTGGTCTCGGATTATAGGAGGCTAGTGGAAACTTTTGTAAGAGAGTACTATAGGATTGAGTTGGTCAAAACTTCAACCCTTAGATTGAGCGCCACATGGCGTAGAGTAAATGCGCCTTGGTGGCGACATGAAAGCTCTCCAAAAGTTTTTCCATGGTTGGCAAATGTGCCTTCAGTTTTCTCAGATGTTTTGACTGATAGATTAGAAGGGACATTCCCTATTTATTTCTATGATTAATTATGTAATGTTTACTGCCTGATTGTTGTTGATGCAGCAACCGACATTTTAGTTGTATTATGTGAAAGCACTGTTATTCTATTGGATGTTAGATAATATTTGCTTTCTTTTACTGCTGGTTGCTGTGGGTAGTAAGTTGTGGGTAGTAATAGAAGTTTTTGTAACTTCATAGAATTTATTTGTATAAGACAATTATATTAATAATAATTTTGAGTTAGGATTTTTGGAGGATGATTGGAAACATAGTGACCTTTTGATTATGAAACCTTACTTAAAATTGTTCATTGATATGATGGATCTATGCAAAGTGGATGCATAAATGATAGGCATTAATTATTTGTGCATGTATGTCTAATGTGTTTAGATCGATGGTTTCAGCAACTAAGAACGTAATGGCTTATATGAATGGCAACGATTGTGAAATATTGAATATAAAGATTCAATATGTGCTGGAAAAGCAAGAAGCACTAAAAGCTCTTAACCACATTATGGAAGATCTTGAGGGTGTCGTGCGCCACCTTGAGCTAGCAGAGGACCACCTAACGGCATTTGAACCGAAAATAGATATTTTTAATGCTGCTTCTAGCTCAGAAAGGGCTTTGTGCTCTAAGCGCAAGCGTATTGTGTGGCATCCCAAAATTCATGGCAACCTCTAGTTACATTAAAGTCTATGAATAGGTGATGGAAGTACCATCAAGTTATGTTATGGCCATTTAATCCATAATTTGTAATAAGATTTATGGCCAAGCTTTTAATGGACAAGTATTTGATAGGGAATAAAATCCTATCATTGGCCATGTGTTTTATAAATTGGGATTTATGGAATTATGATTTCAAGATTTTGGCCTTGTGGAATTTAGTAATTAAATTCTTAAAAGAAAGAATTAAAGATGAAAATGGAAATTTAAAAATATTTATAGAAGGAATTCAAAAAAAAAAAAAAAAAGAAGAAGAGAAAAAGAGGGTTATTTTTGGAATGGGCCTTGGACCCATTGGCCTAGAGCTGGGTGGGCCAAGCTTGTCGGCCCATTAGGGGCCAAGAAGGGAGCTCGACCAGCCCAAGGGGGAATGGCCGGATGGGCCTAAGCCCAAGCCCAATCAATTCAAAAATAAAAATGCCAAGTGGCAAGGGACAAAAGCATGCATTGGTGGGCTTATAGGCAAAGCAATGATTACAAATGATGGGATTAAGGGGATATAAAAGGAGTTAGGAGAGAGAAATGGCCGGTTACTTGCTCCATTTCGTCCAAAGAGAGGGTGAGAAAGAGAGAGAGTTTGAGAGAAAGGGAGAGAAGCCGAGAGGGAAGAAGGCGGAGCCGGAGGGGAGTGCCGTTCGTTCGCCGAGTCCCGTCGCCGTTCGTCGTTGCTAGCTCATCTTTAAGGCAAGTGGGGTCCTTAACTTCTCTTTCATGACTGTTTTGTTGGTTGCATGTTCGGTTTTAGGTGTGATTTGGGCGAAAAACCGAGGTAAGGGTTGGATGTGTTCAAGCTATGTGACTGTTTTCGTTCGGTTTGTGGTAGTCAGTATCTTAGTCGAGCTTGCATGTGTATTTGGAGTGCGATTTTGGCTTCGGTGTCTTCATGAAAGTTGAAGCTAACATCTTGTAGTATGACATACTCGAATTTCATGGAAAACGATGGTGACATGTGGGGTCAAAAGCTCTGTTATACGGAGACCTCAGATCTGCGAAATCTTCACTGACCTTTTGTTGATTTCTTGGTTGCATGTTAATTTCTGTTGGAGATCTCACTTTGTTGTCTTCTTGAAAGTTGTAGGAAACATCTTAAGCTACAACATAATCAAATTTGAAGCAAAAATAACAAGTATAACTTGGTGAATCTGTTAGATCTTGGAGATGGTTGATTCTGGTGAGGTGTACCGAGACACCCGAGACTTCATGGGTTAAAATGGTGACCATAATCTGGGTATTTGACCTAGATCCCTTCATGAAACTTGTAAAGGACACATTGTTACATAACATACTTAAATTTCAGAAGGAACGAAAGAGATTTGATGGGTGAAATCTAAGAAATACGGAGAAGTGTGTTCTGGACGAAACGGTAGTGGTTCCAGAAGCTTCGTAGGGCTATGGAAATTAATCTAAAAAGAATTTGGCTTAAATTTCTTAATAAAAAAGGTACGAAAATGTGTTGGTTATCACCCTGTAAAGTTTCGTAATTTTTGAAGGCCATATGAGTATTTTAATTAAATTTATTCGGAAACTGTGCAAGTCTGGCCATTATCCGAATATAAGGTGCTATTATGTAAAAATTATGAAATTATAAGAAATTCAATTTGGCCATGAATTTTATATGAAATTGTGATCATATTAGTGATTGTTGAATATTATGATTTTGGGAAAATCATAAATATTAAATATTTATTTATGAAAATAAATAAATATAATAAAATAATAAAATAATAATAAAATCATAAAATCATAAAATAAAATAGATTTTTTATTTGGCCATGGATTCAATTCCATTTGTGTGGCACTTGTGTGATGAGGTCTTTGTACATGCATTAAGTTGAAATACTTATGTGATTAAGCTATGACATGTGCATGACATGTGAATTGAAATGCAAGTGTGATATGTTTGATGCCATGCCAAATTTCCATGTTAAATTGAGATAAAAGATAAATGTGGATGAGAATGAGGTTGTGGTGGAGGATGTTGTCCGGTGGCCTGGTGGCGTAATTCCAAAGATTCCCGGGAGTTTCGGGATGCCCGGAATGTGGGGGGCCGGAAGTCCGGTTGTATCTTGGATACATGCCCGGAGATTCCTCGCGACACCAGGATTGGGGTGCGAGATGCCCGGCTAGAAGGGTAAAGGCCGGAAGTCTGGTTGTATCTTGGATACATGCTCGGAGGTTCCTCGTGATGCTAGATGAGATGCGAGATGCCCGAATGTGGGGTTTGATGCCCGGTTGTATCTTGGATACATGCCCGGAGGTTTTTCTCGCATGGGATGCGAGCGTAAAATATGAGATGGAATTGATGAATCGAGGAAGGGTGATGTGGTGATCAAATTTAAAGATAAAGATGAAAATTAACCCATGGCAGGATATGCATGATGATATGCATGATGATGGTGATGATGATGTGATATGATATGATGATCACCCATGGTATGATATGCATGATGATGATGATGATGATATGTGATATGATATGATGATCACCCATGGTATGATATGCATGATGATATGCATGATGATGGTGATGATATGTGATATGATATGATGATCACCCATGGTATGATATGCATGATGATATGCATGATGATATGCATGATGATGGTGATGATATGTGATGTGATATGATGATCACCCATGGTATGATATGCATGATGATATGCATGATAATGATGATGACATGTGATGTGATATGATGATCACCTATGATAATATATGCATGATGATGCATGAGGACGATGGCATGTGATGTGATATGATGATCACCTATGATAATATATGCATGATGATGCATGAGGACGATGGCATGTGATGTGATATGATGATCACCTATGATAATATATGCCTGATGATGCATGATAATGATATATGATATGCCATGATGATGATGATGATATATATGATGTGATGATGCATGATATGCATGATTACAAGGTAAGTGATGCTTGCAACGTGTGATGATATGCATGATGCATTGGGATGTTATTGGATTTCCCTATCTGCTGAGTGGTTGTACTCACCCCTTTTGGGGACCAACATTTCAGATTAGTAGATGGTTTGAACGGTTGGATATAACCGTGAGGAGGAGGATAGCAAGGGAATGAGCTTTTGGACGCCGACACTAATCGATGGACTTTAAGTGTATGATTGTTGGAGGAAATGTCGGTCATCTTTTGGAGTGTAGCCGAATATAGAAGACTACGGCATTTTGATGTACCAATGAACAATGTCCATCTGATTTAAGTAAATAAAAGGTGTACGGCTTTTACTTATAAATATTTAGTAGGTGTGCATCGTTTTCTGAATATAGGGAAGGGAGTTGTTGGATATGCTTCCGCATATAAATTGCGTAAAGGACCGATTGATAAAAAAAAAAAAAAAATGTGTAAACCCCCATGGTTGTATGGACCCGCTGCAACTAAAAATGGTATTAGAGTGACTTGTTATTTGGAAAAGAAAAAAAAAATGAAAAGCGAACTGTGGTGACTCTAGCGGATCGGGGGCCGTCGAGGGGTGCCACATATTGATTCGTTCAATATGTGGGAATGCAAAGGATCAAGTCCTTATTGTAAGAAATCAAGAGTTAACCAACACAAGAGAGGAAAACGTCCTCAAGCGAAGAAAATGTCAAGGGTGAGGTGTTACAATTGTGACAAGAGAGGTCACTATACTCGTAACTATTGTGAGCCGAAAAGGTCAACACCCCTTGTACATTTGAGAACTTTGATTATGTGTCAAGTTCTGAATTATTGTCTGAATCCAATCCTTTGTGGAATGTAGATTCAGGAGCGACAGATCATGTAGCAAAGGATAGAGGATCATTCGTGGAATTCCGGCGAGTATCAACTAGAACTAAATGGATCTATGTAGGAAATAACTCCATAGATGAAGTTAAAGGGATTGGCACCTGCCAATTGAACATGCGTGGTGGACGCACCTTGTTCCTACATGATGTTCTATATGCTCCGGAGATTCGTCGAAATTTAGTGTCTATTTTGGTGTTGGTCAAGTTTGGTTTTTATATGAACTTCCATAATAAATGTGTAGATTTGTATTTGAATACAAACTACTATGGTTATGGTCACTTTCTAGATGGTTTTATTGTACTAAATGTTGACTGTGGTGATGTTAATATGTTATTCCCTTGTTTCACGTCTTCTACCTTATATGATAATGATGTGAATATGGTGGCATGCTAGACTTGGTCATATGGGCCAACAACATATGAATAGACTAGCCAAAGAGGGCTTGTTGGACAATATTGAAAAAGTCGATTTGTCCATATGTGAGCATTGCCTAATAGGGAATATGACAAGGAAACCATTTGGAAAAGGTAAAAGAGCTAAATTTCCTCTGCATTTAATCCATTTGGACGTCTGTGGTTCAATGAATGTGAGAGGAATGCAAGGGGCTGTTTATTTCATCACTTTTTTTTATAGATGATTATACTCGACTCGGATATGTCTATTTGATTTCTCATAAATCTGAAGCATAAGTTGCTTCAGAAGGTTTATGAACCTAGCAGAAAATCAATTAGACAAGAAAATAAAGGTATTTAGATCCGATCGAGGTTGAGAATATTTATCTGATAAGTTCAGAAAATTATGTGGTGAAAAAGGAATAGAAAAATAGTTGTCTATTCCATATACTCCTCAACAAATGGTGTTGCAAAGAGAATAAACAGAACCCTACTGGAATGGTTAGGTCCAAGATGGTGCATGCTAACTTACCTATCACTTTTTGGAGTGATGCGTTGTTAACTGCTGCCAATATACTTAACCAGATGCCTTCCAAATCAGTTAGTTCCACTCTTATGGATAGGTAGAAAAACCGGACTTAAGTTTTCTTAAGCCATGGGTTGTGCTGCTTATACTCATGAGTCCTCTCACAAGTTTAGGAAATTGGGTCCCGAAGGAAAGAAGAGTATTTTAATGAGATACTCTGAACACTCAAAATGGTATGTGTTCATAGGTGAGCAGGAAAGTGGGAGTATAACTGAATTTGAATCACGGGATATCACATTCTTAGTGGATGAATTTCCTAAGAAGGGCAAAATAAGGGAAGATTACCCCTATTTGAAACCTTGGATTGAGATAATGATATTGGTGGAGTTTGTCCAAGTGGGAGTAATATGAGAAGTGATGAATTCAATTCAACTCATTCTCAATTACAATCACATGATGAGACGATATCATCATTACCTAATCCAAGTGGGAGCATGATGGGGAATGATGTGCAAAGTGTACAATCTCCCATACGGCGAACAAGTCGCCAAAGTATTCCCGGTCAACGTTTTGACATTGAAGGGGAAACTTTTATAATTGCTCCACGAGATAATGATGAGCCAAGAAATATTAATGAGGCTCTGAAATGCCCTAGTAAGGGAAAATGGATTTATGCAATGAAAGAGGAGATGGAGTTAATGAAGTCAAACCAAGTCTGAGAACTGGTTGATCTTCCAAAAGGGACGCAGAGCTATTGGGAACAAGTGGGTTCTCAAAATAAAGCGAAAGGCTGATCGCTCAATAGAAATGCATAAGGCTCGTCTTGTGGCGAAGGGGTATAATCAACAGGAAGGATTTGATGATGAAGATACATTTTCTCCTGTAGTGAGATTTACCTTGATTCGCATTATTCTGGCAATAGTGACTAGTATGGATCTTGAGTTATATCAGATGGATATAAAGACTGCTTTCCTCAATGGAGAATTAGAGGAAGAAATATATATGGAACAATCTGCTGGTTTCATAGTGAAAGGCCAAGAAGAAAATGTATGTCGACTTTGGGGGTCGATATATTGCCTTAAGCAGTCGTCAAGACAATGGTATATACGTTTTCATAATGCCATAATGGCATATGACTTTACAATGATAGACGAGGATCATTGTGTATATATCAAAAGATCCAAGGATCAATTTGTGATCATATCATTATATGTTGATGATATACTAATTGCCGGAAGCAATATGGAGTTTGTTAATACTGTTAAGAGTTGGTTGTCTTCCAACTTTGAGATGATGGATATGGGTAAGGCTGCATATATTCTTAGAGTTAAGATTTCGAGATTGTAAACCTATAGACACTCCTATTGAAAAAGGTGAAGGATTGAGCCGTAGACTATGTCCAAGGACTCCACAAGAGAAGGAACAAATGAAACATGTTCCTTATGCTAGTGCTGTTGGGAGCTTGATGTACTCTATGATGTATACAAGACCTGGCATATGTTTTGCAGTTGGAATGGTGAGTAGATACCAATCCAATCCAGGTCCAGCACAATGGAAAACCGTTAAGAGAATACTGAGGTATCTAAAGGGGACTGCTGATTATACGCTGAGTTATTAAGGAAAGGATTTGCAACTCAAAGGCTATTCTGATGCTGATTGGAGAGGAGATTTAAATGAAAGGAAATCTACCTCTAGGTTTGTTTTCTTACCGAATAATGGCACCATATGTTGGAGCAGTAAGAAACAAAAGTGTATAGCCTTGTCCACGATAGAAATTGAGTTCGTGACATTATCAGCAGCAGTATAAGAAGATGTTTGGCTTAAGAGATTTTTTGAATCATTTAGGTGTTATTGGAAGTGCTGCAGATTTATTGTTGATTAACTGTGGTAGCCAAGTAGCAAAAGCGTATACCAAAGATCCAAAATATCATGGCAAGACCAAACCTATAGATACCAAGTATAATTTTGTTATGGATATGGTTGCACGAAAAGATGTGAACTTAGAGTACATACTACGCATAGAATGGTAGCAGATCCTATGACAAAGCCAATACCTAGAGATGTGTTTTGTGGCTATATGAAATCTCTAGGATTGCGTAGAGGCTGATGTACTAAATATTGTAATTTCCCTAAGTGTTCACATTTGATGAATTTGTGTTTTCATCATTAATGCCTATGAATCTTTGTTTGATCTTTATGCATCTTAATGCTTAGTGCATTACTTTAAGTTGAGAAGTATGTCGGACAGATATAAGATTAGCCCACTCACACGGGTAATCGCCTCTATTTACTGTGTGATAAATAGAGATGATACTGTTTTTAAGCTTATTATCTAGGTGATAATTAAGAGCTCAAGCTTAAAACACGTATGTCGCCTTAACTAGGTGTTAAGATGAGGATATAATACTTACTATGTCCGAAAGTAAAATACCCCACATATTTTACTTTATCTGTCTAAGATGCCAGATGTGAGTTCTAATGAATTTTGTGAATGAGTAGATACGTGAACTCAAGTTAGACATTGGGTATGTCTGAACTATCATCTGTACGGTATTGAAGGTGTAGACATACGCTCCATGGGAAAGGAGTTAATACCGTAATACGTATTTCATACTACGTATGCATGAAACGACCAATAAGAGTGGCAAAAGTTTGATCTCAACTTTTATGTCGTGTGAGACTCTTGAGGAAAAGAGTTCCTCAATTTTTAGTCCCCTCATGACTCTTACTTATTCTCAAGATTTCTATTTAGTGTTTGCTATCTTAGATGTTGCCAATGGTCATGAGTTTGATTCGATCTAATGGGACATTTCTAGAAAAGCAAGCTGAACTGAAATTGAGAGTTTGAATGAAAGAGGAAGATCGATTTTGAAGAATCACATTGTAGTTTTTGTATTCACTGGTTAACCAATTATGATTGTCTTTGTGATAATCATAATTGTGAATATAATATATATATCATTGTTTAAAGGAGATCAAGAGAGATGTAAAATGTGATTGATCGATCTAGGGTACTGCATACTAAATCTACTCAGGATGTGATGCCCATTATGAGCTGCTATATATTCCTAACAGATGTATAACAACGAGCTTTCAAAGTATGCTGGTCGTACAGATTATTCACCGGTATGAATGTTGAAGAGAGGAAAAGAGGATTCTGTTCGGCCCACCATGTTAAGTGAGAGTCTATGATGGATTTTTCTCTAATGGGGCTGAGTAGGGAATATCCGCCCATGTTGGTTTTGGACCACCATGTGCAAGTGGGAGATGATGGATTTTTTCTTTATTGATGGGCCTGAGTTGGCCCGTCCGCCCATGTTGGGCCTAAAAGCCCGGTCCACTAGATTAGGGCCCATGGATGAAGGAGTACGATTTCTTTTTGGAGGAACGTATATAAAGGGAGGAGAGAGAGGGAGAAGGCACCCTTTGGCATAAGAACGTACGTACGTTCCTCTCCCTCTCTCCCTCCAAGAAAAAGAAGAAAAACGCTTACGGCAATACCGTCTTCCCTTCAAGGCAAATTGGCATCATCGAATCAAAATTTCTTCCTCGATTTTCGGCATTAGTGTTTAATCTGTGGCTAACAAGGTACGCTCGAATCCGTGGTGTGCTTTAGGATCGGTAATACGTGATTTTCCCGGGCTTCGTCTTCCGCATTGATTTAGGGGTTCGATTTAGTGTCGAATCCGGTTTTCGAGGATTCGTTATTCCCAAACAAAAACCTTAAAACAAATTTAAATTGCAAAATAAATATTTTTGAACAATTTAGAAAAACAGGAAAAGTAGATACAACAAAAAGACAAGTATTAATGCTTATTAAGTGTAAATCAAACAGACTGATTTTGTACTACAAGCGTAGGAACTAATTATATATCTGATCAATCTCAAAATATTTCCTGTACATTAAAAATAACAAAACTTATTTTTCTCCTGCGGTATCCTTCATTCAAACGACAAAGATATCCATTCATTCTTTTCTCTTGTTTTTTCTCCTGCGGTATCCTTCCGAATCATTTCCATTTCCTCTTGCTCACTGCATCCAATCTAAGTGTTGGTTTTAAACCCAATCAACGAGAGTCTGGGCAGTATCCAAACTGAGTTATAGTGTTTAACCCAATCAATGGAGTCAGGGAAGCAGCCACGGTAGCTAATTCGATCACTTTATAATCTAGATAATTTTCACTATAACTTGAAATTGTTATGTTTAAATTGATTCAGATTTGTTATTTGAAAAACTGCCACAGTTTGTAAAGTGGTCTTAACATGTTTAGCTTATCTTATTCCAACAGCATATGCTTAAAGTTAGGAATAGTATTTTGTTGTCATTTTCTCTGTCTGAATTCGTCCACCATCGCTGTCTGGCAGGGGTGGGGAACTCATAAAATTGATTGTTCAAACGGTTCTACTTAAGCTGAAGGTGAAGAACAGATATCTTCCCGACGATCTAGTTGAAATGGATGATGAAAAGGATATAGAGGAATTGTTGAAAGTGGACTCTGTTGACGATGTACATTTTGTTATAATTTATGGGACAGGTGGTATTGGTAAAACCACTCTTGCTAGCATTATCTTCAACCGATTCCGGTCTAAATTTGATTATTGTAGTTTCCTTAATGATGTTAATGGGGTCCAAGACTTACCGCAACATCAACGTCTTCTACACATGCAAAAGAAACTGTTATCCGATACATTGGGCTCAACCTCTGCTGACGGAATCCATGACACCAATGAGGGGATTGATCGAATAAGCAAAGGACTTCATGACAAAAAAGTGTTGGTTGTTGTCGATAATGTGAACAAGAAGGAGCAACTCGATAAACTTGCAGGGAGCTACAGCTGGTTCGGTTTGGAAGCAGGATCATAGTCACACTTAGGGACAGAAGGTCCATATTAAATTGGACAAGACTAGAAAATGACAAGCAAATGCAACCTAGTCGTTACAGAGAGTACCCAATAAAGGAGATGCCTATAGAGCGAGCTGTTCAGCTTTTCAGCAAGCATGCCTTTGGAAGAGATACTCCTCTGAAAGATTTGCAATTTCTCGTTTGATGCCGTTTCACTCATCGGAAGGCTACCTTTGACTTTGGGAGTCATGGGTTCTCTTTTCAAAAACACACCCAAATCGAAGTGGGACGAGACATTGAAGGACTTAAAGCAAGTCTCATGTAAGAAAGTCCAGAAACACTGATGATAAGTGTCAACAAATTGGATGCCCGGGAAAAACAAATATTCCTAGACATAGCATGTTTTTGCATTGGGGAGAATGAGAAATATGCGTATTACATGTGGGATGATTGCAAATTTTATCCACACATCACAATTAATGATCTTCTCCTCATGTCATTGATAAAGATCAATGAGCACAATAATACATTCTGGATGCATGATGAAGTTCGAGATCTAGGAAGGTACATTGCCAATAAAGAGAATCTCGAAGATGCTGGAAATTGCCATTGTCTGGTGATTGACGAGAATAATTTAGACATACTGAGGAGGGACGAGGTAAAGTTATCAAGAGTAGAATATATAATCAATCCAACAAAATCTTTCCTCGTGTGTTTTAAAAATGAGTATTGGTTGATGGCCTGCGCTATTTTGTAATTTATAGAGACATAGAATGCTAACTCTATATAAACAACAAAAGTATATGTTTGCACGCCATACCCATGTGAAATGAGAAGAAAGCTAATGCGTCGTTTGCTCAGTTGAAATTCTTCCTTTTTTGTCCTGTGAGAATGAAAATAAGCTCTGTTTCATTGAAAGTGTTTAGTCTGTGAAAATACAGAGCAATCAACACCGAATGGACCTTTTAAACATGCTTGGTTTGTCTTATTTTCAAGCTGAGAAGCACAAAAGTAATTAGTTTGGGCTCGAAGTAACACTGATATTATTGACTACTTACATTGGTTTTTTGCTTCCTGTGCTGCCCCCTCATCTTCAGTCTCTGCTGCTGCTGGCAGGATAAAGGAGATGTACAAGCACTCACTTTGGCGATCTCTCATTACTTAACACCTGAAGACGTAGCCTATTTGCCAAAGCTGAGGTTCCTTAGAGGGAAAAACGTAAATTTTGTAGGTGACTTCAAAAATCGTCTTCGTAATTTGAGATGGCTTTCTGGGCAATATTGCCCATTGGATTTTTTAGCAACGAATCTTCACCTAGTGAATTTGGTCGTGCTTGACCTCTCATGGAGCAAAGTCACCCACAAGTGGGGTGGATGGAGGCATATTGAGGTACTAACCCACCTCACTTATGTTGGCTTCAAATTTTATTAATTGACCTTCATGAGCTAGTTGTATGCTATTGTATTCACATACTTTCTTTGGCATGGAATTGTCCTTTTTTCCCATTGCAGATGGCAAAAAAGTTGAAAGTACTAAATTTGTCGTACTGCTCTTCCTTAACCAAGATGCCCAACATTTCTGAGTTTGGAGAGTTGGAGAAATTGATTCTTAAGAGTTGTCGGGATTTGCATACGATTGATAGCTCAATCGGTAAGGCAAAATTGCTAAATACTTTGGATATTGAGGGATGCCAATCCCTCCGAGGGTTGCCCAATGAAATCGGTTCTCTAGAATGCTTGTCCGAGATTATCTTGCCTTACATCAAGAATCCGATCCAGATCCAGCTTCCAGAGACACTAGGCAATCTAAAATCTTTAACGAAGTTAACAGTTCAATGTAATATCAACCAACTTCCTCACTCTATTGGAAAGTTGAATCTCACACATTTGGTTTTGTCTAGATGCAAGAATCTACAGAAGCTTCCGAATTTTATTGAAGAACTAGAATCATTGGTCGAGTTGGATTTAAGTTCATGTAGTGATCTACATGAGCTTACGAACTCCATTGGCAAACTAGAATCATTGGTCAAGTTGATTTTAAATAACTTGGAGATCTCCATTCTTCCCAATTCCATTGGAATGTTAAAGAAACTCAAGTATTTGATTTTATCTAGATGCAAGAATCTATGTGAGCTTCCGAACTCTATTGGAGAGCTAGAATCATTGGTGGAGTTGGATTTAGAATTTTTAGGGATCTCGGTTCTTCCTGATTCCATTAAAAGGTTAAAGAAGCTCGAGCATTTGTTTTTATGTAAATGTGAGAATCTAAATGAGCTTTCGGACTCTATTGGGGAGCTAGAATCATTAGTTGCATTGGATTTACATTTTTCAAGTATCTCCGTTCTTCCTAATTCCATTGGAAGGTTAAAGAATCTCAAGCATTTGCATTTATCTGAATGCAAGACTCTACAGAAGCTTCCAAATTCTATTGGAGAACTAGAATCATTGGTCAAGTTAAAATTAAATTCATGCAATGATCTACACGAGCTTCCAAACTCCAATGGCAAACTAGAATCATTGGTCAAGTTGAGTTTAAAACACTTGGAGATCTCCGTTCTTCCCAATTCCATTGGAACTTTAAAGAAACTCAAGCATTTGATCTTATTTGGATGCAAGAATCTATGTGAGCTTCCGAACTCTATTGGGAAGCTAGAATCATTAGTGAAGTTGGATTTAAATTTTTCAGGGATCTCTCGTTCTTCCTGATTCCATTGAAAGGTTAAAGAAGCTCGAGCATTTGCTTTTATTTAAATGCAATAATCTAAATAAGCTTCCGGACTTTGTTGGGGAGCTAGAATCATTGGTCAAGTTGGATTTAAATTTTTCAAGGATCTCTGTTCTTCCCGATTCCATTGGAAGGTTAAAGAACCTCAAGCATTTGTCTTTATCTAAATGCAAGAATCTATATGAGCTTCCGGACTTTATTTGGGAGCTAGATTCATCGATTGAGTTGGATTTAAAATTCTCCTCAGGCTACATTATTCATGATTCCATTGGACGGTTAATGAATTTCACACATTTGTCTTTATCTAAATGCGGAAATCTATTTGAACTTGCGCACTCTGGGGAACAAAATTCATTAGTCAAGTTGGATTTTAAACTCTTGGAGATCTCCACTCTCCTAAAGCCCATTAGAATGTTTACGAGTTTCACGCATTTGTCTCTTTCTAGATGCAAGAATCTATATGAGCTTCCGGACTCTATTGGGCAAATGAAGAGACTAAAAGTCTTAAAGGTGGCATACACTAAGATACGCACAATACCTAAAGCTCTTGGAGGGGTGGAGACACTAGAAGAGCTCAATGTCTCATTTTGTCTGCATCTCAAGGATGAATCCATGGGAAACGTTGAGCCTAACTCGTTTGAGAATCTTGAACTTATATAGGAGCCCAATCTCTATAATTCCGAGAAACATCAATGATTTCTCTAGTCTCCAAACGCTTAAAATTGCAAGCCACCGGCTTTCCCCATTGCCCGAGCTTCCCTCAGGTTTGAAATGCCTGGTGGTTGAAGCTGCTGAATTTCCTGTTCTTCCCGAGCTTTCGAGCCTAGTTCATTTACATCATCTTGAAGTGCGTAAAGAACAATGTATGACATTTCGGATGCCAAATGAGGTTACCTCGCCTTGGAAGGACGTGCACTCCATCAATCGGCTTCCACTTAGCTTATCAACCTTGAAACTTCACACTATCCCGCAATTGCCAGATTTCTCCGACTTCCAAAGCTTGTTGGTTCTCTCAATAACTGGATGTCTAACGCCACGCATGCCCAATCTATTGCGCTTGAAAAGGCTACAAGAGTTGCAACTCAGTGACTTTCCCGAACTAGCGGAGATTCCAGGTTTGGGGGAACTAGAATCACTTATGTTTCTGCACATTTCCATGTGTAATGTGATCGAACTATTGCCTAACCTGTCGAAGTTGAAAAATTTACGGAATCTTGAGCTAAAACATTGTGCAAAATTGAGAGCTGTCGAAGGCTTGAAAGAATTGAATTCTTTGACAAAAGCGGAGATCAAATATTGCATGTCCTTGGAAAAGTTGCCCGATGTGCCAGAACTCACCGAGTTAAAGACTGATTGTATGGCGCCAGAAGCTGAAGGACACACCATTCGTTCTACCGTGCTGGGGAAGCGATTGCAACTTTGGGGTTTGGAGGACGAATGTGCTTTGAAGGATAATGCATCATCCCAAAAGTGCAGGAACTTCTGATTAAAGCACATCATGTCCGGGGTTTCAGCCAGTGCAGTACTAATGTGAGGTAGCTTTGAACTCCTTCCAGATTTTCTTTGCACCATAGATATAGGTTTGAATATTGGCATCGAAATTCTCAGGCGCGTCTTGATTACATCAGAGGAAGACAGGAGTTTTCATTTCGGCTTTTGTTTGCTTACATGTAGAACTGGCTCGGAAAACTGGCTTAGAAAGAGTTGGCCGCGAGTTTTCAGAGTTTTGAGGCCCTGCACGTTTAACAAAGACGAATTAGCGACCCTGCACGTGGAATAAAAGCCAAATTGGCAACACACATTCACCACCGACATGTCACACTTGAGCATTGTGTTATATTTCGTGATGATGTTAAGACGATGTTTTCTTTGTCAAGTCGAATTCTTATAATGTTTTATTTCCTATCGATATCATCATTGCATTATGGATCATTTCAATACGTCAGACGAATTTGTTGCTTCTATAATCAGGTCCATGGATTACTGGGACAGCAACAACTGGAGGAAGGCCTTGTAGGAATGGGCCTTGTCATCATCCCTGGCGGTGTGCCCAGGAAACCGAGAATGACAAGAGATGACCCGATTAGCAACACTTTTAACTCCACAGTTCCCATTGCAGCCGAAGATTTCAAGAAAGCTGGCACTTATGACCCAAAGAGACTGTTGGGCGTGACCATGCTCGATGTAGCTAGAGCAAATACCTTTGTGGTAGGTATCTCTCCTGCTGATTCTATCGAGAAGCATTGAGTATCTTTATGTTCAGATTATCAATCAGGTCGTCACTTTGTATGAGGCTACAAAGTAAGAAGCGTATGTTACCTTGTTTAGCATGCTATTTTGTTTCAAACGTTATATCTTGCGAATCCGCAATTAAGACCTTACTCCAAGGGCATCTTGTGAAAAGACCACTAAGTTGAATTTTATTAAATAGGCTGACGCCCATCTGTGGGATCATGGGCATGGCTTAGAAGCAAGTTAATAAAATCAGCCTATTTGCAAGTCTAGCAGTAGAGTCCATAAGCCCGTGTATTTGATTGTTTTGGGTAAAATAATCATGTAACTGCTGTTGTTAGTGAATGTTATTTGTTCTCTCCTCATGATGATGATGAGGGTGTCTATGGTCATAGATACTTGGTACTAACACTCAGCAAAATTGGGAAAGACACCAGTTTCGAGAGAATTCTATAAAGAGAACAACTTTTTTATTTCCCAGGTTGACTTCTGATCTATGGTGCTCCTTGCAGGCAGAAGTACAGGGTCTTGATCCTAGAGAAGTCGACGTTTCAATTGTTGAAGGTCATGCAGAAGTGACGATTTTACCTCTTTTATCTCAGGTTTGTGATGTATTCTTTCTAATGAGAACATATGTTTGACAGGGATGCTGTTAGAAATTGCACTTTTTTTGTAGAATGCTAATTGTCAGGTGGCATTTTCAAAATCTGTAGTTTAAGCCACTCGTCAAGAAATTGATTACCTGACATCACGCATCCAAAATGGCGGACAGAAGTTGTGGAGGTAAATAAATTTTTATCTTTTACGGATTTAGACGTCAATTTAGGCAGTGTTGCTGTCATATCACATTCCAATAGTCTCTTCAGTTT
The DNA here is from genome assembly GCA_017140475.1 of Eucalyptus fibrosa. NCBI lineage: Eukaryota > Viridiplantae > Streptophyta > Magnoliopsida > Myrtales > Myrtaceae > Eucalyptus > Eucalyptus fibrosa. The sequence goes on from CM029512.1 coordinate 24,444,956, forward strand.
TGTGTTTTCAGATCATAAAATATTGCCGTAGCTGTTCTAGTGAATTTCATTTTGTCCAGGGCTCGTGACAAGCTTCGGCGTACTGAGGTGGCCTAAAGAGTACATCGTTATAAGCAAGTATTTTTTTATTCCCAGACACATTACCGCATGCTTAATCATGTTAGAGTCTCTAAATTCTTTTGATTCACAAGCTATTTCGAAGATCTACTCTATTGAGAACTTTCTTTAAGAGAAGGATGATATTTTCACGTGAATCACATCTTAGGTCCATGGGCATATATCTTTTGCAAGTCAACTTTATGGCATGAAGCCTTTGCTGTGCACTGTAGTGAACATAAGAGAGCTTCTTTTATCACTCCTCGTAGAGGTCAAGGAACATGATTTACCAAATGCCGCCTCGGAAACCTATCCACTACCACTATCCAAGAAAAAAGTGTTACTAAAGATCTTATTCAGGATTGACGGGATACCTCACGTGTAAAAGTATGTAAGAAATGATTACTTTGTATGATGCTATAGTCAGAAGCAAGCAGCTGTGAGAATGTCTTTAGCGTTTGATTAATTTATCCGGTCCTCATTAAGGAAAACAAAGGAAGGTAAAAGAAAGAATGTAGAAGCAGAGCACCATACATCTTTTGTTGTTACGGCGAAGAGAATGACTTTCATTTTGATGATAAGTGGAAAAGTTCATGCAGTGATAGAATTGTCAAATATATCAAATTTTCTAGAAGTGATTGTTGATGTCAACTCGAAACTGGATTTTTCTGCATCTATTTCCACAACGAAATTGTGGCATGATGTCTTAATCTTCATTTGTCTGCTTCCTTCAGTATGTCGTGAAGCCGACTGAATTGTGTACTCTGTGTTTCGACTACTTTCAAGCTGAAGTTGGAGCTGGCTCTGCAACTCTCTCAATGGTGAGTCCTTTTTTGGGCCCTTTGAATTGTAGTCTGATATCTGTCATGAACTGGAAATTTGATGGCTATTTGATATGCGGACTCTTTTCACATGCTCAAATAATGTGTAAATGAAATATGCAGGGCTCTTTTCCGCCGTTTGGTAGGTTAATTAGATTTTCCGGAGAAAAATCACCAAAAAATCAGATTTTTTTTTTTATTTTTCTTCTCTTATATTCTCTTTTTCTTTTTTTTCTTTCCTCTTTTTCTTTTCTAGGAAAATAAAAAAAACAAAGAAAAAAAAAAAAAAATAAATAATTAAAAATAAAAAATAATAAAAAGTTTTGTTTTTTAAAATATTTTTATAAGAATGAACTTTTGATTAAATAATGACCCGAGCGCCAAGGACCCATGCATGATCTTTGTGGACTAGAGCTTGAGTATCCGAGATTTGAGCACATCCTTTATGGACCGAGGCTTAGGTGCTGAGAATTGTTCATGGGCACTAGGGGTTTGTGGGTGCCAAGGGCTCAGGCCCAATCATTGGAGACTTGGTCTTGAACATCGTGACCCAAGACCAACGTTAGAGTTTTCATGGCAAGTGTAAAGTTTCGAGTTCAAGTGTCGATACTTAATCATATTTTGCAAAATGTTTTCTATTTTCAAAGAGGGAAATCATTTTCTTTCTATTGACTCATTTTTCTTAGTGAACCGAACACTGAAAAATGAGGAAAATGTTTTTTTCAGAATTTGTTTTCCACGAAACAAACGGAGTCGAAAACGACCAATGATTTTCTTTATTGTTGTCCCCATCTTTCAGATGACTGAGCTTCCGTTCTTTGCATTCAAAGTGCGCCTCAGTCGTACTGGGGCTAAGGAGGTTCTTCCCCTTGGCCTACTGAATGAGTACAAAAGGTCTCGAGTTTTATTACTCTCAAAATTTTATTTCTACTTTGACTACATCAAAGGAAAATTTTTTTTTTTAAATTTCGGCCTTTGTTTATTAACATGTAGAGCTAGCTTGGAAAAGGCAAAGAAAGAGCTAGTAGAAGAAGGGCATTTCATTTATCAAGAAGTGAGAAGATTAAAAATGTGGCCTTTTCGCTAGGAAAAGATGTCCTTTTCTTGGGTTTCGGCTTATTTTTCTACTAAAAAATTGTTACTTGGGAATAAGTGGTTCAGACCTAGGAAGATATCGAAGTTTGTTTTACATAGGTGACTTAGAAACCACGGAGGTTTTTCTTTTCTTGCATGTAACGTAGTCAAATGGTAATCTGTGTATAACCTGGTGGACGGATGCTTGTATATTATTATCCTCGTCCCGTCTTTCTCATGTGTGTTTGAATTTCCGACTTTCTTATGCACCCCTAATGTCGCCTTCACGCACCATCAGATGTGCAATGCCGCAATGAGCAAATGATAGACAGAGAGTGCTGAATAAGTTGAAGCTCGTCTTTGGCACCAGGCTTGAAGTTTAACAGGCTCCAATGCAGCTTTTTATGGCTTTGTCCAGAAGATTTAAGAGACCAAAAGGAGCAAGAGAACCATTACAAAGTCTCTTCTTGGTAACTGGCAGCGGGAGTCGAAATTATCATTTGGACACAAATCCACAATCACCAGCATCAATTTCTCACACCAAGTTCTCAGGAGCATTTAGACTGATAGATTACCGAGTTTATTTTTTGTTCCATGAAAATCCAACTAATTTGCCAAAAAAAAAAAAAAAAAATCAAAAGAAGCTTTAGAACATTATCTTGGAGTTGGATCAGCCTCACAAAATTTGCTGCTTTATTTGGGTAGTTAGTGGCTTGTTTCGCATCACCGGCTGATGACGAATGACTATTGCTTGATGTTAAAAGATAATTCAAAATACGTCTTGCAAGTCTGGCCCTATTAGTCCTGAAATTATTCTAAGTTGTAATGACAATTTGGAAGAGACTTTGGCAATAATGACAGTATTCCGCAGGACGGCAGAGGTAGGAGTGCGGTGTAGCAAGAGCAATGTCGCCCCAAAGCTTGGATCCCTTCATACGGTTTTCTTAGAGTTGCTCTGCAGCAATACTTTGCAGTGTGGGCGGAGAAGTGCGATGGAGGAATGATGCACGAATTGGCCCATATTCGTCAACTAACACCGTCAAAAATTGAATGAAGCACATACGATCTCGATAGCTACCATACAGGTTCTTATCAATCTTACACTCTCATGTAGATTCGGAGAGTGCAAACTGATCTCGAGTCGACTACATCCAATTGAAAAAATGGGCAATAAACTGCCCCGATTCCAATATATTGGTGAGCCATATCACTATTACCATAACATTGAGCAAGTAAATCTCACACCTGTTTAACAGTCTCAAGCCTACTAAACTGTAGAGCAGTGGATATTGCTGCAGATCCCATGAGGTTAGAATTCTAGCTATTTAAGAGTGGTATCTCATTGATGGCTCGACACTCTGTTTTTCTTTCTACCAGCTCTCAAGATTTGGTGGTTTTCACTGATCTATCTTTTAGTCTTTCAACGTATTTTATTCTACAATTTCATCAGATGCTCATGTAGGTTCCACGGATGTCTTTCCTGTCACATGTAGCCATCTTTTTCTCCCCTTCAAAAAACTAGGCATGGCTTAACCCACAAATAATAATTAGAACCATCTTCGATGGTTCGGACGGGTTGGAAGACCTCTGACTAATCTTTGTGGTGTACTAAAAGGTTGAGAGTAAAACTCACCTCGAACTTGAACAGGAAAAACACATTAAAGAAGCTCAAGGCTAGTTTGAATTGGTTTAGAAGACTTTGAATCGATTAGTCGAAGTATTGAGCCTGTTCGGTCAATAATGTTATTGGGCTGCTGAAGTCTCCTACTAACATGGTCTGTGACTTGGCCTACTAACATAGCTCTCTGATGTGGTAGGGCGTGATCTGCGGGTAAAGAAATTCAACCAAGCGCTTTTACGGTGGCTAATAAGTTAACTGATTATGTCAATTCAGTTTTTGGAGGCAAAAGTTACTGTAGTGCACAATAATCTGGACTAGGGATTAAAATTCTGACGTCCATCACGTTCACATGGAATGGAGCTGCAATTGGACGGGACTATTGACAACGTGGCCTGATGATAAGGAGGCGGAGCAAGGTGTTGTTAGAGGAGGCGCAAGGAGACTCTTTCGCCAGACAGATGTCGACGACAATGGAAAGTGCTGCTTGTGGGAAGGTGTGATTTCTGGGAAGGGAGTGATGGGCTAAACTCAATTTGAGTAGCACCCTAGTTTCAAAGTTAGAGGATCCAGTGGCAGTAGACTTTGCCGTACGCCAGCGAGATTTGTGAACTGAATCGCAGCGATAAAATGAACAACTAATTAGTTTTCACAAAGAGACGCGGCACTGATACTAATTACAACTAGAATAGCACTAACAATGATTCAATTGCTTAACTTCAATGTTACAATGCGTGGTTTATCTGTAGGTCCAATAACCAATTGCAAAAGATCCTGTTAAATATAGAATATAAGTAATCTATACACAAGTCTGACCGAATATATATCACATGAAATCAACAAAGATCAAGAAGATCCCACAATGTACTACAGTTTTTGCTTATCTACAAAACAAAATTCAAATCAAAAAGAAAATTGCATATTATAGGAAGAAAGACTAAACTAATGATTCATATGTTTCTAGTAGAATTTTGTTATTGATTGATGAATCAATGCTCACTTCGTAAAGTTACACCACATATCTCCAAAACAAATATTTCAATTAATCAATTTCTGGTCCGGGCAACGCATGGGACTTTAACTAGTTTGATGATAATGATTTGTTGCCTCGCCATTTGACATTAGATTTTTGTAACTATGTCAATTTAGCAACTGCAGACTATTTTATGTTTGTTTATATTGATCATTAAGTTAATATCGTGAGGAAGTTTCATAGAAGGTAGTGGCAGGGTTGTGAGAGAGTTGGGCTTGAAGACGCTTAACAATTCAATCATACTAATTAACAATAACTTTATCTGAAGGGCCTTACTCGTTTAGGAAATTTGAGGTCCCGTCCCATGTGCATTACATTGGAATTCGAATCCACTTTTACCTTTGTTGTACTAATTTACACGTGCTTTCAATCAGTCTCGCACAGCTGAACGAGTAATCGAATAATCGTAACATATCTCGCCTCAGATTTTACTATGTGCATCACATTCGATGTTAATTTCGAGATGTATTTGCTTTTAACAAATGCGTGAATCATTTCATTAAATCAGGATTAAGTGACAATATATAAATTGACAAAGGAACAGGTTAACTTTTTTTTTTTTTTTGGTTGGTGGAAAAGTTTTACTTACCAGATCCATCTTTGTTCTTTTGTTTTGTTTTGTTTCTTTCTTGATTCCACCAATTCCGGTTGGACGCATAAAAAGGAAAAGTACATGCTTTTTAGTCTTTCTCGCACAGCTGGACGAGGAATACAATAACCGCAACATGTCTTGCCTCATTGTCATTGTGAAACGGCTTGCCCCTGCTATCGATCTTCAGATTTCCTGCAACTAGGATAAGTATTAGTGGATGACACATCCAGAGGCAAATTTTGCTAAAATTTATGCACCAGAATAGAGTTAATACCATACAAATTCTCAACTTGGTATATTCTTATCATTTTACCTCAAACTAATTATGTCACAAAAATTGGTACACCCGCATCATATTTATTCTAAACTAATTTCTTGTGACATAGAATTAGTTTAGGATAAATATAACACAAATTTATCGGCTTGGAATTTCTCTGTTATGCAAAAATCAGCTTGCAGTATTGTGAGGCGGGTCAACCAACTAGGAATTTTTCACAACACGAAAATTAGTTAGACATGAAGGATACTCATATGAATTTTTTAAAATTTTTGTGCTAGTGACACTTTTTCCATTAGTGCTTGGCATACGACGCCAGGACATTATATGGTCGTGGAAAGAGGAAAGAAAGTAACATTTGGAACGTTTACCTCCTCTAATTATTTTTACGTCCTTCATTACCTAGATTGGGTTATTAACTATCAAGAAAAGAAAAGGCATATTTTACTGTTCTCAAATAGAAAAGTACCAAAAAAGTCATAAATTTATTATATTACTAACATTTTAGTCATAAACTTTTTTAATTAGACTGGTTTAGTCCTAAATATTTTCACATTGATACTGATTGAGTCCATCCAAAGCCAAAATTGCTAATCGTCCCACGTGATATGACTAATGGTAATGTGAATTTTATTTATTATTTTTATATTATTTTTTTCTTTCTTTTTTTCTTTTTTTCATTTTTTCTTGGAAAATTCCAAATAAGAGAACAAAGTAACCTCATTTTTTCAAATAAAGGTTTTGATTATAACCATTTCAAATAAGGGCCTAGCCTCACCGACCAGAAAAAAAATTCAGGTCAATCAAGGGCATTTTGTCCAAACACAATTAATTTATATTATAAATTTAAAGAATAAAAAAGAAAAAGGCAAAAAAAAAAAAAGAATTGCTGCCTCATTGCAAGCGGGGCAGCGCAACGAAGGCCAACAGGGTCATTGATGCCTGGGGTAGGCCCTCCCGCCTGTGTTTTCTTTTTTTTTTTTTTTTAGCTTTTTATTTTTTTCGAAAAGGAAAAAGCAGAAAAAAATAACGAAAAAAGAAAATTTAAAAAAATTAAAAAGAAAAATTGCCCTTCACATTTGGTGAGTTCATGCCCTTATTTGAGAAATTAAGGACATTCCGGGTCTTTATTTGAAATAATATCCATTTCATACATTTATTTAAAAAAATGACAGCACTTCAAGCCTTTATTTGGAATTTTCTCTTCTTTTTTCTTTTATCCTTATTCCCCTCTGGTTGCCAACCTCCGCAATCTCCTTTGGCCATTAGCGAGGGTGAGGGCTAGGAGGGCCAGGATGCTCTCACCAATCTTTCGTGAGGGAGAGTGAAGGCTAGGCAAGGCCGCCCCTCGCCAAAGGCTGGCATGGTCATGACTGGCGAGTGGCAATACCAGAAGCAGAATTTGGAAATGCAAAAAAAAAAAAAAAAAAAAAAAAAAACTCAAAGCAAAGACCGCTAAACCAGCTTCCGTGAACAACGCTGTCTTGCTCAAAGGGTTTAAGATTTGTAGATCGGTGTGGAACATCCGCAATTCAACAAGCAAGAAATTTTACCGTCAAAATTTAAGCAAGCCGACGAATCGAATCCAGAAAACAAAGAGACTGAAAGAGAGAAGAAAAAGGGAGGAACTTTTTCGGCTGATCAGAGACGACACAAACGAGAGGACCTCAGGTTGGGTGGGGGGTTTAACCGAGGAAGCTGTAGTTGGTTGTGGGCACAAGATCACGGCTCGAGAAGGAGCAGAGCACACTTTTTTTTAATTTTGGTTAGGCAGTTAAAAAGGGCGAGAAAACGAAATTCGAAAGAAAAAAAAAAGCCAAGAACAAGGATTGAATGTGAACTTATGGGTGCCAAATGAATGAGGAAATGATTCGATTTGAACTGCAGCGAGAGAGAGAGAGAGAGGCCTCGCCCTTGGCGTCCTGGCCATCACCCTTGTTGGCGGCTGGCGATTGGTGAAGGAAAATAAGGCATAAAAAAAAAAAAAATAAAAGAAAAGAAAAAAAAAAAAATAATAAAAAAAAAATTAAAAATTGTAAAAAAACATATTTACATTAGCGTAGGATAAACTATATCATGTAGGACAATCGAATCTAATTAGCAATTTCTAGCCTAAATTTGCCCAATGAATTCAATTAGTACTGATATGAAAAAAATTAGGATTAAATTTATATAACTTAAGAATTTAGAACTAAATTAGTGCTAATGCAATATGTTTAGAATATTTTTTTTTTTTTTTCCCTTCACTTTTCCCTCCTCAAGACCTAGAAAATATTCCAATAGTCAATACCAAAAAAAATAAAAGTTTCCAATTTTCAGAATAGACAAATTCTCATCCGCTAGGTCCCAAGAGGAAGCTACCAATAGATTATTGTCGCTACGAAATTTCAAAATCTGCAGATTATTTATATTCGGTTGCTTGATCATTACTATCAAGAGGAAGTTTCATAAGTGGGAGTGGCGGAGATGGAGCTAGATGGGCTTGAAGAGACTAAACATAAATCATAATAAATTTTTCCAAAAAAGTCCTCATTGTTTTAAAAGTTCGACCTAGTCCGTTTGATTACATCTCTGGGCAGCACAATTTATAATTAATTTCATATTAATTTTCATGTTAGACTTGTATTCAACAATTGCACGAATGCTTCTGCATGATTAGAACTCAATGACAATTTGACAAAGTAAAAAGACTTATTACCGGATGTTTTTTTTTTTTATTTTTTTTTTTTCCGGTTTTGTTGCACTAATTTACTCAATTAAATATGTTTCCTAAAACCACCAACTCCAATTGCCCACATAATGGCCAAATGTTGCAAAAAATCTTGAACCTATTGTAGGGAGGCAGATTTAGTTCTAAACTTCTTAATTTTGCTAATTAAATCCTAAATCTTTTGACGTTTTATTAATATAATCTTTTTTGACCAATTTTGGTGAGAAACCACTAACGTGGATGCGGGCTGTTTCAGTGATTTCTGGTTAAAATTATCATAAGGATTATATTGATAAATCATTAAAATATATAAAACTAAATTAACAAATCGTGAAATAGTTTATGACTAAAATGGCAAATTTTCAAAGTTTAGAACCGGATTTTTGGACAAGTATCCCTCCTATAAAAAACTCATGTCCCCCTCGAGATTGACAATTTTCATTCGGAGATGCCTCTCCGGATTTGGCAGCAATTTCTGATACCAAGTTCTCCTTACATGGAAAATTCAGACTATAAGATTATCGAGTTCATATATCTTTTGTCAAGAAAAAATAATTAGTCGAATGGCGGGATCATCCGTAAAATCTTCCAATCTCGCCCACGAAGAGGACAACTCGCTTTCGAAATAAGATGCTAACACAGCACGCCTCCCCGGCCTAGTAAAATTAGTTCTTGGGTGAAACCGGTTTGGAACAGATTTCAAAACCGGTTCTCAGTTAAAACCGGTTTAATAGATTCAAGCAAAACCCTAAAATGTCTTAAATTTAGAACACCTTCTACTTTCTGCTTCACGCTCTCAGATCTGGCCTCTCTCTCGTCTCTCCAACGGCGCCCTTCGTTTTTTTCCCTCTCTGGTCTCGCCTGAGTCGCCGTCTCGTCCAGTCTCTCTCTTGATCTCGCGGATTGCGGCCTCGCCTTTGTCTGTTGGCCGTCCATCAGCCCACTCGGTACTCTCTCTTTATGTCGGTTTCGTTTTCCATCACTTCATGTAATGCTTCGATTCGATTGTGCTGTCATTTTGATTTCTTTGGCAGTTTGCCATCGCCAGTTGATGGCCGTGAGGCGAGGACTCATTCAGGAATCCTCACAAGGCCTTCGCTTCACCGACACATCCCACGATTTAACCGCTAGCATGCATACGGCTCATAAAAAGAAGAGGATAATGAGGGCAGAAACATTCAGGGCTGCACGAATCTGCGAGGGAATAATCAACATCAACAAAGGACGGCATAAGCCAGCCCGTCGAAGGACGGTCTTGGTCTCATTTTATATTAACACTAACTGGGGCATTTTCACAAACGGTTGATGTGCGCTGCCGAATCGTAAGGTTTCTGGCTCAACCGGGACTCGAACGCGCGCCGGAGAGACGCGCGCCGTATGGGGACTATGGAAACATGGAAACAAAATGCAAGGGCGACGAGGGCTGGAGCTCGCGCGAGCCGAACGGCCGCGAGCGCCGGCCCGATGTCACCCAAAACGGGGCAAAACAGAGGACTCGCAGGACAGAGAAAAACAGGGGCGGTCGCGGCAGCGGCCCTACCCGGCTCGGCGGCGGTGAATGGAGGACGAGCTTGACACGCCTCGGAGCCGAGATCTTCAGGAAATCGACACAACCCGAAACCAATCAAAAAGAAACACACCGAGACCTACCGTGAGGGAGAGGCACGCGTCGGTGAGGGTTGGCGGCCGAGGTCCAGACGCAGCGGCTACCGGCGGAGGAGGCCCTTCACTCACCGCCTCACTCTTCGCTCTCTGCCTCGCTCTCTCCCACTCTCAATCTTGGCCTGAACCAGACCCCCGGATCACGACTGCTCCTGCTTTCTGCTCGGGTACGTCTGTGGTGCTACAGAGATGGAAGGAGGAAGAGATAGGCGCGCGGGCCGGGCCGGGGAAAAGGGAAAATGGGCCGACCCGGCGGGAAAAGAAGAGGAAAAAGAAAAGAGGCTGGGCCAGCGTGAACCCGGCCCAGTCTTGCCTTTTTTTTTTTAACCCTTTATTTATTTATTTTTATTTTATAAATCTTAATAAATTCTATGCAAATATTCCTAATATCTATATAATGTACTATGCGATTTTAATGATGAATATTTTTTAGAGGCTAAAAATTAACCTTTAATTTTCTACTCAATTAATGCCAAAATTTAAGTGTCAAAAATATAGCTCAAAACAAGCTCAATGAGACCGTCAATGAAATAAAGCTGCATGAGGTTTTGCTGCTAAATTCACTAAATTAAGCCAAGGCCTTCACATCGTTAATGGAAACGCAAATTCAAGATTGCGGCAACCTTGACCACATCAAAATCGGGAACGATGCCAACGCAACTAAGACGAGTATGACCTGCCAATTGCAAGAGGCCACACTCAGGCTCAAGCAGGCCAACCTAATCCATGAGATTATTGCTAACACAAGTTGTGAGAAGCATTATCGGCCCGGTTTACAATTTGATTGAGGAGCAAAGAACTTCTGGGCTCATATCTGATCCATGAGTAGTAAAAGAAACGCAGAAGATATTGAAGGTTTTCTTACTGTATATATGATCCGTCTATGAGATTATTGCTAACACGAAAAGAGATAATTTCAAGATTTTTTACCTAATTTATTTTTCCTTTATTTTTAGGATGGCCATGTTTTTTTCTCCCATTCCTAGTAAGAGGAAACTTTCTTTAGTTGATCTTTTAATTGGTGGGTTTACAAACATTAACATCACCCACATTATATTTCGTTAAATTTACTTGTGCACGACGTTCATAACTTGTAAACCAATCACAACCAATAGTCGATGGAATAAGAGTTTCTCTCCATTTGCTAGCTTTTTTATTTGGAGTTAGATCATCATTTGGATTTATGAATATCTCATCTTTCATTGTAAGATCGTTTTTCCGGCTGAATAATGATACTTTTCTCTAGTTGCGCTTTGATTTGTTTTCACAATTGTGTTATGTTCAACTATTAACAAGGGTCCATTTTAACCGTGTCATGTATGTATGCAACCAAGCTGGGCCAAATAAATTTTGACACACTATATCAATATTTAACTAACTTGGATGACATTTTGGCATTTTGTGGCAGTGAGAGTTTTACTTTGGATATGTATCACTAAAAATTCCTTGATGGCCATGCTAGATGAAGTTCTTTAAGGGAAGTTGGTATTTATGATTGTGGGCCTGTGGCTACTTCAAGGTGATGATGAGACGCATGAAGCATGGGTCCATGAAGATGGCACGGTGCATAATGTGGACATGTAGGTGCATTTCCTTCCAATGCAATTTAGTCTTTCTCGCCGGACATTTCTTGAAATTAAAAATAATCCATTTTCTCTAACCCACCTCTTTTGGAGCTTGAGAACATGTGGAATCAATATTGAAGCCTTTAGAAAATTCAAAATCGTTGCTAGAGATGCCAAACATTTACACAGAACAAGAATGCATATTCATTCTATTTACTTGCCCCCACAATTTCCTCTCATTTTCAACTTAACATCCAAGCAACTATGAAGCCTCAAAAAGTTTCCACCCCATTGCAAAAGTCTCATCCTCTTCATGTCTCTTTCCTCTCTTATCTTTTACGTACGCTTCACGCATCAACTCGTAATTGAGTTGAATTGTGAGAGAAAAAAACAAAGTTGTGGAAAAACGCGAAAGCGATAAAGTAATGCGCGTCTGTCCTTCTGCTTTTTCAGTTTTCTTGCGTTTACATGGGGATTTCGCAGGGAGTTGAGGGGAAGTTTCTTGTGTTCATCACATGGACATGGCTTGTTGGCGTGAAAATTTGTCCTCCCAACGAATATGCTATTTTTGCTGCCAATCTACAAGTTTATTCTAACGCATCTTTCTGCCCGGCCATTTCCGAGTCCCTTCGGTACTGCCCTGTCTTAGCTTTTCCAACGCACCGCAACTAGAAATCAACCGTTCCACGCGAATTCCCTTCCTGATAAATCCCGAGATGCAGTCATCTGATTCGACGGTCGGGATCGGTTTCATTAGATGTTGGGACAGTGAATGAAGGAAAGAGGTGCTGTCTGCTGTCCCATCGCCAAATCAATGACAGCCCGAGATAACCCGACCCAAAAGCTACGCTACAAAAAATAAATGAATGACCCACGATCACATGCATCGTGTCCTAATAGTCTGGTCGGACAAGGCAAAGGATTCTTGCTTTTTCTCATCACATATCGGTATCAAACAAAGAGACAACTCGCTTTTCACTAGACCCAGCATCATTTGAAGAGGGACATGGTATAATACACCCAACGCAATAATAAATTATAATGTGCAACTTATGCTTTCTCTTGCGAAAATAACACGAACCATATATGTGCAATCTGCGCTTTCTTGTCATATGACTGTTGTCGTGGAGGACGAAGAAATTTCTCGAGTGCATACCCAAGGAAAAAAAAAAGACATCAATCTCAGTTCTTCAATGAAATTGTATGAATTTACATGCCTATCTTATGTAATGAAATTTTTACTTCGTGTTCTACCAAAAAAAAAAGAGATGCATTGGGAAGCCCATGAATAGTGGAGTTCTTCTTAGTGGGAGAGACCGATGTAGGATGGGTATCACATTAGAATTTTTATCCGAGTAATCAGTATTTGTTACATTCTTATATGAATATTTGGTATCCACCACACTCTTGTTTTAGGCTCTTATAAGTGAAAATTACACCAACAATCCTGAATGTTTGGTTGAATATGTAGTCAAGTCCTAAATTTTAAATTTGTGCAATCAAGTCCTAAGCATTTTTTGTTGAGTGCAATTTAATCCTTCGAGCAAGCTCAAAAATAGATTTGCTAACCTAGATTCCAAAATCCGACGTGGCATTTTGTACTATCCTTTTGCATACATGGTTTTGATACAGCATGCTAATGTAGTGTCACGTCATGAAAATTTAAAATTAAAAAGGTAGGAAAGAACAAAGAAAAAAAAAAGAAAGGCTATTAAAAAAAGACAAAAACTAAAGGAAAATAAAAAATGAAAGTTGTAGAGAGTGGAACTATCGGTGTTAGGATACGCATGTAAGTTGTGTTAGAGAAATCCCACATCAGAGAATTGATGTTATGTGAAACAATTAATATATCCTTGTTAACTCATAACTCATTGGCTTAATCTTTTGAGTTAAAGTGGGTTCAACTGGATATGATAATGGACTCGGACTTAGGTTCTCTCTTGGAGATCTCCCCAAGTGAAGGTATTGGACTTTCATTATGCACGCTCAACAAATGGTATTAGAGCCGATGGTTGATTGGTGGCCCACTCTCAATATGTATCACTATTTAGTGAATATCTCAACTAGGAATCTAGTGATCAACGTGGTTTTCGAGCAAATGGGCATTGTGGTGTAATAATGCGGGCCCGATGACAGACTTCATGGTTTAGTCCGAAAAAGAGACTAAGGATGAAATTGGGCATTGGAAATTCAAGTTGAAGATAAGTTAATATAGAAAGATAACCGAATTAAGGGAGAGCAAATCTAAAACTGAACTTACACGTGAGGAGGAGATTGTTAGGATACACACGTGTGTGTTAAAGAAATCCCATATTGGAGAATTGATATGATGTGAGCAATTAATATATCCTAATTGGTCTATAACTCATTGGTTTAACATGGGTCCAACTAGATATGTTAATGGATTCGGACTTGGGTTTCTTCTTCGAAATCTCCCCGGGTGAAGATATCAGACTCTTGTTGTGCATTCCCAATCAATCAGTAAGGATTGTTTGAGGGGTTGGAGACGGCAGAACTACCCCGAGTTCGTGGCCTTCTCTATTCTCCTTATAATGCCCATGAGCAAAGCCTGCACTTTCTTTCCTTTGTCCTTCATCTTCCTATTCATTTTAGTTGGCACAAACCTGTAAATTAATGAATCAAGTGGCATGATTTTTAAGAATGTTATGTTGGATTAACAAGTTTATGGAAAATGAGAGATTTTACCTCTAGTCAAGAGATGTAGACCGATTGAAGGGAGTAATCACAAACTGGGCTTGCTCCTCCTGAAAATGTGGCCTTTGACTTTTTTATTTCTCCCATTCTGTTGAGGAAATTAAGAAGATTTACACGTATATAGTCTTTATTTTATCCCCTTTCAAAGAGATAAATTCACACTGGAAAAATGGGCAAAGCTAAACACTAATCAAATTATACACACGCACGGATATATGTACAAGATATTTTGTATGTTGTTTAGTATTGGTATTGAGTATTTGAGAGCATCCAACCAATTTCATGATTTGTGATATAATCCCACTGCCTAAATCTACTTTCGTACCAACTCCAACAATTTATGTTTGTGTTTTCAGGATGTTTTTTCATGGTCAAAGTCGAAAATGGGATAAGCACGGGTGCTTTCCGACCAGAGAATTTTATGTGCTTGACCGGAAAGGCAGGTTCTTAAAATTTTAAGCTCGTTATTATTATCTTGGTGGTTGAGGCCGGTTGGGTGGACTGCCACACCACATGTGCTACGAAAGCAACTAATAAGCCTAAAAAAATTTCGACCCTATTGCAAAAGTCTCCTGTCCTCTTTTTGTCTCCTTCCTCTATTTTATGTATGCTTCATGCCTCATCGCAATTGAGTTGAATTGTCACAGAAAAAAAAGAGTTGTGGAAAAACACGAAAGTTATAAAGTCATGCACGTGTCTGTCCTTTTGCTTTTTCAGTTTCCTTGCGTTTACACGGGGATTTCACAGGGAGTGAGGGGAAGCTTCATGTGTTCATTACATGGACATGGCTTAAACGGAGCGATCCTATTCCACGCGTTTTCACTTTCCTTGCGCTCGTCGGTGTGCAAATATGTCGATGAGGGTTGTTTGAGAGTTTGGAAACAACGGAACTACCCCCACTTACAATGGCCATGACATCAGCAGGGCCTGCACTTCTTTATTTTTGTCCTTCATCCTCCCATGACACTTTAGTTGGCACGAACCTATGCAACATTGAATCAAATAGCTTGATTTTTAGAATACCGTGTTGGTTCAATGAGCTTATACAAAATGAGTGATTTTACCTCCAACCAGAGATGCAGACCAATTAAAGGGAGTAATCACGAGCTGAGCTTGTTACTCTTGAAGATGTAGCCTTTGACTATTTTCTTTCTCCCTTTCTCTTGAAGATTCTAGAATGTTTGCACATATACAGTCATCATTTTATCCCCTTTCAAAAAGATCAGCTTGTATCAAAAAATGGAGAGAGCTAAATGTGAATCAATATTATATGCACACACAAAGATATATACAAAATATGTTGTATGTTGTTTGGTATTGGAAATGTGTATTGAGTATTTGACATTATCCAACCAATTTTATGATTCATGATATAATCCCACTGCCTAAGTCTACTTTCGTGCCACCTCCTTGAATTATGTTTGAGTTTTTAGGATGCCTTTCTCATGGTTAGAGTTGAAAAATGGGACAAGCCACCAGAGAATTTTATGTGCTTGACCCAAAAAGCAGGTTGATTTTAATTTTTATTTATTTATTTTAGGAAAAGCAAAGGCACCTTCCGACCCAGTTTCCATAAAGTTGTTTGGCATTTTTGAGAAACTTCATGCCTCCCTTCAACTTTTTTTCGACTATTGCTTTGCTTCCATAAAATATGCACATGCGAGGGTTTCCTTGCTATTTCTTTTCACCCTTTTCGATTGCATTATTGTCCTTATCACGTTCACATCAAACTACTCTGCTTGATGATGGTTGACACATCAAGCATGCTACTCTATGCATAGAAATTACTAGGTGGATCATATGCATATGCCCTTGATAGCATGTTATTAAAATTTTAAGCTCCTTATAATTATCTTGGTGGTTTAGGCCTGTAGGTGGACCGTCACATAATTCATGTGCTACGAAAGCTATGTCAATCTTTACTTTTGGCCTATCGAAAAGGGTTGAATACACTGCTTCAAGCAAGTATATTTTTTCCCAAACACATGACTACATGTTTAATCATTTTAGAGTCTCTAAATTCTTTAAATTAACGAGCCATTTCGAAGATGTCTTTTGCAAGTCAACTTTATGGCGTGAAGCCTCTGCCGATGCATCGTAATGAACTTAAGAGAGCTCGACATCCACTACCACCACCAAGATCTTTGTGGGAATTGACGGGACACCTCGCCTGTGAAAGTATGTACAAGGTGATGACTGTCTTGGGCTATAGGTAGAAGCAAGCAGTTGTGGAGAATATCTTCGTTTATGATTATTTTTTCTGCTACTCGTAAGAAAAACAATGGAAATTAACAGAGAGAATGTAGAAACAGAGCACCATACGTCTCTTGTAGTTACGGCTCAGAGAATTACTTGAATTTAGTGGAGAAGTTTCATGCAATGACAGAATTGTTATAGGCATCGGATTTTCTAAAAGTAATTGTTGATGTCTAATCAAAACTGGATTTTTTTGCATCTACTTTCACAATCAAATTATGTCATGACATCTTACTCTTCGCTTCTCTGCTTAAATTTTTGTCGTGAAGCCAACTGATGTGTACGTCCGTGCCTCGACAACTTTCAGGTTAAAGCTGGCGCTAGCTCAGCGACTCTTTCAATGGCGAGTCCTTTTTTTTGGGCCCTTGAGATGTAGTCTGATCTCTTTTACGGACGGGAAATTTGATGGCTATTTGAAATATGCGGGCATATGCTGCTGTGAAGTTCGCCGACGCGTGCCTGCATGGGTTGAGGGGCGATGCTGGCATTGTCATGTCGAGTGTGCATTTGTTTTTTCTCAGGTTTGGTGCCTTGAAAGAACTTATTGAGATAAAAAATTCTTTATAACTCTCAAATTCATATATGGAACCACAATGATTATCTTTAACGTTGTCCCCATTTCTCAGGTGACTGAGCTTCTGTCTGCATTCAAAGTTCGCCTTGGTTGTACTGGGGCCGAGGAGGTTCTTTCCCTTGACAGACAGTGACTGCAAATAGGCGGAAGCTCGTTTTTGGCACTAGGCATGAAGTTCAAGGGATTTTTTTTCGAGTGCAGCTTTTTGTGGCCTTGTCCAGTCTTTTAAGAGTCTCGAATGAGCAAAGATAGCCATTCTGAAGGCTCTTCTAGGGTAGTGGGCAGAGGGAGTAGAAATTTTCAGTGGAACACAGAAAGGCACAATTGAGAATATCCAATGGGAGATGTCTCTCCACTTATCCCCATAATCACCAGCAGCAATTTTTCACACCAAGTTCTTCTTACTTGGAGCTAACAGAGCAAGAGGTTACCGACTTTAGTGTTTGTCCCACCAGCGTAAGAACGTGTCTTTTTTTTTTTTTTTACCAGTGAAAGTTCAAGTAAAATTTGTTCTGACAATGAAAGTAAAGTATTTCTTTTGAAATCTTCAAATTACACCCCTAAAGAGGACAACAAAGATGTATAAAAATAAGGTATAAGTATATTGAAGTTCTATTAGGTTTTAAAACTTTTATAAATTACAATTAAATCATAAAACTTATTACGAAAGTACATTCAAGTTTTAAAACTTTTAAAAAGTGTAATTGAGTTTTGAAACTTATCACGAAAATGTAATTAAATCCTAAAATTTTCAAAAATTATAATTCAACTCGAGATTTAATTGAATCATTTTGACAAGTTTTAAATTTGATTATATTTATTGAAAATTTAAGGACTCGATTCAAGTTTTATAATAAGTTTGACGATTTAATTATATTTTTTTAAAATTTAAAATTAATTATTTTTCGTGATAAATTTTATGATTTTTAATGTAATTATTTTTAAAAATAATGCTAAAAAATACGCCTCTCCTGTCTTGTAAGGTCTGTTCTTGGGAACCGGACCCACACCCTAAAATATCTTGAACCACAAGCCCATTTTACCTTCTTGTTCTCACTCTCTGATCTAGGCTCTCTCTTTCATTTCTCCAGCGGCGCCCTTCGACCTTTCTCTCTCTCTCGATCTTGACTAGTCGTTGTTTCATCTCGATCGGCCGTCCGTCAATCAGCACACTAGGTACTCTATATGGGTTTCATTTTCGATTTCTTAGTCGAATGTCATCGCCAATCGATGGCTGTGATTCAGTGACCAACCTAACCCACAACCTGTTTTATTTTTCTCTTCTTCTAGGAGGTTTGCTACCTCCTAGGTCTGTTTCATTGCAGGATGCCAGCCTAGTCTACTAGGATAAGGTAGAGCCTGCTCTACAGTTGGGATCCAGGTGCTAGTAGCACCTCGGCCGGAGAGCCCAGTGGGCCCCATTATCCCGTGTTTCTTCCCCTCATTTGCCTGTAAATGGCTTGTGGGGAGAAGACACCCTGGGATGGGACGGTTTAGGGTGGAGCAATTTAAAGACCTGCTCAGGTCTAACCTTAAGTCCATTCTACCTTCTTGTTCTCACTCTTAGATCTGGGCTCTCCCTTTCATTTCTCCGGTGGCGCCCTTCGACCTTTCTCTCTCTCTCGATCTTGACTCAGTCGCTGTTTCATCTCGGTTGGCCGTCCGTCAATCAGCACACTAGGTACTCTATATGGGTTTCATATTCGATTTCTTGGTCGAATGTCATCGCCAATCGATGGTTGTGATTCAGTGACCAACCTAACCCACCACCTTTTTTATTTTTCTCTTCTTTTTTTGTTTTTAAATTACGCTCGATTGATGTCTCGCCTCAAGCAAGCTGATTGATAATTTTCGTTCAGATCAATTTTGACTCAAGTCTCGATTGCTTCGTGCAATGGCAACATCCACTAACACTTCAAGAATGGAGTTCGAGGTGTTCCTAAGTTTTAGGGGGCCGGATACTCGAGACAACTTTACTAGTTGCCTCTATCATGACATGGTTGAGAAAGGAATCCGTGTCTTCAAAGACAACAAAGAGCTTCGAATCGGTCAGCAGATTGGTGGAAACCTCTTGCGAGCCCTTGATGACAGTCAAATCTATATTCCCATCTTCTCTAAGGGTTTCGCTTGTAGTGTATGGTGCCTCCGTGAGGTTGCGCATATGGTAGATTGCACTTCAAAGTCGGATGGGAAGAAGGAGATCCTCCCCCTTTTCTTTGATGTGAAGCCGGATGATGTCAAGCTCAGAACCGAATTGTACAGTAATGCCTTGTCTGAGCATGAGAAGAGGTATGGCCCCGATGAGGTGAAGCGCTGGAAAGCTGCTCTTCGTGAGGTTGCAACTAGAGTAGGTTGGGAGCGGAAAGGGAAAGAGTAAGTTTCCACAACTTATTCCACCTATTAATTTTAGAGTACTCTGAAAGGGATGCATTTTTTCTTATAGATTTGAAAATATCTTATATTCAATTTATCTTCTAGTCCGACCAAAAAAAATTTCTTCTAGTAACTATAATTTCTCCCTATAATTGATAGATAGTTGAAAAAATTTAATGCGAATTTGGAAATCATTGTCAAGTTACAGTTGAATGCCAAGTTAGCATCCTGTTCGGTTGTCAAAAACCTAATATATATATAAATAGCCAAATAAATATCTTTCAACATTTTAGAAAAAAAGATAAAGTAGAAACCAACAAAACGACAGATATTAACGCTTATTCAGTGATGATGAAACAGACTGATTTTGTCCTACTAGAACTTTATATGTTTTTTTTTTTCACAAAAAACTAATTATATGTTTGATCAGTCTAAAATATTGCCTGCGCATTAAAACCAACTACAACGTATTTGATGAATATCAGTTTTCAACAAAGAACGATTTATCAATTTTACGTAGATAAGCAAGCATCCGGATCCGGTCACTTCTTCTCTACTATCACTAAAGGACCTATATAGACTGCTAGCGTTTCAACGGTGCTTTTTGCAAAAAAGAGCAGAGAAAAAAAAAATGCAAAACATTTGCATCATATTTAGTCGCAGTAATAGTGTTATTACATTACGTGTTTTATAATTCCAATTTTAGGAGTATTTTGGAAATTCTGATAATATTGCTCCTCTATAACATGTTATTCATGAAACCAAATAGTCTAGAAGATTTACAGTTACAAACCAAATAGCATAATAGTGATTAAAGCCTTGTTAAATCTCAAGATAATAACTAGTACATAGCTTGGTACTAGAAGCAGAATCTTGCATCAAAAAAAAATCCGAAAATGGGGGAAGCAGCAATCTTGACAACGTCTTTATTCATAACAAATCTGAAAATGGGGGAAGTTTATTGACAACGTCTTAAGACATTTTTATCTACGTATCTCACTGAGATGTGAACAGTCATGGCCAGATTAACGGTATATCTCGATGGTGTCTCCCAGATCTCAATGACATTGAGAGAGAGAGAGAGAGAGAGAGAGAGAGAGAGAGAGAGAGGTGACTTGGAGACACGGCCTAAAGTGAACTTTCTATCCCACTATATATGTATGTATGTGAGTATGTATGTATTCTATAACATGAATTAATTGATGTTGATATTGAATCTTTAACGAGCTAAAGGCCAAGTTACTAAAGTTTTTATTTTTCATTTATTTAGTCTATGAGTAAGTAGTAGGACAAAATAGTCATAAAAATATTTTAGATTCCTATTCATTCTTTTCCCTTCCTCCATCAAACGTGAAATGACCTCATTTCCTTTATTTCCATTCTTTTCTTTGTAAGCATACAAACAACGTTACCATCCAATTATTCCTTTATTTTGTTAACTCTCTGCGGTCAGTATCCATCTTATTTCCCCTTCCTCTTAAATCACTGC
This sequence comes from Eucalyptus fibrosa, assembly GCA_017140475.1. NCBI lineage: Eukaryota > Viridiplantae > Streptophyta > Magnoliopsida > Myrtales > Myrtaceae > Eucalyptus > Eucalyptus fibrosa. The sequence continues at coordinate 24,465,811 of CM029512.1, forward strand.
ATTGAAACTGAGTGTTAGTGTTTAAACCCAACCAATGGGTGTCTGGGCAGCAGCCGCAACAGCTAATTTGAGCACTTCATGTTTTTAGATAATTATCATTGTAACTTGAGATTGTTACTTTCTAATGGGTTAAAATTTGTTATTTGAATAACTGCCACCGTTTGCAAACCTGTTGTAACGTATTTAGCTTATCTTATTTAAATTGTACATGCTTGATAGTTAGGAATAGTACGTTGTTAACATTTTCTTAATCTAAAATGTTTGGCAGATACGGGGAGCTTATAAAATTGATCGTTCGAGAAGTTCTGGTTAAGCTGAAGGTGAAGAGTAGAGATCTTCCCTACCATCTAGTTGAAGTGGATGATCAAAAAGATATAGAAAAATTGTTGGATGTTGACTCTAAAGGCGTACGTTTCGTTATTATCCATGGGACAGGTGGAATTGGTAAATCAACTCTTGCTAAGGTTATCTTCAACCGATTCTTGCCTAAATTCAATTACTCTAGTTTCCTTGAAATTGTCCAACATCAAGATCTTTTACAAGTGCAAAAGAAACTCTTATCTGACACATTGGGCTTGACCTCTGCTGACGGAATCCATGACACCCACGACGGGATCCATCGCATAAGAAATGGACTCAGTGACAAGAAAGTTCTGGTTGTTGTCGATAATGTGGATGAGAAGAGACAACTTGAGAGCCTCGCAGGTAGCTGCGATTGGTTCGGTTCAGAAGTAGGATCATGGTCACAGTTAGGGACATACGCGTAGTACTAAATGAGGACAAACAAATGCGACCTGGCAATTACTTGGCCCACTCAGTAAATGAGATGCCTTTGTATCGAGCAATTCAGCTTTTCAGTAAACACGCATTTAGAAGTGATACTCCTCCTGAGAATTGCTACGATTTCTCGAAAGAAGTTGTTTTAAGCGTAGGAAGGCTTCCTTTGACTCTAGAAGTCGTGGGTTCTCTTTTTGCTGAAATGAACATATCAAAGTGGGATGAGACATTGGAGGACTTAAAGCAAGGCCCACCTAATAATGTCCGAGAATCACTAATGATAAGCATCAACAAATTGAACACCATAGAAAAAGCTGTATTCCTAGACATAGCATGTTTTTGCATCGGGGAGGATAAGACTTATGTGGACTACATGTGGCGTAGTAGCAACCATTCTCCACGCAATGCGATTGATGTTCTTCAACTCATGTCGTTGATAAAGATTGATGCATACAATTGTTTTTTAATGCATGATGAAGTTCGAGATCTTGGAAGGTACATCGTCAAGGAGGAGAATTTTGAAGATGCTGGAAAGCGCCGTTGGATGAGGATTGATGAAAATACTCTAGACATATTGAGGAGTGACAAGGTGAAAGTTATTAAGAGTAGAAGATATGGTCAATACAGCAAAATCTCTAGTTGTGTTCCTTAAATTGAGAATGTCGATTGATGGCCTGCTTTGTTTTCTAACTTATAGGGAAATAAAAAGCAACTCTATATAAACAATAAAAGTACATGTTTTCATGCCTTACTCATGTGAAACAAGAAGAAAGTGCATGCTCCAATTGGTTAGTTGGAATTCTTCATTTCTTATTTCAGTGAGAATGAAAATGGATTCTTTGCTTCCTCAAGAAGGTGTTTAGTATGTGAAAAGACAAGAGGAACCAACACCAAATATACATTTCGAACATGATTGGTTTGTCTTATTTTCAAGTTGAGAAGAACACTAAATATCTTGTTACTACATGCCTTTGATTTAATTAGTTTGGGTCAAAGAAAAACTGCTTGATAATGTTGACTACTTTGCATTAGTTTTTTGCTTCCTATGTTGCATACTCATCTTTGTTCCTTGCTGCTACTGGTAGGAAAAAGAAGTTGTACGCGCTCTCAATTTGGGTATTAGTCATAACTTAACATCTAAAGAAATAGCATATTTGACAAAATTGAGGTTCCTTGGAGGGCAAGGATTTAATTTTGTAGGCGACTTCAAAAATGTTCGTCCTAATTTGAGATGGCTTTCTTGGCATAATTGCCCGCGGGATTTTTCAGCTATAAATCTTTACCTAAAGAATTTGGTTGTGCTCGATCTTTCGAGGAGTGACATCACCTATGACTGGGGTGGATGGAGGCAAATCAAGGTACCAACACGCCTAACTCATGTTCCCTCCAAATTGTATCAATTGATCTTCATCGTCTCAATACTTTTTGCCGGCATGTAATATGCCTTGTTTTTCCACTGCAGATGGTTCAAAAGTTGAAAGTTCTAAATTTGATGGACTGCTATTATTTAACTAAAACACCCGATTTTTCAGAGTTTGGCAATTTGGAGAAATTGATTCTAAAAAGTTGTGAGAATATTGTCTAATCTATTGATAGCTCAATTTGGTAAGCTAAAACTATTGGAAAGTAAAGAATCTCAATCATTTGTTTTTATCTCATTAAAGAATATGTATATCCGGAATCTATCGGGAAAAATCATTGCCCGAGTTGAATTTAAACTACTCTAGAATGCTCCCTGTTCCATTGGAAAGTTAAAGAATATGCCTTATTGCAAGAATAACTGCTCAAGCTTCCCGAGACACTATTGGGGAGCTAAAATCATTTGGAGTTGGTTTAAACTCCTCGGGGATTTCCGTTCTCCCTTATTCCACTGGAAAGTTAAAGAATCTTAACCGTTTGTTTTTATTTGGTCATTCTAATATCAACCAAATTCTCACTTCTATTCCATTGGAAAGTTAAAGAATCTCAACTATTTGTTTTTATCTTGTTGCAAAATATCTTCATGAGCTTCCTAGAATCTATCGGGAAATTAGAATCATTGGTGAATTTGGATTTAAAACCTTGGGGATTTCCATTCTCCCTAATTCTATTGGAAAGTTAAAGAATCTCAACTGTTTTTATCTTATTTTATCTCTAGATGCATTGAGTTGGAAAACTCCTCAGCGATTCCGAATCTTATTTCATTGGAAAGTTAAAGAATCATTTGTTTTTAGTTGAATGCAAATTAAATTTAGCTAAATCACTTGAAGGATTTAAACTCCTCAGGAATTTCCGTTCTCCCTTATTCCATTGGAAAGTTAAAGAATCTCAACCGTTTGTCTTTATCTTATTGCAAGAATATGTTGCAGCTTCCAGAATCTATCGGAGAGCTAGAATCATTGGTGGAGTTGGATTTAAACTTATTGGGAATTTCTGTTCTCCCTTGTTCCATTGGAAAGTTAAAGAATCTTAACCGTTTGCATTTATCTAATTGCAAGAATATGCGGCAGCTTCCAGAATCTATTGGAGAGCTAGAATCATTGGTTAAGTTGGATTTAAATTTCTCGGAGATCTCCATTCTCCCTTATTCCATTGGAAAGTTAAAGAATCTTAACTATTTGTGTTTATCTGATTGCAAGAATATGCTGCAACTTCCGGAATCTATCGGGGAGTTAGAATCATTGGTGATGTTGAATTTAGACTCCTCGGGGATCTCCGTTCTTCCTTATTCCATTGGAAAGTTAGAGAATCTCAACCGTTTGTTTTTATCTTATTGCAAAAATGTGCTGCAGCTCCCGGAATCTATTGGGGAGCTAGAATCATTGGTGGAATTGCATTTAAACTCCTCAGGAATTTCCGTTATCCCTTATTCCATTGGAAAGTTAAAGAATCTCAACCGTTTGTCTTTATCTTATTGATATGTTGCAGCTTCCGGAATCTATCGGGGAGCTAGAATCATTGGTGGAGTTGGATTTAAACTCCTTGGCGATTTCCGTCCTCCCTTATTTCATTGGAAAGTTAAAGAATCTCAACCGTTTGTTTTTATTTGAATGCGAGAATATGCTGCAGCTCCCGGAATCTATTGGGGAGCTAGAATCATTGGTGGAATTAGATTTAAACTCCTCAGGAATTTCCGTTCTCCCTTATTCCATTGGAAAGTTAAAGAATCTCAACTATTTGCTTTTATCTAATTGCAAAATATACTAAATCTTCCGAGAATCTATTGGAGAGCTAGAATCATTGGTGAAGTTGGATTTAAATTCCTCGGAGATCTCCGTTCTCCCTTATTCCATTGGAAAGTTAAAGAATCTTAAATGTTTGCTTTTAGCTAATTGCAAGAATATGCTGCAACTTCCGGAATCTATCGGGGAGTTAGAATCATTGGTAGAGTTGGATTTAAATTCCTCGGAGATCTCCGTTCTCCCTTATTCCATTGGAAAGTTAAAGAATCTTAACCATTTGCTTTTAGCTAATTGCAAGAATATGCTGCAACTTCCGGAATCTATCGGGGAGTTAGAATCATTGGTGGAGTTGGATTTAAACTCCTCGGGGATCTCTGTTCTTCCTTATTCCATTGGAAAGTTAGAGAATCTCAACCATTTGCTTTTATCTAATTGCAAGAATATGCTGCAGCTTCCAGAATTTATCGAGGAGCTAGAATCATTGGTGGTGTTGGATTTAAAATCCTTGGGGATCTCCGTTCTCCCTTATTCCATTGGAAAGTTAAAGAATCTTAATCATTTGCTTTTATCTAATTGCAAGAATATGCTACAGCTTCCAGAATCTACTGGAGAGCTAAAATCATTGGTGATGTTGGATTTAAATTCCTCGGAGATCTCCGTTCTTCCTTATTCCATTGGAAAGTTAAAGAATCTCAACTATTTACTTTTATCTTTTTGCAAGAATATGCTACAGCTTCCGGAATCTATCGGGGAGTTAGAATCATTGGTGAAGTTGGATTTAAACTCCTCGGGGATCTCTGTTCTTCCTTATTCCATTGGAAAGTTAAAGAATCTCAACCATTTGCTTTTATCTAATTGAATATGCAAAAATCTTCGGGGGAGCTAGAATCATTGAGCTCGGGATCTCCGTTCTCCTTATTCCATTGGAAAGTTAAAGAATCTTAAATGTTTGCTTTTAGTAATGAGAATATGCTGCAACTTCCGGAATCTATCGGGGAGTTAGAATCATTGGTGGAGTTGGATTTAAATTCCTCGGGGATATCCGTTCTCCCTTATTCCATTGGAAAGTTAAAGAGTCTCAACTCTTTACTTTTATCTTATTGCGAGAATATGCTGCAGCTTCCGGAATCTATCGGGAGCTAAAATCATTAGTGAAGTTGGATTTAACATTCTCAATGATCTCATTTCTCCCTAATTCCATTGGAAGGTTAAAGAATCTAAATTATTTACATTTATTTGAATGCGATAAAAACTATGAACTTTCAAATACTATCGGGGAAATAGAATCATTGATCACATTGGATTTAAATCCCTCAGGGATCTTTGTTCTCCCTCATTCCATTGGAAGCTTAAAGAATCTTAAGCATGTGCTTTATCTAAATGTAAAAATTTACATGAGCTTCCGAGACTCTATCAGGGAACTACAATCATTGTTCGAGTTAGATTTAAATCTCTTGGGGATATCCACTCTCCCTGATTCCATTGGAAGATTAGAGAATCTCAAGCATTTGTGTTTACGTGAATGCAAAAATTTACATAAGCTTCCGGACTCTATTGGAGAACTAAAATCATTGGTCGAGTTGGACTTAGAACTCTCAGGGATTGCCATTCTCCCTAATTCCATTGGAAGGTTAACGAATTTCACGCATTTGTCTTTTTCTGGATGTGAGAATCTACTTGAGCTTCCAGACTCTATTGGGGAACTGGAAGCATTGGTCAAGTTGGATTTAAAACTCTCAGGGATCTCCATTCTCCCTTATTCCATTGGAAGGTTAAAGAATCTCAAGCATTTGCTATTATCTGAATGCAAGAATTTACATGAGCTACCGAATTCTATTTGGGCACTAAAATCGTTGGTCGAGTTGGATTTGAAACTCTCAAAAATCTCTATTTCCCTTTATTCCATTGGATGGTTAATGAACTTCACACATTTGTCTTTTTTTGGATCCGAGAATTTACTCAAGCTTCCAAACTCTATTGAGAAACTAGAAGGATTGGATGAGTTGAATTTAAAACTATTAGGGATTTCCGTTCTCCCTGATTCCATTGAAAGGTTAAAGAATCTTAAACATTTCCTATATTTGAATTCTCACATGAGCTTTCGAATTTTATTAGGAGATCCAGAATCATTGGTAAAGTTGGATTTAAAACTCTTTGGGTCCGTTTTCCTTGATTCCATTGAAAGATTAACAAATTTGACACATTTTCCTTTGGTATAGGCAATAGTATACTTGAGCTTGTGCGCACTATTTGGGAACCAAAGTCATTGGTCAAGTTGAATTTAAAAATCTTGGAGATCTCTGTTCTCCTTGATTCCATTGAAAAGTTCACAAATCTAACGCATTTGTCTTTTTCAAAATGCATGTATTTACATGAGCTTCCGAACTCTATTGAAAAAATGGAATTTTTGATCGAGTTGGACTTAAAATTCTCGAAGATCTCCTTTCTCCCCGATTTTATTGGAAATCTGAAGAGACTAAAAGTCTTAAAGGTGGCATACACAAAGATACACACGATACCTTGTTCTCTTGGAGGGGTGGAGTCACTTGAAGAGCTCGATGCCTCATTTTGTCCGCATCTCAAGGATGAAATCCCATGGGAATTGTGGAGCCTGACTCATTTGAGGATCCTGGATTTAGATGGGAGCCCAATCTCTACAGTGCCAAGAAAGATTAGTGGTTTCTCTAGTCTCTAGACGCTTAAAATTGCAAGCCATCGACTTTCCCCCTTGCCAGATCTTCCCTCAAGTTTGAAATGCCTTGTTTTTGTAGCTACTCAATTCCCTATTCTTCCCAACCTCTCAAGTCTAGTTCATTTACATCATCTCGAAGTGCATAAAGAACAACACTTTGGATCCCACACAAGGTTACCTCACCTTGGAAGGACGTGTTGTCCATCAATCAACTTCCACTTAGCTTATCAACCTTGAAAATTCATTCTATCCCGCAATTGCCATACATTTCTGACTTGCAAAATTTATCGGTTCTCTCTATTAGCAAATGTTTGATGCCATGCTTGCCTGATCTATCACACTTGAAGAGGCTACAAGAGTTACAGCTTGATGACTTCCCCGAACTGGTGGAGATTCCAGGTTTGGGGGAATTGGAATCACTGAAGTTTCTGCACATTATCATGTGTGATGTGATCAAACAATTGCCTAATCTATCGAAGTTGAAAAATTTATTGCATCTCAAGCTAATACATTGCGTAAAGTTGAGAGCCGTTGAAGGCTTGAAAGAGTTGAATTTTTTGGAGTATGCAGAGATTAGATATTGCAAGTCTTTGGAAAGGTTGCCCGATGTGCCGATATCCACCAAATTGGAGACAGATCAGGCGCCGCTAGAACCTGCTGAACACACCATGCAGCCAGCGAAGCGATTGCAACTTTCAGTGGACTAGTAGGACAGGTGGGCAATTATAGCCTCGTTGAACTTCTCAAGTTCCGTTTTATTATAATGAGGGAAACAGAAGTTTTCATGAGGGCTTCTATTTGCTAACCTGTAGAGTTGGCTTGGAATAAAGGCCAAGAAAGAGTTGGCGGCGAGTATTCAGAGTTTTAAGGCCCTGCACGTGGAATAAAAACCAAATTTGCGGCCTTGCATGTGGAATAAAGCCAAATTTACAACGCACAGTATAACCGACGTGAATTAATCCAGGTGTCTTCATGTCACTTCTTGCACCATCTATTATATTGCTTGATAGGTGTTAGAACGATGTTTTCAATTTTCAAATTGAATTCTCATGATGTATTAAGTGTTTTGCTCTATTCATTTCAATCATCTCTAAAGTATGAATTTATTATGTTTGAGTGGGCTTAACAAAAAAAAAAAAAATACCTATATCTATGATGTCGGCTGCATTAGCCACGATGGCATGTCCTAGTGTTTGTGATTTTGCCAATCAATGACTCAAATTATTTTCAATTTGTCATCCATCACACCTTTGATGAAACAATAAATGGGGCTATTGTAATTACCTAATCCACTTATTGAAATGTTGCCTACGTGATTCTACACAGCCAATGAATTGTATCACACATGAAGGACTATGTTTTGCATTTGGCGTTCAAAACAGCACATATGGACGATTTACATTGAAGTAATAATTTAGCCATCCTTGACTCTTGATTGCACAAATTTGACAAGTTTTAAAATTTGATTGTATTATCTAAAAATTTAAAAATCAATTATATTAATAAATTTTAGAACTTCAAATGCACCCATCTCAAAATAAAAATTAAGAGTTGAGTCTTTTTTCTCCGCATCTCCAATCCCCCCCCCCCCCAAAAAAAAAAAAAAAAATTAAAGGGTCTGATTGGAGGGAGTGTAACAATTTTTGCCATTTTTGGTTCTTCAATTTTCCACTTGTAATGATAATATCTTTTCTTTTGTAGTGGTGGATATGACTATAATAATCAACGTCAGGTGTGTTTCAAAGTTGTGCTCTTGGAGGGATTTGGCGGCCTCTGGCAGTTTTGATCAAGATCAACCCGCCCGTCTCTGTTCTTCATCTGTATGATGCCGAGAACACTGCTGGTGTCACCGCGGATATTAGCCCCATGGACACCGGTGCCGTGGTGAGTTTCCCTTCCCATCTCTAATTCGCCTGCTGTTTGCTGAATTTAGGATGAATGGAATTGCTAGGGCTCTATATGAAGATGAAATTCATGTTGTTGATTGCTTTCTTGGGCATATTGTTTGGATTACCTATTCAGATGAGTGAGCTCGATATCATCCTTGAATATATGGATCGTCTCATGCATCAAACTTTGTTGCTTCTATTATCAGGTCCGTGGATTTCTGGGACAGCAACAAGTGGAGGAATTGTCAACATAAATGCCGGAATGGTCAGAACCCTTTGTGATGGAATTACCGAATGTTGCCCGAAAGCTATTGTCAACCTGATTAGCAACCCTGTTATAACCACAGCTTCCGTTGCAGCCAAAGTTTTCAAGAGAACTTGCCTTCATGATCCAAAGAAACTGTTGGGTGTGACCATGCTCAACTTAACTAATTCGTGGTACGTATCCCTCCTGGTTCTACTGCTGGTATTATCAAGAAGAATCGAATATGTTTATAGAGTACAGAGTATCAGGTTGTCAGGTTTGTATAAGCATACAAAGATAGAAGCGTGTTTCTCCTTGTTTATTGCCCTCTTTTGTCTCAAACGTCATGTCTTGCGTACCTGCAATTGATAACTTGCTCCAAGGGCATTTAACCTTTTCCCAGCTTTCAAAAGATATCTATGTGGACTTGGTAATTTATTAAATAGGCTAATGCCTAATGTATGGATCATGTGGGAGGTGTAGAAGTGAAGTTTATAAAATTGGGCTATTTCCAAGTCCAGCAGCAGAGTCCAGAAACCCCATTTATTTGACTGTTTGGGGGTGAAATATTAATGTAACTGCTGTTATGTGCTAGTGAGTGTTATTGGTTCTCTTCTCATGATCAGAAGGTTGTTTATGATCAGAGATACTTGATACTAACACTCAGGCAGCAAAATCTGTACAGGATAGCAGTTTTGAGACAATGCCATGAAAGCCAACAACTTCTTTCCTACCCCCTTCTTTCCTTCCCGCCAATACATTGTAGGTGTTTGCTGATATATCTCATCAGATTTCTGATCTATTATGTTTTATGAAGGCAGAAGTACTAGGTCTTGATCCTAGGAAGTTGATGTTCCAGTTGTTCGAGGTCATGCAGAGGTGACAATATTACCTCTTTTATCTCAGGTTTGTGATGTATTCTTCCTACTAAGAACTTCTTATATGTTCAACAGCGAGCCTATTAGAAATTGCACTTTCTGTAGAATGCTAAATGTCAGTTGGCATTTTCAAAATCTGTAGACGTCAATTTTGGGCAGTGTTGACGTCATATCACATTCCGTTAGTCTCTTCAGTTTTGTGTTTCAGGTCGTATAATAGTGCTTTAGCTATTCTAGTGATGTTCATTTTGCTTAGGGCTTGTGGCAAGCTCCAGAATACCAAGACTCCCTGAGGAATACACTGTTACCACCAAGCATTTTGTTTCCCAAACACTCAACTGCATGCCTAATCATATTAGAGTCTGTAATCTTTAAATTCACGAGCCATTTCGAAGATGTACTCTGCTGAGAAGTTTCTTTATAAGAAGAATGAGACCTTCGCAAGAATCACTTCTTAGGTCCATGTGGGCATATGTCCTGCAACGAACATCAGAGCTTGTTATCATCTCTACATTCGATTTACCAATGCTGCCTTGCCAACCTATCCACTACCACTACACAAGAAAAGTGTTAATAAAGATCTTTGTTGGAATAAATGGGACACCTCACGTGTGAAAGTATGCACAAGGTGATGATTGCTTTGTCTTGGGCTATAGGCAGAAGCAAGCAGTTATGGAGAATATCTTAGTTTCTGATTATTTTGTCTGGTCCTTATAAAGGAAACCAACGGAAATTATCAGAAAGTATGTAAAACAGAGCAGCATGCATCTCTTGTTGTTACGGCTAGGACGATTACTTGAATTTTGATGATAAGTGGAGAAGTTTCGTGCAGTGACAGAATTGTTGAATATATAAAGTTCTCTTGAAGTGATTTTTGAGGTCAACTCAAAACTGGATTTTTTTGCATCTATTTCTACAATGAAATGATGACATCACGTCTTAGTCTTCATTTGTCTGCTTCCTTTGTTATGTCATGAAGCCGACTGAATCGTGTACTCTGTGTTTGATGACTTTAGGCTAAAAGCTGGGGCTGGCTTGGCAACTCTCTCAATGGCGAGTCCTTCTTCGGCCTTTTGAGTTGTGATCTGATCTCTTTCATGAATGGGAAATTTGATGGCTCTTTTATATGTGGACTCATTTCACATGGTCACATAATGTGAAAATGAAATATGCAGGCATATGCTGCTATGAAGTTCGCCGATGCGTGCCTGCATAGGTTGAGGGGCTACGCTGGCATTGTTCAGTGTGCACTTGTTGCTTCTCGGGTTTGGTGCCTTAAATAAAACTTGTCAAGATCCAATCCTCTTACTTCTCTTGAATTCAAACTAAAATGACCAATGATTTTCTCTAATGTTGCCCCTTTTTTTCAGGTGACTGATCTTCTGTTCTTTTCGTCCAAAGTGCGCCTCAATCGTACTTGGGCGGAGGAGCTTCTTCCTCTTGGCCCACTGAATGAGTACGACAGGTCTGGAATTTTAATTAATCTTGAGATTTTTAGGTGTGCTCAGATGACAACAAAGGAAGATGGAAGTTCTTTTAATTTCGGCCTTTGTTTGTTAACCTGTGGAGCTGGCTTGGAAAGGGCAAAGAAAGAGTTAGCAGCAACGAAAATAGTTTCTGGTTAGTCGGTACTCAATATGGGTTCTTGGGAATAAGTGGTCGGACCTAGGCAGATATCAAAGTTTATTCTGCATAGCTGACGTAGACCAAACACCGGGGTTTTTCTTTTCTTGCATGTAACTTACTCAATGGTAATTTGCGTAATAACAAGGTGGACGGATGTTTGCATGTCATCGTTTTATGTCCGTCTTTCTAGTTTCGCGTTTATATTGCCGACTTTCTTATGCACCTGTAGTGTCGCCTCCAAGGAGCACTGTCAGATTAGTTATGCAATACCGCAATGAGCAAATGATGGACAGAGGGTCCAGAATGAGCTGAAGCTCAGTCATTGCCACCAGGTTTGAAGTTTTAAGAGATTCAAGTGCGGCTTTTTAGGGCTTTGTCCAGAAGATTTAAGAGAATGAGCAAGAGAGCCATTATAGAATCTCTTCTTGGGTAAGTTGGCAGAGAGTGAGTTGAGATTATCATTTCGACCATAGCACAAGATTCAGAACTTTCAATTGGAGATATCTCTTCGCTAAATTCTCCCTAATCACCAGCAGCAATTTCTCACACTAAGTTCTCCTTATGTGGAACATTCAGACTGAAAGATTATCGAGTCTCTCTTTCTTTTTTCTTTCTTTTTTTCTTTTTTTGTTCATGAAAAAGCAATTGATTTGCTGAAAAAAGGAAAACAAAAAGCTTTAGAACATTATCTTGAGGTTGGACGGGCCTCGTAACATTTGCTGCTTTCTTTGGGTAGTGGCTAGCCGCTCATTACCGACTGACGACGAATGAGTATTGCTTCAAGTTAAAGATCATTTATATCCGTTTTGCAAGTCTTTTCTCTTTGACGTGTAAAAGTTCTTAGTCAATTTGCTCCAATAATAAGGGTGTGTTTATTTCATGTGAAACAATAAAATTATATTTTAAAAAAGTACTTAGTTTTTACTTATTAGGTGATTTGTGTTGAAAAGATATGACTGAAAATGTTTTTGCATATTAGGATCTCATTTGAAATAGTAATTATTAAATAAGGTGAAAAAGTGAGCATTTATTAACATACTTACTATGTTTGGAGAAATGATTTTTATATTTAAAAAGGGGAAATCTGGAAAATTAATTCATAAAAAGCTCTTTCAATTAAACAAAGCTACCCTCAAAGTATACATTTCACTTGTTCTCTTTTTCTCTTCTGTTTTGGTATTTGGGCATCGGAAAAATCTTGACATTGCACCCATGAAGAGGACAACTTATATCCATAAAAAAAAGTGCTAAAAGTACAGAGTACCTCTTCAGCCTCGTAAAACCTTGGAATATCTTAAGTTTAAAAGCACCCTATACTCTGGTTCTCCCTCTCAGATCTGGCCCCTCTCTCTGGTCTCTACAGGCGCGCCTTCGATCTCTCTTTCGAGACTTGCCTTGCGTCGCCGTCCTCTCTCTCGGTTTCTCAGGTTGCGGCCTCTCCTTTGTCGATTGGCCGCCAGTGAGCCCACCAGGTAATCTATGGTTTTCATTCTCGATTTTTTCGTTGAATGTTTCAATTTCAGTGTGCTGTGATTTCGATTTCGATTTCTTCGAGAGTTTCCCATCACAATTGACGGCTGTGAGTCGCAAGTAACCATACCCACCACCTGTTTCTTTCCTTCTTTCAAACTGCCCTCAATTGATCTCTCGCCTCAAGCAAGCTCGGTGGCAATTTTTGTTCGGCTTGATTCTGTCTCGAGTCTCGTTTGCTATATGTGATGGCACTTACTAACACATTAGGAATGGAGTTCGAGGTGTTCCTGAGTTTCAAGGGATCGGATACTCGGGACCATTTTACCAGTTGCCTCTAAAGTGATATGGTGGAGAAAGGAATTCGCGTCTTTAAGGATGACGAAGTGCTCCGAATCGGTCATAAGATTGGTGAAAACCTTTTGCAAGCCCTCGAGCAAACTCAACTCTATATTCCCATCTTCTCTAAGGGTTTTGCTTTCAGTTCATGGTGTCTCCGTGAGGTTGCGCATATGGTAGATTGCACTTCAAAATCGGACAGCAAGAAGGATATCCTCCCTATTTTCTTTGATGTGGAGCCCGATGATGTCAAGCTTTAAAAGGTCAGATTTAGTCCAGTAGACCTATAATAAAATGAGCGCTTATATGTGATTAAAGCTAATGTGGAAATCAATCTGAATAGAGGGAAAATAGCTTGAAGAGGAGGGAAGACCAGTGGGGAGAGAGAGAGAGAGAGAGAGATTGATTGATTCAAGCTCTATACAAGCGTGCATGTAGAAAAGAAGCTTAGCCAAATGATTCTTCTTTTTAAGTTGGGAAATCATTTCACTCAAATTTAAGTATGATTATTTTTCTTGATCGGAAAATCTTTTCTGTTGGTTATCCACTTTTAGCAAACTAAACACATGAAAATTTGGAAAATTATTTCATGAAAATCATATTCATAAAACAAACGCACCCTAATTTTGCTACATATTTTACAAAAATCCTTGCTACTATATTCTTCCTCACTAATATAGAGGTAATTACGGTACGTGGATATTAACCCACTTACTTCATTGTCTTCACCCATTTCTCTATCTCCATCATCTTGACATTACCTCTAGTCAGGGACGTAGACTGATTAAAGGGAGTAATCACGGGCCACCTCTCGACAAATATGTTTGTGTTTTCTTTTTCTTTTTTTCAAGAAATATGTCTCTTTTCCCTTTTTTATGGTAAAAGTTGAGAAATGGGACAACCCACAAGAGACATAATGTTGGGTGTTTGTTATATGAGGAGTGAGGACAAGCACGGGTACCTCCAGCACGGGGTTGTGTTCTCCGACCCAGCTTCTGTAAAAGTTGTTTGGCATTTTTGAGAAAAAAACCTAACTTTATGTGCCCCTTCCACTTTTCTGCTTTTGCTTTGCTTCCGTAAGATAATGCAGACTAAAGAAAATTTCTTGACTAGGTGGATTATTTAATTCTAAGTAAATATTACACTAAGAATTAAACTTCTTCCGTAAATTTCGGTTAATTGAAGCTGACATGTTGATCTGGCCGATTCAAAGTATAATGTTTAAATAATGGATGCTTTCATGAAATGTCGTGTTCTCATAACATAATTGTTGTATCATGTCATGATCAAAGCTTTAGTTATAGATTTTTCCTGATTTTTTAAACTTTATTTTTAAATGCCCAATGAGGTGAAAAGGTGTTACCATCTAAATTGCACAGTGACTTATTTATATAATAACGTGACCAATATATTTAAGTCAGATCCCCGTGATAGCAGAAATGTGCAATCTGTCTCGAGGTTGTGCAATATAGAACCTAAAACGAAAGAAGTCCCATACTTTGTTAATACTTAAATTGAGGTCACTATATATTTTCATAAAATTATTGGAGACATTATAGCGACCTTGATCTTCATGGGGCATGTTTACTTTGGTCAGAAAAAATCGAGTTTGGTGATAAACCAGACCTAAATTACTAGATTGTTTTTTTAACGTCCAGAAGCTGAAATGAACTGAGAAATTCAAACTAAATCTTATGAAGTTCTGAAAGAATTGAATTTTTTGAAGAATGCGGAGATCAAACATTGCGTCTCCCTGGAAAGGTTGTCCGATGTGTCGGCGTTCACCAAGTCGGAGACAAAATGGAAGTGGCAAGATGCTGCTGAAGACATCCAATAAATGAGACTTCTGCATTCAGTCTACTGTGCTGGGGTGGCCATTGCCATTTTCGGCATTATCGGAAAAACGAGCCTGAAGCAGAATTCATCCTTCTGAAAGCGCAGGGACTTGCAATTAGAGCACATCATGTCCACATATTCAGAAGGGATTTCGTTTAGTGAGTGTGTGTGGGTTGAAGACGTGGATTATTCACCAAACAGAAGACGTCCTCTTCATAAGTTTCCCCTCATCTTTCTACTCAAAAATGGTTCCTGAGAATAAGTGGTTCAGGACTAGAACTAGGAAAATATCGAAGTTCTCTTTTGGGTTGCCCACGTCAAAAAAGCACATAGAGTTTTTCTTCTTTCGCATGCAACATGCTCGAATTTGCAATCTGGGTAATAATAAGGTGGACGGCCGGTTGTATACTCACAGTGATCGCGTGCTAGCGGCTGAAACAAATACAGGCAACGAGGGTGGCTTCATCCGAGATGGTGCTTGCTCCTCCAACAAAGCAGACCGATGGGCTGCTCTCCTGGGGATGAGGCCCGTGGATTCAAATGCAATATAAAGGACTTCATCAATCCCCTGGAAACACGCAGTTGACATCTGTAGGAGACAATTTTGTAGTAAATTTAGGGAATGTCAATCCAAATTTCGGTGTTATTATTATCAAACGTGTGATGAAACGAATAAGGTGTACGGATTGATCTCGACAATCAATTTGACTCTGGACAGGAGAGAGAAAGTTTGTATGTATTTAAGACCCTCCTAGTTATTTTATTTTCTCTACTTCTTGGAAATCAAGTTGAAACTTACCGTGTGCACGGCATGGCCGCTACCGGAGAAGACCCTCTCGCTCTCGGTCTTTCCTCCCCCTCTCTCCGTCCATTGTTTTCGGCTCCCCTCCCCCTTTAATCTCTCCAGCCGCCGCGCATGGCTCCCTGTCGCCACTGGCCTGCCGCTGCCGGCCTGATCCCCACGTTGTTTGCTCTCACCACGTCATCAGTTGACATGGCAAGCATTCTTGTGCTCCCACCCAATTACAGCTTGACACATATACGATGACATGGAATTGAACAACAGAACTAAAAACTTCATTTCTCACTCTTCCTCCACCATGATAGCCACTATCCCACCGCTCCAGTACAACCGTCGCCACGGCTTAAGCCGCTACAACTTCCATCCTCGAGTTCTTGTTGTTACTGATTAAAAAACAGTAAACCAGAAACAAAAAAACCAGAATCTATATTTTTCAGATGAGGAAGAGAAGCACAGAGAAAACAGAGCACAAACTTGCGTACGTCAGTTTTCTAAAGAAACTGTCAAGTACAACCACTAAATACAAAACAAAAACTGCTCACGTACGTGCAACACATAACTGCACACAAACGTGCTATTAACTTCCTAGAAAATAACAAAAACACTAAACAAATAACTACATTGAACTTGGCTGTTTTTTAATAAAAAAAACAGAGTAAAACAGAGTAAAAACAGCAGAAAACAGAGTAAATAAAAGAAAACATAAAACAGCAACGGAGACATTATAATCCAACAAACTCCTCCTTGGATCAGTTGCTGCTGCATACTCCAATTTTCTTTCTTAATACTTCAAATCTTCCAGCTTGAAGTGGTTTTGTGAACATATCTGCAAGTTGATCTTCAGATCTGCAATAGACCAATTTAACTTCGCCACTTTGTTGCACCTCACGCAGAAAGAAAAATTTGACTTTGAAATGCTTGGTTTTGCCATGGAAAACTGGATTCTGAGATATTGCTAAAGCAGCCTGATTATCCACATTAACTTCAATGCAATTACTGGAATTCAACCACAGATCATTCATTATCTTCTTCAGCCACAAAGCTTGATTTGCAAAACCGATGAGGCCGCTATAAACTCGGCCTCTGTAGTAGATTGAGCTACAATCTCTTGCTTTTTAGAACACCAGGAGAAACAAGCAGAACCAAAATTGAAACAATACCCAGACGTACTTTTCATGTCATCCACCGAACCAGCCCGGTCACTATCAGAAAATCCTTGCAGATTAAACTTCTGACCTTTCTTAAACTTCACACCAAAGAACAAAGTTCCTTTGAGATATCTCAATACCCTTTTTGCTGCAATCAAATGTAACTGACTAGGACTACTCATAAACCTAGATAAAATACTCACAAAGAAATAAAATATCTGGTCTGGTTGCTGTAAGATACATGAGACACCCAATCAGACTTCTATACATAGAAGCATCTACTGCATCTGTTCCATCATTCTTCTGCAGCTTTTCTTTAGCAGCCATAGGAGTGCTTACACTTCGACAATCTTCCATCTGAAACTTCTTTAGAATTTCCTTCATGTATTTTTTCTGACAGATGAAGATCTCATATGAAGCTTGTTTGACTTCCAAACCCAAAAAATAAGCCATCTTTCCCAAGTCTGACATCTCAAAACCTGCAAATAAATCTTGCTTCACCTTCTCTATCAATTCCATATCATTCCCCGTCACTAATAGATCATCTACATAAAGTGACAGAATTACAACACTATGATTCACCTTCTTGACATAAAGAGTGAACTCACTTAAGCTTTTTACGAAGCCAAAATCCTGCAAATATCGATCTATCTTCCCATACCAAGCTCTTGGAGCCTCCTCAGTCCATATAGAGCTTTCTTCAACCTGTATACACTCTCTTCTTGCCCTTTGATACTAAAACCTTCAGGTTGTTCAACAAAAATCTCCTCCTCAAGCTCTCCATTCAAAAATGCAGACTTGACATCTAACTGAAATATAGGCCACCCCTTCTCTGCTGCAATAGCTAACAGTAACCTTATTGTATCAAGTCGTGCAACAGGAGCAAATGTTTCAGAATAGTCTACTCCCCATATTTGTGCATAGCCTTTCACCACCAGTCTAACTTTGTATTTATTACCGAACCATCGGATTAAGTTTTGTTCTAAACACCCACTTAACCCCAATCACATTCTTATCGGATGGTCCGTCAACGAGCTCCCATGTGTGGTTTTTCTTGAATCATTGAAATCTCCTCCTGCATTGCTGCAATCCACCTCTGATCCTCCTTAGCTTCCACAAAGTTAGATGGTTCGAGCATTGCCACATTGCTTCTTTCATAGATTTCAGCAAGTGACCTCGTACCTCTCACTGGTAAATCATCAACACTGTGTTCCAATCCATCTATAACTTCATCAACCTCTAAATCTGTTGCAGGTTGTTTTTCAAACTGTTGCTGTTCTGCACTCTTTCCTTCCATCCAATTCCACTCATCTTCCTCTAGAAAAACAACATCTCTGCTTACAGTCACCTTCCCTGTCATAGGGTGAAAAATTCTGTAAGCCTTTGATTGGAGACTGTACCCAATGAAGATTCCAAGCTCTGCCTTCTTATCCAGCTTGTCCCTCTTGACCTCAGGAACATGAGTGTAACACAGAACATGAGTGTAACACAAACACCCAAAAACCTTCAAATTTTTCACAGAAGGTTTAACACCATACCAGACTTCAAAAGGTGTTGACATCTCTAAGGCCTTTGTGGGTAATCTGTTCAACAGAACAACTGCAAAGATTAGCCGCCTCGGCCCGAACTTCTTAGGCAACATCTTCTCCCGCATCATACATCTAGCCATCTCCATAATACTTCTGTTTTTCCTCTCACCGACCCCATTCTTGTTGAGGTGAATAGGAGCAAAGAACCGCTGCACAATTCTGCTTGCTCACAATTTAACTTAAACTTGTGAGCGGTATACCTCAGAACCATTATCGACTCGAGCATTTTAATTTTCTTCCCACTCGATTCTCAACTAAGGCTTTAAACTTCACAAACACATCAGCAACTTTAGACTTGGCTCGTAGAAAATAAATCCAACTCATCCTAGTCATATCATCGAAGGTAATGAAATACCTGCTACCATTGAGAGAAGACTCAGACATAGGTCCACATAAATCTGTGTGGACTAATTGCAGCTTTTCACATGCTCTCCAGACCTCCTCCTTTGAAAGGAAATCGGCTTGCTTGCCAAGAAGACAAGTTTTGCACCGTGGAAATTCCTCCTCCAAACTTGGCAAGTCATCTGCCAAGCTATTTCTCTGCATAAACAACATGCTCTTCCTGTGAACATGCCCAAGTCTTTTATGCCATATCTCTGCATTTTCTTCTTTGCACTTTAAAGCCATTTGTTGCATCTCTTGTGGCTTGAACATGAAACTCTTGTCCTCCATTGGAATTCTTAGCACTTCTTTACTATCTGCATTATTAATAAGACATTCCTTCCCTTCGAACTTCACTTTATAGCCCTTCTCAACTAATTGACCAACACTCAACAGATTATGGTCAATATTTGGCACAAAGAGAACATCACTGATCAGCTTCACCTCCTGATTTCCTTCAATAGCCACTGTACCCTTCCCTTGCACTTCGATATACTTTGTCCATTGCCAATTCGACTCTGGACTGGACCGACCCGCTCTAGAATCCTAAACGACTTCGAATTGCCGGTCATATGATTGGTACAAATGACCCACTATCCACCAGCCATGCATCATTCCCAACACAAGATTTAGAAAAAGAAGCTACAAACAAATGCTCTTCCTCGCCCATTCATCACTACCGGGCTTTTCCCCGCTTGCTGGTAATTTTTTTCTTTTGCGAGATGGCTTCCATGCGACCCAACTTGTGACATCTTCTGCATCTAGCATCAGGCTTTCTCCAACATCTAAAAAACTGATGATTAGTTCCACCACAGTATTGACAAGGCTTTTTGTTCATCTTCCATTTGCTAGACCCACCAGAATTTCCTTCTTTTGCTACAAATTTGGAGTCACCGGCATTTTCTCTGGACTGAATCCATTTCTTCCCTTTGCCTCCATCATTTGATTTCACTCTAGCTTGCGCACCACTCTACAAACTCTTCTTTTCTCATCGGTCTTACGTGTCTTGTGCCTCGCAAAGCATTCAACAATTCTGCAAGCTTTATATCGGTAAGTCTCTTGTATTTTCCGGAGAGACGCTATGGTGGCTTCGAACTTCTCCGGAAGAGACACCGAATCTTTCCTACGAACAAGCCTTTCATCCTTCAAGTCGATCCCTAAAACTCTGATTTTTTCAGCTATCCCAACCAACCTATCGAGTACTCCTTCACCGACTCTAAATCCTTCATCTCGCTGTCTCTCAAACTCCCTCAAGAGATTCAGCACCTTCATGCCTCTTATCTTCTCATCTCCCTCGTATTCATCCTTCAAGAAATCCCATATTGCCTTTGCGTAATCACATCTCATGATCCTTGTGAAGATAGTAGGTGAACAGAGCGTACAGCATGACTTTGCCTTGGCCTTCCTTGTGATTCTCTCTTTATGGTACTTTATCTCGATTCAAGGTTGGATTGTCCGGAAGTGGAGCAACCTCATAATCATCCTCCACAGCCTCCCATAAATCATGACCCTCCAAGAATGCCGACATCTTAACAGCCCAAGCCCGATAATTTTCCCCGGTAAATCCGGGAGAAGCCATCGCAGAAAACCACTCGACCCCGTCTCCATCACCCTTTAACTTCTTTACACTTCGATACTTGCTTCACTTCACAGTCCCTCAAGATCATGCACGCTCTGATACCACTGTTGTTACTGATTAAAAAACAGTAAACCAGAAACAAAAAAACCAGAATCTATATTTTTCAGATGAGGAAGAGAAGCACAGAGAAAACAGAGCACAAACTTGCGTACGCGGTTTTCTAAAGAAACTGTCAAGTACAACCACTAAATACAAAACAAAAACTGCTCACGTACGTGCAACACATAACTGCACACAAATGTGCTATTAACTTCCTAGAAAATAACAAAAACACTAAACAAATAACTACATTGAACTTGGCTGTTTTTTAATAAAAAAACAGAGTAAAAAAGAGTAAAAACAGCAGAAAACAGAGTAAATAAAAGAAAACATAAAACAGCAACGGAGACATTATAATCCAACAGTTCTCCGTGCCATGGCTGTCGCACCCAGCGGTGAGTCTGTACCCTCCGCCTTCGTTGTCGCAGATTTGCTCTGCCCGACCAGATTTGGAGCCATGGCGAGACGAAGGTGACCAGGTCTGAATAGCGACCGGCGAGGCGGGAAGACGAAGCAGACGCACAAAGGAAGGAAAACTCGAAGACAAATAGTGTAAGACGAAGCTAAAGAGCATATCCAGATTTGGCCGGTGGCCGAAGACGAAGACGAACAGGCGCATGGAGGAAGACGAACAGAGGAAGATGACCACAAAGACGACCGAGGGAATGACTCAGTTTGGACGGCCTAAACGAGAGCAATCACTTCTAGATCTGGCGACGGACGAGCCTAAATGCAAGAAACCACGAAGGGGTGGCTCGGCCATGGATGGCCAATGGCTGCGAGCCGCACGCGACTGAGATGGTGGCCCGGCCATGGACCATGGCTCTAGATCTCGCCTTGTCGATCATGTACCAGTGATGTCACAGGCCAGATCTAGTTGGCTCCGTCTTCTGGTGGTCCCCGTGACTCCGGCCAGAACTGTAGCGAAGAAGGAGAGGGGATGAAGAGGAGAAAAAATTATATCTGTTTCTTACAATTCCAGCTCAGTATTCACATGTCAAGTTCTAATTGGATATTGGAAAAACAAAAATGCACGCCACATCAGCAGTTTTCAAAAGGACCTCCTTTGTTAAGAAGTTTGACCTTGCCTGTTTGATTTATCTCCCAATGTGCATCATAAGAATTGATTCCAAATCACCCCCTTTTTTTTTTTCTTTTTTTTTTTTTTTTTTTGTGAATCTTTTCTTGTTGCACTAATTTACTTGGTTATGTGTCCTGATTCCAGCAGCTCTAGCTGGGCATATGCAACATCTCACGCTTTTAGTATAACCACAACATATGTGGCCTCAACCAAATTCTTTGACTCCTCAAGATCACCTGACGTCATGCATCCAATATATCAGCACAGAAGTTTTTGAAGTAAACAAATTTCAATTTATGTGGATTTAGACGTCATTTTAGGCAGTGTTGCCGTCATATCACATTCCGTTTGTCTCTTCAGTTTTGGGTTTCGTGGTTGTATAATAGTGCTTTAGCTGTTCTAGTGAGGTTCATTTTGTCGAAGGTCTAATGACAAAAGCTTCAGAGTTCTTAGGCTACCTAAGGAATACACAGTTACAAGCAAGCAATCATGTCACCCAAACACATGACTGCATGCTTAATCATGTTAGAGTCTGTAAATTCGTTAAATTCACAAGCCATTTTGAAGATGTACTCTGCGAGAAGTTTCTTTGTGAGAAGGATGATATTTTTGCAAGAATCACTTGAGTCCATATGGGCATAGAATCCTGTACCAAACATTCGAGAGCTTGTTATCGTCTTACTTGTAGAGGCCAAGGAATTCGATCTACCAATGCTAATTTGGCAACCTATCCACTACCACTACACAAGAAAGGTATTGACAAATATCTGTTGGAATTAATGGGACACCTCGTGTGTGAAAGTATACGTACAAGGTGATTGCTCTGTGTTCGACCATAGGCAGAAGCAAGCAGTTGGGGAGAATATCTTAGCTTATGATAATTTTGTCTGGTCCTCATTAAGGAAAACCAAGGAAAGTAACATAAAGAATGTAGAGACAGAGCACCACACATCTTTTGTTGTTACGGCAAAGAGAATGACTTGCATTTTGAAGCGATCGTTGATTTCTACTCGAAACTGGATTTTTCTGCATCTATTTCCATGGTGAAATTATGACATAACGTCTTAGTCTTAACTTCTATGCTTCCCTATATTATGTCTTGAAGCCAACTGAATTGTGTGCATCTGTGCTTTGACAACATTCAGGCTAAAGCTGGAGCTGGCTTGGCAACACTGTCAATGGCGAGTCCTTTTATTCACCCTTGAGATGTAGTCCGATCTCTTTCATGAATGGGAACTTTGATGGCTCTTTAATATGCAGACTCTTTTCACATGCTTAAATAATGTAAAAATGAAATGCGAAGGCATATGCTGCTGTCACGTCTGCCGATGCATGCCTGCGTGGTTTTTAGGGTGAAGCTGGAGTTGTCAGGTGTGCATTAGCTGCTTCTCAGGTTTGGAGCCTCGAAGAAATTTATCAAGATCCAATTTTTTTACTTCTCTCAAATTCCAACTGAAATGACTAATGATTTTCTTTATAGTTGTCCCCATCTTTCAGTTGACTGAACTTCCGTTCTTCGCATCTAAAGTGCACCTCGGTCGTGCTGGGCTAAGGAGGCTCTTCCCTTTGGCCCGCTGAATGAGTACGAAAGGTCTGGAATTTTGATAATCTTAAAATTTTTAGATCTGCTTTGATTACATCAAAGGAATATGTGAGTTTTTTTTTTTTTTTTTGGCCTTTCTTTATTAATCCGTAGAGCTGGCTTGGAAAAGGCAAAGAAAGAGCCGGTGGCGAGTATTCAGATGGGCATTTTATTTATCAAAAAGTGGGCGGGTTAAAGATGTGGCTTTTGGCAAGGAAAAAGATGTCCTCTTCATAATTTCTTCTTATTTTTATACACAGAATCAGTATGTGGGAACAAGTGGTTCAGACCTAGGAAGATATCAAAGTTTATCTTACATAGATACCTTAGAAAACAGAGGTTTTTTTTTTCTTGCACGTAATGTACTCAAATGGTAATCTGTGTATAACCTGGCGGAAGCATGTGTGTATATCATTGTCCTTGTCCCATCTTTCTCATGTTCGTGTTCGGATTTCCAACTTCTTCTGCACCCCTAATGTCGCCTCTACGCACTATCAGATTTGCAATGCCGCTATAAGCAAATGATAGACAGAGAATGCTGAGTAAGTTGAAACTCGTCTTTGGCACCAGGCTTGAAGTTTAAGAGACTCAAGTGCAGCTTTTTATGGCTTTGTCCAGAAGATTTAAGAGACCAAAAGGAGCAAGAGAGCCACTACAGAGTCTCTTCTTGGTAGTTGGCAGAGGGACCCAAAGCCACAATCACCAGCATTAATTTCTCATGCCAAGTTCTCCTTGAGTGGAGCATTTAGACTAAAAAATTACCGAGTTTATATTTTTTCTTCCATGAAAAAACCATTAATTTGCCAAAAAAAAAAAAAAAAAAACAGAGCTTTAGAACATTATCTTGAAGTTGGACGTGCCTCAAAATTTGCTGCTTTATTTGGGTAGTGGCTAGTTTCTCATCATCGACTGATCAGGAATGAATACTGCTTGAAGTTCAAAGATAATTCGAAATATGTTTTGCAAGTCTGGCTTTATTAGCGCTGAAATTACTCTACATTGTAATGACAACTTGGAAGAGACATTGGCAATAATGACAGTATTTGGCAGGACGACAGAAGTAGGAGTGCAGTGTAGCAAGAGCAATGTCACTCCCGAGCTTTGGATCCCTTCACACGGTTCCCTTAGAGATGCTCAGCAAGACTGCAACAATGCAGTGTGGGTGGAGGAGGGCGATGGAGGAATGATGTACGAATTGGCCCATATTCGTTAACTAACACCATCAAAAGTTGAATGAAGCACATACGATCTCGATAACTAGCATGCAGATTCTTACCAATTTTACACTCTCACGTAGGTTCGGAGAGTGCAAACTAATCCCGAGTCAACTACATCCAATTGAAAAAAAAAAAAAAGGCGATAGACTGCCCCAATTCCTATATCTTGGTTGGCCAAATCACTATTACCATAACATTGAGCAAGTAAACCTTGCAACTTTTTGACAATCTCAAACCTACTAAATTATAGACCAGCGGATATTACTACAAATCCACATGATGATTTGGTGATTTTCACAGATCTAATCTTCAGGTCTTTTAGCATTATGTTTTCACAGTTTCATCATATGTTCAAGTAGGCATGGCTTAACCCGCAAATAATTATTGGAGCCATCTTGGATGGCTCGAATCGGCTATGAGACCTATGCTAATCTTTGTAGCGTACTAAAAGGTTGAAAGTAAAGTTACCTCAAAACTTGAACAGAACACATTAAAGAAAGTTGTGGCTAGTTTGAATAAACAATGAATCAATCTATACCTCAAATTGATCAGTCAAAGTAAAAATCCGGTTCAGTCAATAATGATATTGGGCTTCTAAAGCCTCCTGCTAACATGGCCTGTGACTTGGCCTACTAACATAGCTTGCTGATGTCATAGGGTGTAACTCACCAGTGCGAAACCTGACTTGGTGCTTGTAAGTGCGTGGAAACTTTGTTTGCCCTGAAATTGGACAACCAACTTATATGGCGATTGATGAGTTGAATCGTATTGTAGATTGAGTTTTTGGAGGCACAAATGTTGTTGTAGGCACTTTACAAATTATTATTAGAATTTTAACGCCTATTACGTATCTTGACACCTATATTTTGACAACTCATTAATTACATAGAAAGTTAACAATTAATTCTTTACCCCTAATAAAAATAATTTTCATTAAATTGAGTTACATATGAACATTAGGAACATTTTCGTTGCTAGTATTAATTATTAAAATTTTCAGAATTTTTATTTATTAAAAACGTAGTGGGCCCAGGCTAGGGCTGGGCCTGCCGAGCCCCTTTTCCTTTTCCTTTTCCCTTCCCTTCTTTGGGCCCGGCTCTCTTCTTTTCTTTTCTTTTGCTCTTTTCCTTGGCCGGCCTTGCCACATCTTTCCCTCTCTTTCCCTCACGCCCTCTGCAACGCGACGAGGACACTGGTACGATGGGGAACGGCAGGACCGCAGGAGCGTCCGGTCGGGGGTCAGGCCGGCAGGGGCAGCTGGCGTCGCAGGAGGCCATGCGCGCTGGGCAACTTAAAAGGGAGAGAGGTGAGTGAGCCACCGCGCTTGGACCTCGGCCGCCGACCCTTGCTGACGCGTGCTTCTCCCACGGTAGGTATCGTGCGCATCTTTTTGAGTTGTGCCGAGTAGCGTCAATTTCCCGGGGATCCCGGCTCGGTGGCGTGCGGGGCGATTGAACATAGTCCGGTCTATGGGCTCGCCCACCGTTCGCCGCTCCCGAGCCGGGTAGAGACCCTCGGCCGACCCCCTTTTTATGCCTTGCTTTTGCCCTGTTCTCTCGTGTTTTTGCACGAGCTACTCGGCCGGGGCTTGCGTTTTGGGTTCGTTTATGCTGTCCTTCGTTGCTGTTGAGCATCCCCCGCTGATTCGTGTTGAGTTTTGATCCGGTTTCGAGTCTTGTTCTCGTTCGGGTTTTCCTTTCAATTCGCGCACCACACGTTTGACAAAATGTTTGCACCAAGGCCGTATTGAGTCGCTTGAACGTGTAGCCATGGGGTACGCTTGATGGTGATCTCTCTCTAACCTCAAAATACGTTTTTGTGTCGCCGCGGCTCAACACGCGTTTCCTTTTCTCTCTTTCGAGTCTCTTTCGGTGGTGCCTCTGTGTTGTTTGATCCTGTGCATTGTTCTCCTAGTGGATGTGAATACTTGCGAGGAACTGAACCGGGGATCTTGACTAGAGGTGTCAAACGAGTGGGTCAGGTCAGGTTTAGGTCAGGTCATTAATGAGTCGGCCCAAATTAATCCATTAACCTATTTATGACTCATTTAAGTCCAATGTAATTTTTACTCATACCTAACTTCATACCCGACCAGACCCATATTAATAAAATATTTTTCATATTTAACCAAATTTAGAAAAACTTATTCTTATGTTTTTTTTTTAAAGATTATATTACTAAAAAACTTTCAACCTTATATATATATATATATATATATTAAAAATAGTATTGCTAAAATAATTCAAGCAACATAAATTTAATGGACAATTTTTATAATTTTTAAAATAATTATTTTAAAAAAAATCGAATTTTAATTATTTTTAATTTTTTTAAAAAAATTATTTTTTAATTATTTTTTTATTTTTAAATATTTTTTTCTTTTTGGTTCTTCTTCTTTGGCCAGCCGCCAGCCACGAAGATGGCCGACAATCGGCCATAGGCGAGCCTCGAGCTCGCCCCTCGCCAAATTTGGCGAGCTTGAGCTCGCACTTCGCCAGATCTGGCGAGGCTCAAGCCTCACTCGACGCCGGCGAGTTCGAGTCTCGCCAAATCGGTGAGGTTTAAGCCTCACTGAGCGTCAGCAAGGCCTCCGCCTCGCTAGATCCGGCGAGGGGCGAGCTCAAGGCTCACCTAGCCGGTCGCCCGCCATCGACGTGCCGATGATCGAAGGAAGAAGAAAGAAAAAAAAAAAGGAAGAAAGAAAAAGAAAAGAACAGGAAAAAAAAGAAAAATTAAATTAAATTAAAAAATAATTATAATTATAATTTCGGTATTTGTAAAAAATTATTTTTGTAAAATTAAAAAGAGAAGAAAGAGTCTCTCTCTCAAGACCCACTTAAAACCAAACCCATATAAGACCCACTTAAAACTCACCTATCAAAAGTAAACCCATTTAACTACTTTTTATAAATAAAAAAACAAGTGACCCATATATGACCCATTTATGATTTAAATAGGTCATATATGGGTCTAAGACCCATTTTGACACCTCTAATCTTGACGAACACTGATTTCTCACGATGCTTGATTGAGCTTTACTATTATCTTCCATATTATATGTTAGTATGTTACCCATCCCTGTGGAGTCATAATTGAGGATGGGCTGTGGTCCAATGACTCTGATTTATAACAGACGTTTTGTATTGGTACTTAACTTTTAATGTTGAAGATTGAAGGGCTCGTTTGTTGTGAAGGATAAGGAAAATCCAGAGAGCAGTGGGGGAGATCGACCATATTTTAGAGAGAGAAGAAAATGGGAAATGAGCTTGGGTTGAACTTTAGTAAATCTAGATTGGGCTTAAGTTAATCGAGTCTGGACTTGTTTGCTTTGGGCCTAATTGGTCTTGTGGAATTTGGGTTTAATTCGTTTGAGATTTTTTGGACTTGTATAGTTTAGTTTAGTTTGGGCTGGACGTTTTAGGTGAGTTGAGCTTTCGAGTTTAATTCAGGTTTGTTTCAAGGTCTATGTCTAACTGAGCTCAATTGTGGGAATCTGCCCGCGAATTAGTCCTACTCGGCGGGCCCGAGCCTGACTGCACTTGATACTTGATAGTCCATGCCGATGTCCTCATTTTCGGTTTTTCATTCTTTAGAAAAAGAATATTCTAAAATTTTAAAAAGGAGAAAAGTTTAAAAATCTCGAAAAAATTTATTTTGGTTTTAAAAAAAATTAAAAATGCATAAAAAATATTTAAAATTAAAAAAAAATCAAAAAATTCTCAATTTTAATAAATTTATAAGAAAAAATTCAAAAATGCATTAAAAAAAATACCTCTCTAATGTGGTAGAGCGTGACCTACGGGTAAAGAAACTCAACCTAGCGCTTTTACGGCGGTTTATGGGTTAACTTATCGTGTCAATTCAATTTTTGGAGACAAAAGCTACTACAGTGCACAATGTGGACTAGGAATTAGAGTTCCTTCAAGAAATAAGTAAAAGAGGCCAAGGAAAAGGAGGAGGATATGTCCATCATGGTCACATGGAATGGAGCTGCAACTGGACTGGACTATTGACTATATGGCACGATGATAAGGAGGTGGAGCAAGGGGACCATTCGCTTGTGTTGAATCGATGAGGACAATAGTGGATTGTGTTGCTAGAGGAGGAGCAAGGAGACTCTTTCGCTAGATAGACGAAGACCATGGAAAGTGCTGCTCGTGGGAAGGTGTTATTATGGGGAAGGGAGTGAAAGGCAAAGCTCAATTTGAGCAGCACCCTAGTTTCAAAGTTAGAGGATTTTGTGGCAGTAGGCTCAGCTTTACACCATCGGGATTTCTGAACTGAATCGCACCATTAAAATGAAAAACTATTGGGTTTTCACGAAGAGACGGGGCATTGATCCTGAGTAGCAGCAATGACAATGGTTCAATTGCTTAACTTCAATGATACAACGTGTGGTTTATCTGTAGGAACGATAACCAATTGCAAAAGATCCCGTTAAATTTATAATTCAACTAATCTATACACAAGCCTGACTGAGTATATATCCCAGGAGATCAACAAAGGTCAAGATCCCATAATGTACTATAGTTTTTGCTTTTTTGCTTAACAACATTCAAATGAAAAGGAAAATGGTATATTATAGGAAGAAAGACTAAACTAATGATTCCTATGTTCCTAGTAGAATTTCATTGTTGGTTGATGAATGAATGCTCACTTCATAAAGTCACACCATATTTGATATCTCGAAAGCTGGCCACCTTTGAAATATATGAAATAGTTATTTCATTAATGCACTAATGGTGAATTTTCTATGAACTAATCACTCATGAGTTAACTAATCTATTTAACGAGGTCATGAAGGGTTAAAACACGACAAATCAAAGAATTAAATCAAATCGACCCCTGTTATAAGTCAATTTACGAACGGATATAAATCGATTCGACAAAAGTGTGTAATCGGTTCGCGGGTGGTTCCACATGATTATGATACTTACGTCGAATGACAATAAATCAATTTTTCTATTGATCTTATGCTCATGATACGTAATTGAACCCTTACGATTACATGACAACTGAGGTCATCCACGATTTGAAGAGGTACAAATGTGGATTGAAAATTATCAACTATGGGTCAACCGTGCGAAAACATCTAAAAGCGACCCGATAGTTTAGGTTATACTAAAGTTGCATTTGATCAATTTTAACCATGAAATTAAATTCAATTTTGGGTATCAAACCTTCGAGAATTTCAAAACTAACTTATTAGACATCGCCTTATCGTCCATCAAATTATTGGCAATTTTGAAATTTTGGAAAAAGGAATTATCGAACAAGAAATTGAAGCCGAAAAGGGAATCGAGCCTAATAGCAAAGTTGTGAATTTTGGCGAAATCTTGATTTTAAAGAAAAAAGGAAAATGAAAATAAAATAGAGGGGATAAAATGTTGGAGAAATCCTCTTGAAGTGTTTTGAAGCTAACAAAACGTTTCCATCGAGTCTAGTCGAAGGTTTGCGAGACTCTGCTATTTAAAGTCTGAAGACCTCCGGACAGCCAGACTCAAGACTCAAAGTCTATCCTCATTGACAGTTTCTAATCCGTCAAAGAAAGGCTATCCAGAACTGGATGTTTCATTAAGGATATGACCTTATCGACTGGAGAAGATCTCTTGGCTGGATATGACATAACGGAATCCTTTTAATTGATCAAGATTGATTCGAAGATCAAGGATCCGTTGATTGGCAAAATATTCGTGGAAGGTTCTACTTATGGAAACCGAGATCCTGATTGTATGGGCGAACAGGATTGATGGGCTATCGACATGTTCCTTTAATAGCTCAAATGATCTTCTTAATTGATTCCGTCCAACGGGTAGATTGGAGGAATTCCTTTGGTAAGTGCCAACGGGTATGATGGCGTAAAGGAGTATATAAGGAAGACGTTCTAAGTTGTTTGAGGAGTGCGCGATAGAAGAATTCCAAAGTCTGAAGTTCCTTGTTATTTTAGCAAATCACTTTGAACGAAATCTTGTACACAAAAGAGAGTTTATATTTGTGAGAAACCTTGAGGAAGTGTGGTAGATCATCTACACTGTGGAATCAAGGACAAGCTGTGCTGTAACTTCTCTTTTGTTCATAGTGAAATCCAGCCGGTGGGCTGTCAGTGCGGAAGAGTGGACATAGGCTTGGAATAAGCCGAACCACTATAAACCTCGTGTTTAATTTTCTCTTCCCTACTCTTTACTTTACTTTGATCATACTTCATTTTGTTAATCAAAAGAGAACTCCCTTTCTATCATCTGCCTTGAATCGCTTCAGTATCTCGAGAAATTATTTTTGCACCTATTCACCCCCCTCTAGGTGCGTATACTAACTATCTCACAAAATACTAGGTGAAGAGGAATTTAGGGGGGAGTGGGTGAAGGGGAAATCATGGATTTTAGGGGAAAATCTTGGAAAAATCGTTCTATCTCTCTCTCTCTCTCTCTCTCTCTCTCTCTCTCTCTCTCTCTCCATTTCCTTTTTCCTCTGCCTAGTCCTCCACCCCTCCATCCTCCTCCTCCTCCTCCTCCTCCTCCTCCTCTTCTTCTTCTTCTTCTTCTTCTTCTTCTTCTTCTTCTTCCTTTTTTTGTTCCTTTCGACCGTCCATCTCACCACCACCCATCACTCACTGCCACTCACCACTGTTTGAGCCACCACTTGTTCCACTGCTCGACCACCAAGGTTGGTCGCCCCTCAACCTCACTGAATCGCCACATTGCCGCTCATTCACCATTGCAAGCTCTAATGGCTTGTGCCATCCTTCGCCGTCGTCCACCACCACCGCATGCCCGTCCCTCTCCACCACTGCAAACCACCATTGCTATCTTCACCTCAAGCCGCCACCACCACCAACAAGCTCTCAAGCAAGGTAGCCATGAGCCTTAAAGCTCAGTGTTGTTGTCATTGCCCCACCATTGGTGCCGTGAATACTGTGTCCTCGACACTATCATGCCACTGTCGCCGTGAGTCCATCGCCATTGGAAAACCTATGAGTTAACTCCTAATCCTTGGGTAGCTAATAACAATTAAGGGTAGTTTCGGTTTAGGTTAATGGTGGTTATTGACATATAATGTTGGTTTAGTGCTAACCATGGTTAAGGACGAGTTAGATTAAGGCTAACCGAGATTAGTCTTAATTAAGGACAATTAATTTAATTAATCATAATTATTTTAATTAATGACAATTAATTTTAATTAACTATGGTTATATTAATTAATTATAGTTAATCTTAATTAATTGTAATTAGCCTAATTAATCACCATCGGCTTAATTAATCACAATTAGTGTAAATTAATGATAGGTTAGTCATTAGTAGAATTTTATGCTCGTTTTTCTGAATGAGTTTTTGCATAATTCTGATTGTTTGAGCTTGTGATGCCATGTTATCAATTGTTCAATGATAGGCTTTATTTACTATTTCAAAAGAAGGTTTGATGGATAAGAAAAATAACAAATTTTGATGTGTCGGGTTTGGATGCCAAGTTTTACGCATTAAATAGAACAATTGGGTTTTAAAGTGAAAGTGTGTAAAATTTGGCGAGTTGATTTTTAGTACATGACCATGTGTGAATATTGTCCTATAATTTTAAGTGTAAAAATTTGTCAAAGTTGGTTATTTGGAACACAAACTCTTTTGTGATGGGCTAATTAATGGGAAATAATATTGGTTTAATTGTTGGTGTGCTTGCGTGGTCATTTAATTGAATTTATTACCCAGCGGGAGTTTGGAGGTGATGCCTAATGTTTATCAAATGTCTGGCGGGGATTTAGATGCTAAATCGTGGTTGAGGCCAAACCAATACTCCTTTATGGAATGTCGTTTAGGCAAGGTTTTAGACAATGATGTGTCTGATGGAGCGGGACAATGCTTGATTAGGTCGAAAGACTGCCGACTTGTATGTTGGTCGTGGCCTGAGGGATCATAATAATTTGAACACATATGTTTGACCGTGCACTTGATTATTCTAGATTGTGTTACAATTATTGTTTATGCTTGTTGCATTGATATTACCATATGTGATGTTCTAATGTGTAGGGGTATACCAAGGCAAGGTAAGTTGTATATCGTGCGCATTTAGGCCACCTCCGAGATGAATTCATGTCCTAACCGAGACTTAGGTTGTTAACTCACTGAGATTTTTATCTCACACTATTGTTGTTGAATATTTTCAGGTTTGTAGTATGGAGAACCATTGCGTGTGATTTGGGGTCTCGATGGACCAAGACATGAGCATGCCTAGCGTCACTTTTGATTGGCCTCATCGTTAGTGAAGTTTACATTAACCTTGATCTTGCGGGTTTTTGAGATGGTCAGTAGGAAGTGGTCATAGAAGGCTTGTAATTATTAAACTTTCTAGGATTAACAGTTTGTAAATGAAAGTGTTGCTTTTGCAAATGTTTGTTGTGTTCTTACTCCTCCTTTTGTTTGTTGTTTGACTGGGTGTTGTTATATTAAATGCTTCTGCTTGCATTTGATCAGTTAAAGACTGGGTCGGCAACAAGTCTTAGGACATCGCAATTTAATCAATCGTTGAGGGATACTCACGCATTCAAGGTTCAGGGCATGACATTCCCATTTAAGTGATATCAGAGCTTGGTTAAGGTCTAAAGTGATAAGGTGTGATGGGTTTTGGGATAGTCAGTTAGGAAAAACATTTTTTCTTATACTTATGCTTGTGACTGCTTAATTGCCTTATGAGTTGCTTAGATTTTTTTATTCTTTGTTGGAATTTGAAAATTGGTTTCTATAAAGATCCTATGCGATGAGTAGTCCTGATTAGAGGGCCCCTCGAAAAAGGGTTGTGACGACTTTAACTGGCACCAAAGGATGGG
The DNA here is from genome assembly GCA_017140475.1 of Eucalyptus fibrosa. Taxonomy (NCBI): domain Eukaryota; kingdom Viridiplantae; phylum Streptophyta; class Magnoliopsida; order Myrtales; family Myrtaceae; genus Eucalyptus; species Eucalyptus fibrosa. The sequence goes on from CM029512.1 coordinate 24,499,016, forward strand.
CATCGACTCGAGCTAGTGCAAGGAAGGACATTGAGGCGGGCTTATGCTAGAGGGAGAACACCAGTTGATCCCAGGATTGACGGGATCCTATAAGCCCTAGAGACTTTGAGGAATGTAGTTGGGCAACAAACTCATAATCAAGTTGTTGCTATCGCTGTTGCTATCGCTGCCGCCAATGCTGCTGCTGTTGCGACTACACATATTGAAGTCTCACCTAGGAATGGGAATGGTGATCGACCTATGCATTAAGCGGTGGAGTAGGATTAGTTCCTGAAGATGAAGCCACCGAAATTCACTTGAATGGGTGATCCTGAGGCTATAACCCTTTGGGTCAAAGAACTAGATAAGGCTTCTACATTGTTAAGGTGCTCAGAGGAGGATAAGGTGACCCTGGCCATGTATCGGTTGTAGGGTAATGTGAGTACGTGATGGGAAGCCACTAAGAGAAGGGTGTTTCCCGAAGGCATAGTCCCCAAGTGGGATGCGTTCATAAAGCCTTCTTATGAAAATATTTTTCGAATTGCTCTTGGGAATAAAAGATGGTTGAGTTCCAGCACCTTCGCTAGAATTAGATGTCTTTAAACTTGTATGAGGGGAAGTTCGCCAAGCCATCTAAGTATGTGCCAAGGTACCCGATGGATAAGGTAAGAAGGTTCAAAGCTTATCTAAAGCCGAAGATAAAGGACCAATTGGTGCGCCTGAATCTCAAAGATTATGATGAATTGTACAAGAGGGCCCAACTGATTGAGAAGAACATGAATGAATGGGCAGCCACACTTGGGTCACGATTTCGCCGAATAGAGATAACAATCAATTTGGGAAAACGCTGATGCTTGGACGAAAGTATTTCATTCCTCCGAACCAAAAGAGCGAAGTTAGGAAGCCAGCACATGACACAAATAGCTTGTGTTATTTCTATGGAAGGAAGCGTGGATCAGCCATATGTCCTGCCAAAATGGGAGCTTGTTAAGATGTGGCCAGTACAGCCACTAGGTGAAGAACTATCTACGCAGGTTCATGGGAGCCCAAGCACTACTGCTGTAGATAGGGCAGTCAGTAGGGAGTGCATCACAAAACGCATAGCAAGGCATTTTGAACAAGTCTTAGACGCAAGGAATTGTGTATGCTGTCACCTGAAAAGAGGCAAAAAATTCACAGAACGTGATTATAGGTATAGTCTCTTTACACGACCATGCTATTTATGCTTTATTTGATCATAGAGCCACACATTCTTTTATTGCTAAGCAATTTGTTAAGTTAGTGGGGTTAAGTCCAAAATCGTTGGAAGTGGTAATTAGTATATCTGCCTCGTTAAATAATAAATTGTTGTCTATGATAGGATGCTCGGGCTGCAAGTTAGTGATTGGTAATCAAGAGGAAAGTATAAATTTAACTGCGTCGACGATGTTTGATTTCAATGTGATCATTGGTATGGATTGACTCAACAAATAACGGGCTACGATGGGCTATTATCGTAAAGCAATTCAATTTAACCCATTAGCAAGTGATAGTTTCAAGTTCTTTGGAAAACCGAAGAGGTCCCTCGATTCCTTTAATTTCATCACCCGAGGCGACCCAGTTGTTGAATGTGGGTTGCCACGGTTATTTGGCGACCATAATTGATACGTCGATCGCGAAGCCAAGGATGAAAGACATCATTATGGTGCAAGAATCTATGGATGTCTTTTCTGAAGAGTTGCTTGCATTACTCCGAAAAAGGGAGATAAAGTTCGTGATTGAGTTGGCCCTTGGGACGAAGCCAATTTCTAAGGCACCATATCGTATTGGATAAATGTGTAGATGCAGGAATTATTGGATAAGGGATTCATTTGTCCTAGTGTATCGCCTTGGGGAGCACTAGTTTTGTTCGTGAGGAAGAATGATGGTTTGTTGCGCTTTTGCATCAATTATTGGCAACTCAATCAAGTGAAAATTAAGAACAAATATCTTTTGCCAAGGATAGAAGACTTGTTTTGCTAGTTGTAGGAAGTTTTGGTATTTTCCGAGATCAATCTAAGGATGGGTTACCATCAATTGAGGATTAAGAAGGAGGATATATCAAAAAGAACATTTTGTACGTGTTATGGTCATTATGAGTTCACTGTGATGCCATTTGAATTAACCAATGCCCCAGCTACTTTCATGGACTTGATGAACTGTGTGTTTAAGGAATACTTGGACTAGCTCACATTCGTGTTCATTGACAGCATCTTAGTGTACTCGAAAAGTCCAAAAGAGTATGAACAACACTTAAGTACAGTACTTCAGATCTTGCAAGAACACAAGTTGTATGCTAAGTTTAGTAAGTGTGAATTTTGGTTGACTCGTATAGCTTTCTTAGGTCACATGATTTTTGATGAAGGGATTTCTGTGAACCCGACCAAGATTAGAGCTATTATGAACTAGCCAAGACCACAGACAGTGGTAGAGGTCCGAAGTTTATTGGGATTAATAGGCTATTATAGACAGTTCGTGGAAAGATTCTCTACAATTGCTATGTCTCTAACACGATTGCTGAAAAAGGATAAGAAGTTTGAATGGACAACTAAGTGTGAGTGTAGTTTCCAAGAGCTTAAGTATAAGTTGACTACCACACATGTGTTGATGATTTCATCTAGTCCTAGAGGATATAGGATTTACAATTATGTGTTATATAAAGGACTAGTCTACATTTTAATGTAACATGAGAGAGTAGTTGCGTACGTGTCTCGTTTGTTGAGACCTCATGGGTTAAATTATCCTACGCACAATTTGGAATTGATAGCGATAATCTTTACCCTTAAAATTTAGAGATAGTACTAATGTAAAGAAAGGTTCCAATTTTTTACGAACTATCAAAGTCTCAAGTATTTATTCTCTTAGAAGGAGCTGAATATGAGGTAGCGTCATTGGATGAAACTTCTCAAGGACTATGATTATGACATCTTGTATCACCCTGGTAAAGCCAATAAGGTTGCAGATGAGCTAAGTCAGAAATCGCCGATTGCATAGATGATGGTTCAAGAGTGGATATTATTTGAAGGAGTTTGAGATTCAAATTTTAAGTTTGAGGTAAACCACATTTCAAGTCTTATGCCTACCCTCAGAATTGAACTGAAAGTACATGAAAAGATTAAGACGCTCCAATTGATAGATCTGAAAACCTAGAAAGTTTTGCAAGGAGGTGTGGAAAGGAGGAAAGCCAATTTTCAAGTAACCGAGGATGGAATATTGAAATTTCATGGACGATTGTACGTGCCCAAATAATGTGGAGCTTAAGGAATAAATTTTGTTAAAGGCCCATCATAGCAAGTACAGTATTCATCTAGGCAACACAAAAATATATCAGAATCTGCATCAGTACTATTAGTGGAACAGTATGAAGGCAGAGATCACCAAGCATGTTCTCAAGTGTTGGACGTGCTAACAAGTGAAAGCACAACATTGCAAGCTTGGCGGACTTTTGCAACCTCTCGAGGTTCCCGAGTGGAAATGAGAATATATTATAATGGATTTCATAATAGGATTGCAGAGGAGTTAGCGGGATAATGATTCCATCTAAGTCGTGGTTGACAGATTAACGAAATTTGTGACTTCATTGCCATATGAAAGGACTTTACTTTGGATGTGCTAAGTTGTACTTGTGACAAATAGTTTGTCTTCGTGGAGTGTTAGTAATGATCACGTCAGATCGAGACCCACGGTAGCTTTTTGGAAGAGTTTACAAGCTACTTTGGGAACAAAGCTGCAGTACAATGTGGCCTATCATTCGCAGACAAATGGCTAATTTGAAAGGACTATATGCTGCGAGCTTGTGCATTGAATTTCAAAAGAAGCTAGGAGGAATAATTTCATTTGATTGAGTTCGCCTACAACAACAACTATTAGCAGAGCATTAAGATGGCACCATTTGAAGTGTTGTATGCAGGGCCTACAGAACTCAAGTTTGTTAGGACGAAGTTTCTTAAACACAAGATTATAGGCCTTGAGTTGGTTCAGCAGTTGGTGAACATCGTCGAAGTCATTCGAGAAAGGCTTAAAACCGTCTAGAGCCATCAAAAGAGTTATACAGATAAACGGCATAGTACTTTGGAGTTTCAAGTGACTGAGCACGTATTTCTCAAAGTGTTACCGATGTGAGGCACTTCACGCTTTGGCAAGAAAGGGAAGCTAAGCTCGAGGTACGTGGGCCCTTCTGGGATTTTGGAGTCGATCGAGACTTTGGCCCGTCGTCTTACGTTGCCATTGAGATTTACTCAAGTATATAACATCTTCCACATGTCGATGCTGAGGAAGTATGAACCTAATACGACCCATGTACTGAATTTTGAGGAAATAGAAGTGAACGATAGAATGTCGTATGTGGAAAGACCAACTAGGATAGTAGATCAAAAGTAGCAAGTGCTACGCAACAAAACAATTCTCTTAGTCAAAGTGGTATGGCAACAGCATAGAATGGAGGGAGCCACATAGGAAAATGAAGAGATAATAAGGCGTTAGCATCCCCACTTTTTTGTTTTGTAATGATTCAAATTTCAAGGACGAAATTTTAATAAAAAGGAAAAGTTGTGATATCTTGAAATTTGGGCATTTTCAAAATATATGAAATTATTATTTCATTAATGCACCGATACTCTGAATTGATTACTTATGAATTAACTAATCTATTGGACGAGGCCATAAAGGGTTAATATGTGACAGACTAGAGAATTTGATCAAAACGACGCTCAACCAAAAGGATCAACAAAAGTCAATATTGTCCATTATAAGTCAATTAGTAAATGGATATAAATCGATTTGATGGAAGTACATAGTTGGCTCGTCAGTGATTTCGTATGATTACAATACTTGTATTGAATAGCGATAAATTGATTTTCTATTGATCTTGTACTCATAGTACATAATTGAATCCTCATGATTACATGACAATCGAGGGTCGTCCACAATTCGAAGAGGTACAAATGTAAATTGAAAATTATGGACCATGGGTTAGTCATGCAAAAACCCTTAAAAGCCACATGATAATTTAGGTTGTATTAAAATTGCATTTGATCGATTTTAACCATAAAACTAAATTTGATTTCGGATATTGAATTTTCGAATATTTGAAGACTAATTTATTGGGCGTCACGTCATTGTCCATCGAATTAGTGGCAAGTTTGAAATTTTTGGAAAATGAATTATTAGATGAAAATTGAAAACAAGGGAACCATAGCTAATGGCAAAGTTGTGAATTTTGGCCAAATCTTAGCTTTAAAGAAAATAGGAAAATGAAAAGAAAATTGATTTGATAAAATGCTAGGTGAAGAGGAGTTTAGGGAGAGTGGGAGAAGGGGAAATCATGGATTTTAGGGAAAAATCTTGGGAAAATCCTTCTCTCTCTCTCTCTCTCTCTCTCTCTCTCCCCCTTCCCCCCTCCATTTCCTTTTTCCTCTGCTGAGTCCTCCCCCCTCCATTCTCCTCCTCTTCCTCTTCTTCTTCTTGCTCTTCTTTTCTTCCTTGTTTTGTTCCTTTTGGCCACCCATCTCACCACCACCTATCATTGCCATCTCCATCAACACTCACCGGCACTCACCATCGTCCGAATTGCTGCTTGTTCCGCCACTTGACCACTAAGGTTGGCTGCCCCTCAACCTCATCGAATTGCCACATTGTTGCCCGCTCACCCTCGCAAGCTCGAGCTGCCGGCACCATCCTTCACCAATTGTCTACCTAAGAGTGTCCCTTGGCTTGTAGGTCCTGACACAAGGTTAGAATTCTAACTTTTCCAAAGTGGTATCTCACTAATGGCTCACTGTTGCCGCATGCTTGTCCCTTTCCACTATTGCAAACTACCATCGCCGTCCTCACCTCAAGTTGCCACCACCACCACCACCACCGAGCTCTCAAGCAAGGTGGCCATGAGCCTCAAAGCTCATTGTGCCATGGCCGTTGTGTCTCCATTGCGCTGCCATCGCCATGAGTCCGTCGCCATCGAAAAAACCGTAAGTTAACTCCTAATCCTTGATTAGGTAGTTAATTGCATTTAAAGGTAGATTTAGTTTAGGCTAATGGTGGTTAATAATATTTAATGTTGGTTTAGTACTAACCATGGTTAAGGATGAGTTAGATGAAGGCTAATTGAGATTAGTCTTAATTAAGGACAATTGTTTAATTACTCGCAATTATTTTATTCAACAATGATTAATTTTAATTAATTATAGTTATATTAATTAATGAAAGTTGGTCTTACTTAATTGTAATTAGCTTAATGAATAGCGATTAGTGTATGTTAATAACATATTAGTCGTTAAGTAGAATTTAATGCTTGTTTTTCTAGATGAGTTTGTGCAAAATTCCAATTGTTTGAGCTTACGATGCCATGTTATTGATTGCTCAGTAATAAGCTTTATTTACTATTTCAAAAGAAGGTTTGATGGGCCAAAAAAAAAAAAGTAATTTTTGCGGTGTCTGGTTTGGACGTTAAGTTTTACTTGTTAAACGGGGCAATAGGGTTTTAAAGTGAAAGTGTGCAAAATTTGATGGGTAAATTTTTAGTACGTGTCCACGTGTGAATATTTTACTAGAATTTTAAGTGTAAAAATTTGTCAAAGTTGATTATTTTGAACATGACTCTTTTATACTCGGCTAATTAACGGCAAAGTATGTTGGCTTGATTGTTGGCATGCTCGAGTGATCATTTAATCAAACCCGTCACCCAATGAGAGTTTGGGGGCAATACTCGATGTTTACCGAATGCCCGGTAGGGCTTCGGATGTCGCATCGCAATTGAGGTTGGACCGATACTTCTTTTAGGAATGCTATTTAGGGGGTCCTAGACAATATTGTGCTCGATGGAGCAGGACGATGTTCAAAGAGCAATAGCTTGGCCAAAATCTACTAAGAGCAGAAATTGAACTTGATTTTACTTTATCGTCGATTGCAACAAATGTTTGAGGCTTCCTGTAAACCCGGTGGCAAATCTAAAAAGGACATAGCAAAATATTGTAACAACATGTTAAGAAAATCATTGTTCACAGTCACTATAATATCTTGATTTTTCAACCATGTTTTCGATGAAATAAAATGGGCTTTTCATCGACGTGCCTATGACCTTTTTCTCTGAGTTAGCCACTCACGAGATATCTAGTCTATCAAGTGAAGCTGTTAAGAAATCTACACGAGACCAACTTGAGAATTCGATTAGAAATCGATTACTCGACCGTGCTAATCTACAAGGGTTAATACAGCACCATTAAAATCGATTAAAAACCGGAGATAAGTTGATTCGATAGTGATATGTAATTAAATTGTGGGTGATTTCATCTAATTGTAAAATTCGCATCAAATGTCATTAAATCGATTTTTCTGTCGATTCTGTACCTTATGCCCGTATTTGAAACCTTGAGATTTTTAGGATAACTAAGAGTCGCCTAAGAGTCAGAGATGTACAATGTGGATAAAAAATAATCGACTGCGGGTCAATTATGCTAAAAATTCCTAAAAGCTACCCAGTAAGTTAGGTCATGCTAAAATCGCGTCCGGTTGAAATTAACCACGAAATTGAACCCAGTTTAAGGAATCAAAAGTTCTTATGTGTCACGATTTATTTAAAGAATGTCATCTCATCCCTCGTAGAATTTTTGGTGAGTCCGGATTTTTGGCAAAAATTCAATATTTGGCGATTTTGGACCGGGAAATTCGGAGGGCCATTTTTGTGTGAAATTTTGGCCTCCAAGTTAGATCAATTGGTGAGGAAAATTATGAAAAGTGGTGTGGGCTTTCTCCTTGGCAATTTGGCCATCAATTTGAGGTCAATTGGTGTGAAATTAAGTTGAATTTGGGAGAGAAACACATGAAATTCGTGGGCCATGGGGGCTGCAACATTTTTGACCCCAAAAGTGGCTTGCTTAGGAAGATTTAGGAGGGAAATGGGCAACTGATAGGGGCTGTGGACTTCGAGGGTCATCACTCAAGTGTTTGCCGTTGTCCTCTCTGCAGCAGCATCCTCTGCTTCCTCCTTGCTTCACTCTCCATTGTTGTTGAAACAAGACCAAAGAACTAGCAAATCAGCTAGGCTTCTTAATCGAAATAGCTAGTTGCTCGCCTGCCAGCCCGCTGGTGTTGCCGTCCACCGCCCACGAGCCATCCTAAGCCCGCACATCCACCCGCCTACACCGCCTCCCACACACGTCCACTCTCCTTGCACCGCCCAGCCGCCCACGACTCCAGGCCGCCTACATCACAGCTCCACCTACTTGGCCACCCGTAGTTGTCCCCGAGCCGCTGCCGTGGCCACCTGGTCCTGCTGTGCCATTCCTGCTTCAACCAAGCCGCCTAACCAGCCTCTTTGGTTCAGCCATAGAACCAAAGTTCTAGCTTAGTGTTAAGGCTTTATGGGTCATTTCTAGGCCTTTCCGGACCTCCATTAGCGTCGCCATAGGCTCGAGTCTCACTCACCTCCACGTAGCCATCGCTGTAAACTCATCAGCTCATTAAACCGGTGAGTTTACTTTCTAAACCTTACTTAAGAAGTTAATTATGCTTAGAGGATGATTAATTAGTGTAATTAGTGATTTAGTTAGTTAATTAGATTAATTAGGTGGTTAGATTATTATATATAGCTTAATTAGGGATTTCTTTAATTATTTTTCATTTATTTATTTAATTATTTATTATTTTCCATAATTTATATCGGGATAATCGGTTGTCAGAATTTCGTGCTGATTGTTGTGGTATAGTTAGTTTGTGCAACTGAATGACAATTTGTGCAATTGGATGTTGATCGGTGAGTTTTGATTTATTTTTTCAAAAATACAGAATTTTGGTATTTGATTAGCATAATACTTTGGGTGTTGGGTTTTGACACCAAAAATGTTTTTAAGTATTATATAAAGTCGTGGGATTTTTAAAAGTGAGAATATCGCATTTTATGGTTAATCTGATTGGGTACCCACACACAATTATTTTACCGGGTGTTTTTAATATTAAGAAAATAGGCGAAGTACATTATTTAAATTGAGACATTTGAGTACAAAGCACTTGTCCTTGGCCAAGATAGGATGTGCGTGTGATCGTTATGAGAAACCATCACTCGATGAAGGTTGAGGGGCGATGCTCCTATATGGAATGCCCTTGTCAACGGATGCCAGATTACAGTAGAGGCCAGATCGATGCTTATTCAAAAATGTCGTCTAGATGTAGACGTTGCTGTGTTTGATGGGGCGAGACGACACCCAGGTATGCCGAATGACCGCCAATTATTGAGTTAACCGTGCCTATTGGGCCGTAATTAATTGGAATGCTTGAATGAGTGAGATAGCTGCGCCTGATTATAGGACAAAATTGTGTGGCATGGAATGGGACGTGTCATAATGATTTGATCTTATAATCAGGACCCCTGTGATTGATTGATTTGAAAGTGAGGCGTTCCAATTGTTGAGTGCAATTACTGCATATTTATGTTATATGAGTCGTACTAACGTACAGGAAGGTGCTAAGACAAGGTAAGTCTTTTGTGATATGTGATTAGACTGCCTCTAAGCATATTACCTTCCTAATCGGGGTTTAGGGAGTGAACTCGTTAAAACATTGTCTCACCCCGTCATGATTTGAACTTTTACAGGTCCTTAGATGGAAGTACGCCACATACATTTTGGGTGGCCACGAGAGGCCGAGACACAGCATACCATCTTCCTTGTCCGCGGGAATCCCTAGACCCACGAGCTCGTCATGACCACGATCTGAGTTGACGAGGGCCAACCTCAATTGGTACCTCAACGATTCAAGGTGTGGTTTTGTCACGGGCTTAACGGGGTTAGGGAGGGTCTTGTGGATAGGTTCAATGGACCTGCCATTGAGGGTGAGGGTGAGGTGGTACTTAACCTTGTCGTGGACGCTGATGTCATAGCAGACATCGTGGTGAAACCAGTTGCCTAAGGATGAGAAGGAGCCTGAAGTTAAGGAGGTAGCTGACCCATAAAATATCGACATCCCTGACAGTATCGTGATTGATCTAGATCCCAAGTAGATAGGATCCGGGGTAGGGTTAGCTAGGTAGTCCTTTTTAGGGCCTTGACTTTTGTATATAACTTTGCAGGCTGATTTGGTTATTTTATAAAGTATGGTTTGTTTGAATTTATTGTCCTGCTTTTCTATCACATGCCTATTTGTTGTTAGGGGATTGTTTATTTCGCTTTCACATGTGCAATAAAATGAATGGGTCGGCGACGCATCCTAAGAACGTTGCAATTTAGTCGACCACTAAGGAATGTGCGTGCACTCGAGGTTCAGGGCGTGACCGTCACAATTCATATCACCCAAAATAATTCCCGATCGAATTTTTCGAAACCTCTATTTGTTTCGGACCCATGGAGATCAGTAGGTTTGCCAATGAGAAGGAGGTAGAGAAGGGTAATAGCTTAACCAAAATCTATTGAGAGCAGAATTTGAACTTGATTTTGCTCCATCACCAATTGTCATAAATGTCTTAGGCTTCCTAGAAAGACTGTCGACTTGTGTGTTGGTTATGATCCGAAGGGTCGTAATAATTGGAACATGCACATTTGACCACACTCTTAGTTATTGTGGATTGTGTTCTAATTATTGTTTATGTTTGTTGCATTGATATTATTATATGTGATGTACCCAAGGCGAGGTAAGTTGTATATCGTGTGCGTTTAGGTTGCCTTAGAGACGAATTCATGTTTTAGTCAAGACCTAGGCTATTAACTTGTTAAGATTTTCATTTCACCTCGTTGTTATTAAATATTTTCATGTTCGTTGTATGGAGAACTATCACGTGCGGTTTGGGGTCCCGATGGACCAAGACGCTGGCATGTCTGGCATCATTTTTGGTTGGTCTCGTCGTTAGTGAAATTTAGATTAACCCCAACCCTACAGTTTTTGAGATGGTCAATAGGAAATGGCCATAAAAAGGCTTGTAGCTATTAAACTTTCTAAGATTAATAGTTTATAAATGAAAGTGTTGTTTTTGGGAATGTTCGTTGTGTTTTTACTATCCCTGTTTTTCATTGTTTGACTAGATATTATTTATATTAAATGCTTCCACTTGCGTTTAATCAAAAGATTAAAGACTAGGTCGGCGATAAGTCCTGAGACGTCATAGTTTAATTGATCCTTGAGGAATGCTCACGTGTTCAGGATTTGAGGCGTGACACTATATATCTCTAATATAAATATTTCAATTAATCAACTTCTAGTCCATGCAACGCATGGGACTTCAACTAGTTTGATGATAAAAAAAGGTTTGGTGTCTCGTCATTTGACATTAGATTTTTGTAACTATGTTAATTCCGCACCTCCAGACTATTTTATATGTGTACATATTGATCATTAGGTTAATATCAAGAGGAAGTTTTGTTGACACCTAATTTTTTGCCCAAAAATCATTTTTCAAAAAAAAAAAAATGGGAACTTGTTTTTTCACAAAAATATTTTTTGCAAATTATTACATATAGATTATCTAGATGTTTAGTATAGTTTTTTTTTTAGAAGTCGTTTTTCCTTAAAAAATTTAAAAATTAAAAATATATATTAAAAAAGATTAAAAAAAGATTAAAAAAAATTGGAGCTAATGATCCAAATGTGACTAGCCAAGCCTAGGAGGTCAAATTAAAATTAAAATGGCAAGTTGATGCCAAAATGCAATTTTCAAAAGTTGAGGGACCAATTCGCAAATTTGGTAAAATTTCGCCCGAACCCTTAAATCATCATCTTGGTCACCAATTAAGTTGAAATTGAACTTGGGCCAAGTTGAATCAATCAAATCGGGCTAAAAGGACCAAATTTGCATTGAATTGGATATTTTCAGATAAGAAAATGACCAAATTTGAGGGACTTTCTTGCAAAATTAGGTGGAGACAATTGCGAAAAATGGTCAAGATCTTAAACTACTATACATAAGCTTGCTAATTAATAAAAAAAACCACAACCAAATTGATGGATTAAAACACTCAAATCAACAGCCAAAACTCAGTCCACGAGTTAGTCTCAAGTCGGAGCTACTGAGTAAGCTTATTTGTGGCCCCACCATATCCTACTCAGCATCTCAATCAGCCTGATTTTTGCACGTGATGGAAGACCATATATACGTGCAAGTGGACGGAAATTGGCTAGGGATAAGCCGTTGAAAGAACGGGAAAATCACAGCAAATTCCGGACACTCAACAGCTACAGAAGTTAAAAAAATTGGCTAAGTCAGAGAGTGGGTGAAGTAGCTCTGTTTGCAAGCTTGGTAGATGGATAAAAGACCGACCAAAAATCCCTTAATTCAGGGGATAAGGTCTATGAAGCAAGATCTTTCACGGTATGAGAGAGAGGAGAGGAGAAGGAGAGGGGAGAGCTCAAAATCATTCCCCAAAGAAGCCCTCAAAAGCAACTCCAAAAAAGGAAACCCAAAAAATTCCAGACTGACCTAGAGAGAGAAAAGTGAGATTTTTACACACTTACGGCCAAAATTAGTCAAAACCTTCAACTAGAGAGTTAAACTTCACTTAAGGATCTTTCCATCCATAAGTCACACGTCCAAAATGGAGTTCATGAAGGTCTCCTAAAGCCCCACGAAAACCACCCTCCTAGCGGGCCAAGAAAGTCTGAAAATTTTCTCTGTGTTGAGCCCGGTTGGTCACGGGTGAGAGAAAGCGAATGTTTTTGAGAAAATTAAGAGACAAATGAGGAAAAGCTTGACTTTTAACCCAAACTAAAATACATATAGTTTGGTTTGGTGTTAAATTTTCCGACAAAAGAGGTCTTGAAGTTTAATTTTAGAGGTTAACGAAAACCTTCATTGTCAGTTCTTTTTTCTGCAGATCTCATTCCCAATTAAAGAAGCCAACTCCCACGAGCCCCCGAGGATAATTTCTTGGTTTTTTGGGCCAAGAACCACTTGAAAGGGAAACTAGGAAGTAAGGTAAGCATCCTAGATGTATTTTTTTTCGAGTTTGAGTATGTTTTGATCATGAAAATCAAGAGGAAAATCAGCGTGGAAAACTAATTTCTGAGGCTGAAATTTTTCCAGGTGTTTGAAATCTCTTCAAGAGTTTTGCATGTGTGCTTCTTGAAGAGGTCATTTTGATGTGCTCGGTTGGTCATTCTCTATGATGTTTGTTGCATTTGAAAGCTCATATTACCTACTTTTACTCAGATTAAGTAATGTTTCCCTTAGATCTCGTATGTGATGAGCGTTATGGCTTGAATATGGGCATTCAACTTGTTTGCTTGATTTGGGTTCAAACCCAGATTTACAAAATCAGATCAAACCCGCATATTTGATGACAATTCCAGTTTGGTTTTCGTTTGTTTTAAGCTGTGATTTCTATCTAATTTTACTCCTTGAATGTGGTAGTATAATCTTGATACTTTAGTTCCACATGAGATTGCTTATGGATTGAGATTGAAGCCTGCAAACATGGCTCAGAGAAGTTGTTTTAGGATGATTTAATGCACGCCAAGTGTTCGACAAAATGCGCAAACCAAGTTTCGATCTTGAAACGGTCGATTTAAGCTTGGTTCTTATTATATTCATGTACTGGGCAGTCCCATATTATTGTAAATTGGCATATATCGGTTTAGGGAATTAATCTTAAATAAAAATTAAAAAATTAAAAATTATGAAAACTTCAAAAAAAATATAAAAATGATGGATGATATCAAATTATGATAGAAATGACATCTAGGCAATTTTTCTAATTTTAAAATGTCATTTTCTTAATTTAATGATATTTTGGTATTTTATAACCATTTTTGTAAATAATCTATTTGTGTAGATTAAAATTATTTAGAGTAATTTCATGCATCTAGAGTAATTTCATGCATATTTAAATTCTCATTTCGCTCATGGGGGTCCTGTCCCAGGGCATGATAACAAGGCCATGTAATATTATTTGCCCAACTTGTATCGGGTTTTCCTTTTCTGCATTTATTTTCAAGTCATTTCAATTTCTTGAATATTTACTTGCCCACCGCTTTTTATTAATTTAGGATTAGTCTAGACATTAAAAAAAAAAAAACCTTCAAAAACATTTGCATGGACACTTAGCGGTTTTATAAGGATTATAATTGGTAATCAAGATTGTGTGGCCATTTAGATGAACAACCTTTCAAGTTAGTGGTACCGCAAGGGCGCTAATAGAAACATTAGCGTAAACAATCCCCGTTCCTAGAAATCTCTGGTTACGTAGGTATCGAGACAACACTCCCGTGTCTCGATTGGTTTCTAGCCGACCCCAAGGCTAGTGACAACTCCTAGAAATATTTAGGTTGTTAAGAACTAAAAAACAAAATTCAACGTCACGCGAGGTATGGGCTTGGGAGAGCCCGAGCTTAATTTAGGGCCATTGGTCCGCATCTTTAGGCAAATACCCTTAAGCCTTCTTCTTTTTTCCCCGACAAAAAAAGAAAGGTCGTGACAAGTTTCATAGAAGTTTAATGGTAGGGTTGGGACAGAGTTTAGCTTGAGGACGCTTAATAACTTAATTATAACTTTATCCAAAAAGCCTCATTGTTTAGGAAATTCGAGGTCCCGTCCCATGTGCATCGCATATGAACTTGGATCCACTTTTTACGCGATTATAAATGTTTCTTGGTACCAGCAACTCCGGCCGAGCGCATAAGCAACGGCACATTCTTTCATTTAGTCTCGTACAGCTGAATGAGTAATATAGTAATCATAATTGGAACATGCACGTTTGACCACACACTTAGTTATGGTGGATTGTGTTCTAATCATTGTTTATGTTTTTTGCATTGATATTATTATATGTGATATACCGAAGGCGAGGTAAGTTGTATATCGTGTACGTTTAGGTTGCCTTCGAGACGAATTCACGTTTTAGTCGGGACCTAGGCTATTAACTTGTTAAGATTTTCATTTCACCTCGTTGTTATTAAATATTTTCATGTTTGTTGTATGGAGAACTGTCACGTGCAGTTTTAGGTCTCGATGGACCAAGCGCGAGCATGTCTGGAGTCATTTTTGGTTGGTCTTGTCATTAGTGAAGTTTAGGCTAACCCTAACCCTACAGGTTTTTGAGATGGTCAACAGGAAATGGCCATAAAAAGGCTTGTAGTTATTAAACTTTCTAAGATTAACAGTTTATAAATGAAAGTGTTGTTTTTGGGAATGTCCGTTGTGTTTTTACTATCCCTATTGTTTGTTGTTTGACTAGATATTATTTATATTAAATGCTTCCACTTGCGTTTAATCAAAAGATTAAAGACTAGGTCGACGATGAGTCCTGAGACATCGCAGTTTAATCGATCATCGAGGAATGCTCACGCGTTCAGGATTCGAGGCATGACACTATATATCTCTAAAATAAATATTTCAATTAATCAACTTCTAGTGAATGCAACGCATGGGACTTCAACTAGTTTGATGATAAAGGTTTGTTGTCTCGTCATTTGACATTAGATTTTTGTAACTATGTTAATTCAGCACCTGTAGACTATTTTATATTTGTATATATTGATCATTAGGTTAATATCAAGAGGAAGTTTCATAGAAGTTTAATGGTAGGGTTGGGACAGAGTTTAGCTTGAGAACGCTTAATAACTTAATTATAACTTTATCCAAAAGGCCTCATTGTTTAGGAAATTCAAGGTCCTGTCCCATGTGCATCGCATATGAATTTGGATCCACTTTTTACGCGATTATAAATGTTTCTTGGTACCAGCAACTCCGGCCGAACGCATAAGCAACGGCACATGCTTTCATTTAGTCTCTTACAGCTGAACGAGTAATATAGTAATTGGAACATGCACGTTTGACTATGCACTTGGTTATTGTGGATTGTGTTCTGATTCTTGTTTATGTTTGTCGCATTGATATTATTATATATGATGTACCCAAGGTGAGGTAAGTTGTATATCATGTGCGTTTTGGGTTGCCTCCGAGACGAATTCATGTTTTAGTCGAGACCTAGGCTATTACTCGTTAAGATTTTTATTTCACTTCGTTGTTATTAAATATTTTTATGTTTGTTGTATGGAGAACTGTCACGTGCAGTTTGGAGTCCTGATGGACCAAGACGTGAGCATGCCTGGCATCATTTTTGGTTGGTCTCATTGTTAGTGAAATTTAGGTTAACCTTGACCCTATAGGTTTTTGAGATGGTCAGTAGGAAATGGCCATAAAAAGGTTTGTAATTATTAAACTATCTAAAATTAACAGTTTATAAATGAAAGTGTTGTTTTTGGGAGTGTTTGTTGTGTTTTTACTAGCCTTGTTGTTCGTTGTTTGACTAGATATTATTTATATTAAATGCTTCTGCTTGCATTTAATCAAAAGATTAAAGACTGGGTCGACGATAAGTTCTGAGACGTAGTTTAATTGATCGTTGAGGAATGCTCACGGGTTCTGTGTTTGAAGCATGACACTATATATCTCTAAAATAAATATTTCAATTAATCAACTTCTAGTCCATGCAACGCATAGGACTTCAACTAGTTTGATGATAAAGGTTTGTTGCCTCATCATTTGACATTAGATTTTTGTAATTATGTTAATTCAGCACCTGCAGGCCATTTTATATTTGTTTATATTGATCATTAGGTTAATATCAAGAGGAAGTTTCAGAGAAGGTTAGTGGTAGGGTTGGGACAGAGTTTAGCTTGAGGTCCCGTCCCATGTGCATCGCATATGAATTTGGATCCACTTTTTACGTAATTATAAATGTTTCTTGGTACCAGCAACTCCAGCCGAACGCATAAGCAACGGCACATGTTTTCATTTAGTCCCGTACAGCTGAACGAGTAATATAGTAATCATACCAAAAGAGAATGCAAAATCATTGCGTTTACCTGCCCCCACAACTTCCTCTCATTTACAAATAAAATATCCTAGCAATTTAGAGGCCTAAACAAGTTTCGACCCCGTTGCAAGATTCTCGACCTCTTCTTGTCTCTTTCCTTCCTTTTCATCCACTTACTCGCAATTGAGTTAAATTGTCAAAAAGAAAAAGTTGCGGACAGACACGAAAGGTAAAGTTATCCATGCGTCTCTCCCTATTGATTCTTCCAACATATCATAGTGTCCGGCCACGCGTTCTCACTTTCCGTGCGTTTAGATGGGGCTTTCACAAGGAATTGAATGGATGCTTCGTGTGTTCATTATTTGAGTATGACTTAAATATAGCGACTCGCCTTCTATTTTTTATGCCCACGACAAAAGGACAATTAATCCCATAAAATATTTGGCTGTAGTTGATTCCACCTTATCTTGACTCAAGTCGCCTACTATTACTCACTGCCGATTTCATCGGCATTTTTTTAATCCCTTGCAATTAAAGTCTTATGGGGAGGATTGGCTTTCTTGTGGTGGGATTCCACCTTAACTTCGCTTTTACGTTTTAATCAAGCGTGTAAGAACTATGCCATATCTTGAATGAATCCAATTTGATCTTTCTTAGAGAGATAAAAATTCGATATGGACTTATAAGCAGTCCCATTCGGATAATGGTAGTGATACTGTCCACTTTGATGCCCGCTCGCTCTCCTTGCTCAGTTTTTTAAAATGCTTTATACTCATTTGAGCTTATGGGAGACTTATCTATCAAGATAATAGGCCTACACATGGACAATCATGAGTGAGAGACCTATTTTATACCCAACATCCCAAATAGCTATCTTTGTGGTCACACTTAAAACGAAACTAATTGGTACAAAGCTAGTTTTGTGATCACACTACCACCCCAAGCTTTGTTAACAATGGCTAGCGACCCTCACACTATAAATGGCTAGGGTTGCTGGCCCTTGATCGCGTCATGCGGTTATGGCACCACACAAAAGAAAAATAAAAATTTAAGAAAAAAAATTGGAGGAAAACTAATGAATAGATGATAATTCGAGAAAAAAAGAAAAGGAAAAATGAGAGCCATAGAGAGTGCAACCCCCGGTAAAAGTTGTTTGAGGGTTTGGAGAGGGTGGAACTGCCCCCACTTCGTTGCTTTATCTCTTCTCCTTATAATGTCCATGAGCGGAGCTTGCAATTCTTTTTTTTTTTTTCTGTCCTTCATCCTCCTAACCATTTAAGTTGGATTGAACTTGAAAAATATTGAATCAAATAGTTTGACATTTTAGAATTTTATGTCGGTTTAATGAGCTTATTGAAGATAAAATATTTGACCTCTTGTTAGGGAGGTAGACCGATTGAAAGGAGAAATCACGAGCTAGTCTAGTTTCTCATGAAAATGTAAGCTTTATTATTTTCTTCTTTTCCCCTCTCTCTTCAGGGTTCTAGAATATTTATACATATATAATCATCATTTTATCCCCTTTCAAAGATATTAACTTATACTGAAAAATGGAGAGGGATAAACGTGAACCAAATTGCTTGCACGAATGGAGATATGTAAAAAAATAAGTTTTATTTTGCTTTGGTATTGAGTATTTGATCTGATTTCTTAATACGAGGATGCTAATTTTAATCCCCGTCAGCCCTTTCTTTACTTTTAATTTTCCTCCTCCTCCTCCTCCTCTTTATATCATTTTTCGCAATTGCCATATCCATTTCATCTTCCGTGAATCTTCATGACATTGCATTGGGAGTACTCAAGATCAATTCTCAAGTTCCTTGTCTTGATCATTACTCATTAGGTAAGATAAATAACAATCCAGATTATAATACCTAGACTCCTAGAATCACATAGCCAATGAAGTTCCTGTACCTTTCTTAGTGCTTGATCAAACGTTTTATATATTTCCTCGTGAATCCTCTTCTATTGACCTGTCTCATCGCTGTTATGATTGATCAACTGAAGTCAATAATTCTTTTAGTTTTACGGATTCTTCTATTGCGAGTTTTGCCCCCCATGTTAGTGGCCAGGAAAGAGGATATTTGTAGGCTCCTTCATGATGAAGTAAATGCAAGGAAATGAGAAGGTGAAATCAAGACACGAAGCTAGTAGTTGGCAAAGGCCTTGAAGGACCAATATCTTCCAATACAAGGTCGCATTCACGTGGCATGAGATTTTATAAAATTGAAAGACTTGAGAATTGCTGAAAAGGAGGAATCAAATTTTGAAGTCTCTTAAGTATTTGTTAAGGTCTTCCCTACCGTATTTGACTATATTAAGGTAAATTCAGCTATGAAATCAAAGATCTTTTACTTATTCTATGTTATCGAATTCATTTGAATACGTGGAAGTGCTACTATATATAGAGTATAGCTCAAGGTAGTTAAAGGGGGCTCGGCTGTAGTTAAAGCATCATTTTCATTGTTAGCAAATGAAAAATGACATTTTAATAAGAAAAGCTAAACTAATGATTCTATATTCATTAGAAAATTGTGTTTTTTGTTGATAAATGAATGCTCACTTCGCAAAATTACACCATATATCTCCAAAACAAATACTCAAAGAACTCAACTTCAGCCTGTTGCAACGCAGGGACTTCAACTAGTTTGATAATAATGGATTATTGTCTCGATGTTATGCATCATACTTTTGTTGCTACACAAATTCATCACCCGCAGATTATTTTATTTTATTTTTTAAAATTGTTTATCTTGATCGTTATGTTACATAAAGAGGAAGTCTCATAGAAGGGAGCGGTAGGACCGGGAGGGACTTGGGCTTCGAGAGGTTTAATGGCTTTGATAATATTATCTCATCGTGAATTTTTCTTAAAGGGCCTCATAGTTTAAAAAGTTTGTCCTTGTGTGTTTGATTCCGTCACTATGTGGAGCACATATGACGTTAATATCGTGATAGATTTGCATTTAACATGCGTGAATCATTTCATTAGATCGGGATCCATTGATGATAAATAAATTTGACAAAGGAAAAGGACCGCTTATCGGATCCATTATTGTTCTTTTGTTTTGTTTTTTCCCGATTCCACCAACTCCAGGCGGACGCAAAAGCAACTCTACATGGTTTTACTGTCTTTCTCGTGCAGCGGGATGAGCAATATAATAACCTCAACATGTCTTGCCTCAAGCAAGCTCATGGTCAGTATCTGAAACGTGGTTGCCCCTGCTATCGCTCTTCAGATTTCCGGCAAACAGCAAAATTAGTCAACGTCACATTTTAAGGCAACTTTTGCAAAAATTTATGGAATAGAATAGAGTATGTATCATAAAAGCATCTCGAAATGATATACCCATTTATATCAAATTAATTGCGTCACAAAAACTTTTTTCCTAGAAAATTGGATTATGATATAACCCAGAACTTGTAGCAAGCATGCTATCCCACGTACACGGCATTCTTGGCCTTAGAATAGGGACTATCTATTAGCCATCGAATTCTTTTCTGAATTTTAGTTCATATCATAGAAAGAAGTGAGCGGGTGGCCTCTTCATAGTTTCCGGTTATTTTCTACTCAGAATTGGTTCTTGGGAATAAAGTGGTCCAGACGTGGGAAGATATCGAAATTTATTCTGCATAGCTGACGTAGGAAAAAGAAAGTTTTTCTTTTATTAAATGGAATTGTGTAATAACAAGGTGGATGGATGTTTGTATATTATAGTTCTATGTCCATCTTTCTCGTCTTCGTGTTTGCATCGGCCTTTTTCGACTTTCTCGTGCACCTGCACCTGTAGTGTTGCCTCAAAGTAGCACTTCAATTGGGCAATGCTTCTTTAAGCAAATGATGGACAGAGGGAACTGAATAAGCTGAAGCTCGTCTTTGGCGCTAGGCTTGAAGTCTGAGAGACTCAAGTGCAGCTTTTGTGGCTTTATCCAGATGATTAAAGGGACAAACGGGCAGAGAGAGCCATTACAGAGGCTCTTCTTGGTTAGTGGCCAGAGGGAGTTGAAATTATCAGCTGAACACGAGCAGAAGTTTGAGAATGATGCCTTGACACCGATTCTCACAATCACCAGCAGCAATTTCTCACACCAAGTTCTCTCTACGCGGAGCATTTATGGTAAAAGATTGCCCATAGTAAAAGATTGTCCGCCTTAGATTTGCTTTCTTAAGAAAAATAAACAATCTAAAAAATATTTTTCTAAAATTATTGATCGTATAGCTTGAGATAAATTGAAATAATTAGTTAATAAATAATATTTTTATTGTCAATAACGATTTATATATAAATATGATCGTGGACAATGAATTTTTTTCTATTAATTCATTCTGATAAACAATACAAATAATTATTTTTAAGAACATATTTTTTAAATTATTTATTTTTTTCGAAACAAATAAAATTTTAATATTTTCTCAGAAGTTTCAAGGAGGCGTCTTTCTTCTGCTTCTTCTTCTTCTTCTTCCAACAATGAAAGTAACCTTAGCCCCTGAAGGGGACAACTCATATATATAAAAATAAGGCTAAAAGAGTACACCTCTCCGGCCCTGTAAGGTCTGCTCTCGGGAGCCAGAACCAAACCCTACACTGTCTTGACTTTCAGACACTTTCTATTTTCGAGTTCTCACTCTCAGATCGGGCTCTCTCTTTTCTCTGGCGGCGCCTTCGATCTCCCCCTCTCTAATCTCGACTTAGTCGCTGTCTCATCTCGGTCGGCTGTCCATCAGCGCATAAGGTATTCTCTCTTTATATCGGTTTCGTTTTCGATTTCTTCGGTGGCTTGCCATAGCCAATCGATGGCTGTTGGTTCGTCACTGACCATAACCTTCATCTGTATTTTTTTCACTTGTTTTTAAACTTCCCCCAATTGATGTCCCGCCTCAAGCAAGCTTATTGACAATTTTCATCCAGCTTGATTCTGTATCGAATCTCGTTTGCTACGTGCGATGGCACCAGCTGCTAACACATCTGGAGTTTGAGGTTTTCCTGAGTTTCAGGGGACCGGATACTCGGAACAACTTTACTAGTTGCCTCTATCATGACATGGTTGAGAAAGGAATCCGCGTCTTCAAAGATGACGAGGAGCTCCGAATCGGTCAGCAGATTGGTGGAAACCTTTTGCAAGCCCTCGACGACACTCAAATTTATATCCCCATCTTCTCTAAGGGCTTTGCTTCTAGTGTGTGGTGCCTCCGTGAGGTTGCGCATATAGTAGATTGCACTTCAAGGTCAGATGGGAAGAAGGAGATTCTCCCTATTTTTTTTGATGTGGAGCCAGATGATGTCAAGCTTAAAACCAATTTGTACAGAGATGCCCTATTTGAACATGAGAAGAAGTACGGCCCCGATGTGGTGAAGCACTGGGAAGCTGCCCTCGTTGAGGTTCCAACTAGAGTAGGTTGGAAGCTGGAAGGAAAAGGGTAAGTTTTCCACAACTTTTACTGAGTTATTAATTTTGCTATGATCTCTCCAGGACTTCTTTTTTCTAAATTAGCTCTTAACATAACAAAAATCCCCCCCCTAAAAAAAAAAAAATGAACAAATTCTCTCTCCGTTAGCCATGGATGGCTCGTCACCGTTCTTTAACGTCTCCTCGCGATCTGGAGGCTGCTTCACTAGATGTGCGTGTCATGGAGGGGGAGAGAGAGAGAGAGGTGACATGGAGATGCGGTATAAATTGAAATTTTTTTTAACGAGCAGTAAGACAAAATAGTCATAAACATAATTAGATTCCTTTCCACTCTGCTCTCTTCTTCAAACAAATACGTAATGACCTAATTTCCTTTATTTTCTCTTAATCACTGTGTTTAGACTCAGTCAACGAGAGTCTGGCAGCAGTTGGTGTTGAAATGCAATCAATGGGAATCTGGACAACGAACAACTGCTAATTCAAGGCCTTTTATTATAATTTAGATAATTTTTATTGTAACTTGAGATTGCTATTTTTAAATGGATTCAAATTTGTTATTTGAACAACTGCCACTGTTTGTAAATTGGTCTTGATATATTTAGCTTATGTTATTCAAATCACATACGCTTGAACGTTAGTAATAGTACGTTGTCATTACTTTCCTAGTTTGAATTTGTCCACCATCGGTGTCTGGCAGGTACGGGGAACTTACAAAATTGATTGTCCGAGAGCTTCTACTTAAGCTAAAGAGGAAGAACAGACCTCTTCCTAACCATCTAGTTGAAACAAATGATTTAAACCGTGTAGAGAAATTGTTGGATGTTGACGCTAAGGACCATGTACGATTCCTTATAATACATGGAATAGGTGGTATTGGTAAATCAACTCTTGCTAGCGTTCTCTTCAACCGATTCCGGACTAAATTCAATTATAGTAGTTTCCTTGATGATGTCCCACATCAAGGTCTTTTGAACATGCAAAAGAAGCTGTTATCTGACACATTGG
Source organism: Eucalyptus fibrosa (assembly GCA_017140475.1). Classification (NCBI taxonomy): domain Eukaryota; kingdom Viridiplantae; phylum Streptophyta; class Magnoliopsida; order Myrtales; family Myrtaceae; genus Eucalyptus; species Eucalyptus fibrosa. The sequence goes on from CM029512.1 coordinate 24,522,160, forward strand.
GCTCAACCTCTACTAACGGAATCCATGACACGATTGATGGGATCGATTGCATAAGAAGAGGACTTGGCAACAAGGAAGTTCTAGTTGTCGTTGATAATGTGAACGAGAAGAGGCAACTCGAGAACCTTGTAGGGAGATGTGATTGGTTTGGTTTTGGAAGTAGGATTGTCATCACAACCAGAGACAAAAGCATAATACTAGATAAGGACAACCAAACACCACCTAACAATTACTTGGTCTACGCAATGATGGAGATGCCCATATTTCAAGCGATTCAGCTTTTTAGCAAACATGCCTTTAGAAGCGATACTCCTCCAGAAGGCTACTACAATTTCTCGCAAGGAGTCGTTTCAAGCGTAGGAAGACTTCCTTTGACTTTGGAAGTTGTGGGTTCTCTTTTTGCCAACACGGTCAGATCAGAGTGGGACAAGACATTGGAAGACATAAAGCAAGTTCCTCATAAGCATGTTCGGGAAACACTAATGATAAGTATCAACAAATTGGACAGCATAGAAAAAACCATATTTCTAGACATAGCATGTTTTTGCATCGGGGAGGATAGCACTTATGCAGATTACATGTGGCGTAGTTGTGGATATTCTCCACATAGTGCGATTGATGTTCTTCTCCTCATGTCATTGATAAAGATCACTATAGACAATATATTCTGGATGCATGATGAAGTTCGAGATGTAGGAAGGTACATGGCCAAGGAAGGGAATATCGAAGATGCTGGAAAGCGCCGTTGGGTGGAAATTGAAGAGAATACTTTAGATATACTGAGGAGCAATGAGGTAAAAGTTGTTTTGAGTACAAGATATAATAAATCGGGCAAAATCTTTCCTCACATGCTTAAAAATCGAGAATATCGATTGATGGTGTGCTTTGTTTCCTAATTTATAGAGAAATAGAATGCAACTCTATATAGACAACACAAGCATATGTTTTCATGCCTTACGCATGTGAAATGAGAAGAAAGATGAGGCGCCGTTTGCTTAGTTAAATTTACTCGATTCTTGTTTTAGTGAGAATGTAAATGAGCTCTTCGTTTCCTTGAAAAGGTGTTTAGTCTGCGAATAGACATTTTAAGTATGCTTGACTCGTCTTATTTTCAAGTTGAGAAGAAGAGCAGTATTTATTTTGTTACAACATGCGTTTAATTTGATTAGTTCGGGGTTGAAGTAAGAACTACTGATATTCTTGACTACTTGCGCTTGTCTTTTACTTAGTATGTTGCATACTCATCTTTATCTCTACTACTGCTAGCAGGAAAAAAGAGCCATACGAGCACTCAATTTTGGTATTAGTCATGACTTGACACCTGGAGAATTAGCATGTTTGCCGATGCTGAGCTTCCTCGGAGGGAAAAGACTGAATTTCTTTGGTGACTTCAAAAATCTTCTTTGTAGTTTGAGATGGCTTTCTTGGTATTATTGCCCACAAGATTTTTCGGCAATGAATCTTCAGCTGGTGAATTTGGTTGTGCTCAACCTTTCACATGGCAAGATCACCGACGATTGGGGTGGATGGAGGCAAATCGAGGTATCACTTGTGTTCACTTCAAATTCTATCAATCAACCTTGCTAGCTAGTGGTAGGCAATTGTATTCTCATACTTTTCATTGGCATTGAATTGGCTTCTTTTTTTTTTTTTTTTACAGATGGCAAAAAATTTGAAAGTTCTAAATTTGATGTATTGTGAAGAGTTAACCAAAACACCGGATTTTTCTAATTTTTGCAAGTTGGAGATATTGATTCTTGATGGCTGTTATAATTTGTCGACAATTGATAGCTCAATTGGTAAGTTAAAACTACTAAGTACTTTGGATATGGATCAATGCCATTCCCTCCAAGGGTTGCCTGAAGAAATCGGTTTTCTAGAGTCCTTGTCAGAGATTTGCATGCCCAGTAATCTAGTCAAGCTCCCAGAGACGATAGGCAATCTAAAATCTTTGACGAGGTTTCAAAATTCTAATGATATCAACCAACTTCCTTACTCTATTGGAAGGTTGAATCTCACACATTTGGATTTATATCATTGCGAAAAACTACTAGAGCTTCCAGACTCAATTGGGGAACTAGAAGCATTGGTTGAGTTGTATTTAGAAGAATCAGGGATCTCCATTCTTCCTTATTCCATAGGAAGGTTAAAGAATCTCAAGCATTTATGTTTATCTATGTGTGAAAATCTACATGAACTTCCAGACTCTATTGGGCAATTAGAATCATTAGTCAAGTTGGCTTTACAGTTCTCGAGTATCTCTGTCCTTGTTGATTCTATTGGAAGGTTAACAAGTCTCACGCATTTGAATGTTTCTGGATGCGACAATCTACTTGAGCTTCCGAGCTGTATCGGGGAACTAGAATCATTGGTTGAGTTGAATTCAACAGACTTGGGGATCTCCATTCTTCCTGATTCCATCAAAAAGTTAAAAAATCTCAAATATTTGTTTTTATCTGAGTGCGGTAATTTACATGAACTTCCGGACTCCATCGGGGAACTAGAATCATTGGTCAAGTTGTATTTAGAATCCACAGGAATCTCTATTATCCCTGATTCAATTGGAAGCTTAAAGAATCTCAAATATATGCGTTTAAATAAATGCAAGAATCTATATAAGCTTCCGGACTCTATCGAGGAACTAGAATCATTGGTCGAGTTAGATTTAAGATTCTCAGCGATCTCTGTTCTACCATATTCCATTGGAAGGTTAATGAATCTTGAGCATTTGCCTTTATCTATATGCAAAAATCTACATAAGCTTCCGAATTCTACCGGGGAACTAGAATCATTGATCGATTTGGATTTAACACTCTCAGAGATCTCTATTCTACCTGATTCCATTGGAAGGTTGAAGAATCTCAAGTATTTACTTTTATCTGAATGTAACAATCTACATGAGCTTCCGGACTCTATTGGGGAGCTAGAATTATTGGTTGAGTTGGATTTAAAACTCTCAGGGATCTCTGTTCTACCTGATTCCATCGGAAGGTTGAAGAATCTCCAGCATTTACTTTTATCTGAATGCAACAATCTACATGAGCTTCCGGACTCTATTGGGAAACTAGAATTATTGGTTATGTTAGATTTAAAACTCTCAGGGATCTCTGTTCTACCTAATTCCATCGGAAGGTTGAAGAATCTCAAGCATTTACTTTTATCTGAATGCAACAATCTACATGAGCTTCCGGACTCTATCGGGGATCTAGAATTATTGATTGAGTTGGATTTAAAACTCTCAGGGATCTCTGTTCTACCTGATTCCATCGGAAGGTTGAAGAATCTCAAGCATTTACTTTTATCTGAATGCAACAATCTACATGAGCTTCCGGACTCTATCGGAGAACTAGAATTATTGGTTATGTTAGATTTAAAACTCCTAGGGATCTCTGTTCTACCTAATTCCATCGGAAGGTTGAAGAATCTCAAGCATTTACTTTTATCTGAATGCAACAATCTATATGAGCTTCCGGACTCTATCGGGGAGCTAGAATTATTGATTGAGTTGGATTTAAAACTCTCAGGGATCTCTGTTCTACCTAATTCCATCGGAAGGTTGAAGAATCTCAAGCAATTACTTTTATCCGAATGCAACAATCTGCATGAGCTTCCAGACTCTATCGGGGAACTAAAATTATTGGTTGAGTTGAATTTAAAACTCCCAAGGATCTTTGCTCTACCTAATTCCATCGGAAGGTTGAAGAATCTCAAGCATTTACTTTTATCTGAATGCAACAATCTACATGAGCTTCCAGACTCTATCGGGGAGCTAGAATTATTGGTTGAGTTGGATTTAAAACTCTTAGGATCTCTCTCTACCCGATTCCATCGGAAGGTTGAAGAATCTCAAGCATTTACGTTTATCTAAATGCAACAACCTACATGAGCTTCCGGACTCTATTGGGGAACTAGAATTATTGGTTGAGTTGGATTTAAAACTCCCAAGGATCTCTGTTCTACCTAATTCCATCGGAAGGTTGAAGAATCTCAAGCATTTACTTTTATCTGAATGCAACAATCTACATGAGCTTCCGAACTCTATCGGGGAACTAGAATTATTGGTTGAGTTGGATTTGAAACTCCCAGGGATCTCTATTCTACCTAATTCCATTGGAAGGTTGAAGAATCTCAAGCATTTACTTTTATCTGAATGCAACAATCTACATGAGCTTCCGGACTCTATCGGGGAACTAGAATCATTGGTCAAGTTGGATTTAAAACTCTTAGGGATCTCTGTTCTACCTGATTCCATCGGAAGGTTGAAGAATCTCAATCATTTACTTTTATATGAATGCAACAATCTACATGAGCTTTCAGACTCTATCGGGAACTAAAATTATTGGTTGAGTTATATTTAAAACTCCCCGGATCTCTGTTCTACCTAATTCCATCGGAAGGTTGAAGAATCTCAATCATTTATTTTTATTTAAATGCAACAATCTACATGAGCTTCCAGACTCTATCGGGGAGCTAGAATTATTGATTGAGTTAGATTTAAAACTCTTAGGGATCTCTGCTCTACCTGATTCCATCGGAAGGTTGAAGAATCTCAAGCATTTACGTTTATCTAAATGCAACAATCTACATGAGCTTCCGGGCTCTATTGGGGAACTAAAATTATTGGTTGAGTTGGATTTAAAACTCCCAAGGATCTCTGTTCTACCTAATTCCATCGGAAGGTTAAAGAATCTCAAGCGTTTACTTTTATCTGAATGCAACAATCTCCATGAGCTTCCGGACTCTATCGGGGAACTAGAATCATTGGTCAAGTTGGATTTAAAATTCTCAGCAATCTCTGTTCTACCTGATTCCATTGAAAGGTTGAGGAATCTCGAGCATTTACTTGTATCCACATGCAACAATCTACATGAATTTCCAGACTCTATTGGAGAATTAAAATCATTAGTCGTCGTTGGATTCAAAATTCACAAGGATCTCCACTCTCCCTGATTCTATTGGAAGGTTAACAAGTGTTACGCATTTGTCGTTTTATGGATGCAAAAATCTACTTGAGCTTCCAGACTCTATTGGGGAACTAAAAGCATTGATCAAGTTGGATTTAGACCTCTCCGGAATCTCTATTTTACCTAATTCCATTGGAAAGTTAAAGAATCTCAAACGTTTGGTTTTATCAAGATGCAATAATCTATTTCAGCTTCCGGACTCTATCTGTGAACTAGTATTATTGAACAAGTTGGCTTTAAAACTTTCAAAGATCTCCAATCTCCCTGATTTCATTGCAAGAATAAAGAATTTCACGCATTTGTCTTTTTTGGGATGCGGTAATCTACTTGAGCTTATGCGCCCTATCAAGGAGCCAAAATCATTGTGCAAGTTGGATTTAATTCTCTCAGAGATCTTTGTTCCCCTTGATTTCATTGGAAAGTTCACGCGTCTCACACATTTGTCTTTTTTTGGATGCAAGAATCTACATGAACTTCCAGACTCTATTGAGCAAATGGAATTATTAGTCGAGTTGGATTTAAAATCATCAGGAATCTCTTTTCTCCCTGATTTCATTGGAAATCTGAAGAGATTAAAAGTCTTAAAGGTGGCATACACAAAGATACGTGTGATACCTTCCGCTCTTGGAGGGGTGGAGACGCTTGAAGAGCTTGATGCCTCGTTTTGTCCACATCTCATGGACGAAATTCCATGGGAATTGTGGAGCCTGACCTATCTGAGGCTTTTGGACTTAAATAGGAGCCCAATCTCTACAATGCCTAGAAAGATCAGCAGTTTCTCTAGACTCCAAATACTTAAAATTGCAAGCCACCGACTTTCCTTGTTGCCAGAGCTACCCTCAAGTTTGAAATGCCTAATGGTTGCAGCTACCGAATTCCCTATTCTTCCTGACCTATCTAGCCTCGTTCATTTAGATCATTTTGAAGTGCGTAAACAACGTATGACATTGTGGATCCCGAATGAGGTGACCTCGCCTTGGAAGGACATGCAGTCCATCAATCGGCTTCCACTTTGCTTATCAACCTTGAAACTCCACTCTATCCCACAATTGCCAGATATTTTTGACTTCAAAAGCTTGTCGACTCTCTCTATCAGCGAATGTCCAATGCCATGCTTGCCTGATGTATCGCGCTTGAAGAGACTACAAGAGTTATGGCTTAGTGACTTCCCTGAACTGGCAGAGGTTCCAGGTCTGGGGGAATTGGAATCACTGAAGTTATTGCACATTACCATGTGTGATGTGATCAAACAATTGCCTAACCTGTCGAAGTTGAAAGATCTATTGCGTCTCAAGCTAAAACATTGTGCAAAGTTGAGAGCCGTTGAAGGCTTGAAAGAACTGGAAAATTTGAAGAATGTGGAGATCAGATATTGCATGTCCTTGGGAAAGTTGCCCGATGTGCGGACATCCACTAAATTGGAGACAGATTGGACGCCGCAAGAATCTGCAGAACGCAACATTCAGCACGGCGAAGCGATTGCGACTTTCGTTGGACTAGTATGAAAGGTGGGCAATTAAAGCATTGTTGAAATTCTCAGGTTCCTTATGATAACAATGAAGAAAAGTAGAAGTTTTCATATCGGTTTTTATTTGCTAACCCTACAGAGCTGGCTTGGAATGAAGACTAAGAAAGAGTTGGCCGCGAGTATTCAGAGTTTTGAAGCCCTGCACGGGGAACAAGAACAAATTTGCGGCTCTTGCACGTGGAATAAAGCCAAATTTGCAACACATTCACCACCGACACGAACTAATCCAGGTGTCCTCATGTCACTCCTTGAGCCATCTATTATATTTCTTAATGATGTTTGCTTTCTCAAATTGAATTCTCGTGATGAATGAAGTTGTTATGCTTTATTCATTTCAACTTCTCTAAAGTATGAATTTACTATGTTTGAATAGGCTTAACAAATATTCATTTCCAATATCTAGATGTCGAGCGCATTAGCCACTATGGCATGATCTGGTGAAACAACTGGTCATCTGGTCAAACATATGACGGATCTATAAATGGGACTATTGTTATTATCAAATCTGCTTAGTGAAATGTTGCCTTCGTGGTTCTACATGGCCAATGAGTTGTGTCACACATCAAGGACTACGTTTTGCATTTGGCGTTCCAAACAGCACATATTGATGATCTTCATTAAAGTAATAATTTGACCACCCCAAATTTTAGTCGCACAACTTGATAAGTTTTGAGATTTGATTGTACTATCTAAAAGTTTTATAATTCAGTTAGACTTTTGCAATAAGTTTTATAACTTCAAATACATTAATCTCAAAATAAAAATTAAGAGTTCAGTCTTTCTGCTCAGCATCCCCAATCTCACCCTAAAAAAATTAAAAGGGTCACCCTTCTATGAAAGGAGTGTATCAATTTTTGCCACTTTTGGTTCTTCAATTTATCACTTGCAATGATGATATCTTTTCTTTTGAATCAAAGATTTGAGATATCAAGTAGTGGTGGATATTATTATTGTAATCAACGTTAGTTTAGCAAATTGATTTGAGAATTTAACATTAACAGTGTGTTCGTTTAGCAGAAAATGAGTGATTTGAATTACCTTTTCAGATTAGGGTAAGAAAAACAAAAAAATTTACCTTTTCAGATGAGTGAGCTTGATATCATCACTGAACTGAACTGACCCATGCGCTGCACCGGGAGTTAAAGTGGCGATCCTGGGAGGGACTGGAGGGACCGGGCAGCCTCTGGCAATGTGGATGAATATCAACCCGCTTGTCTCTGTTTTTTTCCATCTGTATGGTGTTGTGAATTCTCCTGGTGTCACCGCTGATATATTAGCCACATGGATACCGGTGGCGTGGTGAGTTCCCAGTCCCATTGTTAGCTCTAGTTGCTGATCTTAGGATGAACAGAATTGCTAGGCTCTCTATGAAGATAGAATTTCATATTATTGATTGTTTTCCTCGGGATATTGTTGTTTTACCTATTCAGATGAGTGAGCTCGGTGTAGTCGTTGAAAATATGGATTATTTAATGCATCAGACTAATTTGTTGCTTTTATTATCAGGTCGTGGATTTCTGGGACAGCAACAACTGAGAGAATTGTCAACATAAATGCTGGATTGTCAGAACCCTTTGTGAGGAATTGTCAAATGTTGCCTGAAAGCTATTGCCAACCTGATTAGCAACCCTGTTAACTCCCCTGTTCCCGTTGCAGCAGGAGCTTTCCAGATAGCTGGCACTTATGATCCGAAAGAGACTGTTGGGTGTGACCATGCTCGACTTAGCTTGAGCAACTACCGCTGTGGTACGTATCGCTCCTGCTTCTACTGTGTTGCTGATACTATCAAGAACCATCGAGTATCTTTACAGTTTACGGATGTATCGGGTTGTCAGCTTTGTATGAGCCTACAAAGATAGAAGCGTGTTTACCTTGTTTAGCACGCTCGTTTGTCTCAAAGATTATGTCTTGCGTACCTGGATGGATAACTTGCTCCAAGGGTATCTAACCTTTTCGCATCTTTCAGAAAGATATCTAAGTGGACCTGGTATTTTATTAAATAGGCTAAGTCTCATGTGCTGGATCATGTGGAAAGTGTAGAACTGAAGTTTATAAAATCGGGCTATTTCCAAGTCTAGCAGCAGAGTCCTGAAGCCCCATTTATTCAACTGTTTTGGGTGAAATACTGATGTAACTAATGTTATGTGTTAGTGAGTGTCATTGGTTCTCTTCCCATGATCAGAAGGTTGTTTTTGGTCATAGATACTTGGTACTAACTCTCTGGCAGCAAACCTGTACAAGATACCAGTTTCGAGACTATGTCATGCAAGCCAACAACTTCTTTCCTTCCCCCTTCTTCCTTCCCCACAACATATTGTAGCTGTTCGCTAAAATATCTCATCAGATTTTTGATCTATTACATTCCTTGAAGGCAGAAGTACTAGGTCTTGATCCTAGAGAAGTTAATGCTCCAGTTGTTGCGGGTCACACAGGAGGGACAATATCACCTCTTTTATCTCAGGTTTGTGATGCAATCTTCCTAATAAGAAATATTTTTCTGTGGAATGCTAAATGTCAGTTGGCATTTTCAAAATCTTTAGGTTAAACCACCTTGTTCTTTCACTCCTCAAGAGTACCTGACATCACACATCCAAAATGGCAGCACAGAAGTTGTCAAGGTAAATAAATTTCGATTCATTGATTTAGACATCAATTATTGCCGTTATATGACATTCCAGTGTCAGGTCGCATAATAGTGCTCCAGTTATTCAAAATGTTTAAAACTCAACACCAATCATGGAGGTAAAAGGGTCTTAGACCAAAGACAAGCAGTTGTGGAGAATATCTTAGTTTCTGTTATTTTGCTTCCCTTTATGCTTTTTGCATGAAGGATCTTAAGGAGGATGATTAACATTGCAACTAATTAGATGAGATCTTGATTTATGAAGAAAATATTTATTCTTTACCAAAAAAAAAGGGTCCACTTTTTGCATGATAATAAAAAGATGCTTGATTTATGAAGAAAATTGCACTCCACTCATAATAAAAAATGCTAATTAGTTGCACTCGCTGCTGTATGGGATTTGCTTTATTGTACAAGATATAAAATAATCAATTTTAGAATTGAAATTCATAAGAGATATTATAAATTGTATGAAATGTCCACTGGCTGGATATTTACATAATAACTCATCGAGGATATTTAGGAGAAAGAAATTGGGATCGCTTAAAAGTAGATAAATTGTCTTTGCTTTATCTATACTAACAAATATGAGGGCACATGCGTATACGTGTCAAGATAAATGAAAAAAAAAGATTAAATGTGTGAGAAGACAGATAAATATCTAAATACAAATCATTTGATGCAAAAAAATTCTATCATATGAAAATAGGGAGCTTCACAATTAATTTTGGAAAGTAATATATTTTATATGACAATTATAGAAATTATGTTTTGTCAATCATATCACTATGTCACCATAATACATTCAAAAAAGACACGGAGGTTTCAGGAAGTTTGTGAACTTTTCTGGGAAGATTGTGGATGGTATAGAAAAGAAATTAAATTCTATTTGATAGAGATATCGTGAAATAATTATTAATATCTGCATATATCCATTGATATAATGTTTGTAAATGACTGATTGAGAATATTGAGGAATGAAAATAAAAGATTAAGATCCCTTAAAAGTTGCGGTTTCTCTTTACTTTACATACTAGTATAGCTTATATATACAAATAACAGAAGATATATGAGCATGAAATTTCTCTATACTTTGGCTAAACAAATTAGGTACATGAAATAATATTTTCACTAACAAAAGACAAATTATTACATATAATAATTGATATCCCAGGCCGTCGAGTCAAAAGGAAGAGGCAACATTAAAACTGGGCCTGCCATTTTACCAGCATCGAGGACTTTGCATTTTCTCTCTTCTTCTGCTCAATTATTTGCATTTATGTCCGACACCAAAGATCTTCCTTCCAAAATTATATTTGCTCAGTTACATTCACGGCACCATTTAATGCCCACTCTTATTCGCATACGTGCATGTGCGGCAATTGAGTTATGTACCCGGAGAATTCTTTTATATCAAAGGTGTATTTATTTCTTGGAAAAAAAAATTGATGGAGAAAAATAGTTTACAAAGAAATGGCTGTTTTCGGTTATTCGACAGTGTACCTGAGAATGAGACGGAAAGTTTTTGGATTTATAGATCTTACTATCTTCCAAAATTATAACTCCATAGCCGAGTGAAAAATTATAAAACCAAGTGATGATTTAGTCCGACAAACTTACAACGAATTGAACACTTATATGCGATTGAAGCTAATGTTAGAATTTTTTTTTTTTTTTATAGAGATGAAACTGCTAGAAGAGGAGGAAAGACAAATGAGGAGAGGGAGAGTAGATTCAAGCTCTATGCGAACATGCACGTGGAAAAGGATCCTGGCAAAACAATTCTTCTTTTTAAGATGGGAAATCGTTTTCCTTAAATTTAAGTATGGTTACTTTCCTTGATTAGACAATATTTTCCTTTGATTATCCACTTTTAGGAAACCAAACACATGAAAATTTGGAAATCATTTCATAAAAATCATATCATAAAACCAGACACATCCTAATTTTGCTAGATTATTTATTAAAAAAAAATCTTAGCTACTACATTCTTTCTCACTAATATTGACCCACTTTTTTCATTGTCTTCACATATTTTTCTATCTTGGGAAAATTATCCCAAAAATCCAAAACTCATTACACTTTTTCCAATTCAATTATAAATCTTTAAATTTTATCAATAAAGTCATAAACTTTTTTCACATTTTACCAATTAAATTCTAAACTTTTGCATGTTTTACTAATTGAGTTCATTTGGTTAATTTTGGTTAGAAATTATTAACGTGGACACTGGCCATCCTCCAAGGCATAAGCAATGGTAACAAACAATTTTTAATAATATTGTAATTTTTTTCAATTTTTTTAATTTTTAATTTTTATTCTTTTTTTATTTTCCTTTTTTTTTTTTTTTATTTTTCTTTTTTTTTCTCTAACTCTAGGCTGGGGAGGTCGCCAATCAACCCTTGCCGGCCATGGGTGAGGGCCTTGTGGCCCTAGCCAGACCCTTATCCTCGCCAGCCAAAGGGCAAGGGCCCGGCAAGGCCCAACGCCCTTGCTTGTGACCGATAAGGGCACGGAGGCCCTTGCTTGTGGCTAGTGAGAGTAGTGACGCCCTCGCCCAAACCAAACAAGGGTCGTGACCCTCACCCTATGGCCAACGGGAGTTGGCTGGCAACTTCGTTGTCCTGGGTTTAGGGGAAAAAAAAGAAAAAGGAAAATTAAAATAAATGTAAAAAAATTGATAAAATATTAAAATATTATTAAAATGGTGCACATCAGTGCAAGTCATATCATGTCAAACAGTTGGCATCCACATCAAATCCTAAGTGTAGAGTCGCCTCCAACTTACACTAGCATTTCATTCGTGTGACGCCACAATAAGCAAATGATGGGCAGAGGGGGCCGAGCGAAGGCCCCAGCTCGTAAGTGCTAGCAAGCCTTGAAAGTAAAAGAGACGCAAACTCAGATTCTTGAGTCTTTGTCGACAAGATTTGATCATAACCAAAGAGATTTTAACAATAAAGCCAATGTTACAGTGATCGCGTGCTAGCGGGTGAAATCAAATACAGGCGACGAGGGTGGCTTCATCCGAGATGGCGCATGCTCCTCCAACAAAGTCGACCGATGGGCTGTTCCCCTGGGGAAAGGCCCGTGGATTCAAACGCAGTAAAGCACTTGATCAATTCCCTACAAACGAGCAGTTGATATCTCTAGAAGACAATTTTGTAGTTCAAATTTGGAAATCTCAATCGAACTTTCGGTGTTATTATTCTCAAAAGCGTAATAAAACAAATAAGGTGTACGGATTGATCCGGTCAGTGAGTTTCACTCTAGACACGAGAGAGGAAGTTTGTATAGATTTAAGACCCTCCTAGTTATTTAATCTTCTCTACTTCTGGGGAATCAAGTCGAAACTTAAGTAGATCTCTTGATTGGTAAACAACACTCTTGGCCCTTTTCATTTTCTTTTTCAGTAATTAAATGGTCTGAAGCCAGAGAAATCAATTAGGGATAGTTATACGAGGAATTAAAGTGACGTTACCTTAGTGGACCCAAAGCCCAAACCTAACAAATTCTACGTAGAATTCAAATGGACCGTCTTTATGCTCTCGTTTTCCAATTCAGGCCCTTGAGAAGAGCTTGCTCCGCGAAGGCACATTGCGTGTTTATCTTTCTAAAAAACAGAAAGAGGAAGACATCATGCGACACGCATTTAGCACCCACATGAACTATATAATCCAAGTGTCCATGTCACCTCCCGAACCATATATTATATTTCTTGTTGATGTTAACATTATTTTGTCTTTTTCAATTTTAATTGTTGTGATGCGTGAAGTTATTATGCATTATTCATTTTGATAATCTCTCAAGTATCGATGTAGTATGTAAGGTAAGACTTAACAAATTTTCATTACCAATAAATATGAGATCGACTGCATTAGGCACGATGGCATCTCCTGGTTCCCGTGGTTTAGCTAATGAAAGACTAAAACTATTTCCAATTTGTCATCCATCACACGTTCGATGGAACAATAACGGCTCCTACATGGCCAATTAGTTGTATTGCATATCAAGGACTTGTTCTGCAATTAATGTTCAAAACAGCACATACTGATGATTTACATTCAAGTAATAATTTGATTGCCTTAAATATAGAGAGTGATCCTAGTTAATTAACTCAAGTGCTCTCTTAGATTTCCAGAAGATGTGAATCAACATTGAAGCCTATAGACAATCCACAAACATTGCTAGAGATTTGAAACTTTTTCACACAATGACTTGTAAAACTATGGTAAAAAAATTATCTATTATTGCGGATATGATTGATGTCTTCTCATAACGTGAATATAAAAAGATATTACATAGTGACGAAAGTGAGCTATTGTACACTGCTTTTAATACCATGCTTTCCTCTGTTTCTGGTTGGAGGAAACCAGCCTTCTGATTTATAGGTTACAAATATAGGCATCAGTAACATTTCCATTTAATCAAATTTACATGTAGATGGTGTTTATAACTCGTATCCTACCAATTAGAGGCATAATTAAAGAAAGTTTCTTTTAACCATGGATGAAGGAAAATATGACCCTTACCGCATGGTATCTGGAATCTCCTTTCTAAATGAATAGATGTAACTAGATCAGTTCAAAATGACGTGTACATCGCATGTTCTAAAACAAGTGAAAACTCTTGTTTCCAGGAATTAAATAACTCAAAGTTTGTCTTGCAATCATAAATAACTGAATAGAGTGGAGTTAGGACTTACGTCAGGGGTGGTTGCAAGAGAGAACGCAAGTTCATCATATTTACCTGCCCCAACCATTTCCTCTCATTTGCAACTCTATCCTAAAATAACCAAGCAACTGAAAAACCTCAAAAAGTTTTGACCCCTTTGCAAAAGTCTCCTGTCCTATTCTTCTCTCTTTCCTCTCTTATATTTTATGCATGCCTCACCCCACTCGCCCGCAATCGAATTGAAATGTCAAAAAGAAAAGTTGTGGAAAAACATGGAAGGTAGAGTCATGCACGTGTCCCCTCCTTTTGCTTTTTTTCCAACATATCACTTCGAATTGTACCTGAGGATAACGAAGAGATTCTCTATGTTCTTTTTCTTTTTGCATGAAGGATCTTAAGGATGGATGATTGAAACTTCTGTAAATGGACATGTAGAGCATGAAGTATTCTACACTGAATCATGCTAAACTTCCCAACTAAGTAGATGAGATTTGCACCTATGTCTAGTCATTCTTTAGCTATAGCATTTAGGTTGGGAGGAGTCACTATAAATTGGTTCAATTATAACTTCTACAGATTCTATTTAAATCACATGTCTCTCAATTTCTACGGCGCTGGTTATAACATATAGAGGCGAGTAAACTAGAGAAGAACATTGATATTAATGGCGCTTAGTACACTTCAAAAGATACTGTTTGATACAAACTTTTTCATTGTACTTTAAATTATCAAAAAAGGTCTGTAGTTTAATAAGGTGTTTGGCAAATATTTTATAGCTATAGTAGCTTATAGCACAATCTAGGAACTACCTTATCGAATTTTAAGGTTTTGTAGTTTCAAAATATATATTATTAAATATGTAAAATTACAACCATTCAGAGCACAACTACTATTTATTCAAAATTATATCAAACGAGCTCTTATTGTGTAGCACCCCAAGTCCATTAAAAGTTAAAAGATTGAATAATAAAAAATAATTTAGTATTCAATCCCAGATGCTTACATATTATCCACATTACCAAAAAAAAAACTCATTATTATCTTTAAAATATTTGAAAACCCTACAAAAATTAGATCCTGGAATCATGCCACAGTGTTCGAATTCACCGACACCCCGTCCAGTCGAGGATTCAAACCAAACAAAATCCAGAGCTTCTCAACAGCCACGGGACCGGCCAAGCAGGAGCGCTCGCCCCCTCCAAAACTTGCTATTAATAGGGCCGTGTGTTCTATAAATAAATGGAATAAACACGCTGAAAATACTAAAAATTATCACAAAAGCATCATCAAGTTCTAAAATTTTCAGATAGTGCAACCAAATTTTAAAATTGAAATTGTCAAATTATTTGCAATTAAGCCATTTATTAACTCCATCCCCAAGATCTCCATAACCCGCATAATGAAAAAGGCATGTTTTGGGATCCATCGAACATAAAGCGGAAGCATAAAAGGATTACCCACATGTGGATCCACGCATCAAGTCCTTCTCCTCCTATTGCCCTCCGTATCACTGGCTCAATGAGGCGGCCCCCCTCACGTGTAGCGTTAGGTAAACGCCCCTTAGGTGAGGATACATGTGAGAATTCGGGTTAGAGGAGAGACTTGAGCACTATTTATAGAGTTTCCAGCCAATCCCCTTCATTACGGGCCAGGCTCAACTCGGCCCACACTAGCCAGCCCATATTAGACTAATTAAGAAACTTTCTATCTCTCTTTAGACCAACCCTGTTTTACGATAACCGTAAAAACAGTAAATTACAATATCAATTAATTTAGTCCACATTAGGAAAACTCTTACATTCTCCCACTTGGACTATATTAATTGAAATCGTACCGTATGTGCGCACATTTGGTCCAGAGATAATTCTTAATAGTCAATCCTATCCCATAAAGTATTAAACACATAATCATGGCGGTAATTGCATGTATACACACAGAGCCTTCCATGATCACGAGTGCTCTCAACTTTATTGATATGGATTCAATATGGTAGTGTGGCAAATGGATAACATCTCTATGTCTTGTCCTTATGGTTAACCTTTTTTTATGTATTACAAGACATATGCACAAGGCTAATAACCGGATGCCCGGATGCCCCTAGCCTTCACTCAAGATTTATACAATCCCTTGAGACTTTATCAATATGTATTCAACATAATAACAATACATTCAAAAATATTTTATTGAATGCAAAAGTTGATACATATCAAACCGTTACTAAATGTAACGAACCACAGATGTGAACTTTATCAGATAAAGCCATAATAGCTCCCACTAAACAACAGTATCCGAAGATACTCCTAAGCCCATGTTAACGATATGTTACTAAAATACACATGGGTGTAGGCCTTTAGTTAGTGAATCTGCAACCACATCATCTGTGAAAATATGTTATATTATAAGTCACATTTCTGTACCGTTTCTTTATGGTCAAAAAATATCTTACCACCATATATTTAGACCCCTTGAGACATCTGTAGTAAATAAATAATACTACAAATTTGTTATCTCAATACAACCGTATGGGTCTATCCATCAAGTTAAAACAATCAATTCCGTCATGAGGTTTTGGAGCCTAAAAGCCCAAGTAATAGCCTAAAAGAATGTTACTAACACTGCTTACATAGCAGAAGATGACATAAGACTTTATTTATTGCACTTACTGCTAACATAAACATGTATTATGTTATTGATTGCATGTCATCAGAACAGCCAGCAAAGTTTACATCTAAATACTCTACTAACTACAAGAATTGAACATGCCTATAAATTAGCATATAATCTCTTGTCTTCTTTAAGTACCTTAAAACCTTATTGACAGCAACCCAGTGATCATGTCCTGGATTTGACCGATGTCTGCCTAGAAGTCCCGTCACAAAGACAAGAACGGTTCGTACTATTCAGATATTCATGACCAAGAAGTACTGTATTCTCTTTCGGACATTTAGTCTAGTGCAAATTCGAGCATACATTATACTTTTAAGTGCACTGACACAAGGTACACCATTTAATTAGATTTTCTCAATATCTAAATAAGGACAATGTGATAGATTTAGTCCATCACCCTTAACAACAGGAACAATTCCTAGCTTGCAACGATGTATATTGAATATTTCCAATATACGATCAGCAAATGTCCTCCGAGAAAATCTAATATAATATGGCAAAAACAATCCTTACAGACCTTAGTACAAAGGATATAAGATGTCTCAAGGTCACAATTTGTAAGCAAAACATGAGAAAAAATAAATTTCCTCTCACTCGACCTTTGCAAGATATTGAATTACTTTGTTCTTAAGGGAACAAAATAATAACACTATGAAACTTTAATAATATTGTTTGGAAACTTGCTTAAGACCATAAATTAGAACTTTTCAGTCTACACACAAGTTTACTTGAATCTCTTTAAAAATCATCCAGGTTTGCACAATATAGATTTTGTATCTATTTGGCGTAACTTTATATCAAAATAAATTATTAATGTCACATTCACTCTGAAAGAATATTTAAAGAAATAATTATTTCTTCACTATAAACAATCCACCCCTCTTTCAGAGTTAAAACGTTAGTTACAAATTTGGCTTTAAATTCCACAATCTTTGTTTGAAATTCTTTTAGTTTTGTACGCCAATTTGCAACTAATAAACTTGTGATCTTTAGACAAGTCAATAAGTTTCCAAACATGTTTCATAGATTGTATATCGCCTTTTATGGTATCTAATCACATACTTAATTGAGAATAAGAAACGACATTTATAAATATGTCATTACATCAACCATATAGTGGATATTGAAATCATGCTCTCACAAATAGACTATATAGTCTGATGGTATAACTGATCGTCTTTCCTTAACAAATCTCCTTAATAAAGCTGCAACCACTTCATTCTGCACTTGAGAGGTTTAAGAAATTTCATTATAAACTATATCAATAATAGTACCTTGAACCTCAACAAGTTTAGTCTATGGTACAGGAGATTCCATAATTATCTGTATAGGTAAAGACAAAAACATAGTAACCTCCATCATACTATTATCTTTAATAATCTGAGAGCAGCTATCCTCTACAATTACGTCAATAATTAGAAACTTTAGAGTATGTGATTCAATAATTCTTGTACCTTCTTTAGGGTCATAAAATCAATACCCATTTTGTATATGAAAAAATTGCTTTCATAATATTAGCCCACAAAAGACCAGATAAATTAGTCTTACTAATCATACTCATCACCATGTTCAATATGGTGCATTTATGCCTTTCGACCAAATCTTTTTGTCAGAATTTTCAGGTATAGTAATTAAATTACCACCCCGTAATCTACCAAGTTTTTGATAAATGACCCTTTAAGCTATTTCGCATTGTCATACTTGCCAAAATACTCATTGCCACTTTAAACCGACAACCTTTTAATCATATACGAGATGTATATGTCATTAGGACTTAAATACAATTTTTGCAGATGTGTCCTAATTTCAATATCAAATAAGACATAATTTCAAGCAACTAAGGCTTCCATCATCTTATAGCAGTGCAGTCCGCAGGCAAACCTCTTTTCAAGTGTTCCAGAATGGAACGCTTCATGGACAATAAGCAAATTCAATTGCTCTTTTCTCAAGCAACAAATCATATGTCCACAACTTAAAATTTGAAGCAGTAAAAACCTAAATGATGACGGAATTACCATTTACAGAAAAGGTGACTGAAAAACAAGCAAAAGATATAATTAGTATCATGTGAGCATTGTGTAACTTGACGTACAAGTACACATCCGAGAGTTACATGCAAAATCACATAATCACCTTTGGGCAGAATACATGACATGCAATAGTACACTCCCCACATGATAAGGGTTATGAGAATATATTCCAATTCTTCATGAATTCATCACCTTTGGGCATATGAATCACTAGAATCAGTCACTCCTCCACCACACTATCATGTATCCCTCCATGAACTAATACACAATCACCTCCTTTGGGAGTATGATTATGCATTAGACCAGGAGACATCCCAATCATCATACGAGACCGAAATTTCTCAAACTCAATCAAGCGTGCCACTTTGGCAGTCACTACTCAATTGAATCATTGAAATTCTCTCATACCAGGGATATAAGCTTTACTCCTCACATACACCATATATATGTGATTTTAACTTTAGTGATAGGAACTGACCAAAAAAAAAAAAAACTTTAGTGATAGGTGCATCATATCACCAAAATCACATATCATGCTAATTACATTGCTTTATTCATTAATAAAAAAATTAATCATATATATATATATATATATTGATCACAGTAACACAAGAAACTTCTCATAACAGAGAATAAAACATCTCTTATGCACCCCTATTACATATTACTAGAACAACATAAAAAGAATGTTGATCTATAATATCTCTCACAAATTAACATCAATTGTAATACAGGGTGCACCAAATCGACAAGCTTGACAGCTGATCCATTATCACTCATGAATTCATAAGGCAAAAATGACTCCAAGGCCAACAACTGATTTATTAATCAATTTTAGGTAACAAATATCATTACTTCAACCAGTGGCCTATTAATTGAGTCAAACCAGAGAACCAAATATCTAAAATTTAACAGTAGATACTATTGCTCTGCATAAATGTTGTCACTCCTTAACCATAAAAAATATTCAACTTGATAGACATTAACAAGTGACCAGATGAGTTCATGTACAATATGCAGTAACTTAATTGACATGCATTACCCACATTCAGCAGATGTGTTAATCGGTACAATCAGTTTGGTCACGAGTTCTTAATATGTCCATCATTCAAAAAATTACCAGCGTATCAAGGAGTATGCTTGAGTAACAAAAGTTTCATAACTTTTACCGTTTCTCATTAGATCAATACATAGCTCAAATATTATCACATACTGATTGTATCTCATTAAGCCAGCTTCAGTTCACAATAAAGTTTGATTTTTATTGATGAATCACACCTTTATAATGATTATATGTGATAACATACTAGTAACCCATCACATGTATTTCCAAAATCACAGAAAATACAAGAAAAATACGCAAAAATACACTAAAAATACACGTATTTAGGGTTCCGCATGTATTTTCACATCCATAAAACCATCAAACATATAAAATAAATATACCATGAGATAGGAAATCACCATACGAGTCCAACGCCGCTAGCCACGCGCCGATCAGAGCCTTCACGCGCCCACACGCGCCGCCTAAGTGCGCGGCGCGTGGAGCTCACGCGTGGCGCGCGTTCGACGCCCAGGCGGCGCGTGGCCGCGCGTGGGGGCGCGTGCGGCCTCCTCCGGCGGCGACGCCGCCGACCGTCTTGCTCGTCTTGTCGAGCCCAATCCGAATTTGTGATTTAATTTTATTTTTATTGAACAAAAAATCTCGAAAATCACAAATTATGGCAAAATCCGTACTAATTAGGGCTAATCCGTACAAATTATGGCAAAACCTTTATGCGTTCAAGTTCTAAGGTTATGGTTGCTCTGATACCACATAAGATCTGGATTAGAAATATGGTAAATGGTACAATATAGATCATATATTTGTACATCTAGTTGTCATAAAACTCCTAACCATATGATAATTTGCGCCAAAGAAGTTGAAACTTGTTTATTGTTCGGTGCTCATAACCTTTTTAGTGTCTTCTAAACATGGTCGTATGACAAGGTGGGGGTAGAATTTTACTCAATGCCAAAAAATTACCGATTCTTTTTCATACCACTACCAGTGAAAAAATAAGTGACCAATGACTTTTGCTCAAGTAACTTGTTGGTAGCTTAATAATATTTTACGAAAGTAGCAACATCTTTCTAAGTAAAATATTGCCAAACATTTTACTAGCAACAGTGCACATGCAATTTGTGTATGCGAAAGATTGACAAGCAAATCGCCTTATTACGGAATATTTGAATTATTAATTAATGAAAAGAGATTTTTAATTCAATATAAATAACTTGCAAATTTACATATGGAAAGAGAAATATATTTCAAGTTTTGAATTTTTTAGGGTTGTTATAATATAGAAAACATTCAATTTTCACATTGAAATTCATAAGAGATGTATAAAATTCATAAATTTTACGTCGCTGTCCATTGGTTGAACATTTGTATAATGACTCATCGACTATATTCAGGAAAAAGAAATCGCGATCACTTAAGGTTAGATAAATTATCTTTGCTTTATTTATACTAACAAACATGAGGGCACATGCGTGCACGTGTGAAGGAAAATGGAAAAGAAAAGATTAAATGTGTGCAAAGACAGATTAATATCAAATCAATTTATGAAAGAAATTTCAATGATTATCACAATAGAGAGTTTTACATTTAATTTTGGAAAGTAATATATTGTATTTGACAATTATTTGAATTACGATTTTGTCAATCGTTTCATACTATCTCGCCATAATACATTCAAAAAAGACACGGAGATTTCAGGAAGTTTTTTGACATTTCTAGGAAGATTGTGGGTAGTATAAAAAAGAAAATTATATTCTATTTAAGAGAGATATCGCTAAATAATTTTTAATTTACGCATATATCCATTGATATAATATTTATAAAATGAGTAATCAAGGGTAATGAGGAATGAAAAGAAAAGATTGAGATCTCTTAAAAGTTGGAGGTTTTCTTAACTTCATATACTAACATAGTTTATAAACACGAATAACAGAAGATACATGAACATGAAATAACTCTATTCTTTGACTAAACCAATTAGGTAGACGTCATAAATATCGATTTATTTTCACTAACAAAATACAAATTATTACATACTTGGATGCCCATGTTGCGATATTTGGACGTATGTGAAGATTTATGGGCCAGGAGTCGAATTTCAGATCATTTTAATCGAGAAACGAAAGATATAGGAGGACTATAAGAGCAGGAAACACTCATTATACGACATTGTCATTAAGTAGAGAGGGTGGCACATGTAGCTGGTCCCAGGTTCGTAACTCTTGTCCAAGGGAAGAGGCAACATTAAAACTTAGGTCTGCCATTTCACCAGCATCGTGGACTTTGCACTTTTCTCCCTTCTTCTACTCAATTATTGGCATTTATGTCCGACACCAAGATCTTCCTTACCAATTATATCTTGCTCATTTATGTTGACGGCACCATTCAATGCCCCACTCTTATTCGCGTACGTGCATGTGCGGCAATTGAGTTATTTTCCCGGAAAATTCTTTTCATAAAAAGTGTATTTATTTTTTGGAGAAAAATTATGGACTATAATGTCTTTCGTGAAAATCATTTTCAAAGAAGTGACCGGTTTTCAGTTGTTTGGCAGTGATCCTGAAAATGACATGAAAAGATTTCCTATATTCCAAGAATGTAAGTCCCACAGTTGAGTGAAAAATTATAAAATCATACGATGATTTATTTAGTCCAATGGACCTACAACGAATCAAACGTTATATGGGATTGAATCTAATGTTAGAAATCAATTTGAAGAGGGAAGACCAGTGAAGAGAAAGAAAGAGAGAGTAGATTCAAGCTCTATCTGAGTGTGCGTGTAGGAAAGGAGCCGGCAAAAGAATACTTCTTTTCCAGGTTGGAGCAATCATTTTTCTCAAATTTAAGTATGGTTATTTTTCTGGATCGAAAAGTCTTTGCCGTTGATTATTCATTTTTTAACAAGGCAAATACATTAAAATTTGAAAATCGCTCTATAAAACTAAATCATAAAACAAACGCACCCTAATTTCGCCATATAATTTTGACAAGTCCACTATATTCTCCCTCCCTCATGTAGACGTAATCATGATACGTGGGTATTGACCCACTTTCTTCATTATCTAACACCCATTTCTCGGCAAAAGAACACCCCAGTACTAAAATTTGGCACAAGATGACACTTAAGTACCAAATATTAAGAAAGTGATATTTAAGTATCACTTTTTAAAAAATAAAAATGGGACACTTAAGTACCATATCCGACAAACTCCACCGGAAATCCTATATGATGATTTTTTTTTATTAATTTTGCTTGCTTATGTGCTCACTGGAAGGTTGACTAAGCAAAGAAATACAAAAACAACATCATTTTAGCACAATTCGAATGTTAATATAAAATTAATTAAATTAAATTTAAAACTAAATTTATATAAATAAATAAAAGATGAAGATGAAGATGAATAGCAGCCAACAGCTGAGGGCTCAGCCCTCACTACCATTATCGCCCCGTTGGCCCTTGGCCCTAAAGCAAGCGAGGGCCGGCAACCCTCGCCGAATCTAGGGGAGGGCTTGCAAGCCATCACCCCCGCATTGGTTGGCTGAGGGTCACGAGCCGCCTATCGCTTGCCAAGGTCACTGGCCCCTAGCTAGGACTCAATAACCTCGGCCGACCCTCCCCTCACCTTCCCAACAATAGCAAGGAGGCGGCGGCAATGAGGGCTAAGCCCTCAACCACCAGCTATTGTTCATCTTTCTCCTTTATATAATAATAATAATAATAATAATAATAATAATAATAATAATAATAATAATAATGATTTTTAATTTAACTTATTTAATTTTTATATTAATTATTTATCTACGTCAACAGTAAAACAATCATTTTGATTTTTATAATCATGTCAACGTGTAAAATAATGTTGTTTTATACTTGACTAGTCGAAAAATCGCCATGTTTTTAGCCAGATTTTCTCGCTGTTGACACATAACTAATACATTTTGCTCCGATTTTGGCACATAAGTGTCACTTTTCTAACTTTTGGCACTTAAGTGTCCCTTTATGCCAAGTTTTGGATACCTGGACTCCCCGTTTCTCTATCGCCATTATCACCAATGTTGCCCCTTTTTTCTGCTTTTCTTTCTCTTTTTTTACACATTTATCTATTTCTTATTTAATTCTTTCCTTTTCTTTTTTTTTTTCTAGTGGAAATTATAATATTATTGAACTTATGGGAGAAACTAATGTAGGATGGGAATCAAATTAAAATTTTTATCTAATTAACAGGTATTTTTCTTTTTATAAGAAGATTTAGGTTCCTTCGCATACTAGATTCTCGTTTTAGGATTTCATATAAGAAATTTGTATCTATAATCCCAAATGTTTCACCAATTGTATAATCAACTCTTAAACTTTTTAATTTGTGCAATCAAATCCTAATTTTTCGATATTGGACGTAATTTAGTCAATCTGGTGAGCTCACGTATAACTTTGCTAACATGGCATGTCAAAATCCAGCATGGCATTTTTTTAAAAAATTTCTTTATGCATATATGGCTTTGACGTGGCACCACGTCAATAAAATTAAAAAACTAAAAAAGTGTGAAGAAAAACCCAAAAATAAAAAAGCCAAAGATTATAGATAATTATTTTTAAAAAAAAAACAAAGTCATAGGGAGAGGCACTAGACGTAAATTATCACTTGCAGCGCACTTCCTTTTCCCTGTCCTTCATCCTCCTAATCATTTTAGTCGACACGAACCTGTAAATTATTGAATCGAATAGCTTGATTTTTTTAGAGTGTGATGTCCCTAAGCTAGAAGCTCGGTTTGATTGAATGAGCTTATGGAAAAAGAGAGATTTCACCTTTAGTTAGGGATGTAGATTGATTAAAGGGAGTAATCACGTATTTGGCTTGTTCCTGCTGAAAATGTGGCCTTTGAATATTTTGTCTCTCCCTCTCTCTTGAATTATTCTAGAATATTTGCATGTATATAATTAGTCATCTCCCCCTTCCCCCCCCCCCAACAAGAGATCAACTATAACGATTCGGTCCGATGAGAGCGGGGAGTAATCGTTGGGACTAGAAGGGTTGGACAAGAAGCGACTCCCAGCATGCTTCTAGGGTGGATAAAGGGGTAATAATGAACCAAACTATACATCAAGTAAGGAAATGGTGATTCTAAGATATATATGAGAAAATTGAAATTAACTTACAAAGGCACAATGACAAGCTTTGCTTGCATGTACGTCAAATGACAAAAACCCAAGGCTCAATATGGGACGGGTCAAAACGGACAATATCTCGAGTGAGTTAATTTAGAATTGTAACATCAACTTATATTGAAAAATAAACAGAGCTGAATGTTAACCAAATTATGTGTAGGCATAGAGATATATGCAAAAATAAGTTTGATGTTATTTGGTATTGAGTATTTGATATTATGAGAGCATCCAACCAATTTTCAGGAGCCATGAAATAATCCCACTGCCTTGAATTACTTTTGTGCCACATCTCGACAAATATGCTTGTGTTTTCAGGATGCCCTTTTTCATGGTTAATGTTGAGAAATGGGAGAAGCCACCGGGGAATTTCATGTGCTTGACCGAAAAGATAGGTTGGTTTTTTGCTCGCTCTAGGACAAGCACAGGTACCTGCGGCACAGGGTCGTGTGTTCCGACCCAGTTTCTGAAAAAGTTGTTTGGCATTTTTCAGAAAAAAAATCCACCTTTATGTCTCCTTTCTGCTTTTCTACTTTTTCTTTGCTTCCATAAAATAATGCAGACTAAATTCTTTGCTTGTCCGACCAAAAGAAAAAAATTTCTTTTCTTGACATGGTGGATTATTTAATTTTAAGAAAATATAACACTAAGAACAAAACTTCTTCTTTTATTATTTCGGTCAATTGAAGTTGACAAGTTGATTAGGACAAAAAAATGTGATGTTTAAATAATTAATGCCTTTTTGAAATGAAACTCCATAAGAAAATTTAAGAGAGAAGATGGAAGACTGAATTATGACACCGCCTAAGAAATGTATAGTCATTTTCCTAAAGACAACTGTTGCTTCAAGATTGGACTAAGCTTTACTAAAATCCTCTCAGAAAACACACGAAAAATTCCAACTACAGATTTCAAATCCGAAAGCAAAAATCTATAATCTATGGAAACTTGTTCTAAACTTGCACCAATGGTTATTTGCAATTAGGCATCAAACGGTCACAACTGTGAATTCAATAGATGTAAAAAGTAAGTGATAATTGCATAAGATAAACACTTGTTCACTACTCAAGCCTGAAACCTAAGTTTGGGTAATATTATAGGTATATTAATTTGGCATTTTTCATGACATTAATCCTTTATATATATATATACACACACACACCACTCGCACTGAATAATGGCTCGAAATCTTCAAAGGGGAAGCTGATGGCTCCCACACGATCAATCAGTCATTTCCCTCGTCAAGTCATTGTCGAACACACCATACGAATCCCAAAAACGACCAGAAAAATATTAACAAACACGAAAGAAAAATAAATAAATAAAGAACGACGCGGATTTTTGTCATGGACTTAGCATGCTTCTCGCATGAAACCAAACTTGTCTAAATCGTGAAATCAAATGATGTCACGCTCTAGGACATAGGACTACCCAAAAAAAAGTTCGTGACAATAATAGCCTCCCATAACATAATTGTTGTTTCATGTCGAGTACTCGAAGCCTCAATTTTAGATTTTTCCAAATTTTTTAAACTTTATTTTCAAATCCCTAATGAGGTGAAAAAGTGTTGGCATCCGAAATTACACAGTGCTATTTACATGATAAAGTTATTTAATAAAAGTTTTGCAATATGAGTCCCAAACTTTGTTAAAATCTAAAATCAAGGTCACTATATATCTTCATAAAATAGATGGACACATTATGGTGACCTTGATTTTATGGGCATGTTTAGTTTGGTTAGAAAAATTCAAGTTTGGTGAAAAGCCAAACCTAAATTACTAGCTTGCTTTTTACATTGTGAAAGCCAAAATGAATCAAAAGGTTGAACTAAATCTCATAAAGTTCGTGATGAGACATTTGTTGATTGGCCACCGGTTGTGCTTGAATACTATGATAAATTCGTCTTTATGGAATGAGCAAGTCTCTGCATGCTTATACCAAGTTGATTCACTTTTCAGATTTACTTACCTTGTAGGATTCACATCTTTGTCTTGAAATTATGTACCTCTCTTTCATATGAAATGAAAGTTTTCTTTCCAATAAAAAGAAAAAAAAGTTCTCATAAAGTTCTGAAAGGATATAATTGTAGACTATTGTAACGCAAAAATTCAATTCCATGTACCGCATTTCATATTGCAAAAGGACTAAAGGGAATGCCAGTGGTGGCAGAATTAAATGACCAAATTGGACCATGTCCTCTCTTGCTTCTGCCCAAAGGCAAAGTGTTGCAACCTTGGCTAACCAACCGACCTCTTGCTGTTCAATTGTGATTCAATGTAGGCCCTCATAGAAAAGCACAAGTCATTTTTACCCAAAGAACCAAAACAAAAAAATAGAACAGATCAAAATGAAAACTTGGAAACCAGCCAATGACATCACCAGGCAACCTAAAAGTCTTGGTATAAAGCCCCCCAAAAAATAGAACTGGAAAAGTCTTGGTTGTTAGCAATTAAAACCTAAAAGTACCTTACTCCAAATATATAAATTGGACGTATATATCAGCACTCGTCCTTGATGTTCCCTCCAATTTAAACCTTACTGTACTGACTCTCCTCCCCCACCACTGACCCTTTGATGTTTGATGTTTCAAGTCTGTAAACTCAGTTTCTGCTGCTGCAGAGACAGCTGCACTCACAAACTGTGCCATGAAACAGGACACTGTGTTTGATGAAGACAAGGCACCACTAATTATAAAATCAAGAAAGGAAAACTTATCAATCCTGCTGTACAGAAAGGAAAAGAAGAACTTCAAACATTTGAACTCCTTAAAGTTAGAGCACCCCCCCAACCACCAAAAAAGGTAATAGAAAATTCAAGAAAAAAGAGGAAGAAAATGAAAGAAGACAAATTTATAAAAGAAAATGCTAACCCAACTCATTGAAATCCTACAGGGGTAAAAAGAAACAACACTCCCACCAAAACAAAGATCAAATGCTAAGAAGATCCACCGGAGGCGATTGCGGCGCCGGCTGTTGTTGCTGCTCCTTCCCATCTTTCGTCGTTGCCGAGGACTCGAGCGCCAAGCCTTGCGGTGGCAAGGACTGCGCCACCACCACCGAATCTCCCTTGGCCGAGCCTGGCGGCCTAGGGCGCTCCGTCAGGATCTGGACGACCTCTCGCATTGTCGGGCGCTCCACTGCCTGCTCCTCGACGCACAGCATCGCGACGTAGAACACGTGCATGGCCTCGTGGAGCGGGACGGCCGGGAGCCTCGGGTCGAGGATCTTCTGGACCTCCTCCTTGTTCGAGTTCGTCATCTTTCGCACCCACTGGACGATGTCCACCCCATCCCCGAATTCTCCGACCGGCTTCCTCCCGCTAACTAGCTCTAATAGAACCACCCCGAAACTGTAGACGTCGCTCTTCTCATCCACCTTTAGAGTGTACGCGTATTCTACACACACCAAACAAAGAAAAAACAACTATTAAAAAACCGGCCGAGCAAACCAGAGAATCAAACGAGCAGAAAGTCAAAGGTTAGTTGACAGATTTCGCTAAATCAATTGACAAAAGAGCTCCTAAGAATGCATCCGGATTTGAATTCATGAGTTGGACAGTCCAGGTAGTCCTTGTCAAAAGCTAGGCCGCATATAGCGGGTGAGATGTCTTGGTGGTATAGGCCTTTCGGGTGGACCGTCATATAATTCATGTGCTACGAAAGCTGCATCAAATCTCTACTTTCGGTTTGTCGAAAAGGATTGATTGCGAATTTTCTAAGTTTCAGAGAAAAAAGAAGAAACAATTCATTGGACATGAGGGTCAAAAAAGAGGCATGAAGAAGGGAGAGACTTGAGCAAACATATGTACCTAAAATTCAAACAGTGACAGTAAAATCTCAGTCAAAAGGTCAGGTCAGTTCAGCAAATTCTTGGATCATTGACCTAGTGAATCATGGCCTCTAGTACAGATTTGGGTACTTAACAATTCATAGATCAAACAACAACATCTATCATATCACTTTGTAACTAGATTTCAAGATCGAATCGAAACGTACCTGGCGCTATGTATCCATATGACCCGGCAATGGCGGACATGCACTCCGATGTACCCGAGTCCTGTAGGAACTTGGCGAGCCCGAAATCGGCGACGTGGGCCTCGTAATTCAAGTCGAGGAGGATGTTGTTCGACTTCACGTCCCGGTGGACGATCAGCGGCGAGCAGTCGTGGTGGAGATAGCACAGCCCCTTGGCGGACTCGACGGCGATCTGGTACCGCGTGTCCCAGTACAGGTGCCCGCCTTTCTTGCCGTGCAGGACCTCGCCGAGGCTCCCGTTGGGCATGTACTCGTAGACCAGGAGGTTCGTCTCGTGGTTCGAGCAGAAGCCGAGCAGCCTCACGATGTGGCGGTGCCGGATCCGCCCGAGGGTCTGGATCTCCGCATTGAACCCGTGGTCGTGGGACGAGCCCCGGCTCATGGCCGGGAGTCTCTTCACGGCGACCTGGTCGCCGTTGGGCATCGCGCCTTTGTACACGATGCCCGCACCGCCCTTCCCGATGATGTTATCCTCCTTCAGGGAATCCAGGATGTCGTCGCAGGTGAAGTCCAGGCGCTGGAACGCGGTCAGCTTCCACGCCGGGACTCGCCGGCCTTCTTCAGCGACCGGGCTTTGAGGATCGCGGCGATCGCGAACACGATCGAGCAGACAAGCAACCCAATCACGAGCAGTAGCTTCAGGGAGGCAGAGAGCGGACCCTTGGCGTGCGCTGGATGAGTCCCGTTCGCGAACCCCTCCTTGCAGGCACCCAAGTAAGGACCGCAAAGATCAGGATTGCCCAAGAACGATGTGTAATTGAAATAGCTGAATTGGCCAGTGCCCGGAACAAGGCCGGAGAGATTGTTATACGAAAAATCGACCGACGTCAAGCTCTGCATTGTGGATATTGAAGTGGGGATATTGCCAACGAGATGATTCCTCGACAGGTTCAAGTAGTTCAGTATCCTCATTCCGGTGATCTCGTTCGGAATCTCGCCCGAGAGGTCGTTTCGGCTGAGATCGACGAAAGTCAAGAGCTTGCACTGGCTGATCTCCGGGGTGATTGGGCCCGAGAACTTGTTGTGGCTGAAGTCCATCTTGGAGAGCTGCTGCAGCCGCCCGATCTCGGCCGGGATCAGGCCCGAGAACTTGTTGCCGTCCAGGAGGAGCTTCTGGACTCCGGAGAAGTCGCCGATGCTCGGCGGGAGAGACCCGGATAACCGGTTATTGGAGAGACTAATCTGACCGAGACTCGGAGCGACAGAGCCGTCGGTCACAGGGAACTCGCCCTCGAGATAATTGTCCTGCAATTCGACCTGGGAGAGCATGGGGAGTCCGAAGAGCCCCTTGGGGATCGACCCGTTGAGGAAATTCTCGCCCATTCGGATCCTGCTCAGGGACCGGCACTGGCCGAGCGATTCCGGGATCGGGCCGAACAAGAAATTTCCGAGCGTGATCAATGTGCTGAGCTTATTGCCCTTGCACATATCGGGAGGCAGAGTGCCGGTCAATTTGTTGGAGGAGAGATCGAGAAAGTGGAATTTCCCGTTCGCTCCGAGCTTCTCCGGGATGCTGCCGGTGAAGTTGTTCTCCCACAGCTGTAGCACCTCCAGCTGCGGCAGCTCGCCGATGAAGTCGGGTATGGAGCCGTGGAGCTTGTTCCGGAACAGGTTCAGGAGGGTCAGGTTCTTGAGCTCGGCGAAGGAGGCGGGGATGTCGCCGGACAGCATGTTGTTCGACAGGTCCATGGACTTCAAGCTCTTCAGCTGGCCGATCTCCGGGGTCAGGGACCCGGAGAGGGAGTTCACCTGGAGGAACAGAGTGTCGAGGTTCTGCAGCCTGCCGATCTCCGGTGGGATTTCGCCGGAGAGCCCGCAGCTCGCGGCGTCGAGCCGGACCAGCTCCGTCAAGTTCCCGATCTCCGGGGGCAGGCCGCCGTCGTAGGTGTTGTAGTACCCGATGTAGAGCTCCCGGAGGCTCGTCAGGTTCCCGATCTCTGGCGGCACGGCGCCCTCGAGCTCGTTGCCGGAGACGGCCAGGTACTCCAGGAACTGCCAGCGGCCGTACTCGGGCGGGATTTTGCCGGCGAAGAAGTTGCCGCCGAGGTGGAGGTGGCGGAGGTTGGGCAGGTCGACGACGGTGAGGGGCAGCTCGCCGGTCATGTTGTTGTTGTAGAGGTCCAGCACCTGGAGCCGCTTGAGGGTGGAGAGCTCCGCGGGGAAGGTGCCATTGAAGATATTGTTGGAGAGGTTGAGGAGGCGGAGGCCGGCAAGGACGGAGATTTGCGGGGGGATGGGGCCGGAGAGCTGGTTGGCGGAGACGGAGAGGTTGGAGAGGAGGCGGAGGTGGGCGAGGTCGCCAGAGAGGGTGCCGGTGAGGTTGAGGCCGGTGAGGTCGAGGGAGACGACGCGGCCGCGGGGGTCGCAGCCGACGCCCGGCCACGTGCAGTGGGCCGTGGAGGCGTTCCAGGAGGCGAGGGCGGCGGCGGGGTCGTCGGTGATGGCGGACTTGACGGAAAGGAGGGCCAGTTGCTCAGGGACGCCGCCGGCGGCGACGGCGAGGGAGGGGAGGTGGTGGCTGTGGAGGTGGAGGAGGAGCAGGAGCAGGAGTAGGAGGCGCATTTTTTTTGTTGGGTCGCCGCCTAATGCAAGAAGCTCTAGGCTCTCTCTCTCTCTCTACTTTCTCTCTTTCTCTCTCTACTCTTGTGCCATCTTTCTCTCTCTACTCTTGTGCCCTGGTTTTAGAGAGAGAAAGTTAGGGGAGGGAGGAGGAGGAGGAGGAGGTGGTGTGGTGGTGGTGGTGGTGGTGGTTTGGGATGGAGTGAGGTTGGGACAGTGAAGGGCAGAGAGATGGAGAAGACCAGGGAGTGATTATATTGTGTCATTTTATAATTGGATTAGTTTTTATTTTTTTTCAATTTTATTTTATTTTTTATTCATTTGGTATTTGGATAATGATTTGTTTCTTTTTTGGTGAGGGTGGGAGGGTCCTTTTATTTAACAGATGTAAAGCAGTTTGAGGAGGTGTAAAATCGGTGACTCTCCTTATCAAGGGGCAAAAGAGGAAATGAAATTGTGTTTCGTTTTTTCTCCCCTTTTCTGAATATTTCTTTGGAGTGTTTTTTTTTTTTTTGTTTTGGTCAGAAACTTTTTTTCTTTATAAGCAAGGATATAAAAATTTCTCATTTTCTGTGGAGAAGTTGTTTTCTACTTGATTTCCATTATGTTTGGGGCGACAGAATGGAATTGAGCAATGGCAAGAAAGGAATCAAAGCTTTGATTTTCTTATTTGATAATTGGTGGAAATGAAATGGAATGAAATGAGAATTCTTATGGTTGTAAAATAAATATCACAGGAATGAAGTGAATAGAATGTTGTAAATTTAAATATGATTGCAATGATTTGAATAATAGTATTATCATAATATGATATGGCTCTAATTTACTATTAATATAATTCACTAAATATTAGGCTAAAATGATAATTCATTAATTTATAGTATGACAAATTATATTAAATAATTTTTAAAAGCTATGTTTATATTAAAATAATTATTGCAGTTAATTTTCAAAATTGCTAAGTAAATTAACGGTATTAATAATCATAAATGTAATCAACCAATTCAATTTAATAATTCAATCTAATATAAACTACTAAACATATTCATATTGCAAAGTAATATTAGACTAGTCAATGACATCATAGCAAAGTCATGATACCTAATATATTTTATTATTGAAATCTAATGTATTTAATTAATTTATCAAATAACTAATTATCTTCATTAATTTTTAATTTTAATTATTATTGAATTGATCTGTTTTCTCATTTTTTTTAATTATAAAATCAGTTTAAAAATATTAATACAATGACAAATCATGATAATTGATATTCTACTAGTCAAATTTAGTAATGGCATTATGAATATTTCATCAATTGTAGCATCTTAATAATTGACAATCGATCTATTTATTTTAATTTATGTCGGTGCAAATTATAATTGAATCATGATTTTGTCAAATCATCTAAAACTGGAATGGCCATTCTTGTTGGAACGCCCTTTTATTTCTATAAAAGCCCCAACCAGACAAGGGGGCAAGAGAATACTCATTCCTTGAACCAAGCACAGTGCAAGTTCCTTTCTTATTTTTACCCACGCTTTTGTTTTATCAAATTATGGTGTTGAACTTATGATTCATATAAATCAATTTAATGAAAACGTAAATAGTTTATCAAAATATCATGCACTTCGAATGACTTCCCCCAAGGTGATTAGGTAAATTAGCTAAAAGTACATGGTACTTTTAATTTTAATAGCTACAATAGGCCCACGATTCCACAGACTAATTTCATGCAACAAATTCCAAGTTACAACATCACTTTTGTTTCTTTAAAAGGAGAGCGTCTTTGTTAAAATTTAATTACATTTCATTAAAGTTAGGATTAATCAATCATCTGACAATAATATCATAATATTCCAATTTTTCATCCTAAATTTTCTTATAGTAATCTCACAAATGGTATATCAATGGATTAATTCGAAAAAAAAAAGAAATTAAAACCCACTTCTATATTTTAAAGACAAGTTAAAAGATTAAAAAGTTTTCCTCTTAACTAGGTTTAGAAAGTAATAAAATTAAAAGAGGAACAAAAAGGGAAAAGAAAGACTAAGCTACGTGAAATCCTGTGTTTGTTTGGGAGTAAGAGGAAAGAGAAGATGTACTTTTAAGAGCTTCTCCCCTGTGACACCCATCTTTTTAAAGAAGATGTACTTTAAAGTTAGGAGAAATTCCAATGTGAGATACAAACAAGCCACTTGAGTCAATAACTCCCATCACTCCCATGTGCTTTACATCATATTTTTTCCTTAAATCTTGTACGGAAAACATCGCTTATTAGTGCTGGAAGCGATTTATGTGAGAATTAATCAATGTGTAAAGATTTACCCACTAGGAAGAGATACCATAGAAACTGATAGGAGAAAATTACCAAAAAAAATCATAACTTATTATGCTTATGTTAATTCAATTCTAGACTTTTTAATTTGATTAATTTATTAAGTAAAACTTTCAATGATGCCAATATAGTCATTCCAATCAATTTTAGTCAAAAACTACCAATAGGGATATTGGCCATGCCACGTGGGATAATTAGTAATAGCATTAACAATTTTTATAATTTATAATTTTAAAAAATCTAATTTTTAAAATTTATTTATCTCTTCTATTTCATTTTCTTTCTTTCTTTTCCTTACCAAGTCTAGTGAAGGTCAACTGACAAGGGCTGTGACCCTCACTTGCGTCTAGCAAGAGCCTCACAGCCTTTGCACAATGGCAAGAGGCGCCAACCCTCGCCAAGCTTATAAGGGAAAAAAAAAAAGGAAAAGAAAGAAAGGAAAAAAAGAAGAAAAAATTTAAAAATATATGGAAATTTTGCTTATGAAAAATTATAAGAATTGTTACTATCAACACTAGTTGTATCATGTAGGATGGCCGGCTTCCATGTTAGTAATTTCCGACCAAAATTGATCGAAGTGATTACATTGATAAATCGTCAAAAGATTTATGAAGAAAATGGTCAAATTAAAAGAATGAAGACTATATTGGTACAAATGCTATTGATTTAAAACATTTTTAGTAATTTTCCCGAATTCATAGTCACAACTATTTTTGAACACTAGTGAGTTCTTCAATTAAATGGTTGGATGCAGCTAAAAAATCACAAAAGGGTTTTGCTGTCTCTATGCATGTCCAGAATTTATTACATTAGTGTAGTACAATGATGCATTGCATTGAATGCGAATAATTACAAATGAGGGGTCTCACCAGATTTACCAGTCAATATCTAGTTATCATATGTACTAAATACGTAGAACATTTCTCTTGCTTTTGCCTCATTCTTCTTATTAATATCCCGCCCTTCATTGTGATCCCCTACTTCACAAAAAGAGGCACGAACTCATTCAATCAACCGGCCCTTTTTCCATCATTTAAATCTTGAAAAAATCATGCCTGCACATTGAGTCCGTATGCCATCCAATAATCAAAAGGACAATTAATTCTGAATTTGCAGTGTGTATTCCACAGCACTACCATTTCCGGCCCGTGGCCACTCTAGGTTCATGGTACAAAGCTTAATAATTTTGATTATGAGTTAGGATGTGGCCGCAGAGACACTCCTAGGAATTACTGTCGAATTATTTTCTACATTATTGTCACGATAATTCATTTGCGAAACTATAAAATTTTTAAACGTAGATCGAATTGAATGTCCAATTACTAGCAGTTCCTGAATTTATTCCATGAGTCTAAAGGCTAATAAGGCTAGCTCATGCTAGATTGTGGCGCCAATCATAGTGCTGTCGGGAAACGTGTTCCTTGCATTAACTCTCTGTTTTCAATTAGAAAGTAAATTTTATAAAAAATAAACCTCAGCTGGTAATTATGATTTATATTAATCTGGGTTACCAATAAAAGCATTACCTACATTTTATTTTTCTGAATTATTATTGAGGAAATGTCATATTGGAAAAAGTAACTTACTAGTGTTTGAATCTAGTACTAGCAATCATTTGATTGAAAATCGATTATCAATCTTTTACTTTATGTTTGATTTCTATTTTTCATAGTATAATTTTAATTTTAACTAATTGGATTTCTTCCCTTTTATGCAACTATGTATACGAAGATCGGATTAATTTTGGGTTAAAATATCGTAATCAGTTAATTTCATATATAAGATGTTGATTGGGATTCATAGTCTTTCTTTACAATTCTTTCTAATAATTCAAGAGCTCCTAACCTGTAGACATCTTAATAGGTTTTTAGTGTTCTTGCAAGCAAGAATATATAATATTTTTGTGATTTACCTAACCACACTTTGGTGTTTTTTCCATGAAAGTTGTTGTGCACCCTGACCATCCTCATTGATAAAAACTTTAGAAATAAGTATACCAAAAGTCTTAAAATTTATTATAAAAGTGCAATGAAGTCCTAATTTTTTTAAAAGTGGAATTAGATTTTAAAATTTGTCATAAAAGTATAATTAAATGATAAAACTTGTTAGCATTTTCTATTTATCATGTTGGATGGAATTAATAGAAATGCTTGATTGCACCAACTTAAAAAAAAAAAATTAGAATTTAATTGTATTTTTTAAATATATTTTATGACTTCTAGTATACTTATTATAGAACTTTATTATTCTTGATTCAATCTTCTACAAACACAAGTTTTCACGGACGGTCGAGTGAACGAGTATGTGCAAGGCATGTCGGCTATGGAGATAGAAGTGGAAGTGACAGTGATGGAAATCGATCAAAATGAGAAGGAAGAAGGAGGGCCGAAAGTTAAAGTTTGAGAACCGGGAATCAAAAAGAAACTAAAGTGAGCACTGGAAACCGACAACGACAAGAAATTAAAGTGCCGGACAAGAAATGACACCGGAAATGACAAAGGAAATTCAGGGTGATGCCTATATTAAAGGGAAAATTAAAGCGCTGTCCGAGGGAATAAATAGTGCATGAATGGAAATTAGACATAAGAAAATTAAACATCGGTGAAATCGCAACCAAAGTTATACACAAGTGACGCTGTAATCGAAATGTTTATGCAAACATTATAGTCTTTTTCACAAGAAACACAAAAACCTAGCTCGAAAGTTAAAACTGAAACTGAACGACATTGTAGAAAAATAAATAAAAGATCGATTTTGTAGAGTTTTGGCACGGTAGAGTGCATCATCTTTCTCTTGCTTTGATGCTTCTATTTATAGGTCTTGCATTCGCACGACGTTTCTTGATCCTCATTGTATTAATTCACGTCTTCCTCAACTTCAAGCGCTATCATATCCCCACTTTTCTTTCATTTCACAACCATAAATTAGGGTTTTTAAATATGAGTTTATAATTGCTCGATCAAATCAATTTATGTTCTTGCGAACCACAAGGGGGAAAACAAGTTTTCCATCAAGTCTTTAAATATGGACATTCAAGGGAAATTCACCATTATGCGCCAAATTAACCCTAATTTTTTTAAAGTCAAAAGGCATATACTATACCCAATTTTCTTTCATTTGAGGATCGTAAATTAGGGCTTTTCCAATATCAGTTTATAATCACTCAATCAAATCAAATTGTGTTGTTGTGAACCATAGGGGAGAAAATGAACAAGTTTGCCATCAAGTCTTTAGACATGGATATTCAAGGGAAATTCGTCATTACATGCCAAACTTTCCCCAATTTTCTGAAGTCAAAAGGCATATACTAGGCCCACTTTTCTTTCACTTCATGATCGTAAATTAGGGTTTTTTTTTTAATACAAGTTTTTAATCGCTCAATCAAATCAAATTATGTTATCCTGAGCCACAGAGGAGAAAAAAAAAGGTTTGCAATCAAGTCTTTAGACATAAATATTCAAAGGAAATTTGCCATTAAATGCCAAACTTTCCCTGATTTTCTATAGTCAAAAGGCATATACTATACTCTATTTGAGGGCATAAAGTCAAAAGATGAGTGCCCAAGTTAAACATAAAAAAGTATGTCACTTGATGTGTGGATCGCTTTGTGTTGCACAGTGAAGCCAACTTTTGCAAAGATTAAAATCATGCAAGGTCATGTCACATGGTTTTTCAATGTTGGAAAAGAAAGCCTCGGATGCTTTGCGCCCTTTCTCCTTTCACTCTTTTCATATTTCCCCCCTTAAATATATGATCATGTAATTTTATTTTTCTCATGTCAAAAAGGGTGCACAACAAGGTTGGGCTCGCGGTCAAACGCACTATACAGTCTCCACCCACTCCATACAAGTACACAGCATTTAAATACCTTGGCATCACCATCATGATCAAGAGGTATGGAAAACCAGAGAGGGGAAAGTAGCTTTTTCTTTTGA
Organism: Eucalyptus fibrosa; assembly: GCA_017140475.1. Taxonomy (NCBI): domain Eukaryota; kingdom Viridiplantae; phylum Streptophyta; class Magnoliopsida; order Myrtales; family Myrtaceae; genus Eucalyptus; species Eucalyptus fibrosa. Next base: position 24,559,735 of record CM029512.1, read on the forward strand.
TAAAAATCATGAAATGGGGTCTTTGGCATTCTTCATCTTTGGTAGGGGGACCGATTGGGTGGGGCACTCGAATGATTCTGGATCACACCTACTTACATTGACCATACCATCGGAAAAGAATCATAGGTGTCACTAAAATGGTTTTCCCCCAAATCTTAGGGCTTTTTTGGCACTTCGTGAAAGAGGTCTTGTGTTTCCCTCTCCAAAGGTCTTTTCCCTACTTTCGTGATGGGAAAACCCGTGTAGAAAAGAAACATTTTTAGTGCATAGAATACGCGACCGATCGCACAATGTTTGAATATGTTTGAAGTATTGTGTGAGTTCATTCTAGCTAAATCCAATCATTAGAGCAATTGATTGGTTTTAGCGTGTTGTAACGTTAATAAGCTGCTCTATATGGGGTAAACATTAAAATATTATGCTCTTTATTCGCCGTATAAGAAATGATTGTCTAAAAATGGTGATATTTCCATTACATATCTATACTTCATGCTTTTCTATTATATCGTGAGAGACCATGTAGAAAATTATCACATTGATCAATTTTGGGTTCCGTGACATTTTGCACTTGGTTATTTTTGAAAATGTAGAACATTGACAAACATGACAATTGTATACCTAGTTCCTGTTAGAAAAATAATTTCACCCAACAGTTCAAATTGTTAGGAAATGTTTCTAAACACTCTCTAATGTATAAGTTGATCCTTACATAACAAAGCTGTGCTTGTGCCCACCATATCAATGAGAGAACCGACCAAACCAGAAGAACATGTACATGATCAACATGCAAATTAACATGGTGACATCAACAATTACCGCTCTTGTCTTCTCCTCATATTCACACCGGCACCTTGCCAATTGTCCCTCCCTATCGTTTTCACTACTTGAAAAACAATCACTACCCACATTAACAGACCATTCACAAGTTATAGCAGAGAAAGTTTTCAAAAAAAAAAAAAAAAAACATTTCACAAAATCTCTGAAATGCGAGATTATTTAGACAATTAGACCTACTATTTGAAAAAACCGAAAGGGCTAGTCGCAAAAAATTGCACCCACACATCACCCCCAATTTGCATCCTCCCTCAGTTTTGCCAATTTCCCCATATCAATTTGCACCCCAAAAATCCCCTTTTACTTGAGGAAAAAAAACCATGGTTTTTTCCTGGTTCAAGAAATCAATGACATTCCCGGTGGTGGGGGCTGGGGCTGGTCAAAGATGGGTTTGACTGGCTAGTGACTGACAGGCAATGGAGAGGAAAAAACCAGCAGAAGAGCCAATCGCTCCGCCCGCCTCAATCCCTCTGCCACTGTGCAGTCGCTCGCATCATTGCAAGAGCCAAGCCGCAACGGGTGAATTTACGCAATCGCCCCCCGGCAGAAACGCCAAAAGCTTTCTCCCCCCGCCATCCAGAATGGACACGTGGTCCCCCCGTGCTGCGGCCGTGAAGAGGTGGAAATGACTGAACAGCCCCCCCTCCCCCCGCGCTTTGACCGTAATGCCCCTCGCCTCGCGGGTTATTCACCGTTCGATGACCCCACGGGCTACGGCTACTTTCTCTGACCCTTTTCGGGTAGGGGGGAGGATACAGGTCACGTGACCCGACGTGGCGAGAGCGAATTGACCAGAAAGCCCTCCGGGCTTGGACGAGGTAAACCTACGGTTTGAACCATTATTGGGACTCTGGAAAGCGATGGTGATGATGATGACGAGTGAATCCATTTTGGCTTCTTGTGTCCGAAAGAGAGGTTTAAACAGAAAAAAAGATTCGAAAACGATTGACTTTTAAATTGTTTTTATAATAAGTGCGCTGAAATTGTAATTAAATATAATTGAGCTCCTAAGGCTTTTCGGATAGTGTATCTAGTCATTGGAGTTTGTCCAAAAAAAAAAATAATAATCCAATTGGTTATGCTAATTCCATCCATTTTGAGTGATCAAAAAAAAAAATGATATAACTTAAAATTTTAATGCACTTATTTATTTTCGGACAAAAGAAAATGAAATTTTTAAATCCTGACGAATGTTCAGAAAATTTTATTAGAGGGGCTGTGTATACTTCTTTGTATTATCACGTCATCACATACACTATTTAAAGATAAACGTAATACAAATACAAGGAGTTTGATGTTATTGAATAAAGAATATTTGGTTTCTTTTGTATATTGGGTTTCTCAAATATTCAATCAGAACACAATTTACCAAATGATCTTATTAATGAATGTTCACATGCTTAATGAAAATATGTTATTATTTTCAATGCATTGGAAATGGCAATATTTCTTTGTTTTAGTGTTTAACAAGTATCTACAGGGTACTTGTTAAGAAAAATATTTGCAATGTAATGTATAAAGATACATGATAGGCAAATAAAGAAATCGAGCCGATCCAACAACAAAAAGGTAAAAATGCCGATGAAAATATTTGTTTAACTTCATACTCTACAGCTTCAAACCATCAACAATGCAATTTGCTTTATTATTATTATTATTTTTTTAATTTCTTGCTCTAGTAAAATAATATCTTGACTTGAAGCTTTTACTCACCATAAAAAGTAGACATATCTACAAATGATCTTGTCAATCCCGGATCACCCATTTCAACAAACTCTCGCATGTGGAGTGTTTTTCCTCTCTCCCTAAACTGGTGTAACTTTCTCTCTACCACACACAACTAAAAATAAAATAATGAAGTAGATGAGATTAGGTGTCTATCTAATTAATCATATATGTAGCACAACTTGTTAATCTCAAGCATATAAAATATTGTGACGGGGAAATTCAATGCATCTCTTCCTTCTAATATTTTTTAATGGGATAATGATGAGTTAAATGTCTCTAAGTAAGGCTAGCTATTTGTGTCATGATAATTGTGCCATGTTGAAATGATGATATAATACAAATATGGCTAGTCCAAACATGATTTGTTCAATAAACTTGGTGAACTACCTCGACACGTACATGGCACGCCTAATAAAATGAGTTACATGAAACGATTAATGCAATGATTAAATGTGTCATTGATTAAGTGTTGACATGACACTACATATTAACATGCTACAGATATACATTTACATGAGTAAATGATAAACATGTAAAACAGGTCGATACACAATAATTTGTGTTGACAAATTTCTAGACAATATAGATAATCGTCCTTTACTTTCTAAAATATAATTGGATTAGTTTTTCCTGTGTTTCTAATTTTTTTTATTTCACTCTCTATTATTAGACATTGATTTTTTTATTTTCTAAATATTAAGAATTAAAAAATCTTTAAATATGAGCATTATACGTGTTAAAACTTGTCTAATTGTGTTGCATTGAAACAAATGACACGTTAACATATTAACTTAAATGTATCAATTCATATTTAGACAGGTTGATAGGTGTATATGACACGAACTTCCTCATATAACCTAAATCCGTTTGATTGCATGCCATGTTGGATTGTTTCATGCAGATGAATCGTGTGGAGAACCGCCGGTCTTGTACCCAAGGCATTAAGCCAAGTTCACATGGAATAATATTGGGTGATTTTAACATAAAAAATATTTAGTTTGCTTTTTCTAAATGAATCTGTCGAGTTTAATTTTTGTTGAAATTCTTAAATTTGAAGCAAATGTATTTGAAAAGATGGTCGCTTTTGCTATTAATCAAAATTTAACAAAATTATCCTTAAAATTAATGAAGAGGGCCACAGATAACACATAAAAGATGTAGCAAAATTAAACCCTAATGGATCATGCTATGTTTGTGGTATTTATTTATTCTAAACTAAGTGATAATCTACTCAAAAAGCCCCAAAAAAGGGATCGATACGCACAAAATCTGAAGCACATCGATCCAAGAATACGTGCAGCAATAATCTTTCATGCCCTTTATTCTAATAATCATAATGGACGTATTTTTCAATTATTTTTGGGGGTCAAATTAAATGCATGTTGACTGAGATGGCGTGGGTAGAAAGATTCGGTTTGAATGGACCGACTCAATTTAATTTTAGGGCAGGAAGAACAGCTCCTAATTGAAAGCATTAAAAATGAAAAAACCCTTGAAACTTCACTCGGAACTAGGAACAGAACTTGGGGCTCGGTTAAGAAATTCCCGAGCCCGAAGCAGTTCCACCCCAGAAAACACGTTGTACTCCGTCCATCGGAACAAAGTTGGAGTTCAAGGTCTCGAACGGTGTTCCCTTTTGTCCCCCACCCTTTTGTCCTCCACTTCTCCAGCTTTCCTTGAGATCATGAAAGCTTCTCTCTTTTTCATGTTTCTTTCTTGATTCGTGGAAAAAGAAAAGAAAAAATTAACCTTTCCGTGTCCATCTTTTTTCCGATCTTTATCGTTCTTTACAGCACGACCAGAAATCTTTACGACAGCGAACGTGGGTTGATGGCGCGTACATTATCGTGTAAAAACGGGAAACAAATGTTTTTCAAGTTCATGTGCGCGGTTTGGGGCGTAGGGAAATGGGGTGCCCTAAATTCTTTGAACGTAGATCACATAGGCTAGGGAAGGTTGGATTGGAATTTGGAATGATATCCATTATTGTTGTGATGTTTTGAATTGGGATCTTGAAGTAATAAATGAACATACTTATTATTTGGGTGATATCGTTTTCGTTTCGGTTAATCCAAGGGTAGAGTAGAGGCTAGATAATTATTGAAGGTCCATAGAATGCTTTGTAAGCGTTAATTTGCATGTAATTAGTGGGTTTAAACGGGTGACCTCCAATTTTCGAATCGAAAATTTTCAATTGTCTTGACGGATTGAGTTAATCATAGAGGTTATTTGAATAATTTCTGGTTGCAAGAGACTGTGCTTAATGTCTTCTGTTGTGACCACAACATCCACGGCCAATAAACAACTTTAGAAAATTAACACCCATTGACTTATTGGCTGACAACCATTTAATAGCACCGGACCCCTATATTTATTTAGTAATGAGGGCTTCTTGCTTTATCATTAATGATCCCCACTTATAGCACTATTAAAATAATTATTCAATGATATCTTCTAACATGAAAAATATTACTAGTGGGAGCTCGTTGGACGTTCCGTCTGTTTGAACGTGTCATGCACAACATTGCTTTTTCAAAGTGCAAAAAACTGAGTGTACCTCTCAGCAATACTTAAGAATATTACAAATATCACGTGAAAATGGAGATCACACACATTCCTACGTAACTTGGTAAAATAAAAATACTCTCGAAAGATCGTTTTGTGATTTCGGTAGTATTTGCTTTGATGCCACGTTACAGGGATTTGATTTTATAAGGTTCGACATAAGAAAAATTTCAGTTTACCCCGCCCCTATCAACTGGGGGTTTGTCTACGTTAAACCCCAAACTTTGAAAAGTCGCATTTTGCCCTCTTGGACTTGCTTTTCGTTGTATTATCAACACCATTGATAATGTATATTAGCATGTGTCGTGCGTATGTTTTGTGGGGATAAAATCTTACATTTTTCGTTGATTTGGTCTAAAACAACATTTTGCCCTCAAATCTTTTATGTAACGTGCATCATATAAAAAGGTAAAATTGTCGCCATTAAATATGAATTTCAATTTTAGTCTGTTTAATTCAGAAAGATCATAAAAAAAATAGAAGATAAGAAACTTACTGATTTAAAATGAAAACAAAGAAAATAAGTTCTTAATTTGAGAATTTAAACAGACTCGAAATTGATAAGTAAATATAACATTAAATTGAAGCGATATGATTTAGACGATTTAACATCTTCTAATTGTTTTCAGTTGCATAACATACATCGATAGCACAACTCAAATTCCTCTCCCTCTCCCTCTCCTATTAAGAGTTTTCTTCTTCTTCTTTTGAAAAATTTCCTAGTTCTAAATTTTTTTTTTAATTTAGCACATTGGATTAATTAATAAAGTAATGATAATGACTTAAATTAGCCAATTAATGACCCTTTCAAACGGTTGAGAAATCTTGCAATTTTTCTAATTTATAGTCATTTAAATTTCCATATCTAAAATGTTGTGTTTATATTTGAAAATATTGCGCATGATGTCCTAAATCTTGACTATGAAATGCAATCAAATCCTAAACTTTTTAAAGAATAAAATTGAAAATTGCCTACGTGTGGCAGGTACTTTTCAACATATTTTCAGGATTTAATTATTTTTTAATAAAGATTAAGAATTTAATTGAACAAATTAAAATTTTTAGGACTTGGGTAAAAATTTAGGACTTTGATTGGACTAATAGATAGATTTAAGACTCAGTTGTATTCCGTATATAAGGTTTAGGATTTAGGATGCAATTTTTCCCGTACTTATTTAGTCTTATAAATGTATATTTTTGAATTGTGTGCTAATTTAATGCATATTAATGCGGTAAAAGCGGTAAGAATAAAGTCAACAGATTCTGGCACTATTGTAATCATTCTCTGTCACATCTGAGCGGGGTCTCTACGTCTTTGGACTTTGAACAATTTTTAAATCTGCCAGAAGACTCGTTGGCCCATGCAAATTAACAAAAATCCTGCTAAAAAGCATAGGAAATGTGGAAGATGATTACACAAGCACTAAACTTTCACAGCCTGCAAAAGCCTATCCTCTTTTGTCTGCTTTTTCTTGCATTGTCTAGGGAATCACATTATGCAAACTTACTTTATGGAACCAAATTGAAATTCCAACCTCAATAGTCATCAAATCCAGCAATAATATTCTCAATGTTCATCCCTAAGTTCCCCCACATGGGCCTCATCATCGATATCTTCAGTTGGGGTCTGTCAACTTATTGAAGAACACACTCATCATTTTGACTAAATCGAAAGGAGAGAATCGATCGAGTGCTCCCCTCAACATCCCATCATGCAGCAACGGCTAAAAGTGATTGTTCAATTAGTACTTCCTCTCTAGATTGTGTGGTGCAAGTCTAAATAAATGGTTTTGTGAAATTGCGGTGCATTAAGAAGCAAAAGCTGGTTTTGGCCTCTTGCCCATAATTTCCACGTCCATCATTATTACCATGCTGTAATGCGGAAGAGATGATTAATATATAAACTTGCCGAAATGATGTTTTAAGCGTGTTGCAGCAGAACTCCAGCACTTCTATTTAGGTTGGCAATTCGTATCAGTGTGTCATAATCATGTTTGTAATTCGTGTCGATCTAAAACACTTTGGTTTTGATTCTACCAGCCAAATAACATAATTATGATGAAAACGTGTTAATTTATGTCAATTTATAAAGCTAGTGTGCCGTATCATGTTATATTGCATTCGAATTTGATCTATGTAATTCAAGATGTGCCCCGCGTTGTGCAAACAGTTCGGGCCTAGCATTTACCAAGCAATGATTGAAGGAATCTTTCCTAAACCATGCGCAATAAGAATCTATAAGGTACCAAAAACAGTATAATTGAATGTAGATGACGCCTTTCATGTTATAGCCCTTGAAAGAATATACGTCTACTTTTTTTATGCTACTTAATTATCACGAAGGTCGTGCTAGCCTAACAAAATTTCGATTGTGAATTGGCTTAAGCGCACGAGAGTTTATTTTTCTTGCTACTTTTCGCTTCTTTCCAGGAAAAAAGAGGAGAGAAGCAATGTTATGAAATATATGGGATCCTTATGGTTCAAATAAGTCAGAATACACATTCTTTGGGAAAAGTGCTAAAAAAAGTCCTAAATCTTTTGTATTTGTGCCAATTTAGTCCTAAACCTTTTTTTTTTGTGCCAATTAAGTCCTAAACCATTTTACGTTACGCCGATTTAGTCCTTTTCGACCAATTTTGGCCGGATTTTGCTAATTGGACGTCAACTGGCTGACGTGGCCTGATCAGTGTTGACGTGGACAACTTTTAATAATATTTTAATATTTTTTTAATTTTTTTTTTCTTTTTTCCTTCTCCTCCTTCTTCCTCCAACCGCTCGTCAAACCTTGGCCTCGTTGAACATGGGCAAGGCTCGACCGTCGTCGCCTAGGCCTCGAGGGCGGCCTCATGTCGAGCGGGTGAGGCTCGCCCTCGCTGGATCTAGCGTGAGGCCACCCTCAAGGCCTGGGCGGCAAGGGCGAGCCTCGGCAGCTTGGCGCGAGGCCAACTCGAGGCTGCCTAGGCCGCGAGGGCAGCCTTGTGCCAGGTTAGCGGGGCTCGCTCTAATCGGCCATGGGCGACGGATCTGGCATGAGGCCGCCCTCAAGGCCTGGGCAACGAGGGTTGAGCCTCGCCCATGGCCGGCAAGAGTGAGCCCCGCCAGCCCAGCGTGAGGCTACCCTCGTCGGCCATGGGGGAGGCTCGACCCTCGCTAGATCCGGCAAGGGCAAGCCTCACCGCCCAGGCCTCGAGGGCACCCTTGTGCCGAGTGGGCAAGGCTCAACCCTTGCTAGATCTAGCGAGGGCGAGCCTCGCCACCCAGTGCGAGGCCACCCTCGCGGCCACTGGCGAGGTGGCTGGCGAGGTCAACCTCGACCTTGCGGGCCATTGCCTCTGGCTGGTCGCCGAGGTCCAGGCGATCGGCTGGAGGAAGAAGGAGGAGAAGAAAAAAACAAAGAAAAAGGAAAAAAGTTTATCTCTTACCTTACCAAAAAAAAAAGAAATAAATAAATCAAAAAAAATCAAAAAAATAAAAAATTAAAAATATTAAAATATTATTAAAAGTCATCCATCTTAGCGCCGATTAGGCCACGTCAATCGGCCGGCGTTCAGTCAGCAAAATTCAGCCAAAATTGGCCGGAAAAGGACTGAATTGGTACAACGTAAAAATGTTTAGGACTTAATTAGCACCAAAAAAATGTTTATGACTAAATTGGCACAAATGCAAAAGGTTTAGGACTTTTTTAGCACTTTTCCCCCACATTCTTTCTTAAGAACAATAGAAATGATAATGTTTTTTTTTGGTAAAGATAGAAACGATAATGTTATTAGCTTAACAGTCGTCTATCTTATATTATATTTACGTGCGCAGATAATATTTTTTATTTCTAACTTTAGGTATGCTAAAGTGGTTTGACGCAGGCCAAGGACACAATCACAGGTGTCTACCATATTTAGTTCATAATGATCGTTTTCACATTGCAACTTCATACGGCGATTTGTATATAATCATGTTATGTCCCTTTCCTAGGGTTTTGATGGTCATCATCTTCTTCTGGTTTAGCAATGCATGTATATATTCTATGTGAGGAGGTATCGACCCAGGGCCAAACAGCATGATGTGATTTCGTTTTTGTTTGAACTCGGTTCGTTCTGGAACAAGCTCATTGATTTGGTGCCAAATCATTGATATGTTGATGTCATGGAATCAAATTAAGTATGTGCTAAGGAAGTTGAGACAAAATAAGTTGAGGGAGACGCCCTTAAACGCTAGTAGATTCCTTGTTCCTAGAGACTTTATTGGTGGTCTCCGGCCACCTAACATGATATTATGAGATGATAGATCAAATGAAGTATACAATAATCCAATCACTATCATGGTCTCATCTCACTTAGGTCGGCTGCATAGTAACATAGGATAGGGAAATTATCCAATTAGTCCCAACTTATTATACGAATATCAATTCAATTTTAAACTTTTCAATTTTCTTAATTTAGTCGTAAAATTTTTACGAGTAATTTCAATGTAGTCTTTTAGATCAATTTTCACTAGAAATCGTTGATGTGGTAATGTGTTACGTAAGATGGCGGTAATGACTTGACCTCCATGTAAGCAATTTCTTGCGAAAATTGTTCAAAATGATTAGATTGAAATTTTGCACAAAGGTATAGGACTAAATTACCAAAAATGAAAAGTTTAGAACCGAATGATATTTATACAATAGATTTAAGACTAAGTAGGTAATTTTTCTGTACTCGGTGTATATTTAGTTTGATTTTAGACTAATCCATAATGACTTCACACACACACACACACACAGATTATATATCAATATCTATCTGAAGTGCCAGCTTTTTTTAGCATATACAGCAATTTCAGTAAGTTCTTTTGCACTTACAATATAGTGAGGTTACTGATGTTACCTTGCTTTTATGATTAAAGAGCAACAGGTAAGGGGTTGATTCGATGATATGTGGTCCACCCTTTCTGAAGACATAGCAGCAGCACCGCTTTGTTGACTTCCCTTGTTAGGAATTTTCACTTGAGTCCAGGGAACAAAATAGTATCCCTGGTATATTCTCCTAGTTCTAAAGACCCCAAGTGATGCGGCCCGTGGCACAGTCACATCCGAGCTTAGAAGTGGGGCTTTTGTGACATTGGGACGAAGTATGATGATTGCAGAAGGCATGATCTGTATTTAACTTGTTCATGGAAGTGAATCTAGGTTTTTTTGTTGACATTCCGAGGACGTGATGTTCATCTTCTTGGAGAAGAACTTATAAGATAGAGGTGACTGTGATGCAACAAGTTGCTTGGGAGTTAATGCTGTTTTTCAGATGACGCCCATGACAAGCCGAAATATACTAACGTTTTCTGAAGTTATCTACATGTTTGGCTTGAAGGATTAGACGCTCAAAGTCAAATAAAGCGTGTTACGCTTAGTTGTTATAATGCGATCCATTGAACTGATCTTGAGAACGATCTAATGAGGGGAGGATGTTATGATGTCTCAGCTAGCTCCCTAGGTTTCGGACGAGCTTATCCTCAGCCAAGAAAATCATGACCCGTTATAATGGGTACCAGAGTGGACTTCTCAAGTGATAAGGGCAGATGTCATGAGTATACATGAGTAGGTTTCTCGCCATGTTTTCTAGATAAAAGAGAAGCCCTCCTTTTGTTTGATATGATTGTGACAAGCCTTAATGGGTGAAAAATATGTCTATGTCCGGTGTGTCATTCATCATTCATGCGATTAAGGGTCTTACCTTCTTCTATATTTGATCGGAGAAAAAAATGGCATTTTTAATCGATAAATTATAATGATGGACATCACATCCATTCATATTGAATTAAGTTGGCATGTGAGTGATATCTATAATTTATAACCCACCAATCAAAGATATATTTAGTTACGTCTGCTATTCATGGTATTATGTTCATTCAAAATGTTGCTACTCATACTCTCATGTGACCCATTTATCACACAAATGAGTTATATGTCTCTTTTACTTCAATATTCAAAATATAAATCTAAATCTTTCTCCTACTAGCAATCTGTAAAGGTCTATATCTGTTAATTGTTTGATTGTATAATGAATACTAACCTCCTAGGACATTATATATTATGCTATTTATTCATAATAAAAAGTAATTTAGCTACTAGGTGGCCCATGCTTCTTATAACTTACAAAGAAATAGAATGTTCATACTGTATTATCATCATCTCTCTCTCTCTCCTCCTGCCTCCAACTCCCCTCACACAACGTATGGTGCCGCCATTGACAAACTTCAAAGTTGGTGATTTTGTGACGGCATGTAGCCTCAACGAGGATAGACTAGAGACTAATAGAAGTGTCTTGGATATCATATCTCTCTTCACCATTACAAATTAAAATCATCTATTCACAAAATCAAGGAAAAATGAATGTGCTTAAATTATTGTACAATTTAAACTATCATTTAAATGTCACAACTTTTAAAAAATAGTCATCTTAATAACTTTGGCAACTTTCTTTGTTGAAAGAATCGACGTGACATCGTTTTAATAAAAAAAAAATTGTGATATGACTTATTGGAGATGTTTAAATAATAGACATTTTATAAAAAAATTAGCACTAAAGTGATCGGTCATGCTATTTTGGCATTGAATCAGCTGTTTGTATAGAAAGTGCCAAAACAACATCGCGACCTAGAAGCAAAATCTCAAAGCAAATGTTCCATCATCACCATCATTACTCTTTACTTTGTCAGGTGCAGAAGTAAGATCACGGACTCTCTGTCTCTCCCCAAGTAACTTCATCGAAGGTCATAGAACTATCTGCTTTCCTCCATAAAGAGAAGGAAATGAGCAAAATATTCTCACCTGCCATTCTTTACTTCGCAGCTCGCTGCTTCTCTGACCTTGCTCTGTTGTGAGACTGAACAATAGAGCTTTGAGCCTTGTGAAAATGCATTACCAATGCTAGGGCACTTATGGGAACCAATTTAACCCCATTTTCTCAATTTATGGATCGATGGATTATTTGTCACAAAAATTCTGCACCACGCAATATTGAAATGTTTGGTGCCGATAGTTTACGACTATGGATATAGTGCCCAAATTCTATGAATGATTTTTTAGTGTGAAAACGTCTTAATAACGTCTATTTAAGCTACTCGACGAGCCCTTGACATTGAAACAATAGCATGCTAACAATGGTCAAGTTGTTGGAGTCACTTATACAATCCTTTTTATAAGTTGAGGCATATAAAATCATCATTTGAAATGATTTAACTCTCGAGTGAGCGGCACATAATAAATTTTAGCACCAATGCCGACCTGATCCCCCAATTCAAAGACATGGTTTTGCCCACTTTTCCGTCCGGCCTCGTTCTATAACTACAAGCGCACATGCCACGAATGGGTAGCTTGCTTTTAGATCCACTATAAATTGATGTTGAATCGACCACTTGACAAAACATGCATGCCCCCATCCGGATGGGATGTCGTGAGGCGAAAGGAAAGGAGACACCGTGGTCCAGGCTTCCCAGAAGGAGAGATCACCCAAGGACCACAAATCATTTCTGGGCAGATATAGGTGGTAGTGGTCCTGAGCCCAGATTTTCTTTATGAGATTAAAAACTGGGGAAGGGCCTGTCGGCGCGCGACTACCCATCTGAACAAGCCGTAAGTGCTCTGCACATGATGTGGACCGTTCGACTCTAGCCATTGCCACTCTCAATCTATTCAGTAATCAAACGTCTGAGGTGGTACCGCAGCCTTGTTTGGTTAAGTTTCAGAAAGTCCGGAACTCTCTCCGCACAAATTAGCAAATGTTCAAGACACGATTTGATAGAAATTCGGGCACGATATGGCCGGAACTTGTGGTATCATAGAAGATGAACTTTTTTCTTTACTAGACCCAACTTTATCTTCTCATTTGTTCTATTGTTTAATTTTGAATTCAAAATGAGGCCCATCAAGCGTGGGCTCGCTGAAACTGCAGGACCACATCCCACCATAGTACTTAAATCTGCTGGTCATTATTTCAGGTCGACTAATCTCCCTTTGTCTGAATGCCCAAGTGTCCCATAAATCCACTCGGAATTCTTCCTTTAAAAACCTTTCCCCCTTTTTCCCCATGTCTTAAAATTGGAAATCGCTCGGTGACAAATTTGGGGTTGTCAATATCAAGCATCGTGTCTTGTCTTTTTGCTTGTTTGTCAGGTCAACTTCCAAGTTTGTCTTGATTTGGACATGCTTTTTGTCAAGTGGGTTTCTCGCGTCCTTTACCATCGCACATGTTACGCACATTTTGCGGGTATTTGGGGGGTGAACCTATCCCAAGCCACTTCGAGGCCGTTTGCATGATGCTAGGAGATGGATCCGTGTATGATATTTGATACAAACCAAAAGAGGTCATGGGTATTTGGCTATGCTTGGGAAATTGGGGAAAATAGGCGGAAAGAAAATTTGAGGGAAAAAATTTAAGAATTTAAAATTTTCGTGAGAACGGAGAGGATGGAAAATAAAAGATAGTGGAGATTTTCTTGCCATTTTCCTTTCCAGACCTGTTGCTGTCCCCTACCGTGGTTGTTCCTCCCTACTTTTGATTTGGCGAAAAGATTGGACGCTAAGATTTATCTAACAAATAAGAAAAATGCTAGACATGGTGCTGTAGGATTGGCATATGAAATAGTGATATTGTCGACTTCCCACAAAATGTTGGATATAATCCACTTACAGTCTGCCACGTCGCTTAAATGCACAAATAAGTGGATCGATCTTCCTAAACCTCTACCATTACTTGGACAATGATTGAGAAACTTCCGTTTACATCAGGGGACACTCCTAGTTGGGCTTCAAATTGGTCAATCTCCAATTACTCCTCCCCAAAAGCATGCTATATCACCACTTGATCGAAGCCCATAGGTCACAGACACCAGTCGTGGGCTCTGCCTCAATGATAACCATTTTGCCATTTAGGACCCATGTGAGTTTTGAGCCGATGAATTAGGGCTATATTTCAGCTCTAGAACAAACCCAAATCATTCCTACCTTTATGTCTAGAGTCCACGACTATCTATTGTATTTGTGGGGGAAATTACCAAAAAAAAAGTCCTGAAACTATGAAAAGATCTAGTCCTAAACAATTTTTTTTTTTGTCAATTCAGTCATAATCCTTTTGTAATTATGTCAATTTAGTCTATCCATCCAATTTTGACCAGTTGGCGCTAACATGGACTTCAACCTACCAATGATGACATGACAATTTTTAAATAATATATATTCTTTTTTTTAAATTTTAATTTTTTTTTTTTTCCTTTTTCTTCTAATTTTCTTCTTCTCTTTCCCCATAGTGGCTGGCAAGGCTCTAGCAAGGGCTATGGAGCCTTGACTAGTCATTGGTGAGGGTCGCTGCTTGCACTTGACATCTCCCAGATTTGGGCAAGGCTAGCAACAACCATGGCCTCACCACAGGCGAAGGGACCTTGCCCGCGGCCCCGAGGCCTTGCCTAGATCTGGGTGACATTGGGCGAGGGTTGCAATCCTCATTGGAGCCTCGTTCGCCAATGTGGGGGAAGAGAAGAAGGAAACTCAGAAGAAAAGAAAAAGAAAAGAAAAAAAAAAAAAGAAAAAAAAAAATATATTTTTAAAAATAAAATATTATTTAAAAATTATCACACCATGTTGGCGGCTAATTGGCATGCATGTCAATACCAATAGACCAAAATTAGTCGAATGAATTGAATTTGTATAATTGCAAAAGGTTTAGAACTGAATTGGTTATAAAAAAAAAAAAGGTTTAGGATTTCTTTGGAAAAATTACAATAGGTTTAGAATTTTTTTTGGTAAATTTCTCCTCTTACTATTATGGAGGAGGAGATCCCCCTTTGGCCTTTCCCACAATTCTTTGATTTAATTTTACCCGACTTTTCATTGGTAACCGTCTTCCACTCCCTCCGTTTTAAACTTTTGTTTTGTGAAGTTCCAGTTCTTGAAATCATGTCGTCTCTCTCCATGAAATGTCGTTTTTACATCATATTGCTATCTTATGGAACAAAAATATATTCTCTAGTCTAGACCATTGATGTTCCACGATATGGCTTATACTTCGATTATTGAAGTACCAGAAAGCCCCAAGTAGAGCAAGCTGTGTGCCGACAGTAAATAGTGACAAAAGCATATTGTTGTCTTAGGAGAATGCACGTTATAGCCATAACTTTGTGCCTTATAGTTTAAATCTCGAGTTCAACTGCAACTTCTTGCTCTCTCTTGAAATAAATAAGCCTTAGTCAAGGAAATAATCTTACCCCTCATGCTATTCTAGGATAACATTTTAAAATGTATAATTCAGGGGTATAGGCGTGAAGACTTAGTTATCCACAGATTCATGAAACATCCTACAAATTTCATCAGCGATTAATTCAAATTTTTGGCCCGTTTAAATAATCATAATTCAGAACAGTTTACACGTGTGAGATTCAAATTAGTAATCTTCAATTCTTGAGCTGAAAATCTCCCAATACTCTAACCACGAGTGTCGACCTTGAGATTTGGGATGACCCTCAACTTATCAAGCCAACGAGTTGTGCTTAGTTTGTTGCACAAATATTACTGTAAAAAACCATTCAAAGTTCTTAAAGTTAGATACAACACACATAGTATATGCAAAAATGTACTTAGAAATGGGTCAAAGGTGCGACAAAATTATATGTATTGCATGTCGATATGATTCAATAGGAATTTTGTCAGCAAGAAGAATTCTTTCATCCTTAGCGTGTAATTTCAACCTTAGAAATTCAATTTTCTATCCTTTATCGTGCCCTTATCATTAACACTGTCCTACTTCACCAAGAGCTCATATTTAACCCCTTCAAATTTTTTCATTTTTTGACATATTATGCATGTGAGTTTTTTACATTTTCGTCAAGGGACTATTCTTGTGAACCATTAGACAAAATCCATTGCCACTCAATCTACTCAGAACTATAAATTTTGACTTGATAAGAATCCGTTCATAATACGACTTGAATTTGTGATCTCATAAAAAAAAAAAACTATTTTCTTTATTGCGAGATTATCCTGGGCCCAACGTTATCTTGTCATT
Organism: Eucalyptus fibrosa; assembly: GCA_017140475.1. Taxonomy (NCBI): domain Eukaryota; kingdom Viridiplantae; phylum Streptophyta; class Magnoliopsida; order Myrtales; family Myrtaceae; genus Eucalyptus; species Eucalyptus fibrosa. The sequence continues at coordinate 24,575,892 of CM029512.1, forward strand.
TGTTTTATGGTTTAGTTTTCTGGTCTAAACAAGGCCCACTGAGTGTGGGCCTGCTGAAACTGCAGGACCATATCCCACTGCAGAAATTTAATGTGCCGGTAGATTATTTCCGGTCTACAACAAATCCACTCGAATTTTGTCTTGACTCGAACGTGCATTTTGTCAAGTCGGCTCCTTTTCTCCTTTTTGTCAAAGCTGAATGCGACTTGTTTTGATATTTGGGCTAATTCTAAGTAAATCTAGGCTTATATTTTGTCCCAATACTCAACGTGGTAAGACATGCTCGAAATTGTACTGGGGCATTAAAGAATGTGGAGCCTTTGTGCTGGAAATCCAAGTTTTCCGAACTCTAGTGTGGTGAGGACAATTGCAATGCCAGGTATATAGGGGAATCAAAGTGATACACAAAATGATGATGTTGTGTTGATATAATACAAAAGAAATCATGGGTACTTCACTGTATATCACAACTCAATGTTATCCTTTATCGCGTTTGCTCCTCTCTATTTTCTATTTGGTGGAACGTTGGACACTAACTCTTGTTTAAAATGTTAGAAGAATGCTAGAAATAGTAAACTGTTTGACAAAATTAGTATATAAAAAGTGATTGTTGATTTCCATAATGTTTGATATAATAATTTACAGTCTGCTAATTTCACTTAAATGCACTAATTCGTGGATCAATCCTGCCAAATCTACCAGTACTCGTAAAATGAATGAGAAACTCCCAATCACATCAAAGGACATATCTAGTTGGGCTTCAAATTGGTCAATCTCCAAGCACTCCTCCCTAAAAGTATGCTATATCACCACTTGATCAAAGCCCATCTTCTGATGGGGTAATTATCCGCCAATGGATACCCATGAATCCCATCGGCACCAATCGTGGACTCTGCCTCACTCATAAGTCTTTTGAAACTTAGGACCCTTATGAGTTTTAGCCCATGAAATTGGGCCTAAATTTTCAGTTCTAAAACAAACCCAAAATTCGTCCATGATTTTATGTTCTAAATTAGATGAAAGGTGAAAAATAGTATCCACTGCCCTTGGTAGGTAACTGTCTTCCACTCTCTCCATTTTAAACTTATGTTTGTGTGAAAGTTAACGCTTCATGAAATCATGTCGTCTCTCTCCATGAAATGTCATTGAAACATTATATTACTAGCTAAAAGAACAAGTTGATAATTCTAAATTCAGTCCTAGACATAACGACCACTGATGTCCATGAAACGGCTCATGTGTCTTAAATAATTAGAGTTTCATGAAGCCGCAAGTAGCGAGCTGTGTGCTGATAATTTATGTGACAAAAGCATCATGTTGTCTCCAAAGAGCGTACATTATAGCTAGAACTTTGGGCCTTACATGTCTAAGTCACGAGCTCAACCTCAATTTCTTGTTGTCTCTTGAAACTAGCCTTAATTAAGGAAACAATCTTGCCCCTAGCACTCTTTTGGGAATGTGATGACATTTTTTTTATTTTATAAAATAATTTAGGAGCATAGGCATGAAATTCAACTACCTGAAAGTTCATGAAACACCCTACAAACCATATGTACAGCGGTTAAATTTTAGCCCTGACCTAAAACAGTCTTTTGTGTAGTTTGTGAGATACAATGGATGACCTCAATCTCCTGAACCAAAAATCCCCTAATGCTTCGTCCACATGCATCAATCCTAGGGTTTGGGATGACCTCTATATCTATCAAAAGATACAAATTAAATATTAATATATTCAATGTTCTTAACAAAAGATCTACTAGTCAATATAGAATGGTTCAAAGATGTGATGCCATCTCTCACTCAAAGATCCTGACTGTGGAAATTGACTTTTCACTAGCGTGCACGGTGTATAATTTGATTCCAAAATAGAAATTTCTATTTCACTTTCACCCTTATTGAATAATCGATGCCCATGACTGATGGAACTTACCTAATAACAAATTAATCTGCCGACTTGATGGACATTGCTAATAATAATAAACCATTTAAGTGACAATTTTCTTTTGACGAAGCACCCATACAAAATTTTCTAGATCCCTAAAGACTTCGATAATAAGAATATAGTTCGATCGATAAGGTGATAGATAAGAAGTACACAAGTTTCAAGATTATCTTTACCATAAAGATCTCAAAATTAACATTACTATTACTGAAAATTACGATGATCTTATCATTTTCTTTAATCTAGGCATAATATACTGTCTTATCGCATCAGAATGTTAATATCTAACCACTTTGGAACTCTCTCATTTTTTGACATTCTTGTTCATATGAATTCATGATATCTCACCTCAAATGAAAATCCCACAAAAGACTCCCAAGATTAGACGATTCCTTTATATATATATATATATCGATGTACCCCACCTATCTTTTCTTTTGCGCATTCACCGGTACTGTGGTACAGGTGAATGTGAACTTGCATGCATGTGCTTGTTATAAATTAAGAAACGAGTCATCAACCATGGATGACACAAATTCTAGAAGCTGGGCAAAAAGAACAAAGAAGTGGGACCAGATTGAAAACCCTAATCTGAAATTCCTACCAATGGGAATAAGGATATTATCCGCAAAGAAAGGCAATTTTAAAATAAATTTAGCAAACACTCTTTAATTATTCTTATCATTTTTCTCATGAAATAATATTTTTTGGAAATATAATATTTTTTATTATCTTTAATAGATAAGCAGTTGTGCAATCATCCTGATCTGAAAAGATATAAACTCATGATGTTATAAAGTTGTAATTTCAAATAAAGAAAAATGTCGATTTTTATTCAAAAGTAAAGCAAATTTAAGATAATTAGTAAAACACAATTTTATTAATCTCCTCTTTTTTTTTTTTTCATGAAATGATATTCTCTTGAAATATGGATTCTTATTATCTTTAATGGATGAGAAGTTGTCACGTTTCTTCGCTCCTGATTCAAAAACATTTAAACTCATATATGATGTGATGATGTCATACTTTCAAGTAGAGCAAAACGTAGTTAAAGAGTGAGCAAGGTATTTTATTCTTAAACTAAGGCATTTTTCAAAAATTAAACAAATAATATTTTATTAATCTTCTCATTTCTCATTAAATAATATTGTTTTTGAAATCTATATTTCTAATTATCTTTCAAAGATGAGTAGTTTTAAACATTTATATACTCCTAATCGGAAAAGATTCGAACTCACATATGATATGATGATATTGTAAAATCAAGCAAAGCAAAATCCAATTATAAAGTGAGAGGGAGTTGGAAAAGTGGACTTTTTTCAGCTAGATCAGATATTTTCTTTTCTCAATAGATTTTTTTAGAGCACCTATGAACATGGCCGCACAATTAAAGGGAGATATGTCGAAGTTTTGCCGCGGCGTGACATCTGAGCAGAAACAAAAGCAAAATTGGGGGGGGACCAATGATTTCCTCCTAAAAAATAATAAATGTTGTTTAATTCAAAGTCCTTATCACGGTCCACCAACATGGCCCTTTTAACATTTTTGTAGCATGCCACTCAATGGTGGACTTAGTGAAGGTCATAATTGGATCGGATTATTTTATTGCAGTCTCCTAAACTTTTGGACGAGCTCTTCATATATTCAAAGCAAAAAGAAGAAAAAAAGCGAAGATATAGAAAAGCAAATTAAAAAGGTTTAATTTTTATGAAACTGAGAGATTAGACCATCGAATCACCGTCCATAAAAGACGGAAAGCTTCGTCTTTTTCTTCATTTCTATTTGGGTCAGAGGAGACAACTTTAGCCTTGTTTGTCCAACCTGCTGTATAACGTGTTTCAATGAGAAAAATCGCAGTTAATCAAACGCGAGTCCTCATTGAACAACACGAATTGCCTCACCGAAATTGACAAATCCAAGAGCTGACTGTACTTTATGCTGGGTGGCACTATTTGACTGTATTTTTACTATTGAATCACCGTCCAATTATATACCCATATTCACATTAAAATTCATAATGAATAACCAACCATATGAGGGGTACGATACTTTGCATAGAATGGACAAAATAATTTCTACAGCTGTGTGTTATGATGCGGATTGGTTACTTGAGGACCAATATAGAAGGGGAAAAGTACCAAAAAAGTCATTAAACTTATTGCATTGGTACCAATTTAGTCTTAAAGTTTTCAATTGGACAAATTCAGTCTTAAACCTTTTTACATCGATACCAATTTAGTCAATTTGGCCAATTTTGGCTTGCCGGTGCTAACGTAGACATCGGCCGATGATCGAATGCTAACGTGGCAAATTTTTAATATTTTTAAATATTTTTTTGAATATTTTTTTGAATTTTTAGTAATTTTTTCCTTTTTTTTTTTTTTTTTTTTTTTTTCTTCCTTCTTCCTCCTTGGACTGTTCCAGCGGTGGCCGGCCAGCCTCTAGTGAGGCTCGCCAACCATTGGGCAAGGGCCTTGAAGCCCTCACCTGCCACCGATGAGGGTTGCGGCCCTCGCCCGGCCTTGTCCAAGGCTGCCAGCAAGGTGGCTTTGCCTAGATCTGGGCAAGGCCAGCCTCATCGGCTGTGGGCGAGGGGTTGGTGAGGGTGAGGGGCCAAGGCTGGCCTCGCCTAGATCCGAGCGTAGCCACCTTGGCCGCGGCCCTGGGCGAGGCTGAGACCCTCGCCGGCGACCGGCGAGGGCTTCACGGCTCTCGCTTGGCCTCACCTAGGGCCGTGGGCAAGGCGGCTTCGCCCAGATCTAGGCGAGGCCGACAGGAGCTCGCCCACGATCTTGCCATGGCCCTTGCCGGCGGCTAGGTGGAGCGGCAAGTTTCCCCGGGAGTCCTACTTCGAGGTGAGCCAGGGGGTGCGGCGCAGCAGCTCCCAAACGAGGTCGGCGTGGTCGCGAACGGAGGCCGCATGGAGGGGCGTGTCGGAGACGCCAAAGATGATGATCTTGTCGAGGAGGAGAGGGTCTTGGTCGAGGAGGTCCACGATTGCCGAGATGTCGCCGTTTTGGACTGCTCTCCATGAGCCTTGTCGGTGGCCCTGGGAGAGGCCGGGCGAGGGCTACGACCCTCGCCGGCGGTAGGCGAGGGCTTCGAGGCCCTCGCCTAGTGGCCGGCGAGCCTCACCGGAGGCTGGCCGGCCATCGTTGGAACAGTCTGAGGAGGAAGAAGGAAGAAAAGAAAAGGAAAAAGAAAAGAAAAAGGAAAAAAATTACTAAAAATTCAAAAAAATATTTTAAAAAATATGAAAAATTGCCACGTTAGCGTTCAGTCATTGGTTGATGTCCACGTCACTGTCGGTCAGCCAAAATTGGCCGGATGGACTGAATTGGTACCAATGTAAAAATGTTTAGTACTTAATTGGTCCAATTAAAAAGTTTAGAACTAAATTGGTACTAATGCAATAGGTTTAGGACTTTTTTGGTACTTTTCCCATATAAAAGCGTCCAATCAAAATTGAAGTACCGATGGTATTTAACGATGGAAATAGGGCACGCCTTGCTTATTTAGTTATCATCAATTAATGTTGTTCTTTTTGCTGGTCCCGTGCTTTTTTCCGTATCATTGCCCCTATGAACGATACCAATTGCTACCAAAATGGTTGGCCTAATGGTGTAAAAATCAATTGTTTTTTACGAGATCCTGAGTTTGATTTATGTTCACCACGTACCTTTGTAAAAAAGAACTATGCAAACAAGTTTAAGCTATTACTTTATTATTGGTCCAATCACAAACGGTGGTCCTACAAGGTATACTATCATGCTGCTAAAAAAATTGCAAATAAATCGGTAAAATTGAAAAATTTATAGCTAGATTGATATCTATGTAATAAGTTTAGGGCCGATTGCACAATTTTTTCTCCCACCGTATGCTCGTGCAATCTCACAATATCTTCTAATAGCCTCCCAAGCTCAAAATGGTAGTAGGGAATCCATCCAAAGTTTCGAGAAAAAGCAATGGAATGATATGGGATAGGTCTTTGCGGAAAGGACAACAAAATAATTAAGAGAAGTCATGGACAACATCAAGAGCGCCTCAAATAGGTTTAGTTTCCAAAAAAGGTAGCGGTGGTGTGGTGGTAAAGGTGTTAGTTTATCGGAGGCAGTAGTCAGAACTAGCTCATTGAAGAATACCAAACTAGGAAATTATGCGAATTTGGAATGGGATGGCTCTATTCGGATGTTTGTCCAAATTCGAATGGCAGAGTTTTCAAGTTGTGATTGATAAGTTTATTGGATTATTGATTTTTTCAGTGAGTAAATAATTTTTAATAATCTTTAGATATCATTTATTCGCCAAATACATGTTATCATATGTTATATATAGTTTTTGACTGATCATAACATGGTTTATTTATGCATACATCTTATTATATTGGAATCAATATAATAAAGAGAATAGCTGTACAAAAAAACTAAAAAAAACAGCGGAAGAGACTAAACATAATTTCACGAAGAGTGACACGTTCGTACTTATCAACAAGACTTGTCATGTCCAATTATGCATATTGAAATAAGATAAGATAAAATAATTCTCTTGTCTTGGCAACAGAGGAGGAGATGCTGATCTTGGATTTGTATTCAAATTTTGATGACAGGCAAGTACATCACTACGCATTAATCACTCATGGATGTCCAATAAATTAAATACTAGTGGAGATATAAGGTTATATAAACATCACCAGAATTCAATCCCTAAAAGCGGACAGAAAGACAACAAGCACCTCTTCAGGCGACTCAAAAGCTGATCCGAACTTATTTAAAATATTTAAAATGCCAGTTTTCTCCTCTCCAGGAAAGACCACATGCAAAATCTAGCTTGAGAGAGAGAGAGAGAGAGAGAGAGAGAGAGAGAGAGGGAGGTCTCATCTGAAAATGTCAGGCCTCTCTCTCTCTGCAGAACCCTTCTTGAAAAATTTCCTGGAGACTTTTCTTATACAGCACGTGGGTATTTTGAACGTGGTCAACGGGTCAACCACGCGAAAAAAAGGGTAAAAAAAACCCAGCTGCAAAATAATAGGGACTCCAGGCTAAAATCCTAAAGCCTGGAGTTTGGTGGTGTCTGTTCAGAGAGATTGATTCACGGGCATCTCTTTTTCTCCCCAGGGGTCTCAAACACCTTGACCCAATACAAAGGAAACGAAATGAATGACCTATTTTTATCATTGTTATTAGGGTTTTGTACGTTGTTGCTCGCCGGCTTCTGACGAGATGAAAATTTTGCAGGAGATTACATGAACTACAGAAAAGCTCGACGCAGATTCCTCACGAGATCCCCCATCTTCATGCTGTATTCCGCGTCCATCTGCAAGAAATTTTTGTTTCATAAACATTAGCTTGTTTTTCTTTTGCTCCAAGCCAACTGCAAATACGTGGGATGAAATAAGAGAAATGTCGAATGCTTTAAGGAGTTTTTTAAAACCCTTTTTACTTTTCATCTGGTCATGAAATAAGTGGGGTCGTGTGAATTAGATAAATAATCAACTTGGTAAATTTAGTAAGTTTTATTTCTACGTGACAAACCAACAACATGGTTTTAGAGAAGGGAAAACTTGAGAAAATGGTGGTATTATAAGTACCTGAGCTAGGATGGTAACATCTAGTATGGAAGTCCCAAAGGGTAGAACACAGCTATTCACAACAGTTAGGTTCATTTTCTCTGTTTCGCCGATCATTTTCAATAAAATCCCGTTGCGCTTCTTGCAATGGATTTTTATGAGGACGCATTTTCCAGAGACTCGTGCCTCGATTTCTGGGAGCGAGAGTTGCTGGTCACCTTGACTACAAGAGTTCGGATCCATAGTGAGTTGGGACTTCCTCACCATGACGACCGACTCCACGGTCTTCACCGCCGCCTCCTCCTCGAGCGTCTTGACGCTTCGTTGAAGCTCTTTCAAGTACTTGATGGCATCCTCGAGGACGGAAGACTTGTCCCTCTGAAATGAGCATTTAAAATCAATGTTAGAACATTTATGCGTTGCGCAATTCGACGGGAAAATTATTTTGAAATGGCTCCCTTTAATCTGGGAGGTAGAAAGAGATAGGAAATTATTAGTTGCGCGAATCTAGTTTAAGCTAGTATTAGCCCATCTGTGGATTTTCCCCCATCAACAATTGTGGGTCATCAACATTCTTTTCATCATGCACATCAAGCTCGCAAACTTAGAGTTTCAGTCATCTTCCCAAGTTTCACGTCATTATGGCGTACGAATTAAGCATAAGGGGCTTATAAGATTCGAGAAAAGCTGCTTTTGGAGAGCCCCACATATCAAGAGAGCATGTATTAAATCCTCCACATGGGCAAGTGGAACTCTTTAACACCCGGATATGTTGCTTCTCTCTCGCCAGGTGCCAACGACTAAACTAATCTGCCTAGTCTCTCGCTTAATCCCACCCGTCAATCAGACACAATTTCCAAAAGATCAGGTCTTGTACCTTCTTAAGGTTCGGAATGACAGCTGAGAGCGCGATGAAATGCTGGCTGAGTTTCTCACGGCGCTTCCTCTCAGCTAGCACGTGATCTTGTGGGCGAACCGGCGTTCGGCTCGTCGTGCCGGCACTTCTCATCTGTGGACCCTCACGATCTTGGATTTCATAAGTACCTTTGACACGCACAAAAGGGAGATAAACATTGTTAAGAATATTTAACAAGAAGAGATTTTCAAAGTGTACTGATAGCTCATATGCGCTTCGGTCTCTTCCAAGGCTTTACCAAAGAAGGGGTTGGACATGGCTAGAGACGACTCGGGGTTCCCGAATGATATCAAGTGGGAGTCAGGAGACCGAGACTGAGACGGGGAGCTGCAAGTCACTGTTTTTTCCTCCGTTGCCCGGGTAGAGTTCCAGCTCTTGGTCTTGAGCTGTTTCCAGGGCCTCTCGGTGAACGATTGAGGAGTTTCGACAGATCGCGCAGCAAAATGGGGCACCGTTTCGGAGCTAATAAGAGGGAGTGGATAGGATGGAGATGAATTCGAGTAGGGTTCTGAAGAGAAATGTGGATGGAACAAATCAAACTCATCATTAAGCAAGAAAGAGGAGTTCAGTCGTTGCTGGTACTGCTGCTGCTGATGATGGAAGTAAGCTGCATCTTCAACCATCTGCGGATATTCACCCCAAAAGAAGTATAACAAAGAAGAAGAAAAGAATCAACACGCGATTGAATACATCGTTTGGTAAGTCTATATTCGAAGAAGCCTAATCATGGAAAAAGGAGGAGTTTTACATCAGGAATCTCCATTGGATCACCACCGCCCTCCTGCCTTCTGGGTCCTCTAATCACCTGGGAAGAACGAAAGAGAGAGAAGCGAAGCTTAATTGCGCAGCGGTGGGACTTGAAGGAACAGAAGCTCTTATTTGCATGCGCAAACCCATACGCGTTCTCGGAGACGATGATGACCTAGCCCGTGAGAAATATTCGTCTTCCTTTGCGTGCTGGCTCCTCTTCACATTGGGGAGATGGCTCTTCTATCTTTTGCACTCCATCAAGTTTCACACGCTCTCTCTCTCTCTCCCCCACAATAAATCCACTGCATCCGAAAAGAAATTGCTTGTTAACAAGTGTCTTTAGACACTCCTCAATTATACTTAACAAAAACATATTTGCCAGAAGCTCTAAAACTTATCAAATTTGTGCAATCGAGTCGTTCCGTTAAGTTCATCCAACTTGACTAATGAAAAATACAGACATGGCATTTTCTTTTTTGTCCTATATATGTGGCAATGACATGACTAGATTGACATTATTTTGGTTTAAACCTAATTTTTAATATAATTTTTATTTAGATTAAATTAAAATAAATTTTAAAAAAAAAGTGAGAACCAGACGCGAGGGCTTCGCAGCCCTCACCATTGCTGCCCCACCATCATTGGGAAGGGCCAGCAATGGTGGGGGAATGGTCTAGCGACCCTTCACCAACTACAGATAGGCCTTCAAACCCTCGCTTAATTTTGGCTAAGGGTCGCTGATGGTTGGAGTTGATCGTCGTTGCGGTAGCGACGAGACTAGTTCTAACTATTTTCTAAATTTAATCCAACTAAAATTTGTATTAAAAATCATATTTAGACCAAAACAACATCATTTTAGTCTTATGTTTCGTATTTTAGCCATGCCATTGCCACGTAGGAGAGTGAAAATATTTAAAAAGACCATGTTAGTATTTTCCGTTAACCAAATTGGACGGAGTTAACGGAAGGATTCGATTATATCAATTTAACAATTTTTAACACTTAATTGCACTTTTTGCAAGTTTTAAGGCCCAATTACACTTGCATGACAAGTTTTTGGATTTCTAGTACACATATTCCTATTTTCAATTTTGATTATGCATGATACGTAAGAGACGGTACATTGGAAATGAAAATTTCTCTTACCTATTGACAAATCCTATTCTATATTCTCTTTTTTCCTTTGGTGGTGTAAAAGGGTAGGAGTAGACAGCAATATTGATATCTCCTTAGACATTATATAAGAGTTCTACACATTTGCGGTCGGATATTTGATACATAACTACTGCTCATTTTGAATGAGCTCATCATCATTGCACCACCAAATCGAGATAGAGTAAAGTCAAAGTTATTCCCACACTTGGAACAAGTTGAACCAACTTTATAGACATATTAACAATAGGTGTCTTCTTGAGCAAAATCATGTTCCAAAATCCAAAAATTGTCTTTAATCTGAACATGACTTCATTAGTTTGTGTACGGTATAATGGTGTCGGTTTGAGTTGTTATAAAATTACTCACTGGCGCTACTGTCTAAAATTTACATGATTTGACTAAGATCTAAACCTAGTTACAATTTCTTCGCATTTAAACTCATTTATCTTTCATAATAAAAATAGATGAGGGTATTCTACATATATCCAATTATCCAAACATATGAGATTAGAAGTATCTTCCCCTTTTTTCTCTTTCTTTCGACCTGCTCATATATCTTTCTATGAGGGCAGGGGTCTACATATTCTACATGTATACAATCATCCTAACATACGAGATTACAAGCAACTTCTGTATCCATTTTTCTTTGTTTTGATCCTTTTAAGTCTTTGTGATTATAATATTTGAAAGAATAAACAAAATTAATATTGACTTGAGCTTCTAGCTAAATTCACATTTGATGGTTCTTACGGAGAAAATGCCAAAAGATGCACCAATCAAAGCATAAGTAGTGAAGGATGAAAGAAAATCAAAATCACATGAGACGCAAGATTTCTGTGGAAGACCCAAAACTGGAAAAAAAATCACGGGGAGAGAGTGGTTTCACTATCTTCAACAAAGATTACAAGAGTACAATCCAAAAGCTAAAAAAAATCACTTATTGAGGCACAAGATCTAAAAGATCCAACAAAAGATAAGAAAAACAAAATAGGAAATAATATGGAGGGTGGGGTTGGAGATGTACTATTAAACACATTTATTTTATAGTCTCCCTTCAAAAAACCCTAAAATAATCCTAATCTCTAATTTGAAAGTCAAAACTCACCAACAATTTTGTTTTTGTCTCGTTGAAATTTGGAGGAAAAAGTCAAGTGTTTTCTTCAAGTTGCATCCAAGAAAGAGTACAAAAGTAGATTTCTTGAAGAAAGCCGTGATAGGAAAGTAACAACTAAGGATCCTTAGGTGCCTAGAAAATGTGCTCAATCAACTTTAAATTGTCTGTTTAAAGCAAAAGGGGTGTAGAAAAATGACATGTAGCTATGCATTTAATATATGTAAGAGTCACGAGTACATTTTATTAACAAATATCCTAACAAATTGAATCAGTTATAATTGCATCCTTAAATTTTCCCATGATGTGTCCATTTCTTATCTGGACAAACTTATTTAAATCTAATCTATAATAATTCTATTTTTTTTTTTTTGTGCTAGAGGAACAAACTAAACCCCCGTGTTTAAAAGTCACCAAGTAACTCCGCTAGAGCCTTTGCATCGCAAATGTTTCAAACTCCTCACCTCTCTCGCAAAGGTTCACTAAAGCCTACCCAGCAGAGCCACCACGGCTGGTGGTAATTTTGCTTCTTTGTTATAGGTAAGTTAAGACTATTTTCAAAATCAAAAGTGGGATACTACTTAAACTCACAACGATAGTTAATGACCAATCAGTAACACAACATCTACCAAGGGAACGTTTCGTTGACAAGAATTTCAATGAACACATTTTCTAAATCAACTGCCAAGCATTTCCATTAAAAAAAAAAAAAACGCTTGCGCTTAAAATAGGAAGATGATTTCTCCTTTCTAACAAGAGGAATTCATAATGATAATCAAATAAGGGAAAATTAATCACTTTCTTTAAATGAATTTGTGTAAAGTCATTTCTTTTAACATAAAGTTTTCATGAAACAAACATATCCCAAGTGTCATTTCAAATTATGAGAAACACCCCTAACAACTTTTTATGTCTTAATTTAAAGTGGTTTTGAATTAAAAATATCAAGAAATGTTCTCGCATTCTGCACTGAATCTACATAAGATTTTTGTGAAGAAAGGAATTGAAAGGTCGGACAAGACCCATGTTTTTTTTTTTTTTTTGGTCGAAAATAGGAGGATTATATATTAACGCACGTAGGAACAACCATTGTACAAAGCTTCAGAGTATAGAAGATCCAAAAGGTGATGGGGAGGGGAGACAACCCAATTGGAGGGAAGTAAAGAATGCCCATGGGCTTTGGCAGCCCAGTCGGCAATGAAATTTGCTGCTCTTCGACAGTGTTGTATCTGGAGATTGGGGAAATAGGGTAGAAATGCCATACTTTCAGCAAACAGAGCTCTGTGTTCCCAAGGTGTTGAGCTAGGGTTTCGTATGACGTCCACAAGCATCAAGCAGTCCGATTCCAACAAGATGTGATCCTGAGCTTTCCTTTCTGCAGCAGAAACTTAAGAGTAAGATTGAAAGCCTGTGAGACAAGACCCATATTGAGTGTAAATAAAAGTGGATGTCCCATTTTGGTTTTTTAAATGAACTTATTTGTCAAAATCACATTATCAAGTCTATATAATGTCAGATAGATTAAGAAGGTATTGGGTAAATTTAATATGATTTAAAATGATAACTGGCCAGATTGGACCCCATTAAAAAAAAAAAAAAGAGTAGCAATTTCCATATTATTCAATCAACGAGTCTGTGGACATTCTTTTCCAATTTTCTCGGATTGTAGGAAGAAGACAAATGAAAACGCTCATCTTGGCTGTCTTTACCGATGATCAATCAAATCACTGAAAGCTGACTTGGGAGACACCAACCACATGCCGAAATAGTTAATCCACCATGTTGCACCAATTACCGATGCACATCCCATTAAACAAATTAAATCAAATCCTAGATGTAGGTCAGAATCTAATAATAGATTACTTCGAAATTGCTCTTTTTATAGAAAACAAACATACTCTATGTGTTATACTTTCTTGATAAAGTATAATCCGATTTCAAATGGACAAGTTGCTTATCTCTTTTATTCTACCTCCGTTGAGCTGGAAAACGGCCTCTCAACCAAGGGGACAAAATTCAACCCCAAAAAAGAAACACCAAGAGGACAAATCACCCACCTGTCCAAGCCTTATTTTGGAGTTGCTTCTTTAAGCAGTTCTCGTATCTCTTTTGAACTAGTATTCTAATAATATCTTTGAAATTGAAGATTATGAAAACTCATAAGTAATTATTGCAAAATTATTTGTAAATACAATTTTTACCATAAGATAGATGGTAAAGGTTTTCTTTACCATTTTTGAGTACATATGGAGCTATCCATGGAAAAAGAGTACTAGGCAGAACATTTCAAAGATGATATAAAGTACATATGGTCAACACATAACTTCACTCTTAATTTACAAAAATTCAAAGACAGCGAGTTAATTGCATTCCGAATCATCTCGAAATGCAGAGATACTTTCTACCCTCATGGTAGTTTTAGACCCTAAAACCTAATTCCTGCCCTATTCACCTCGCTTTCATCCGTCTTTTTTATCCTCGCATTCATCCCTGTTTCCATCTACTGTTTACTGTTGCTATTTTGCTCTGTCCGTAATCCGTTCCGAATTCTCATCCATCTCCAAATTTCCTGCCAAATTTAACTCCTACCCGTTGCGAATTGAGATGATTTGGAATCAATTTGGTTCGCTATGGTATGGCCTTCATCTTCTCCTCCGATGCCTTTCCGGTCTTGGATTTCTGTCAATTCACTTCGTATAGTTGCCGCAAGTCTTTCACCGTTTCGTCAGTTCAGTTGCTTTGCCTCGTTCTAGTTTTCATCTTTTTCTTTCCCATTCTTACCCATTTTCGAGTTCTGTCTCCTTCACCCCCAACTGTCTTGACTCAATTCGCATACACACTGCATGTACCTCATCTCTCATATTTGTCCATCTGGTTGATGCTAATTGCTGATTGCTGAATAAATGGACAGAAATGCTTGTGACGGAGCCTCTCGTCTTGCTGCTCTATGCTCTTGAATGGGCCGACTCTGGCCAGCACAGTGGATTAAGGTCTAGAATGATGTGCCACTTGTAAAGACATTTGAAGAATGCAAATTGACTTTGATTGGTAAAATTCTATTTGAACCATCCATTAATTTACCAGCTTTTCAAAGTACTTTACGGTGAGTTTGGAAAATCGACGAGGTCGATATTTCTGTTCATGAAGTAGGATTGTATGTCACTAAATTCAAAAATGATGTAGACAGACAACGTGTTCTTGATGGGGGTACCTTGCTTTTTTCTGGTCATTTAGTAATTTTCAAACCTTGGATCCCCGATATGCCGTTGCATTGTTATGACTTCTCGACTTGTGCATTTTGGGTGCAAGTCTTTGGAATCCCATTAGAATGGTGCTTTGTCAACTTGGTAGAAAGAGCTGTCAAGCATATAGGCAAAGTCTTGGAAGTTCGGATAGATAGCAAGGAGGGTATATCACTCCGAACTGTGAGAGCAAGGGTTGATCTTGATGTACAAGAATCATTAAAGACAAGACAATTAATCAATCTTAATGGGAAGACATTTTGGCTAGATTTTCAGTATGAACACTTATCCCATTTCTGTTATTCTTGTGGTAAGCTCGGACACTACGCTATGTACTGTAAGGATTACCCTTTTACTGAAGCTAAGATGGAGGGCAAAGAAAAAATGGCATGTGGCTTAGGGCGGAAGTTCATGAGCATAGTCCCTATTGGAAAGTTTTTTATGAACCACAGGACCTACCTGGATCACAGGAAGAGGTTATTCCAGAAACTCCCCCACCTTCACATCAGTTGCTTCCGGCTCAGCCACCTCTTGTCCCAAGTAACAGGGGCATTTTTTAGGTGCTAGCCCTGCCTCATGCTCCAACATCAACACCGGATGTAGGTTCAACAAACCAGCGATCCAAATCTCCAATAACAGAAGTAATGGACCTAGTCTATGCAAAGATGAAAGCTCTTCAAATTGCGACCCTATGTGGTTCCCATTCTAAAAAGACAAAGCATACCCAACTCAACACCATAGTAGGTACAAGCAAAAAATTGAAGCTGTACTCTCCTCATGCTCCACGATTACATCTACTTGGTGACCTGGATGATACTCAACTATTGGATACTCCTATTCTGGAGGCTGAAGAAGTTAGCCAATGGGCTGTGGTGGCTTGCCCAAAAAAGCCACCGAGTGACAAATGAAATTTTTAAGCTGGAACTGTTAGGGGCTGGACAATCCCTTGACAGTTCAATTCCTCAAGGCCTTAGTGGCTAACGAGAGGACTGATATTATTTTTTTGATGGAAACGAAGAACAAAGAAGTGGTACTTACTCGGGTTCGAAAGCAACTCCAATTTTCTAACTCTATTTTGATGAATCCTAATGGCTTAGCTGGGAGGTTGGCCCTTTTTTGGAATGATTAGTTTAAGCTAACGGTGGATCGCTCTGCTCCGGAGTTTTTTGATGTCATTTGCAATAATTTAATGGGAGGTGATAAAATGAGACTAATCTGCATTCATGCCCCGTCTAGCATACAGCAACGCCAACTCTTTTGGGCTGATCTTCGGTTTATTTGCACCACCAACACCCTTCCATGGATATGTGTTGGTGATTTCAATGAAGTACTATGTCCCTGGGAAAAAATAGGTAAAAGTTTTCCTGACTCAAATAGAATGCAAGCTTTTAGGGACTTATTCAATAACTGCTCTCTTATTGACATGGAAAGCAAGGGATGTTCTTTTACCTGGATGAACCATAGGGCTGGTGATGATTTTGTTAAGAAACGGTTGGATTGGGCTCTTTGTAATCTGGAATGGCGGCTTTCTTTCCCTGAGGCTGAGTTGTTTGCCTTACCTGCGGTGGGGTCAGACCACAGTCCTTTACTCTTAACCACTGTAGCAGCACCTTCTAGACGTTCTTGGCCTTTCATCTTTGAAGCATTTTGGATTTAGGAACCTGACTGCTGTGATCTTGTTGCTCGATCATGGACTTCCACTAGGCCGCCAATTTCTGGCCTTCCTTCAAGACTTAAAGCGGTGTCCTTAGCTTTGACTCAATGGAGTAGATCCAAATTTTCAAAGGGTCATCATCAACTTGAAGCTTTGAACCAGCAACTTCTAAATCACAAGAATCAAACTCTTCATCCTTATGATGCATCGCTGGTTGCTGACCTAAAAGAGCAAATTCATAAGATATGGCAACAAGAAGAATAGTTATGGGTGATGCGTTCTAGACTTAAATGGCTTAGATGGGGGATAAGAACACGGCATTCTTCCATGCAACAACTATACAACGAAGACAATGCAACAAAATTAGTATGCTGCAGGATGATACTCAAGCTTGGGTGTGTGATCCCAGCATATTGAAGAAGATGACAACAGATTATTTTTCAAACCTTTATCAGACAGTGGGCCATCGAGATTACTGGCCCATTTTGTAACAATGTTCTTAGGTTATTACTAATGAGATGAACACGTCCTTAATAGCTCCTGTCACTAAGAAGGAGGTTCAAGAGGCTACCTTTCAATTGGGGCTTACCAAAGCCCTAGGACCAGATGGCTTGAATGGACTTTTTTATCAGCATCATTGGGATATTATCCAGGATGAGCTATTCTTCTTAGTGCAACGATTCTTTCTTACTGGAGTGATGCCGCCAACCCTCAATAAAACCGTCATATCCCTAATCCCTAAGGTACCGCATCCTGAAAGATTAGATCAGTACCGCCCCATCAGTCTTTGCAATTATGCTTACAAAATAATCTCTAAGCTGCTTGCCAACCGCTTTAAGCCCTACTTGCCTGCAATTATTTCCTAGGAACAAAGTGCTTTTGTCAGTGGACGTCAAATTTAGGATAATATCCTAATAGTCCAAGAAGTGCTTCACCAACTTAAAGTCAGAAAATGCAAACGCCAATATCGAGCGGTTCTTAAAGGATATGCAAAAGGCATATGACCGAGTTGAGTCAGATTTTCTCAGAGACTATCTACTCACTCTAGGCTTTCATGCTATATAGGTTCAATGGATCATGTAATGCATAATGATAGTTTCTTTTAGCGTTAAGCTCAACGGTGACCTTTCACCTTATTTTCAGCCTACTCAAGGTATTAGACAGGGTGACCCTTTATCCCCCTACCTTTTTATCCTTATGGCGAATCTATTGTCCCATCTTATACACCAAGCCATTACCATGGATCATCTTAAAGGCATCAAATTGAACAGGTGGTGTCCCACCCTCTCTCATCTGTTCTTTGCGGATGATGCTATTTTCTTTATAGATGGTACAATACTTGAATGTTAGAATTTAGCAAACATTGTTAATCAATATTGCTTTGCTATTGGCCAAGAAGTAAATAGAAATAAATCTGGAATATTCTTTAGCAGAGCCTATCCTCTTAGTTTACAAGTAAATTTAGCTGGAGTGCTTCAAATCCCAGTGCTTCGAATGACTGGAAAGTACCTAGGTATACCATCGAATTGGGGTAGATCCAAGAGGGACATGTTTGCTTGGATGTTGGGAAGGGTAAATGCCAAACTAGAAGGCTAGAAAGAAAGTCTATTATCTAAGGGTGGCAAGGAAATTTTATTAAAAACTGTCGTACAAGCATTACCTCAATATGCCATGTCCATTTTTAGAATCCCTACATCTATTTGCTGCTCCATTGAACAGAAAGTTGCTCGCTTTTGGTGGCAGAAAGATAGTACTAAAGCGGGCATCCATTGGAAAAGTTGGGCTGTTCTTTAAAAAAGCAAAGATAACGGGGGTCTTGGATTTCGAGATCTTCAGGACTTTAATAAAGCCATGCTTGGTAAACAAGCATGGCGTTTATTCCAGAATCCAATGGCGCTATAGAGTACACTATTTAAGGGGCTCTACTTTCACTCTAATGATTTTATGCATGTCGATAAGGGATCAAGACCTTCTTAGGGATGGCGGAGTATTCTATTTGGGAGGGATTCCATCTTACCTAATCTCCGATGGTCTGTTGGTAATGGACAGTCAATCAAAATCACGGAGGACCGATGGCTCCCTAGGGGAATCATAGGGGGCCCTGCTCCTCGGAATGCCCGTCAATTGTCAATGAATTGCTACACATGGACAACAACAGATGGAATATTCCTCTTCTTCATCAACAATTTGATGCCTCTACAGTCCAAGATATACTCAAACTTCAGGTTTGGCCTCACTACACTACCGATAGAGTTATCTGGACAGGGATGGTCAATGGCATATATTTTGTGAAGAATGGATATAACACTTTCATAAAAAATCTTCTCAGCAGCCAACCTAATATAGTTTCTTCATCTTATCCCCCACCGAAGTCTCTATGGAAAGCTATTTGGGTTGTAAAGCTTCCCTTGAAGATTTGACCTTTCCTCTAGTCGGTGTGCCACAATGCTCTCGCCACCAAGGATAATTTATTCCATAGACGCGTCATTACGGACCCAACTTGCCCTCTTTGCTCTACATTCAACCCAGAAACTATAGAACACCTATTCCTTCTATGTTCATGGATGCGCCAGTTATGGTCACATTCACATATTAACATTCTCATCCATCAGCATTCAATAACAAGAATGGATGCGTGGTTAATAGCTCATATTGAATAGCGGCGTACTTGTCCTGATCTAGAACTGATTGCCTCTCTTCTATGGCACATTTGGAAGGCATGAAACCGGTTTGTCTTTCAGCAACAACGTCTAGATCATCTCCAGGTTATAGATCTGGCTTTTGCCCAGGTGCGCACTGCCAAGATTACTGACTAGTCACTGCAGTGAGCAACTCGATCGTGTCTTCAACCTGATATGCTTTGGTGACCTCCATAACCTAGAATGGTAAAAATCAACATCGACAAGGCCTATTATCTTGATAGTGTTACAGGTGCAATGGCAAGCATCCATAGAGATCATTTCAGCAATCTGTTACATGGCTTTACCTGTGATTTTCCTGCAACATTAGCTCTGCAGAGCGAGACTCAAGCGCTTACTATCACCCTTGACCATTTGCTTAACAAAGGGAAGCATCAGAATCACCTCATCATTGAATCCGACTGCTTGATGCTGGTGCAAGCTATTTGGGATTCGACTGCGACTCCATGGGAGGTGAGATCTCTCCTTGCCAAAGCGACGGCAAAGCTTTCTCTCTTCCCTAACCTAACCGTGCATCTCTATAGGAGGGAGGCCAATTTTGTGGCTGATTGGGCTGTCAAGGCCCATTGTAATGGCACTCTTATTTCGAACTGGGCTACATCCCCTCCTGTCTCTCTCCTAGATCTTTTGTATTTTGACGCCCATGCTACGGGCTTCTCTGGTTCTCTACATTGTTAATATATTCCTTCCTTTTCCAATCAAAAAAAAAAAAAAAAAAAAAGATAGCGAGTTAAAAATTTGTATCTCCATACGAGGAAAATAAGAGTTTATCTCTCTTATGGGATATTAGTTTAGTCTCTTGCATTATATGAAAGTTTTATAGTAGTGTCATTTTAGAGTTAATAATCACCTATGCCAGGTAAAGGGGATCAAAGATTTGTAATTTATATTATCCTCTCACATCCAATTAAAAAAATTAGGGCAAAAAAGTAATAATTAACGATCCGTTTGTTTCGTGAAAAATGAATAATTTGAAAAATATCATTCTAAAAATGATCGTTTTTATCGCTTGAAATAATAAGTTAATGACAAATGTTTTCATTTTCAATAATAATTTATGTATAAATATTTTCATGGACAATGAACATATTTTTAATTCATTCATTTTTGCAAGCAATACAAGCGATCATTTTTACAAAAAATATTCTCTATTTAATTTATGTTTTGTAAAACAAATAGAGCCTAATGATACATGTCGTTTCTTCAAGAGAAGGTTAAAGGCTACGATTTACTTGATTCTGCTTGTCCTCCTAAAATAACCTTTTTTTTTTCTTGTTTGAGTAGCTTTCTATTATGAGTCATCCCATTTTATTTTAATTAGTACCACATGTGGCATCGATATCACATAATGAAGGGCCTATGAGATAATCTGATCATGATGTACCGAATATTAAAATTGTTTTTACTCTTCCACAAGTTATAAGTATTTTTAGCAAAAAAGTTAAAAGAATATTTAGTATTTCCGGGGATTATTCTTTTATATCTCTAGAGAAACAACAATAACATTAGGTCCCCATTACCGAACTACCATAGCTAGCTATAAAATAATTCTCTTGCTTTTGATAATTTTATAGAACGAATAATACATATCTTCCTCAATTAATTATTTGCCTCGGGTGACCAAAAGGAAAAATTCTTCGTCCCTGCACTTTCACGACATGTATCAATTTCCCTTTAAAGTCATTGTCGGTTGTTGTTGATTGAACTGAGATACGACGAACTCCACCACTGTAGCATTTGCGGCCTCGTTATTGGTGGCTTATTTGACCAAAATTACATCAGGCGAATATAATTTTAGAAGTGCATCAGCCAATATGCTATTTTTCCTAGACAAGGTCAAGAGCAATGGCTCTCAATTGTGCAATTTGTCTCCCGCTGCATTTAGTCCGTGCACATGTGAAATTGGGTGACAAAAGTAGGTTTTAGCTTGTCTCATGTATAATTACTAAAGTAAAATATCGAGATAGTTTCATGTAATTGTCGAAAGAAAAATTGTTTCAAGTTAAATTCTATCAATGAATAGTGAAATTATATGACCGCTCCTTCAAAAAGTGAAACACTCCACTTCTTGATGATAGATGAGATTCACCAATCAATAAATTTAGACAGTGGAGACATGATAAACTCATCCATCATTTTCACACTCTCCGGCACACGATTTGAGCAAAATTGTTGGTGCCAAAGAAAGTATACATTTTAATGAGTTAAGTGTTATTTCCTCTTTTAAAAGTGTAGGGAAAATTGTCCAGAAAAACCTAAACCTATTGTGTGGCAGCCATGTCAGTCCTAAGCATTTTAATTAGGCCAATTTGGTCATAGACCTTTTTGACAATTTATCAAATTAGTTCTAAACCTTTCTTTGTGTCAATTTAATTTTAAACCTTTTAAAGATTTGTCAATTTAGTTCTAAACCTATCATTTGGATATTTAGCTGGAATGGTTACATTGGCAAATCATCAAAATATTTATAAGTAAACTGGCAAATTTTCGAAAGTCTTAGAATTAAATTGGCACTATATAAAAGTTTAGGATTAAATTGGCAAAATCATTAAAATATTTATAACTAAATTGACACAATTAAAATGTTCAGACCGAAGGTTTATAACTTTTGGGATAATTTTTTCAAAAGTGCTACAAGGATGAAAAGAAAAGGTTGATAAAAGACATTTTAAAGCATCATGACGACATACTTGCTAGGGGTGAGCGGGTCCAGGGTGGATAGGGTCTAGACCTGGACCCTGTTCCCTACCTTGTTATAACCGGTTCTCTTTTTCTGGACCCTGTTCCCTACCCTGTTTTCATTGGACCTTGTTCCTGGCCTACCCTGTTTTTCCGGTCCGGGAACAGGGTTGACCCTGTTTATATTGGAACTTGTTTTGTATAAATATTAACCTTAGAAAAGCAAGTCTAGATGAGTTATCCGCTGAAACAAAAATGCCGGACCAAGCACATCTTTTGACTAAACTCATTGGGAACATGTATAAAATTTGGACTCCCCTTGAAGAAAACAACCAAGTATATAATTCGACCATCACACATTCCCATATCCCACAAGATACATCAAGTTTCTCATATTCTAGTAATATACAAGCTAGCAATTTAGCCAATTAACTAGTTGTAATACAATTTTTGGCTGATCACATATCAACCTTATCCTTCATGTGCTCGATCTTCTTCTCTTTCTTCGGCCTTGCATTCCACGTAGTACAAAATCTTTGACAAAAACCTAAAATTCATATATAAATAAAAATCAACAAGAATCGATACTCTAGGATTTAATAAAGTCTATTTACTTACCACAAAATTGGAGTTTCGACAAAATGAAGTTTATTTTCCAATGATAATGTCCTTGGTAAGACAATCCAAATCTATAAAAAAGAAAAAAGAAAAAAAAGAGAAATTAAATAAGGCATGCACTTAATAGATAGTTATGCGAATGAATTACAAAATACAAAGAAATATATATAACTTACCCGCCTCAAATTGTTCCGCATTCTCGATACACTCTTCAACATTAATTGGCACGCGAACAGCTTTCAACCAATCTTGAGTACAAATTAAATCTTCCACCACTCTAGGAGTCAAAGAACTTCGAAAGCCATCAAGTACACGTCCCGATGTACTAAAAGTCGACTCTGAAGCAACGGTAGTCACGGGAATAGACAAAACATCTCGAGCCATCAAAGATACGATTTCATACTTTGACCTAGTAGTCTTCCACCGCATCAAAAGATCAATATTAAGGATATCTTCACTTTCAGCTTCAAGATACCGATCAAGCTCAGATTTGTTTTTATCCAATACTTTTTTCTTCGCATGGAGAAAGTTTTTGTGCCAAGCATCGAATTCACAATCATTGTCATCAATATCAACATTAGAAGCACTACTACTGTTACTAATACTTGAATCACCAAATTTTCCTTTACTAGAAGAGCCAACAAAAGATCGTTCATAAGATTTATACAAATTTTCTAAGACGACCTTCACCTTATCATGTATCTCATCAATTTTTGCTTTATCATCATAGATTTGTTCAAAACAGAACTTTACATAGTTCAACTTCTTTGTAGGATCCAATGCAACCGCAATTAATGCCATCATATTAACTTTATCCAAACTCCCATAATACTTGTCAAACTTCTCTTTCATTTTTAAACCCATAGCTTGAAGCTTTGGGTCTAAAGAATTCGCCGCATTATTCAAATACTTATACAACTTAGCTATCTCCTCAAAATAATGATTTGAAGTAACATATGAACTACCCGACATCCTTTTGGTTGCATCATAAAACCGTCTCAGAAATTTAGAAATAATGATGGCATTTTCCCAATCTTCATCTTCAGGAGGATTATTGTCAATTTCCCTTAAGAAATAAATTCTTCTTCTTCCATTCTTTTAAAAGCTTTCTTGAACTTTATGGCGGTGTCTAGCATCATATAAGTGGAGTTCCATCTACTGGTAACATCAAGACAGACCGAACCATTGTATGCAATCCTCTCACTCTCAATGCAACCTTTGAATGTCTTAGCTCTAGCCGGAGAACTCCTTACATACCTAACCATGTTTCAGATGCGTGCAATAGAATCACGCACCTCATTCAATCCGTCTCTTACTATCAAGTTAAGTATATGAGCAGTGCATCTCATATGTAAAGCATCACCATTCAAAATCAAAAATCATTCTTCTAAAAAATTTTCTTTCAAATAACTAACAGCCATATTATTTGAACTTGCATTATCCACTGTTATTGTGGACACCTTCCTTTCTATTCCCCAATCATAAATGCATTTCCCCACCATTTTACCAATTTCCTTACCCTTGTGACTATGCATCATCACAAAATTAATTATTCTTTTTTGCAACTACCAATTTTCATCAATATAATGTGTAGTAAGATACAAATAGTTCAAGTTTTGAATGGAACTCTACATATCCGTTGTGAGTGCAATCCTAGATTTAAGCTTATCAAAGTAAGCTTTCAAACAAGTCCTTTCACTCAAATATAACTTCATACAATCTCTTGCCATTGCAAATCGTGAAAGATGATGGAAAAGAGGTTGCAATTCAGTAACAAAATCCCGAAAACCAACACGCTCAACCATGGAAAATGGCTGCTCATCAATAATAATCATTCGAGCAAGCATATGCCTACAACGTTCTTGATCAAACTTTCATGTCGTTAAGACACTATCACTAGTAGTGTTTTCCCCAACCTCGTCAACTACACTTTTGTCACGTGATGCAAACAACATTTGCTTTTTATCTGTGCGAGAATACTTTTTGCACTTTCTCAAATGCTTCCACATAGTAGAGGTTCCATGATCAACATTATACGCATAATCTATCCCGCAATGAATACACTTCACCTTAACTGTTTTCTGTGTTTTCTCATCTATGATTCTCGAAAAATGATCCCAACAATCTGATTGATTAGCTCGCTTTTTACTCGAAGCAGTATGAGAATTAGATACCCTCACCTTGTTTGTCGTGCCCATGGTTGCAGATTCCACTTCATCAGCTCCATGGAATGGCAATTCCATGAGTGGACTTATTTCATCATGTCCCTCTACTTCCATTGATATGTTTTTGTCTTGATTCATTGACTGAAAACTGAAATATATATATTGAAGTATGAGGAATGCTCAAGAAAGACATGCTTACAATGCATCTTTGGTGTCAAATAATGCATGTTGTTGCTGCTTTTCTATCTCTGGATTAGGCATTCTATTGATATATCCTATCCGATTTAACTGAGAATTAAAGCCCTTTTGTGCTATAGTGGCTGGTATATATAAGTGTTGCGTTGAACGCAGGATATTAAAACCCTTTCAACTCAGACATCTCAGCAGCAGAAATTAGTTACCATTCACCATGGGAGGTTGCATGATTTCATCAAGGAGAAAGTTCATAAATTTGAGAGTGAGAAGGTGTTGTACTTCTTCACTAGGAAAATATGGTAGTCACTATTTGGTTAATCTAAATTATTTTCTGTGCAACTGAATATGAAATGCAGATTCTTTTGCAAGATTTCTCTGATGGTCTCTAGAGGCAAATACAAGAATTGAAAACTGATGCTAAAAGTTCTGAAAGGGCCTTAGTGGTAAGTTTGGACTCTTAGTGTAATGCTTTGGCTTTGGTACATTGCTAAACATTATCTTAGACGTCGGTCTTTACATAGGAACTTAGGGAGCAAACTGAATTGGAAAAGATGGAACTTTTATCCCAAATACAGAATCTTCAAAAGGAAATTTCATGCTTATCCTCATCCACCTTGGTGAAAGAAAGGGAGAGTATGAGGAATGATCTGGATAAAACAAAGTTGAAGTTGAAAGAGACTGAATTCAAGTTGAGGAATGCTATCCAAGAAAAGACTAAGCTTGAGGTGTCATGCGAATTAAATGAGAAGTTGGAATTATATGGAATAAAAAGGTGGTATTGAAGTGGAAACAACTCGTGACATATGAAAATGATGAGTAGCCAATTACAGCATAATGCATTCTAACTAAAGCATTGACAAAGATATCTCATGCTGGATGAAGATTTAAGGACAGAAATAATACTAGTGTGAAAAAAGAATAAAAAATGACTAATGTTACCTGATGGACAGCACAATCGAATGGCTTGGATCCCGTAAAATGAACAGAAGCACTCCCACTTATCAGTTTGGACTTCAAAAAGAGGTGCTCTGCAATATAATTAACTCATCCGTCAAATTATATTTAACTTAGTCAAAATAAAAACATTCTCAAGTAAATCATGCAGTAAATAGAAACACCAGCTAAGTGATTATTGTGAAACATGTCATTTTGTAAGATTTTAAGTACAAGCTAGATATCAATACAAATGAGTGCAGTCACCAGACATCAAGCGAGTTGCTACTACCACCATTGGGCTCAGTTCCAAAGCCATGGCTAATGGAATACAAATTGATGCAGGAGGTTTTCCCATGACAGAGTTATTGATTTTGTAATCTATTTAGGTAGTCTGTGTGATAATATTAGTTTCAATAAGTGGTAACACAAGGCATGCCACTCCCAATGAAGTCAAAGGCAAATCTAAAATGAATTTAATGTCCCGTCAAGGGATGAGATTAGATCAGTAACCCTAGTACAAATATTCTGTAGAACAGTTCGTTATGTAATCTTATTCTAGGTTGTTGAAAGCATAGACCTAGGTTCTTTTTGGCTTCTTTTGGGTGAACATCTTATGCTATCTTGTACATCTCCATCTTTGTCAAATGGTATCACAATCACAACAATTGTTATTAAAAGAAACCAAGACAAAAAAAAAAGGCTAAAACTGAGAATTTTTGTAGCTTCAATAGAAAATCGATATTCTAAAAGTATAGAGATAAAACTCATTATTTAAAACAATAAGCTATTGTTATACTAGGGTTATAGAGTTAACCAGAAAATTGATATTCTAAATATAGCTTTTGTATTGATCCAAATGTGACAAGATGAGAGACAAATTGGTATTATCTTTAGCTTGCTCATGCTTCAACGAATCTAACAATGCAGGGGAATAAACATCTAAACAACCAAAGAAACAACAAGAGCTTTCAAAACTCTCCAGCACTTTTTAATTGCAGAAAAAAGATGTCATCCAAATAACAGAAACAGCTATAGAGAAGCTTCATTTCAGGCAAAGAGAGAGGTAAACCTCGGAGCAAATCTGTCAGGCGTCGAGCAGAGGAGGACCCAGCAGCAAGGGCAGCAGTGGCTTTGCAGGGGAGGGCAGTGCAGGCGAGGCGTTGCAGCAGGGGGCTCGGTGGGACGCGGCGACGTCGGGTCGACGCAGATCAGCACAGTAGTGGCTTTGACAAGCTGCTGGTATCGCGGCTGGTGAGGGCGGCAAGGATTGACGCAGCTTCAACTGGTGTCAGCGAGTAGAGCAGGGGGCGTCGTTCGGGCGGCGGTAGATCGGCAGCAGGGGAGATTTGCGGACACGAGATTTGCGGGTCAAGGGCGTCGGCGAGGCAACAGCAACAGGTGGAATGATGCGATCGAACGGAGGTGGCGTCGGTGCTTAGGTGCGAGCTCGGCGGGGGTCAGCGGCTTCGCGAGCAAAACCAGTGGAGCTCGGCGGGGGTCAACGGCTCAGCGGAGCTTCAGATGACCAGCGGAATGGCGGCGGTGGTGCGAGCGCGAGGGGTGTGACGAGAGCGGCAGAGGCGGAGTCGGTGCTTGGGTGCTTCGCGATTTTGGGAGGTAAAGATAGAAAAGAAAGGAGAAAGACACATATTAGGTTTTGCTCGTGCGTTTTGGGGGCTTCAAACCGGTTCTCCAACCGGTTCCCAAACCGGTCCGGTCGATCTGGTTCCCGGGTGGGTAATCCCTCGGAACCGGTTCCTGGACCGGTTCAAACAGGGTCTAATATTTGGGAACCGATTCCCGGACCGGTTTCAACCGGAACCGGTTCCCGACCCTATTTTTTGGGTGGGCTGATCCGGGAACTGGGTTGACCCGGACCGGTTGCACACCCCTAATACTTGCGTATCCTTACATCATCTATCATAAATTACATGGACACATATTATATAGTATAACCATATATTAAATCTCTTTAGGTGGTCCAAATGGCATTTTCTTGATGATGAGTTGCTTGCCTAATTTAGACATCGATTTTGGAATCTTAAAGAGGGTTGTTATCTAGATTGATAGGCGACATTTCACGAAATAGATGGTCCCATAATGATTAGCGTATAACGCATCGTGCCTTAAAAAACATCATGCTGTCTATTGTATATGTTATCTTCACCTGCTTCAGATCAAGTTGCGGCATCCGCCAGACTACTTGTGATTTGACCCCGATTTGAACGTGTTACAAGAGAATTGTTCTTTATATCCTACCTACAAAAACGACACCCAACCGGCGCCTGGCTGGCGCTTGGCTCAGCCTAGGCGCTAGTTCTTGGGCGCTAGAACCGAGTACGCGAGCATTCGAGTAGGAGTCAGCTACATAGGCATGAGCGCCGCGGTCTTAGGCCAACCCTTTTATTGATTGGGGCTAGCCACCGAGTAACTAGGTTCGGTTTTGGCTGTGGACTTTGAACTCGGGTGCTAGTGACCTAAGTGTGGGAGCCAGATACCTAGGCACCTAGTCATGGGCACTAGAGTCTCGTGCATGGCTGCCGGGTCTCGAGCACAACCTTTATGGATTAGGGTGAGGCTAAGATGGACTCAGGCCTAGGCACTAATGACTTAGATGTGAGAGCTAGGTATTTAGGCATAGTCACCAAAGACTTGGACACAGGTATAGAAGTCTTGGATATAGACTCAGAACTTGGGCTCAACCTTTTGTATAACTGGGCTGCCGAGGAACTTGACTCGGGTGCCAATTAACTTGAAAAAGCTGGAGCCGAGTACCTAGACATTGCTGTCGAGGACTTGAGCACAAGCATCAGTGTCTTTGGCCTGGCCTTTAGGACCCAATCTTGGCCACCGAAACCGTGCTTAAGTGTTGAGGTTCTTATGCTCAAGCATTAAAGATTTATGATTTAAGCGTCAATATCTAGTGCTATTTTGAAAAATAATTTTTGATTGATGGAGATTGAATTTACTTTTGTTGACTAGGAAAACCATTGACTCATTTCCCCACGCGATCTAATTGCCGAAAGATAAGAATGCCTTTTCCAATGAAAAATTTACTTGAAACAAAAAGGGCTACCATATAATTTCATTCGGTCTTCTTCTATGTCTTTCGTTCTTGACATTCCGAGCTCAAAACCCCCTCAAACACGCCGCTTTACTGCAAGTTATTACAAATAACCCAAACAAAAAATAGACAAGGTCTTCAATTCTTGAATATTGGAACAAAATCATCCTAGTACAAGAATAAGCCTAAAATAATAATTCCACCGAATATATAAATTCCAACCTTATGTACACAACAAACTCAGGAAAAAAAAAAGCTCATAAAAATAAAATAAATCAGCGCATGGAACATGTCGGAAGATGCGCAAAGATTGTTTAGCATACGCTTTTCTTAGGTTGATCAGTTAGTAATTCAACACCTCGAGTGGGCTTTTTTCTCTCTTTTATCATCGCGCGTGCCATGCACATTTTGTGGGTATTTAGGTGAACCTAGCCCAAGCTGCTTAGAGGCCGTTTGCACGACAAGAAATTGATCCTTAGATGGTAATGTCAATTACATTCGACTCGGTTTATGAGGAGTACTATCAAGCTCGAATGTGACTTGTTTGGACGTTTGGGCTAATTCGAACTCAATTTAGGCATATATTTTATCCCAATACTCAATGTAGCGGGCTCATAATTAAGACATACACGAAAATTTACTTGGGCATGAAAGAAAGTTGAGCCTTCATCCTGGCAATTCACGTTTTCTAGACTCTAATGAGGCGAGGACTATTGGTAATGTCAACTATTTAAGGGAATCCAAGGGAGACACAAAACGATAATGTCGTATTGATTCAATACAAAAGGGGTTATGGGTATTTGGCTATGCCTGGGTAATTGGGGAAAAAGGAGGAAAGAAGATTTGAGTAGAAGAATTTGAATCATTTAAAATTTTTGTAAGTAAGAAAAGGATATAAAATCAAAATAGTGGAGCTTCTCTTGCCACTTTCCTCTCCCAACCTGGCGTCATCCTTTACCGGGGTTGTTCCACCCTATTTTTTCCATTTCGCCAAAGACAGGACGCTGAGCTTAGTCTAAAAAGTTAGAAAATGCTGGATATAGTATAGTGGTTTCAAAATTGATATATTAAAAAGTGATGTTGTCGACTTCCATAAAACGTTGGATATAATAGACCACATCGTCTTTTTGTTTCTCGATTTCTTTGTTTCTTTGTTTCCCGGAACAGGTTTGGAACATAAATCTGTTTGGTAATACAATTTGATTTCTCTATTTCTGGAATAGATTTCTATTCCAGAAATAGAGAAATCGAATAAATCAGCCGAAATTTTTAACTTCTCAGTTTCTGAAATAAAAATAATTTTTTTTGATAAGGTAAAAATAGAAATTATTTTTTCTTTTCTCCATTTGGGCATCCTTCTTCGTTCACGGGCTTTTCTATTTGTATGCCACAACCCTGCATATTCATTCTCAAATTGGAGATGCTTGATTTTAAGCCCTCAATTTTTCTCCCCACCCCATGAACCTGCATGCACGTGCATTTTGCCACAAAGAAAGCATAAGATATGATGATATTTTGTCCCTTCTTCGAGGCGACTCTGAGGATGTATTGCTCTATGACATCCTCGGCATCATAGGCAATGTCTCGGAGCTGCGCGACCCATTCTCCGACGGCTTGGTTGTGTTCTCGTCTCGAATCCGTATCCCTCGGAAGGCACTGGATCAGCTCCAGCTCCTTTTGCAGGTCCTTGACCTGGCCCTCCACACCCCACAAGAATTTGGCTTCGTTGGTGAGCAGGTTTCCTATTGTCTCTACCGCGAATGAAACAACAGACTCGGCCATTGATAATGCACTACTTGACTATGATCAGTGGAGCTGATGATAGAGGATGACTTGAGAATCCATTTTTCATGCGCTAACAAGCTGTGAACATATAGGCCTGCGAGTTGCAAAGAAGAGAAGAAAAGAATAAATACTTAGAAAGTCACATATTGCATTGGTAATACATATTCTACATCCACGGATGCAAGAAAATCACCTAACGAATGACTTGAGGCTTATTTGTTCCGGAAGCTTGCCAACTTTTCTTCAAAGTGTAGTAAGCTGGTAATTGTGTCTATTCTCTTTATCTTGGAGTTGCAACAAGCATGAGCTTCGATTTTTGGTTCTGTAAATCGTGCCTTGAACCTGCACACCACAAAGAAAAGAAGTTCCCAGGTTATGGCCCACTAAGAATCCTCGGATGCTTAAATTAGCATGGGACTAGAGTGTGTAAAGCGTGGAGTTTACAGAGGGAGAGAAAGCATACTTATGGTATGGCTTACTCCTGTATTTATAGAGATATACGCGGGCGGAATGTGGGTCTTAAGCTTTCGGCCTAGCTCCCTTAGGAAAGGCCTACTCATGGACTTCTACGTTAGTAATGGTCCTAGTTAATAATGTTGTAATTAAAGCAAAATTTGTCAAAAGCTCACTCATAGTGAGATTGTCTTACAAGTTTGGGAAAAAATCAGAACAAAAGTTTGTCATCATGAGCTTGCCTCAGGTATACTGTAATTGAGCGAAATTCAATTATTACATTACACCCATCTAATAAGCACGCAAAAATTTTGATTACAAATAGCTAAAATTTCAATACGTCCTCTAATTGAAAATGAAAATGAAATTATTTTGTATTTGAGGATTTCCTATGTTGTTATCTCATCAATTTCTATTCCTAGAAATAGAAATTTTATTTTGTTATCAAACGGATTTCTGTTCCAAAATAGAAATTTTGAGTCGTTATCAAACGGGTTTCTTTGCTTGGAAACTTGTCCGAGGAATAGAAATTGAGAAATCAATTTATAGAATAGAAATTTTGTCACGTACGCCCTAATTGGTCAATCGATCTTCCGAAATCTACAATTACTTTGAAAATGTATCGGAAACTCCCCATTACATCAAAGGACATATGCAATTAGGTTTCAAATTGGCCACCCTCCAATCACTCACCACAAAGTGCACTAATTGGTCGATTGATCTTCCTAAATTGTATCTTTTCTTATATTAAGGGGTAGATCACCCTGTTGTCTTTCTCACTTGTATTCAAATTGATTTTACCTGACTTTTAATTGGATAAAATGTCAAAAATGCTCTCCATTGGTAGGTAACTGTCTTCCACTCCCTGCATTTTCAACTTTTGCTCGTGTGAAAGTTATTGTTCTTGAAATCATGTGATCTCTCTCCATGAAATGTCATTGTCACTGTTATATCGCTAGCTAAAAGAACGAGTTATATTTTCCAACTTCAATCCTTGGCAGAGTGGCATTGATGTTGCATAAAATGGCTCATAATTTGTCATCATTGGAGTGCCATGAAGTTGCAAGTAGTGCAAAAGTTGTGCGTTGATTATACATAGTTACAAAAGTATATTGGGAAAAAGTATTTGAAAAATCTTAAACTTATTGTATTTGTGTGGCAAAAGATTGCTTCAAGTGCCATAATTTGGCACAAAAGGATACTTAATTGCCATAACTTACGAAAGTGACACTTAAGTGCCATATTTTAAGAAAAGCGGGACAGTTGAGTGCCACCTCCAGTGAAGTTGGCCATAAATCATACATGGTAATTAAATATTAATATTTTTCGCCGAGGTGGCTTGCCGTGAGAGCCGACTTAGCTCTAATTCACCAAAAATGATGTCGTTTCTATAGTTGGCCAAAATAGAGCTCTTAAATCGGCCAAAATGACGTCATTTTGGTCTAATTTGAATTTTAATATAATATAAAAATTAATTAAAGTAATTTTAAAATAAAATAATAATAATAATTTATATTTATTTTTAAAAAAAGGAGGAGGAGGAAGGCAACCGGTAGCCGAGGGCTCCCCGCTGTCGTCGGAAGGTGGGGGAGGGTCAGCCAGGGCCACTGAGCCTGAGTTGAGGGCTGACGACACCAGTCAACCGACGGTGAGGGCTGCCTCAACCGACCCTCCCCCACCTCCTCGGCAACGGATGGGAGATGGCGGCGAAATGCAGCGGTGAGGGCCGAGCCCTCGGTGACGCCGCCTCCCTCCTTCTCCTTCCCCCCAACCCCCCCTCTTTTTTTTCCTCCTCCTCTTTCCTCCTCCTTAGCCACTGGTTGCCTCCCCTCCTCCTCCTTCCCCCCTTGCCGGATCTGGGCGAGGGCTCGCAGGCCCTCGTTTCTGATCGACCGGGGTCGTTGGCCCCCGGCTAGCGCCTAATGACCCCCGCCGACCCTCCCCCTCCGTCGCCGCAACTCTTGCCGGCGGCCGAGGGCTCAATCGCCTCCCTTTTTTCTTTTTCTTTTTTTTTTTTATAAATATTTTAAATATTTGTATTTTTTAATAAATATTTTTAATAAATTTAATTAATTTTATATTAATTTTTTACCATGTTAGTACCAAAACGATGCCATTTTGCACTTGTTTCGCTTGGAAAATTGACATATCGGCATTTTGGTTGGATTTTGGCCGGATTGGTACTTAAGTGATCCATTTTACTCTGATTTTGGCATTTAAATGTCACTTTCGTAACTTATGGCATTTAAGTGTCCCTTTGTGCCAAGTTATGGCACTCTAGGGATCTGTGAGTCGTATTTGTGTCAACAATCCTTAAATTGGTACAAATTTAGTGCTAACTCTTTTCACCTAGGGCAAATTTAGTCACTTTGATTAATTTTAGCTAGATATTACTAATATGAATGTCAAATGGCCTACATGAATGACTAGCACTAATGTGGCCAACTTGTAATAATGTTTTTTTTTGAATTTTTATTTATTTATTTATTTATTTTCTTTTCTTTCTTTTTTTTTTTTTCCTTCCCATTGTTCTTCCTCCAACCGGTCGCTAGCGACTGGCCAAAGGCGAGAGCTAGAGAGGTTCCTCACTAGCCCTTAGGGATTTTTGCTAGCCACTAACAAGACTCAAGCCCTCACCAACATAGTGCAAGTTCACTCTTAGGGCCTATGGCGAGGTTGACTTCGAACTTGTCAACCCTCGCCTCTAGTTGGCTATTAAGGTCCGGCAATCGGTTGGAGGAAGATGGAAGGGAGGGGAAAAATGGTAAGAGGAAGAAAAAAAATAAATAAAAAATAAAAATATTAAAATATAGTTGAAAGTTGTCAATTTCAGGATTGATTGTGCCATGTAAACTTATCAATGTCTATATCAAGAATCTCCTGCCAAAATTAACTGGAATAATTGAATCGATTCTAGATCAAAAGGTATAGAACTAAATTAGTGCAAATACAATAAGTTTAGGATTTTTTTGAAACTTTTTCCAAGCATATTGCTGTCCATGGAAAATGCACGTTGTAGCTGGAACTTTGTGCCTTAATAGTGTTTGAGTCACGAGTTCAACTCCCTTTCTTGAATTTAGCCTTAATTAGGGAAAGAATGTTGTCCCAAACACTCTTTTAGGATGACCCTTATGAATATTTATAGATTTATCTATCTATTTTCCGTGATTCAAGAATCAAGAGTGCGAGTGTGGAGACTTTACTCATGGAATACTCTACAAACTCCATGAAGTAATTAAGTTTACAAGTTTGATTTGTGAAAAAAAAAATTCAGATTAATTTGCATGCAATTAGTGAGACTCGAACATAGAACTTCCTATTTCTAATCCGAAAATGCCTCCAATGTCTCGACCATTTGCATTGACCTAGAGATTGGGATGACCCTTATTTTTATCAAATCAAGGAATTGTGTTTGGTTTGTTGCACAGATGTTGTCTATAGAATGGCTAAAAGATGTGACAACTGTACGCACGACAGCAACCGTGCGTGTACAGAATGTCACTTGGAAAATCCAGGCCGTGGAGTTTGACTTTTTTCACTGTCGGTGCCCCGTAAAGAACTCATTCCAAATTAAAAGTTCTGTTTCACTTTCACCGTCAATGAATAATTGGTTCCCATGACTGATGGAACATGCATACTACTAAATTATTCTGCCGACGGGATGGACATTGCTGATAACGCTTAAACGAGATAAGAAATTTTTTTCATTTTTGTTTATGTGGATTCATGGTATCTTACCTTGAATGAAAATCTCCCAAAAGATCACCATGATTAGATCCGATTCCTTTACAAGTATTCTATTATAAGTTGCATAGATAATCTTTTTCGTACTTTGATGTATCCCACCTATCTTTTCTTCTGCGCAATCATTGGTATCCGGGTACAGCCGAATATGAACTTGCATGCATCTGTTTGTTATATATTTACAAAACGAGTCTTCATCGATGGAAGACACAAATTCTAGAAGCTGAGCTAAAAGAACAAAGAAGTGGGACCACCACCCGCTAGGGTGGCTCTGCTGGTTCGGCACTCCTTCTCCCGAAAGAGAGGTCGGGACCAGATTGCATGTGTGTGGTGGCTAGCACGTGTAAACCCCCAAATCTGATTTGTTTTGAATAGTAAGGAAATTTTAAATAATTAATAAGCACTAAATTTATTAAACTAGATTTATTAATCTTCTCATTTTTCTCATGAACAATATTTTTTTGAAATCTAGATATTTTAAAATACATAATGGATGTATGGTGGAACAAGTTTCAATACCCTTGATCCAAAGAGATATAAACTCTATATGACGTGACAGTGTTATGATTTAAGTGCCACTTGTGGAATCTCAATATTCACGACCTTATTAGCTAAATGATAATTCGCACATACAATAGGCTTCTTTTGAAAACTATTATTTTTTATTATCTTTAATACATGGATAGTCCTACACATTTCAATACTCCTAATTTGAAAAGATATAAACTCATAGATGATGTGACGGAGTTGTAATATCAAGTAAAGCAAAGCACGATTATAGAGCAAGTGAGGGATTTCATTCGAAAAGTAAGGCATCTTTAAATAATTAAACAAACACTATTTTATTAATCTTCTCATTTTTCTCGTCAAGTAGTATTCTTTTGAAATATATATTTTTCATTATTTTTAATGGAGGAGTAGTTCTACACGATTTGATATTTCTAATCCGAAAAGATTTTAAACTCATAAATTATGTGACAGTTTTGTAATTTCAAGTAAAGCAAAACCCAATTATAGAGTGATCGAGGGATTCAAAAAGTAAGGCCCTTTATATATAATTAAACAAAAATATTTTATTAATATTCTAATTTTTCTCATGAAATAATGTTCTTTTGAAATCTATTATTATTATTATTATTATTATTATTATTATTATTATTATTATTATTATTATTATTATTATTATTATTATTATTATTATTATTATTATTATTTATAACAGATAAGTAGTTCTACACGTTTTTGTACCTTTGATCCAAAAAGATTAAACACATAGTTGATTATTTCAAGCAAAGCAAAACACAAATATAGAGTGAGAGCGGGTCAGAAGAATTGGACTTTTTCAGTTGGATAATTTTTTTCTTCCCATGATAGATTTCTTTAGAGCACTTATTAACATGACCATTACAATTAAAGGGAGATATATTAAAGTTTAGCCGTGACATAACAGAAAAAAAAGAAAATTGGAGGACTAAATATGTCATAAAAAATAATAATGTTGTTTAATTCAAAGTCTTTAACTTTTTTGTCAAAAATATTTCCATTAATTACCAAAATGATACATGAGAGGAAATCTCAAAAGTCACAATAATAAGGCTATCCCATAGAGCTCTAGAACAAATCAGAAATAAAAAAATCAAGGCGTATAACTAGAGCATAGTTGGCAAAGATAATCATAAGCTCATCCTTCAAGAATAAATTTGTGACTACATCCAAGCGAAACTGAATCACACAATATCATCAGTGTTAACACACACGACGAGATCTCCATTTGTAGTTATAGCTTTGCCTTTCGACAATGTGCATCTAGGTATGATGTTCCCAACACCATCACCATACAAAGATAATATAAACACGCTAAAGAAGTTCATATCTAACACCTATGAGAGCTAGTCTTGTAGCCAATGTCAAGCACCAAAGCTTTGATCTAAAGCACGTTAAGTGATAGATTTGACACTCAACTGAAATTGGAGGTAGAGTAATTATTTATTAAAACTTTAAAATTTAGAATTAGATTAGAAAGAAAAACTCCCAGATATAAGATTAGGATAGTTAAGTTCCCAAATCTAAAACTAGATTGGGAGAATAAGAAAATAAACAAAAGGAAACAAAAGGAAAAGCAACTAGGAGAGGAAAGAGAGATCTAGGTCAAATCCCTTCTCTACAAAAGTGGAAGAGATGAAGAAAAGTTGAAAGAGGGAGGGAGAGAGGAAGTTA
This sequence comes from Eucalyptus fibrosa, assembly GCA_017140475.1. Taxonomy (NCBI): domain Eukaryota; kingdom Viridiplantae; phylum Streptophyta; class Magnoliopsida; order Myrtales; family Myrtaceae; genus Eucalyptus; species Eucalyptus fibrosa. The sequence goes on from CM029512.1 coordinate 24,612,783, forward strand.
GAAGAGGAATTCAAATTCTTTATCAATGTCCACTAACATGACCCTTTTAACATTCTTCTGACACGCCCCTCATTGGTAGACTATAAAATTAAAAGGAGATATATCAAAGTTTCGTCAGGGATGTACTTGGATTGAGTCATTTGATTGCATCCCTCTAAACTTTTTAGAGGTTTAATATTTCAATAAATGAAAAATTGAATCACCGTCCACAAATAACAAGAAAAGCCCTTTTCTTTTTCATTACAATGGACAGGAGATACGAGATAAAATTATGATGTCTTATTATTCTTCTTATTTAGGCATTAAGTATTGACTTATTTCATCAATATCTCAATATCTAATCACTTTCTGATTTTCTGATTTTTTGACATTTTTGTTCTTAATCTATTGCGAGTAGTCTTTTTCATGGATTGATGTATCCTAACTATCTTGTCTTTTGCGCACTCAATGGTACCGTGGTACAGGTGAATATGAACAAGTATAGTCAACGATGGAAGACACAAATTCTAGAGGCTGGGCAACAAGAACAAAATTGTGGGACCAGATTGAGAACCCAAATCCAAATTTCCCACCAATGGGAATAATTAAATGTATCCCGTATTTATAAATCTCCTCATTTTTCACGTAAAACAACAAGATCGAGATCTAGACTATTTTTTATTATATATTTTTCAATAAATGAATGATTCTACACGTTCTAATACACTAAGTTTGAAAAAATTTAAATTCATAAGTAATGTAGTAACATTGTCATTGCACGCAAATCAAGACACAATTATTGAGTGAAAGCAAGTTGAATAGGTGAACCTTTTTCTAATCGGATTAAATGTCTTTTTTCCTTTTCTGAGTAGACTTCTTGGGAGAACTCACCGACGTCATCGTCACAATTCACAGAAAATACATCAAAGATTAACCGCGGTCACATCTGAGCAAAAATAAAAGAAAAATAGGAGGACCAATAATTTTGTCCTAAAAAGTAATAATTGTTGTTTAAGTCAAAGTCTTTATCACTGCCTACTAACATGTCCTTTCAACACGCTACACGCTGGTGGACTTATTCAACGTTGTGCTCGGATAGGATTATTTTAATTGCATTCTCCTAAACTTTTGGACCAGCTTTGTTGTCTTTAAATCGAAGCAATAAAAAGAAAAAGAAAAAGAAAAGCAAATTAAAAAGCTTTATTATAGAAGAAAGGCTTTTTCTTTTATGCGAAGTTAATCAAAAAGCAAATCCTCGTTGAATACACACAACCAAATTGACAAATCGAGGTACGGATTGTACGTTATGCTGGGCAGGACTATTTGACTGTACTTATAATATTGATTCGCCTTCCAATTAACAATGCCCAAAAAAGAAGAAGAAGAAATTTGGGTCCCTGAAGGCCTTCCAGGTTGAAGGAGAAATTTCCTTGGATCCTCGTTGTAAAACATGAGTCATATAATAAATGTAAATATAGTTTAAAATGAATGTTTCACATACAAATATATAAATAAATACGAATTACAATATATACATACACATATATATGCATAGTTCACTTTTTTTCATATTACTTCATAAATTAATTGGATATATGGGTTTCCTATAGCAACCGCCTACAAGATGGGTGTTTGTCGTTTCTCGGCAGCACGATATTCCCTCGCAACACCACGGCGTGCCCTTCCTCGGTTTTTTTTTTTCTTAATTTATAATTGTTATAGAAAAAGTTGTATTACATGAACACATTGAAATTCACAATCAACAACCATTTTTTTGGTATGAGACTATTATATAGAATGAAGAAAATAAATTGTGTGATATTTAAATTGCTCTGAGAAGCTTTTGATTTAATGCTAGTGTGCCCGTATATATTTGCATTAGGGTGATTAGATTATCAAGAAATATATGAAACATGCTTACTTTTGTTGCGTGCTATGCGCTTCAAACGACACATTTCTGGTATGTTCCATCTGCCAGTTGAGGTGGTGAGCATCTTGTTCCTACTAACAAATTTGCACATTTTGACATTTTGATTGTGTAGTTGGAGATGCCAAGACACTAGTACGTCTTATGATTTTTTTATTTCTTAAAATGTTATTTAATATTAGTAATCTTACATAAAAAAAATAAAATAAAAAACTGACAGAATCATTACTCTTTCAATTATCACATGTTTTTATAGGGTATTTAGACATTTAACAATCCTCGTATTATTTTTTCATGTAACGACACAAACCTCATACATCTGTCTGGGGTAGGACAGGAAGTAAAGCCCCAGCCTACCATTTAGGCAAAATAGTTCTAAACTTCATCAAACTCCATCATCGATAAAATAATTAAATTATGAAAGGATTGTGGAAGAAATTGTGTAGTGCTCGATTAACTAATCATTTACTCCCAAGAATATGTACACGAAAGAAAGCAATCTAATAAAAATAGTTAAAATTACAAGAATAATTATAATACCACCCATATGCTCATGCAATCTCACAATATCTTCTTATATCCTCTCAAACTCTAAATAATTGCAGGGAAATCATCCAAAGTTTCAAAAAAAGAAAAAAGAAAAGCGATGAGTTAATATGATATTAGGGATCAACCCTTGCGAAAAGGAAAACAGTACAATTAGCATAAGACATGGACAAGATCACAAATGCCTCAAACAAGATGCTTCTGAAAAAAGTGAACATTCATTCATTTGCTCATGGAATACATTGTTTTCTAATACACAAAATTCAGCATATATGCATGGGTATAGTATTTAGCCCTCACTTCGAAGCATTATGTAACCTTTCAAACCGTTGACATTAGCTTTTATATCATATTAAACAAACTGTTTTTCTATAAAAACTTAAAATCCCAGAAAGTGGCCCAAGCTTAATAGTGAATACCATGGGGTTGGTGGTGACGGTGCTAGCTTTATCGCAGCTAGCAGTTAGGGTATTACTAGGTTATTGAAGAATAACCTAAGAGATTGTGTGAATTTGAAATAGGATATTTTTGTTTGGACATTTGTCCAAATCTTGATGGTGGATTTTTGAATTGTGATTATTGAGCCTATTGGATGATTGATATTTTCATTGAGTAAATGATTCTTTTAATATCATTTATTCGTCAAAGATGTGCTATCATGTTATATATAGTATTTGACTGACCGTTTAACATCCTCTATTTGACAAAACATTTTGTTATATTGTACATGAATACATTGTTCAACTTTCACTATTATCTTAACTGCAAAGTGCTTAAACTTATCTCTGATTATGCAATTAATTGTAAGGGTTTTTTCATTCATATTTTTTCATGAAGCATGACATTCAGGTAATATTATAAATGCGAAACCCATTTTCAAGGTTGGAATTGAGAGTGAGTTCACTCCTTTGTTCGCCATGTCACTTTTAAGATTGTGATGGACTCCTCTGAAAATCATTGGCGCACAGCCTCTGTGATCACCGCATGACAAGACAAATTACATAATATTCAACACAGAACATAGTCGACCAAATGACTTTAAATTTACTGATGTATCATTTTCAAACCTCTACCCGTTATTGAGTTTAAATTGCAGAAAATGGATATAGATATAGCATAAAATTGCAATATCATCCATATTCGACCAAATGACTGTTATTTATTGATTTATGATCTCCAAACCTCTTCCTGTTACTTAGTCTTTTTTTTTTTTTTTTTTTTTTTTGGTCAAATATCTGTTATTGAGTTTAAATTGCAAAAAATAGATATAGATAAAGAATATCCAGATCCATCTCTTATTCAATTCAAACTTGGAAAAAAGGGTATAATCAAAGAAAGTATCTTCATATATACTTCTAAATTTCTAATTGATACTAAAAGTCCCACCCCTCGAAGATTCTTCCCCATGTTTCTTTTCCCTTGAGCCTTTTAACTACTTGCTCAAGTCCAATATATACCATTGATTGATATGGCTTATTTTGAATATGTTTTGTTGAAAAATTTCAATAATATAATATTAACGTGAACAATATAATTATTTACGACAGCATAATCTCTATAACCAAGAAAAGAATAAATTGAATTGATGAAGAAAATCACTCTGTAAATACTAAAAAAAAATTAAGAAACTAAACATAATTTCAAGATACTATCACATTTATACTTGTCAAACATAACTTGTCACACCCAACTCGATAAATAAATAAAATAAGAAAAATAATACTCTTAGCAACAGAAGAGATGCTGATCTTGGATTCACATTCAAATGTAGACAGACGAGTACATCACAAGGATTCGACTCCTAGAATCACACAAAAAGTCAAAGAGCATCTCTTGAGACGACTTGAAACTTATGCAAAACAAGTTGAGTGCCAGCTTTTTCCTCCCCAAGAAAGCTGCATGCAAAAGCAAGTTTGATAGAGAGAGCGAGAGAGAACGAGAGGGGTCTCATCTTGAAAAGTCAGATCTCACCATGAAACCCCTTTTGAAAAATTTCCTGGAGTCTCTTCTTATACAGCACGTGGGTATTTTGAAAGTGGTCAACTGGTCAACCACGCGAAAAATAAGGGGGAAAAACCGACTTGCAAAGTAATGGTGACTCCAGACTAAAAAGCCAAAGCCAAAGTTTTGGCGTTCGCAAAAGAGTTTGGTGGGGTCTGAACAGAGAGAGAGTGATTCGCGGGCACCTTTCTTTCTCCTCAAAGATCTCAAACATTTTGAACCCAAAGGAAAAAGGAAATGAAATGAGCAGGTGTGATTATTAGGGTACGGTAAGTTGTTGATCGCCAGCTCCTGATGAGATGAGAGTTTCGCTGGAGATCACATGAAATCCAGAAGAGCTTGACGCAGATTCCTCACGAGATCCCTCACTTTCAAGCTGAATCCCACGTCCATCTGCAAGAATTTTTTTTTTTTTTTTTGATGGCGTAAATATAATTTAATTTTCTTTTGCCGCAATATGGTGTTGAAGTTGCGAAAGAAATTGGAGCAACTATGTTGATAGGTATATTTACCTGAGCTAAGATGGTAACATCTAGAAAGGAACTCCCAAAGGGCATGACGCAGCTGTTCTCGACAGTTAGGTTCAATTTCTCTATTTCGCCGATCAATTTTGATATAAAACCATTACGCTTCTCGCAGTGGATTTTGATGAGGACACATTTTCCAGAGACTCGTGCCTCAATTTCCGGAAGCGAGAGTTGCTGGTCAATTTGATTGCAGGAGTTCCCGTCGGACAAAGAAGACATGTTGTCGGCTGCAGCAAGTTCGGACTTCTTCACCAGGACGACGGACTCCATGGTCTTCGTTGCCACCTCCTCCTCAAGCGCCTTGACGCGTTGTTGAAGCTCTTTCAAGTACTTGATGGCATCCTCGAGGATGGAAGCCTTGTCCATCTGATATACACATTCAGCATTAGTGTTAGAATATACACTGGTCGTTACAATTCTTTAACCATGTGAAAATATTTTGAAATGGTTACGTTTAATCTGGGACGAAGAAATTGAGAGGAAATTATTAGTTGTGAGCGTCTAGTTTAAGTTGAATTTAATCTCGAGATTATAGCTCATATGTAAATTTTTTCTTATCGGTGATGGCAGGTCTTCATAATTGTTTTCTTCACATACATCTAGTTTGCAAACTTAGGCTTTTGGTCGTCTTTTCTTACGAAGTTTCATGTCACAAGATGAGCATCAAGTTTAAGCTCTAATCTCGAAAAAATAAACAACTAAGCCATGTGATTATGGGGTATGAATTAAGCGCATTTAGCATAAATTTTCGAGAGAAGCCACTTTAGAGAACCGCATATATCAAGAGAGCACGTATCTAAAACCCTCCAACTGGGCAAAGTGGAATTTTTCAACACTGGGATGTGTTGCTTCTCTCTCATCAGGTGTTAAAGACCAAGCTAATTTGTCCAAGCTTCTACGGTATGTACCTTACTAAGGTTCGGAATGACAGCTGAGAGGGCGATGAAACGCTCACTGATCTTCTCGCGGCGCTTCCTCTCAGCTAGCACGTGCTCTTGTGCGAGTGCCGGTGTCCTGCTCACTGGGCTGGCGCTTTTCATCTTTGGTCCCTCACAATCTTGGACTTCAAAAGTGCCTTCGACACGAAACAAAGCAAAAGAAATATTGTTCTGAGTATTTAACGAGAAGAGGTTTTGATTTTCAAAGCACAGATTTCAGATATGATGCGTTGGTCTCTTGCAAGACTTTACCATAGAGCCGATCGGATATGGCTGGAGATGAATCAGGGTTCCCGAAAGATATCAAGTGGGAATCAGGAGACGGAGATGGTGCCGGCAACATAGCCGCGTTGCAAGTCATCGTTTTGTGCTCTGTTGCACACGGAGAGCTGCAGCTCTCAGTCTTAAGCTGTTTCTGGGGCCTCTCGGTGAACGCCTGAGATGTTCCGACAGATCGTGCGGCAAAACCGGGCATCGTGTATGGGCTAATAAGAGGGTGTAAATAGGACGGTAATGAGCTCGAGCAGGGCTCTGAAGGAAAGTTTGGATGGAACAAATCAAACTCATCATCAAGTGAGAAGGAAGAGTTCTCTTGTTGCTGCTGCTGCTGCTGCTGCTGATGGAAATACGCTGCATCTTCAGCCATCTGTCGATATTCACCCCAGAAAAGGGGAAACGAAAAAGAATCAACATGCGATTGAGTATATTCAAAAGGAAATTTGATCATGGAAAACGGGAAGGAGCGTTACTTTGGGAAGTAGTCTAGCAGCTAAGATCTCCATCGGATCACCCCCTTCTTCTTCTCCTCCTGGGTCCTCTAATCAGCCTGAACAAGAAATGAAGACGATGACATTAACTAAATGGAAAGGTAGGAAAAAGTTGGTGCTGGAGTTTCTATACTCGATGTCGGATTTATGCGTATGTGTAAAGATTAAGCGAGTTAAAGCATAGTCGATTACTTTGTGCTGATCAAAGTAAGGAACAAGGAAAAAGAAATCAAGGTCATCACCTGTGAAGAGAGAGAGAGAGAGAGAGAGAGAGAGAGAGAGGCGAAGCTTAATTCTTCAATGGTGGAATTGAAGGGACAGTTGTTTTATTTATTTATTTATATGCGAGCGAGCGCCCACACGCGTACTCGGCGACGATGCTGACCTCGCATGTGCGAATTATTCGTCGCCCTCTGCGAGCTGGTGCCTATTCACATTGGGGAGATGGCTCTTCGATCTTTTTCATTCCGTCGAAATTCAGACACATGTCACTTTCAATGCACCATTTCTCTAACAAGTGCCCAAAGGATACCCTTTAACAAAATCATGTTCTATAGTATCATTATTCTTATGTGGCTAAAAGGTTTCAATAGACCATTGGTATCGATATTTCCTTACATATTACTACAAAAGTTTCATACATGATCAAATGTTCTGTTTGAGATATAACTATTATTTGTTTTGAACGAGTTCATTACTACCACTCACTCCACTAAATGTGAGTAAAGTAAAGTCAGAGCTATCCTAACATCAAGAACAAGCTGGACCAATATCACAGATAAGTTAGAATTTCATGAGATTAAAGGACAATCGGGGAATTTGAACTAGAGTCCAAGAGGTGTTTCAAACTACACAAGAGTAAGTTTTAATCACTTCACCATTGATCTCGTCTATAAGATCTTTTTACTTATCTATCAGGGATAATTGTCCAAAAAGTTATAGATTTATCGTACGACGACCAATTCAGTTCCAAAATTTTCAATTGCATCAATTTCATCCTAAATCTTTTTAGTCATAACCTTGTTATTTGGATAATTGGCAAAAAAAGACTAATTGACAAATTGTGAAAAGATTGAGGAGTAAAATGGTAAACTGTTAAAATGTTTAGGATTAAACTGACACAATTGATAGCTCTAGGACTTAAATGGCAAATTATATGGATGAATTTGAGGTGGAATTTGGTTTTTACTTTTGACAAAAGGTTATTATAAATTTTAAAATATCGACAAAAATATTCACTTGATTTGAAATAACTGCATAAACAATTGAACTGTCCAATATCAATAAAACCAAATTAAAAAAAAATTGCCATCTTTTTCTAGAAAGTTACTCCTCTCTTGACAACACTTCCTTGACTAATTTACTAAGCAAAAAAAAAAAAAAAAAAGTCGTTGCCTCTGTGTTCTTTTCTATAGGTAAACTTACTGAGGGCTGGGCTATCTCTATTAGTTTTTACAAACACACACTCTTTTTTCATTTTATTGACCAAGTTACTCTTCAAAATATTTATGAAGGCTAGTTATGCTGCCGCGCTTTGTGAATATATGTTCGTAAACATGTTTTTACACATGTTTATTCTCCTTCATGTTATTGTCGTTAATTTTTTTTTCCAGATATGTTATAGAACATTTTTATCCATTGCATGTACCAAAAAACGAATAAATCATCCATTATATAGGACATACAACGGACACTAAACTGCTAAACTTATCATGTAGGTAAATAGACATACATGAGAAAAATCAGAAAAAAAAAAGCTTGAATAATATTATCTTCTTTACAAATTCAATTTTCTTTTTCTTTAGAGAATGTGGGTTTCCTTAAGCGAAGAGAATGTGGGTTTCCTTAAGCGGTGCAATATTCTTTAATTGTAATTTTCTATCAATCTTTTAATCCAATATTCAGATTTTATTTGGAATTGTAAGATTAAAGACAAAAGTTGGAGGACAATTAACTACAAAACTAAAATTCATGAGTTTCTCTCTTATGTGAATATTTTTCTAGGAACTATATGTATTTCAAATTAAGTGGATTCTGAAAAAAAAAAAATTCATTTTCATTGATGCTAAACAAATTTGCTTTAAATGATATAATCTACATATATATAAGTTGATTTCCATAGAAGGAAATAAAAATAAATAAAAGGTAAACATTCATGTTGCTGCAAATTTTGCTCTTTTAGTGTAATTTTTCAATTCAGTGAATATTAAATGAAGTTTATTAATAAAATAAGTTATCCTTCAATTTAATTTACATGGATAAAATATGCATTTATTCACATAATGAATAAAAGATATAGTTCAAATAATGAGTATCATCCATATAATAGGGTATATTTCTCTTCTTTAAATAATTTCAAATTAAATGAGTGAACTACATATTTAACGATATCCTATCTTTATTTTCTTTTCTTCATATTTGACATAAGTCATACGGGATAGATATTTGGAAAGGATCATAAATATTTATATCCAGATATATAATACGTTCCGCCCTCTCTCTCTCGCACCATGTTTTTGCCGAGTTTCCAGAAAATTAGTGTTAATTCTTCTCGACGGGTGAAAAATATTAATAAAAGATTCTTCTTTCTGTTGGTTCCAGTTATTAGAATATCGTTCAGTAATGATTTTGTCAAAACTTTTCGTGATTTTGACAAAGATCCAAACATGGTTACGATTTCTTCGCATTCAAACTCAACTAAACCCGACTCAGGTTATGGTCCACGTATTCTACATCTATATGAGCTCATAAGCATCTTTCCTTTGCATTTCTCTTTCTTTTGTCTTTTTTTAGTCTTTGTTCTGGAATTTGGAGAAGAAGCAATCGTTCTCTTCATTTCGTATGCAAGAATTTATACAGAGGCAATTCTTTTTCTTTTTTGAAGAAAGCCGAGATAGGAAAGTGACTATTGATCATTTGAAAATGTATTCAATCAACTTGAAAATCGTTGATGTAATTTTTTTTTTTCCCTTTTTCTAGTTGCCTAAAAAATTTATTCAATCAACTTAAAAAGGTCTATTTTAAGCCAAAAATTTGAGAGAGTAGCCACCAACCTCACTGGGCAGAGCTGTTAAAAAAGAAAGAAAAAAAGAAAAGACAAAAGAAAAGTTGATAAAAATATATTTAAAAAAAATTTAAAAATTGTATACATTAATGCTGATCATATCATGTAGAATAACGGATGTCCACATAAGCACTTCTAGCCAAAATTGGCCTTGTGAATTCAACTAGTAAAACTTAAAAAGTTTGACTCTGAATTGATAAAAATGTGACATATTTAGAATTTTTTAAATAATTTTCTCTTATCAAATGGGTGTAATGTCAGCTGTAAGAAGAAGATGAAGAAGATATTGGCAAAGTTTAATCTGAATAAAAAAAATAGGAGGGCCGGATTAGACCTATAAAAAAATGCAGCAATTTACATATCATTCCTTAAACAAGTTTGTCAACATAAATTTTGCAATTTAATCTCGGATTGTGGGGAGGAGACAGCTGAAGACACTCCTGAAAAACATCATGGCTGTCGTCTCCGATGATCAATCAAATCACTCAAAGCTGACCTTGGGCACCTACCCCATAAACGAAATGGTTAAGCTATGGTGTCGCGCCAATTATCGATGCACGTCCCAGTAAACAAAGTAAATCAAATCCCATATGTAGATTAGAATCTGACCATAGATTAATTTAAAATTGCTATGTTTATAGAAAATAAGTTTATTCTATTTTTATACTGTGTCTATAGAGTATAATTTGAATTCAACTTTGCTTTTCTCTTTTATTCTACCTCCGCTAAGCTAGAAAACGGCTTCTCAACCAAAAGGACGAATTACGTGCCTATCAAGAAAAACCAATTTGATCATCTTATTTTTGAGGAAAAAATTCACTAGAAAATATAAGTTTTGCTTAGTTATCCCAAAGATAGATTTTTTTATGTATCATCAATGTCCAAACTTGTATCAGTGGTCCAAATATACCTTTCGTCATTATTCTATCCAAGGCCATTTAAATTCAACGTGGTGATTTGCATGGACAACAGTAAGCAAATTGAGCAGATGTGGCTTTGCTCTAGTCCAAACGATGTTGTTTCTCTTTGGAAAAATTTCACCAAAGAGTTTGAATTTTTCCTAATATCAATAACCCAAATTTATGCTGTGTGGCAATACATCTAGTAGTAAGTCAAGAGTATATTCCATCATACTTCTGTCTAATACGACCAGTAAAATCAAGCTTAAACTATGATTACTCTTTGCCCCTGATATTTTAGAATTCTAATTTAATTTGCATGGTAAAATTAGTAGAGATTGTTGCGCATATTTTGCATAAGCATAAACATGCACCTAAAAAAATGAATGGTGAAAATCTTGGTAAATACTATATTTAGAATAGAATGGATGGGAATGTATGAAAACAAATTATAGGAGGGCCATATGAAGTAGTGGTCAGCACATAATTTTCACTCTCAATTTATGATTAAGAGGGGTTATTTAAGTTAAAAGTTTCCATGCTCCATTTGAGAAAAATTAGAATATTTACTCTATTTATGGAAATTTGACTAGTTTCATGCATTAGAGGAGAGTCTTATAATGGTGTTTGTTATAATATTTAAATATTAAATTACGCTTGTATATAATAGTTCAAGATTTTAGAATAGTTGACAATAATACCACAATATCTTACATAATATCATAGCTCAAATTTTAATTTTCATACAAATCTCACATAATCCAACAAAAATCTTTTAGTGTTATTCTAGAGTTAATAATTAACGCCACACAGAGAAGATCAGAGATTTATATTTATAATATTGCTCCAATTAAAAAAAAAAAAAGCTGGCAGAGGAAATGGAACTTAATAAGACATACTGATAGTCGCTGCTGAAAAAGAAAACGAGAAGATTTGCCTGATCCTGCTAGTTTTCTTAAAATGCCCTTTTTTTCCTAGTTTGAGTAGCTTTTTATTATGAGTCACATTTTTATTTATTTATTTAAGTTGCACATGTGGGGTCAATATGATATAATGAAGGCCTTGTCATATCATCTGAGCATGATATACGTCATAAATATTTCTACTATTCCAAGAATAATTTTTCTATATCCTAGAGAAACTTATTAGCAAACAGATATAAAATAATTCTTTTGACTTTATAACTTGAATAATATATACGTACCTTCTCCTCTATTAATTTGCCCCACGGTTGCATAAAAGGACAAATTCTTTAGCCCCGCACTTTCACACCTTGTATATATTTCCCATAAGTCATTGCCATCGGTTTACTTTTTGTAATGGCATGGCAAGTCACGGGCCTAGGCTTGCAAAAGAAGGATTGGTCACAAGTTCAGGCTCACCACCTAAGATGTGACAAACTTCACTAGTAACGGTTAGAATGTCCAGCTCAAAATTTTTAATTAGTACCTAAAGGGAGATCATCTATATATAAACAATATGAAAACCCCATAAATAAATGACATGGATTATTTTAACACTTCTCTCACGTACAAACTGAATTAAAAATGACTCGTGAAATTTGACAAACAGGAGATCCAAACCAAAACAAATTGAGATAGAACCTGACAAACTAGTTATGGCTGCTCTCAATGATGAAGATTGGTGGACGTAAACCAAAGAACTTGGAACAATAGGTGGTGGTAGTTTCGATGTCAAGATAGCAACACTAACGCAAGGGTTATTTTCTTTCTTTCTTTGAATATAGACGGCAATGAGGGTCTTCACTCTTGTGGTTTTGATATCATATTATAATTTCTCATCCAAAAGTTTATATCAATTGATAATGGGAGATCACATATGTGAGTATATATTATAGAGCATAAATTTTTGTAGGTAAATGATGTTGGATACTTTATTAGTAGCATTGACAGCCTGGTCATTATTGGTTCTTTTGACAAAAACTACATCAGACAACCAGAATTCTAGAAGTGCATCAGACAATTGCTTAAGCTAGTTCTAGAGTGATTGCTCTCATTGGTGTAATTTGTCTCCAGTCCCATTTAGTCCGTACACTTCTGTGGCGCATTTGCTTTGACATATGTCATGTGTCATTTTCATAGGCCCTACTCATTTAGGGGAACTCTGTGGCCATGAAAGCGATCCAGCAACAAACAATCGACGCGTATACAGGATTTAAGTAAAATTCTTGTCGGTTAAAAAAAGGTACATAAAGGATAGCTGGCCAAAATTAAAATAAAAAAGTTCCGATTATATAAATAAAGGAGGCAATATATATATATATATATATATATATATATATATATATATATATATATTCAACAAGAGGATTACTACCATTAATAATCCAAATCGATACTCTTATGACATATTTATTCTAAATTAATTTTCATTTCAACAAAAAACCAAAACTAGAATTCCATAACACATGTATCCCAAACTAAATCCTAAATTGGCACTTGATGACACAATTATTCCAAAAAAATTTTCATCATAAAAAATCTCAAATTGATATTCCTAACTCAAATCTCTCCGTTAAAATGTATACATGCAAGCACACATGGATTTTTAATATTGGATTTGTTATTCTCCATGTTAGATCTATTTTGCAGTCGTCTGTTATATATATTGACATGTGTGCATTTCAACGAAGGTAGATTTGGATTGAAGGTACTTGTGAGGGGTTCTTTCTTGTGAGATAAAATATTGTTTAGGATAAATATGTCATGTGACATTACTTTGGAAATTTTTGTGAGATAAAAATTAATATTGGGCGAACATGTCATTAAAATATCAATTTATGATATTTTACGAGACAAATTATATCGAAGTAAGCTTGTCATACCAATTTCAGATTTTTAATGGTGTTTAAGATTGAATTTGAGATCATATCTTTTCCTGTCGTAAGAGTGCAACACGGATTGAAAAAAAAAAAAAAGGTTGGCAAAGACGTCCTAATGCATCATGACGAAATGCTTGCGTTCTGTTACATTATAACCAAATATAAAATTTTATCAGTCGGTTCAAGTAGCTTTTTCTCAATGCAAGTTGCTTCCCAAATTTAGGCATGGATTTCTGGAATCTTAAATAGGGTTGTTACCTAGATAGAATGGCTGACATTTGAGGAAATAGATGGTCGCATAATGATTAGGGTATAGAGTATCAAGCCTTAGAAACATCGAGTTGTCTATCGTATATAAATGTTCATCTGCGTCAGATCAAGTTGCAGCATCCACTAGACATATCGTGATTTGACTCCACTGTGAAATCGTTACATGAGAGCTATTATGTATATCCTGCCAACAAGAGTGCCAGTCAAAGAACGTGTGAGAGAAACCCACGAAGATTTAAAAAAAAAAAAAAAGAAGAAGTCAAGGAATCGCAAGAGATTTATGAGATAACACGATACTCTTATCTATCTTCTTTCAAGTGATGTGTTTTGTGATTAAAAACGTTACAATGAATCTTACAGCAAGACCATGCAAGCTATTTTAAAGAAGATTGAGGTTAAAAGTTGCCTTGGCTTGCTATTATTGACGGAGTCTATCAATCACCTTATGTCCTATCTAAAGAAGGCCCTATTATGTTTAGAAATGAGTTTACACATGTTCAGAGGCATTTCTATGGCCATCTTAGTCTCCGTTTGTTTAATGAAAAGTGAATAATTTTGAAAATATTTTTCTTAAACGTGATCGCTTATATTATTTGACATAATTAATCAATGAAAAATATTTTCATTACCAACGAAACTTTATGTCCAAACATTTTTGTAAATTATAAAAAATATTTTTTGTTGATTAATTATTTCAAGTGATATAAATGATCATTTTTAGAGAAATGTTTTTCAAATCATTCATTTTTGCGAAACAAATAGAGCCTTACTCTCGAGAGGTATGTGGCTAATCCCACCTCATGTGCCTCACCCCAAATTAACATTTAAGTTTACATGCCATGCGATCGTGAGAATTTATAGAAAGCATGTAAACAAGAGGATGAGATATTGATATATCATTTACAAATGGCAATGGACAGAAGAATTGATTTTGGAAGGCTTCATCGCATATAAAATTCATGGAAAAAAGTTATCGTAAAATGTTTTCTGATTGTTTTTGGCTTTTAGTTCATGATAAATAAACCGGTCAAGGAAAACATTTTTTGTCAATAGAAATTTTTTTTGCAAAAGTGGGGAAAACGTTTTCCATCCCCTTTCTTTTTCCTCTAAAACAAGCACTTTTTTTTTTCTAAACACCTTTTCCTTTTTTTATTTTTTATTTTTTGTTTTTTTAATTCTAGCTTTTAATTATTTTTAAAATTTTTCTTTTTCTTCTCTTTTTGCTTCCTTTTTTTTTGCTTCTTCCTTGACTAGTCGCTTGACATGGTAGCAGTTAGTGATTGGCTATAGGCGAGCTTGAGCCTCACTATTGGCCAATGAGGCTTTGGCTTGCCTATCTAATGAGGCTTGAGCCTCGCTTGAGGTTTTTAGATGTAAGCAAGGCTCTTGCAACCTCAGCCTTGTTGACCTCGAGCTAGGCTTAAGCCTCACCTAGCTCATTGGCCTATGGCGAGGCTCAATCTAGCTTGAGGCCAACCTAGTAGGAAGGAAAAAAAGAAAAGGAAGAAAATAAATAAATAAATTGATTATTGGATAATTTTCCTCGGAAAATAAGATCATATAATAAATGGTAGAAAATATTTTCTAGTTCACTTTTATATTTGAATCGAACATTGAAAAATATTGTTATTTTCTTGATAAATGGCATCTTGAAAAATATTTTTAAAAACGTTATATTTGTCGCAAAACAAACGGAATTTAAGAGTAGAATAGAAGAAATTAATGGTATAGTTTATGGTAGCAACATATAAAAAATATATTTTTCGATTAGGTATGCAGAAGTAAGTAATATAGAGTAGAATAGCTGTGGGGCCGAAAATAGCCAAATCCATCCCTATTCCCTACCCAAATTCGATTCTTCTATATACTCAAGATATTTGTTCCCTTAGCTCTTGAATATACAATTTGAGGCATTAAAGTGTTAATAGAGGTTGGTAGCAGTGGATATTTAACTTTCATATGTCCTATTTTTTCCCCAAATTATCAACCTTACATGTGCCTCTTATTTTCCCATTTATACTTGAATCGGCTTTTGATATATAATCAAAATTAAAAAAAGCAACATAATCTGCATGATTTATAGACTTCTCAAATTTTCTGAGGTCATCAACTTTACCATCTCATTCCGTTATACTTCTTTACTGAATTGAAAGCAAACTCAGAGTTTAAACCTCTAAATTTTCTTCAAATTCCATATAAATGCCCGTGTCTTTTTTTTTTTCAGGTGAATCTGTTGTTGATTGGCCTTGCATTCATGGTCATTCTATTAAAAATTAACAAAGCTGCCCAATTGATGTTGAATTTTGGTGCAGCTTCACAATATTAGAGGTTGTTTATGTTTCTTTGTTTTTTTTTTAAATGTCAAATTAGTAAAATGACCGGGACATCTCGTCTCAAAAAATGTGAAGGCCTATGTTGGACTTTTGCTTGCTGGAACCTTTATGAAGTCAAATCACGAGGAAATAATTTTTCACAAATCCCTATTTTCGATATAGATGGTGACCAAAGTTAAGGGGGTAAGATTGTCCGTCCATGAAGAAAGGCAAGTCTCTTAGAAATTTCCATGGATTTCTAGCAGATGGGAACACATGAAACATGACAACCTCATCTTGTTCTTTTTTTATTATTAATTTTTATTATTATGCATAGTAAACAGAGCCAAACATCTTTTTTTATTCCCCTCCTTCTTTCCTTCTATATTTTGCCGAATCAGCCCCGTTGAATTGGAGCCAACTAATATGCAAGCAAAGTCGAGGGACGAAGGAATGTGAGACAGCTCCGCAGGGATGACTTTGAGACGAGGACATCCAACCAATTATTGAAGAGTCATCTAGAAGATCGATCAGGGACTTGTTTTCCAAGAAAACATGAGAATGACAATAACATATTTCCCAACATCCCACCATGTTGGTGGGTAGTCATTACGAAGTATTTGTGTATTATATCACATTTTATATTGATTTATCACAAAATTAGGATTAAACTTTATGGAACAAAGGGCAGAGTTGACACAATTGTAGGGGCATATGAATGATGTTTTGAGTGATGTCGAAGGAAGTAAGGATAGATAAAAGCACATGGAATGGATGTCATTAGATAAATGTTAATGCTAATGCAGAATATATTACGATCACACCATGCATAAAGGGCGTGCACCAGTTGAGGATCAAGATTGAGATTGATAAAATTCACCACAGACTTAAATGATGGACAACTTACCAAGAATAAAGAATTTTGGGATAGGAGAAACTCACCACAAGATTCTAAAGGACAAATCACCAGTTGTAAGTAAGGGCTTTTGGTCCATCACTGAAAATTAATCCATTTTCTAGTAGAAAGTATGGGCTGTCCATATAATCTGTACAAGTTTGAGGGTGAAAAATGCCTTCAAGATAATTTCAACTTCAAAATTTTACAAAAAATAAAAAAATAAAATCGTGAGTACCCGCAATAAATAAATTAGAATTCTATATTATATAAATAATTGATTGAGAATAGACGCTCAAGAACTGTTGGTGATGTGTTGCGGAATCCACCCACACACGGTGGAAGTTGTACTTGACGATATTTCTTTGACTCTAACGCAGAAGTTACTCTTTTTAGGAAAATTAAGACAAAAGCGTACATTAATTTTTCTTAATTAGATATTGTCTTTTCTGTCATTTTTAAGTCGGTGATTGCATGGCAAAAGTTGCAATTTTTGGACCACATGCGCCGTCCAATCTGCCATATATAGGAAAGAAATTGTACGTCAAAATTGACACAGGCGATTTCTCTCTTTTGGAGATATTATTATGTTATATGTGCACTGCCAGTTTATTTTAGCGAGGACCTAGAGTTTGATGATAACAATATAATTCGAAAATGACATTATTGCTAATGCTTCACGACATCACCATGCGTGTCTTTTCATCATCAATTAAAAGCGAATTGAATCACGTGATACTAAATAATCCAATTGTGCAGGTCCTTTGAAATGGCTTTCACACTCAATTGGTTTCAGCCAGGGGGAGACGAAATTGCCACAATAATCATTGCATCATTAACAAACCACGAAGCTAACATTAATAAAATGTATTTTCCTTGTTGGTATAAGGACACAAATGGTCATCAAATTACGTGGCTTTAAAAAAAAAAAAAAAAATAGATCCAATGGCTTCACGGAAACAACGCCGTTTAGCTCAACGCCGGCCTTAAATTTTAGCTAATGTATAATGTGGTTCCCAAACTTTTAATTTGTTTAATGTGATTTCTTTGTTGGTATAAGGACACAAATGGTCATCAAATTGCAATCCAATATGTAACGTGGGCCTTAAATTTTAGCTAATGTATAATGTGGTTCCCAAACTTTTAATTTGTTTAATGTGATTCTTGAACTTTTGGTATATGTTCAATTTAGTGTTCAAATGAAAATATTCAATATTGTCATTCCATTAATTCAAGATTAGGGACAATATTAAATATTTTCATATAGCTTATAGACTAAATTGAACATATACCAAGAGTTCAAAGACCACATTGAATAAAGTAAAAGTCTAAGGACCATATTACACATTAAGTTAAAGTTCAAGGACCACATTGTTTATTGGGCCAAAATTCAAGGATTATTTGTATCATTATCTCTTTTTTATTTGAATATAGTGTGGAGAAAAAGACACACAACATCAAGGTTGCAAGAATTTCTAGCTTGGAAATATCAAATGGTGATCTCAAATATATTAATAAATACAGCATAAAATTGTGGACGTAAGAGACAAGGTAGGACGAAATTGGGGTTTGCTTTAGAGCTGAAATTTTGGCCCTATTTCATGGACTAAAAATCATATCGGATCCTAAATTTCAGAATAGTCTATGACTGGGGCAGAGTCCACGACTAGTGTAATTTAACTTGTGTCTCAATTGGAAGATGATCATCCCATTAGCTTTTTAATCAAATGGTGATATAGCATACTTTTACTGGGGGCAATATTTTGTGGGGAGTGATTGGAGAGAGACCTATCTGAAACCCAATTGGATATGTCCTTTGATTTTATTAGGGAGTTTCTCACTCATTTTACGAGTAATGGTAGATTTAGGTCAATCGATCCATTTATTAGTGCATTTAAGTGATGTGGCAGATTATAAGTGGACCATTACCAACATTTTATCAAAGTCGACAATATCACTTTTTTGTATACTAGTTGTAGACATGGCCTATACTAACGTTTTGGACAAGGCTTAGCTTCCAATCTCTGATCAAATCAAATGTAGGGACGAACATCCATGATAAGGGATGACATCTTGTTGATGTGTCGAACTACTTAATGAGTGAGGCTAACCAACTTACAGTCGTGCACGTTCTGAGTTTGGTTTGAATATGATGGTTTTTTTTTTTTTTTTTTTTTTTTTTTTTTTTGGTAAGGTAGGTTTGAATATGATGTTGGACTTTATACATATTAGTTTTCAAGCTTATTCTTGTTGTAATTTTGAAGAATTAGGAACCTTCTATGTATTTTTTTCTTGGTTAATATATAATAACTCGTGGTAAAGGGGCATGTTTAAGTCGGGTTTTTGAGCTCAAAGTATTACAAAAACGGCCATAGAAGACATAGAAGAAGACCAAATGACATGATATGGAGTATTTAGGCTCCGTTTATTTCATGAAAATAAATAATTTGAAAAATATTTTTCTAAAAATGATTGTTTGCATCTTTTAAAAAAATGAATAAATAAAAAAAATTTTTATTTTAACGAAAATGCTTAATTATAAATTTTTTTCGATAATGAGAATATTTTCTATTGACTAATTATTTCAAACAATACATACGTTCATCTTAAGAAAAATATTTTTCAAATCATTTGTTCTGAATCCATTCTTAAAAAGCACTTTGATGCATTAAAATTTTGGTGCATACAGTTTCGGAAGATGGAAAATATACAATTGTGTCCTCTCTTTTCCTAAGCAAAGTTTTCGTCTTTTTTTTTTTCTCAACATTCAAGACACAAATGCAAGAGTTGGCCATGCGGAGAATCATAAATAGAAATATCCTAAAAATTTCATGAATCAGTTAAGCCCAGGTTTTAACCTATGGACGTAACTTTGACTTGAAAATGTTTGCAAACAATCAACGGGCAAACATCTAGTTTACAAGCTAGAATTCTTTGACACGGTCTAATTAACTGCGCTAACCATGAGAGTTCAACAATAAATCGCATAATACGCAAATGAATAGCTTTGATTTTACGGCATACCTTCAAGTCCATAAAAGAATGATGCCGTGTATCTTTTTCTCAACACGATATTCAAATAAGGAAAATACATTATCATTAAAGTTAACTTCATGGTTGAATATTGACGCAATTTCGATTATATTAATATCACGTGATTCCATTCGCTTTTGGTTGATGATGAAAAGACACCGATGCATGTTGTCATCAAGCATTAGAAATAAATACCTTTTAAATTATTTTTGTACTAAAATAAATTGATGCTGTCCATATAAGATCTGTAACATGGAGTATAGTTTATATGTCAATGATGTTTGCTCTTATGTAATCCAGCATGTATAAGACACAGCAATCGAATTACTTAAATGTAGGAGCAGCTACTTAACTTGGTATCTCCTCGTAATTTATTCATTGTAGTAACCCCCCCCCCCCCCAACCAAAAAAAGAAAAAAAAAAAAACATATGGCAAACTGACGTCGCATGTGATCCAAAAATTGCAACTTATGTCTTGCAATAATCCACTTAAAATGACAGGAGATATTGTATCCAATGAAGAAAAATCAGCGCACGCTTTTTTTTTTTTTTAATGTTTTTCCCTTAAAGGAATAATTTATTATTACGTTAGATTCAAAATACAACTTTCCAGTCAAGAAATTAGGGAAAGACCAAAATGTCGATATTTGGTGGGACACGTGTGGTGGCTTACAGCATGAAAATGAAAATGTCAGTTGAACTCAATCGGTTCTGCTGCAAAAATTGCTGGAAAGAGCTAAGCGGAAATACACGTGAGACCATGAAAATGAAATATATTCAACTTGAACTGAAGCTGAAACTGTAATTGTTGTTAATACGGCCACTGAAAATTTTGAGGATGAGATCATCTTGAAGGCATTTTTCAACCTCAAACTTCTACAGAAAGAATTTTATGAAAAGCCCATGCTTTCTACTAGATGAGTGATTAGAGACAGTGATTTGAATTGGTCAATGGCACAACTGCATTATCTCATAAATCTCTCATATATTGCAAGTTTACATAACCATACAATAAGCATACAATACATTCGAACCCTAAATGTTTCACATTTAATTTGGCATATAAAAGATCATAGGCTTGAACCCTAATTGATTTATATTATATCAAACCTTGACGGAGCATTTTTATTATTCTCTTTGAGGTGCATTGTTGCCTTCTTTTGGAACATCTCTTTTGAGTTATGTAGTGCCCCATTGGCTCAGTGATCAAGTGCCTGATCTATTTTTCATAAATTTACCAAATTTAAGTTACAAAATTTGAATTATGTTATGAGTAAATTACCGATTGTCATGTGCTCTATGGCTTCCGGATACTACTGTATCATGCAAAAAGAGTCAAATTGCCAACACAAATAGTATGCGGCTATGATGAATTCGTCAACTTCGAACCTTGGGATATATATAGATAGTATTAGGTAGTTAAGTGTCAAATTGGACATCTCATAGTAGATATGGGACTACTATGGTTGTACCTATAGAAGAAATCAACGTTGATAGTTCCACTTCATCCTTTTAATTAATCAAACTGAAAAATAAAACTAATACTCATTTGGAAATAAATAAAATATACAACGTGATAAAGTACACAAATATTTCGTAATGACTACGCGCCAACACGTTGGGATGTTGGGAAATATGTTGTCGGCATAATCGTGTTTGTTCTGAAAACAAATCCCTCGATGGAGCTTCTAGATGACTCTTCAATAATTGGGTGTCCTCGTTTCAAAGTCACCCTGTGGAATTCATGGAATAATAATAATAATAATAATAATAAGTCAAAAATAAATAAATAAATAAATAAATAAATAAATAAATAAATAAATATCTACTACAACCAACCCTCTATTAGAACTTTGACCCCCTCAAATTCAAGAACCAAGAGAATAGATATTTGAGTATTTAAAAATATAATAAAAATGTTTGATACTTAGGCTCTATTTGTTTCACAAAAATAAATAATATAAGAAATATTTTCCTAAAAATGATTAATTATATTGCTTGATTAATTAGTTAGTGAAAAAAATTTTGATTGTGGACAACAAGTTATGTCTAAATGTTCTTGTAAATTAGGAAAATATTTTTTAAATCATTGATATTTGGTGAAATAAATGATGTCTAATTATATGATTCTTTTTCTCCCTTTCTCTGACGACATAATAGGACAAGAAATAAAGAAGAGAATTAGAAATGATTAGCGATAATAATGTCATCTGCTCAAGCGAAGATATGTGGATTGCTCTTGTCCCTATAGGGTAGCAAAAGCCCAACGAGGGAGGAGTTTTGGTGTAGAGGATGGGACAAAGTTTGTAATTTTCTCTATACTACTTCTAAATTCCTAATTTCTTTATATCATTTTTTTTTTTTGAAAAGAGGAAGAAATGAATATGTTTCCTAATATCCGGACATCAAATAGGGTCGGTTTATGTTATCTCAAAGCGTCGAATATTTAATCTTCCAGTACCATGTAGATCATCTATTTCTCTTATTCTACTCTTAATTAGTGATGGAGTGTTCTCATGATTCCTACATTTAAATTGGCATCTCATGTAACAACCATTCTAATGTACTTCCTTTATTTTTTTGTTCTTCAATATTAACAAGATTGCCGCACGTCCTTAGAGTGTCATTTTCGTTGGTAGGATATAAAGAATAGTTTTATTGTAACCACTTCACAATGGAGTCAAATCACGAATCTTCTAGCGACTGCTACAGCTTGTTCAGAAGCTACACATCGAATAAGACAACAACATGACATTTTTTTTAAGGCATGATACATTCTAAATACTAATCGCCAGTCGATTTAGGTAACAACCCTTTTTAAGATTGGAAAATCCATGTCCAAATAAGGCAAGAAAGTTTCCATCCAAATAATGTTATTTTAACCGACTGAAGAAATTTAATATTTGGCTATACAATAATATCACCTGTTCCCACGTAACTCCTCATTGATGAGGCAAGGAAAACGCAAGCATTTCATCATGGGCCTTTGAATTCATCAACCTTTTCTTTTCATCCTTCCGGTACCATTAAAAGATGAAATAACACTAATGGTTTCATTCTAGTACCTGAAAATAATATATCAAATAGTGTTACTTAAATCGTGTACCCAATCAATATTTTGTAGTCGGACTGCTTTCATCTCCATAAGTTGAGTCTATGAAAATGATGTCCAAGCTGATCATATATTTCAATTGTCCAAATATACGATGATCTATCATTAAGAGGAGGAGAGCATTACCCTATGATAACATCGATTATATATTTTCATTGTTTGTCAATAAAATTTAACACGAAACAATTTGTCATTTGACAATGACGTGAAGCTATCTCAAGAATTAAGTCACTTCAGTAGCAACACATGAGACGTGTTGGACCCTAATTTTGCCATCCAATCCCACATGAGCATGGACTAAATGCAATAGGAGACACATTGCACCAGTGAGAGGCATCCCTACAACTTTTTGGGGATAAATCATAAATTGTGTGATGTATACTTCTAGAATTATATTCGCCTAATGCAACTTTGGTCAAATATATGTATTATTCGTATATTTTGTATATATAAATAAATAATAAAAGCAAGAGTTAATGCATGTATAAATATATGTATTACTCGTATTAGGATAATAATAAAAGCAAGAGAATTATTGTATAGATAGCTTGGGAAGTTAAGTAATCATCGAGGCTTCATTTATTTAGCAAAAAAAACAAAAATTATAAATATTTTCTTAAAAATAATCGTTAGTATTAGTTGAAATAATGAAATACTAAAAAAATTCATTATTGACAAATATTTAAATATTTTTATGGAAAGGAAATTTTTTTTTTGTTTATTAATTTTTTGTAAGTGATATAAGTAATTATTTTTAGGAAAATATTTTTAAAACATTCATTATTTATTTTTGCAAGATAATCGGATATATCACCGTTCAAAGTGATAAGTTCTTGTTAATGAGTT
The DNA here is from genome assembly GCA_017140475.1 of Eucalyptus fibrosa. NCBI lineage: Eukaryota > Viridiplantae > Streptophyta > Magnoliopsida > Myrtales > Myrtaceae > Eucalyptus > Eucalyptus fibrosa. The sequence goes on from CM029512.1 coordinate 24,636,741, forward strand.
TTCTCTGGGTTGTATTAAAAAACTTTTGGCCGTCACACTAAAACTACTTAAAACATGTGAAACAGTTGAACAATTTTAATATCTCGTATATCCTGCGTAGATGATCTCATAGGCCTTATCATGTCATATTGATGCCACGTGTGGTCCGAATTGAATAAAATGGGACGACTCATCATATAAAGCTACTTTTCGACCAAAAAAAAAAATCATATTAAGCTACTGAACCTAGAAAAGGAGCATTTTAAGAGAACAAGCTGTACTGAGGAAATATCAAAGAAACAAGATGTAGGATCTATTTGATGATTGGCCAATTCTTAACTATTTTTATTCTTTTATTCTTTGAAACAAAAAATAGAACAAAAATCTGTTTAATAACGTTAACTAATTAGTTATTTCCGGAATAAATTTAGAACAAAATTAGGAAGTAGAAAAAAAGTTACTTTTTGTTCCCGAGAACAATTCTAGAATCAAGCTATTTTCTTTTTCTCTTTTTTCTTTTAATTTTCTTCTTCTTTCTCCTCTAGTCGATCATTGGGCTCGACAATAGCCGACGACTAGCCAAAGACGAGGTCCACAACCTTGTCGACCCTTGGCGAGGCCTACCTTGCAATGGTTGGGCAAGGGTCCCTTGAGCCTGGCAAGGTTGTCGGCTAGAGGAGGAAGAAAGAGAAGAGAGGAAAAAAAGAAAAAATAGAAAAAATCTTGAAATTATTGGAAACTTAAAAGAAATTCTACGTCACAAAAAAATTGAGGATCCTGTCAAATGCAATTCTATTCTTTTTCTATTTTGAGATTATAAATTTTGTGTAGGTGTTAAACGTGTTCGAATGCTCAAAAATTTGTCTAAGAAATAGAATCAGAAAAAACTATTTCTTTGAAGAAATTGATAAGACCCTCAATTTTTTTGTGATGTAAAATATCTTTTAATTTTTTAATAATTTTATGAGATTTTTTCCCTCTCTTCTTCTTACTCATCTCTAGCTGATCGTCGGCATCGCAATGGTTGACGATAGCTAGAGGAGGAAGAAGGAAAAAAAGAACAAAAAGAAAAGAAGATGGCTTGTTTAAAAAATTGTTACCTAGAACAAAGAAATAAATTTTTATACTTTTATTTCTATTCCAAATCTATTTCCTAGTCACTAATATATTCTCGAGAAAAAAAATTAATTGATGCTATCAAACATATTTCCGTCTTTTTTTTTTCTATTCTAAGGAACAAAAGAATAGAATTAGTGAAGAATTGGCCGGTTATCAAACAAGGCATAATTGGACCATTGCATCAATGATGCCTATCTAAAATTAGTTGGAAAGACTATAATGGTAAATAGTTAAAATGTTTAAGACTAAATTAACAAATTATAAAAAGATTTATGACAAAATTATAAGGTTTAGAACTAAATTGGTATAATTGAAAGGTTTTGGATTAAATCAATCACCATACAATATGTTTATGACTTTTTATACAATTTTCTCCATAATAGATCATTAACTCTAAAATAAAATTGTTATAAGACTCTCATATAATGCAAGAGACTAGTCAAATTTCCCAAAAGAGAGTAAAAAATTCTTATTTTCCTTTATGGAGATAGAAATTTATAACTTAAATAACCCACTCTTAAACAAGTGTGAAATGTATATTTTATATCATCTGTGAAATATTCCTCTTATAATTTGTTTTTTCAACAAATAGCTTTATATGTACTGAAAATTAATTAAGAAAATGTTTCGATCCATGTTTCATAATCTTCAACTTTAAAATAACTATTTAAATACAAGTTCGAAAGGAACACAAAAATTGCTTAAAAAGGCAACTCCAAAATAAGATGGAGAAACCAGGTCGTTGTGGACTAGACTAAAAGTACATTAGATCCACGTATGGTCGTTCACACAAGCCACTACGTCAGATTATTAACTGTCGTCTTCGACAAATTGTGACAAAAAGTACTTTTAGATTATTGGTACAAGTTTAGGTCATTAGTGACATGACAAGATATTTGCAATATTAATGTCATACTGGGCAAAATTTAAGTTCTTGGTAATTTTTCTCGAAGAGAAACGACTTTGCTTTGAACTAGACTAAAGTCACTTCACATCCATGTCTACTCTATTTGTCTACCATTGTCAATGGAAGCCGCCAAGCCAAATTTTTAATGGCTATTTTGAACATAGCCGTGATTGTATGTATTTTGGCTCAGCGGTACAAGTTGGGTTATTAGTGAAATAAAAAAAAAAAAGTTTGTGGTATTGAATTCACATTAAGAAAAATTTAGGCCTTCTTTTTATCTAATTTTTCCCACAAAAATAAGTTGGAGCATTTTCGTTTTTTCTTGACAGGTGCGTAATTTGTCCTCTTTGGTTGAGAGGCCGTTTTCCAGCTCAACGACTGTTTTTTCAACTCAAAAAAGAAAAGCAACTTGTCCATGTGAATTCACATTACACTTCATAAACAGAGCATAATCGAAGGATATGCTTATTTTCTATGAACTGAAAGATTTTGAAGTAATCTATTATCAGATACTAATCTACATCTGGGATTTGATTTACTTTGTTTAATTGGCTGTGCATCGTTAATTGGTGGCGATTTAACTACCTTGTTATGTGGCAAGTGTCCCTGGTCAGCTTTGAGTCATTTGATAAATCATCCGAATGGACAGCCCAGGTGGCATTCAGGATAGTTTCTATACGTCTCCCTTCCCACAATCCGAGATCAAATTGAAGAGTTATGTTGATACACCTGTTTAAGGAATGATTTGGCAACTGCTACTTTATTTTTTATTTATATAAATCTAATCTGGCCCCGTTATTTTTTATTTGGATTAAATCAACCCAATATCTTCTTCGCCTATCTGACATAATATATCTTGGTAATGTAATTCTGACATGTACATTAATTTAAAAATCAAAGTGCGTGCGATATCTCTTCTCCAACCCATACGAAAATGTTATGTTGATACAAAGAATGCAAGAAAATTTATTGGTATTTTTTTTTTAATTCAAAATCATTTTAGGTTAAGACAAAATAAGTTTTTTTTTTGGCCGGGGGGGGGGGGTTGTTGTTTGTTTGCAAGATTGGAAGTTGAAATGACACTTGGTAGATGCTGAGTTACTTACTCATTAGTTGTTGGCTGTCAAACCTCGTATTTTAGCGCAGTATGTTGTAATTAGCTTGTGGCAAGTGAAAGACTTTGTAAACAAGATTGTTGGGCGAAGTGATTAGGATTCAATCTCATGTAGTTTGAAGTGTACGTGGAATTTTTAGTTCGAATTCCCAGGTTGTCCTTTAATCTCAAAAAATCTTAATTCATCTATTAATTGGTGGGATTATTCCAAGTGTAGGAATAACTCCAACTTTATTCTAAATTGCAGTTGACAGGCCACTATGAGCTCGTTCAAATTGAATAGCATTTGTGGCTCAAATAGAATATCTAACCGCATACGTGAAAAACTCTTATAATAAGGTCTAAGGAGATACCGACCCTTTTACACAAAAAAAGACAAGAATTATTCATCTATATAAAGAAAGATTGTCATTTCCAATGCATTGTCTCTCTCATATCATGAAAATTTAATATATCCAACATGAGAATCTTGCTTTATTAAGGAGTTCCTTGAAACACCCGTTAACAAGACCTTATAAAATATTAGCATAACTTAATATTTTTCGGCTCATAAAATATTAGCACAACTAAATCTCCCGGTTTTTTTTTTCTTTCTGTTTGGTGAGAGAGAGAGAGAGAGAGAGCAGGATGAAGAAGATAGAACAGCCGTGTCTCCCCCATGTGAAAAGGAGCCAGCTCGCAAAGGGAGACGAATAATTCGCACGTGCGAGGTCAGCTTCGTCGCCGAGAACGCGTGCGGGTGCTCGCGTATAAATGAAAGCAATCGTCCCTTCAGGTCCGCCATTGCTCAACTAAGAAGCTTCGCTCATCCCTCTTTCCTTTCTCCACAGGTGATGACCTCGTTTTCTTTTATAGAAAATACGGCTGGGGACGACTCGTTCCTACCTTTCCCTTTACTTAAAGTCGTCGTTTTCTTCTTCTATTTAGGGTGATCAGAGGACTCAGAAGAAGAAGAATAAGAACAAGAAGAAGAAGGCGGTGGTGATCCAATGGAGATCTTGTCGCCGAGAGTATTTCCCCAGGTAATACTCCTTCCCGTTTTCCATGATTAGATTTCTTCGAATATAGACGTAACGATCAACATATTCGTTCGCATGTTGATTCTTTCTTGTTTTCCCTTCCTTGTTTATGGGGGGTGAATATCCACAGATGGTTGAAGATGCAGCCTATTTCCATCACCACCATCATCAGCAACAAGTGAACTCCCCCTTCTCGTTCGATGACGAGTTTGATTTGTTCCATCCATCTTTTCATTCAGAGCCCTGCTCCACCTCGTCGCCATCCCATCTGGTCCCTCTTGTTAGCCGTGAGACGATGCCCGGTTTTGCCGCACGGCCAATCGAAGCTCCTCGAGAGCTAAGCGAGCGGCCCCGGAAACAGCTCAAGACCGAGAGATGGAACTCCCTGGGCACATCGGCGCACGAAACGATGACTCGCAAAGTGGTGATGTCGCCATCTCCGTCTCCATCTCGGTCTCTGTCTCCTGACTCCCACTTGATATCTTTTGGGAACCCCGATTCTTCTCCAGCCATATCCAATCCGATCCATGGTAAAGTCTTGCAAGAGACTAAAGCCTCGTATGTGAAATCAATATTTTGAAAATCAGATCTTTTCTCATTAAGTAGTCTTAGAGATATCTGTCTCGCTCTGATGTGTGTCAAAGGTACTTATGAAATCCAAGATTGCGAGGGACCAAAGACGAAAAATACCAGCCTGGCGAGCAGGACGCCGGTTCACGCACAAGAGCATGTGCTAGCCGAGAGGAAGCGCCGCGAGAAGATCAGCAAGCGTCTCATCGCGCTCTCAGCCATCATTCCCAACCTTAAGAAGGTACAAGCCGTGAAAGTTCGGGAATTATTGTGAGTGTATCATTGACGGGTAGGATTAAGCTTGAGATTAGTACAGATTAGTTTAGTCGTTAGCACCCGACGAGAGATGCGCTACTACTAGCTTAAACTAGAAGCATGCTGAAAGAATTTCCATCATAAATGTTAATTGTGTTTTTCAGATGGACAAGGCTTCCATCCTTGAGGATGCAATCGAGCACTTGAAAGAGCTTCAACAACGCGTCAAGGCACTCGAGGAGGAGGCGGCGGCAGCGAAGACGGTGGAGTCGGTCGTCGTGGTGAAGAAGTCCCAACTCACCACGGATGACGATACGTATTCTTCGTCTGACGAGCACTCTTGCAGCCAGATTGACCGGCAACTCTCGCTCCCGGAAATAGAGGCACGAGTTTCCGGAAACTGCGTCCTCATCAAAATCCATTGTGAGAGGCGCAATGGCTCTGTATCGAAGATGATCGGTGAAATAGAGGAACTGAATCTATCTGTCGTGAACAGTTGCATCATGCCCTTTGGAAGTTCCATGCTAGACGTCACCATCCTAGCTCAGGTAAATATATATGGTACCCAAATTTCTTCAATTGTTTCCCCGGCTTTAACACCATATTGTTTTTCTTCTGAGAAATATTAGATGCAGAGATTAATCTTACTAAAATCACCAAGTTAATTATGCATCTAACACACGGGGCTCTGTTTATCTAATGACCTATAAAAAAAACGACCACAACGCTTAGTAAATGGGTTCATTTAGTAAAATTTCTCAATGCACTTGGCATATATCCCTTACTAAATAGTAAATTCTATTTTGCTCCATCAAACAAAAATGTCTTGTAGATGGACGTGGGATCCAGCTTGAAAATGGGGGATCTCGTGAGGAATCTGCGTCAAGCTCTTCTGGATCTCATGTGATCTCCTGCAATATTCTCATAATATCTGGAGTTGGGCACTAACGATGTGCCAAAACCCTAATAATGACACTTCAGTTATTTCATTTCCTTTTTATGGGTCAAAGTGTTTGAGAACTTTGAGGAGAAAGAAGGGTGCTGACGATGGATCACCCTCTCTGGTCGGACCACACCAACTCTTTTGCGAACGCCAGAACATTGGCTCTGGTTTTTTTAGCCTGGAGTCTCCATTATTTTGCGAGTGGGTTTTTTCCCCTTATTTTTCGCGTGGTTGACCCGTTGGCCACGTTCAAAATACCCACGTGCTGTATAAGGAGAGTCTCCAGGAAACTTTTTCAAGAGGGGTTTTACAGGGAGGTCGGACATTTTCAGATGAGACACCTCTCTCTCTCTCTCTCTCTCTCTCTCTCTCTCTCTCTCTCTGGTTGAATCAGCTTGTGAGTCGTCTCAAGAGATGCTCTGTCTTGTTGGGTGCTTCTGGGAATTGAATTCTTTTGATGTGTAATTTTTGTACATCAATAATTGTCTGTCATCATTTGAATATGAATCCAAGATCACCATCTGCTCTGCTGCTAAGAGCATTATTTATTTCCCTTATTTTATTAATATGTATAGTTAGATGCGACAACTCATATTTGGTAAGTACAAGCAAGACAAGTTTTTATTAATCTAATATTTTATGATCTACTTTATTTTTTTCTTGGTTAAAGAGATTGCATTGTATTAAATACTTACATTATTTAAGACTATATTTAAGATATTATATTAAAAAGCAAGCCATATGAATGTAGAGTATATCCGAAGATACTTTCTTTAGCTTATTCTTTTTTAAAAAGTTTAAATGGAAAAATAGATGAAATCATGATATACTTTTTATCAAAAAAAAAAAAAAAAAAAATTTTCAAGGCATCCTTGGCGGTATCCCAAAAATCGTGGGAAAACATCAAGGCATCAAGGCATCCTTGGCGGTTAAAACTCCTTAACAGATAACAGTTAACAGCTAAATTCGTGGGAAAACATCAAGGCATCCTTGGCGGTATCCCAAAAATCTCCCTCCCTCCCTTCCCTCCGACGTAAAGTTTAGCTATTTTCCCAAAAGTCAAATCGTTATGCAATTACCCATCAACATTTCATATCGAAATAAGTCCTTGGCCAACTAATTTAGAGAAACAAAAGTAATGATACCTCGGTATAATAGCATAATTTATTAAGCCATATCAACAATAATTAGCTCATTAAATTTACCAGCCCTTTTTCTAAAATTGGGATATTACAACTAATCCATAACATTGAAATAAATAGAAACTTGAAACTTTATATCTCTAGTATTAATTTGTTATTAACATTAATCTACATTTGTAATATAAATACATAAGAAAGTAGCATGAACTATATTATAGAAAACTTATTTGTACGAATGGTGTAGCTAAAGATTTATAGTTACACCTTTGTAGGGACAACTAAATGCCAAGCCCTAAAAATCGTGACAATAATGCATATGAGATCTAAAACTTTCATTTCATGTATTTAAGTCCTAAAAGTTGTTTTGATACACTTAAGCTCTTCTATTAACTCCCTTAGTTTTAAGTGCGCGCCTTTTATTTTCACTTGGCAGTTAATTAAAACAAGCTCCGTATATTTTTCATCCACTAAAACATAATAGAGCTAACGGAATGAAAAAAAAAATTGGATGTTACTGACAAGTTTTAGGACTTTAAATGGGCGAAAGGAAAGTTTTAGAACTCTAGTACATTATCATGACAATTTTTAGGATTCCTCCTGTAATTGACTAAGGTGCTTTGCAGTTGACAGTGCGAGCTGTCTAGAAGTTTATTAACTCGAGACCTTGTGGGAGGCAACAAACTTCTTTACTATTAGGCCAACCATCTTAGTAGTACCTTGTTCCCATTGTTTTTGTTCATAGAGGAAAATGATGCACAAAACAACCTAGATTAAGCAAAATGGACAACATTTAATTGAAGATAACTAAATAAGCAACGTTTGCCCCAGTTCCATTTTAAAGGTGTTAATACCACAAAAAAAAAAAAAAAAAATTCTCAAAATGATAGCTTGTGCCTTATTTACCCCAAAATTAATTTTCATATTAAAAAAGTCTCAAATGGGCACATAAATGCCACATTTACCCCATTAAATGTTATGGTTTAAGATTTTTCAGTAAGAATCTATGTCATATGCCTGATCATTTGAGTTGTTTGCCATGTTTGTTTCCACATCAACGATATAAGAGGATTGGATGGGAGTTAAGAGAGTACAATTTTGTCATTGTGTTCAATTTAGGATTTTTTGTGATTTGAAATGTGGTATAGGGTATGTGTGGTACTAATGCTTTAGTTTGGAATTTTTTATTATATAGAAATTAATTTGGAGTAAATGTGATACAGTTGTATTAGTTTGAGGTTTTTGGTGGTAATATTATATTTTAGTTTTGTTGGAAGCTTCTATATGTGTAAGAAACCCATCCGCATCATAGCACATTGCGTTCCAAATTTTTTGCCCAATCTAAACATAGTATCCTTCCGCACAAACAATTATTTATTGTGAATTCCAATGTGCTCCTAATACAACAATATTTATAAGAATTACAACAAACCGGATATGGTTAGAACATGTTATTACGAGGTGAGATTGGTCCCTCGAAAAACAAAATATACACCCATCTTGTAGGCGGTTGCTATAGGAAACCCATACAATCAATTACCTATGAAATAATATTACAAGAACTTAGGTACATGCATTTAGGCCCCATTCATTTTGCAAAAATATGGTGTTTTCTAAAATTGTTTTCCAGGAAGCAAATTTTCCTAGAAAATAATCATATTTTAACATCAGAAGAGGCTACTCCCCTCCGTCTTCAATCTCCGATAGCGTTATTCTGTCAATTCCCCCTCTGTATCCCTGCGGCTGCTCCTCCTCCTTCTCAGTTGCTTCAATTCCTCGCGCCATCATGCTCCCGTGGTACCTTAGCTCCACGCGCCACCGTGCCTAGGCTGCCGAAGGCGGTTGAGAGAGACCAGATGCGCCGCCCTCTCCTTCCTCGAGACCGCTACGATTGAGAGGCCTATGGCCCCTCTCCTGAGGCTCGCTTTTCCAATGGTGATTGTCACCATGGATCACTACCTCGAGAAGTTCGTGAGTTTTGTGGAGGCGCAGGTTGGCCCGTTGATCGACAAATCCCTGGTGCTTAAGCTAAACTCGCCTAGCTTGTCGAATCTGGCAAGTCCTAAGCTCGCAGGCCTTGGGCGAGCCTGGCTTTGCTAGATCAGGCAATGATTGAGCTGGCCTATGAATAGTCGCAGCTGCCGTTGTGGTTGAAGAAGAAGAAAAGGAAAGAAAAAAAAGAAAAATAAAAAAATCAAAAGAAAACATAAAAATAAAAAGGGAAGTGTGTTTGGTGATAGAAAATGAAGTGGTGTTTTTGCTAATAGCAGAAACATTTTCTTCAATTAGCTCATTTTTTATGAAATGAACGTTGGAAAATCCAAAAACGTTTTTTTATAAGTTATTTTTTGTTAAACGAACAGAGCATTAAATATTCGCTTTTAACTATATTCACATTCTTTTTACCAATCAATTTTTATGCTCTATGAATCTTGTTATTGTACGTATTTCTCATTTAAACGTGGAAGATCTTTAGTGGCCCAATTTCTTTTCTTCTTTTTTTTTTCCTTTTTTTTTTTTTTTTGGAAATTGAAATTACATTTTTAGATTGGACGGTGATTCAGTAATAGGAATTTCAGTCAAAATGTCCCACCCAGCGTAAAGTACAATCGGTACTTGGATTTGTCAATTTTGTCGAGGCAATTCGTGTTAGTCAATGAGGATTTGCATGATTAGCTGCAAAGTTTCGCATTTGAAACACGTTTCACATGGCAAGTTGGACTTTCAAGGCTAAAGTTCTCTCCTTTGACCCAAAAGAAAAGAAGAAAATATGGACGGTGATTCAATAGTCATTTGACCAAAAATAAAAAATAAAATTCAATGGTCATGAAAGGACTAAAGTCTTTCTGTTAATGATGGCACCGGCAGCCTCCGCTAAGCAAACCTCTCTAATTTGCTTTACTTTTTTTTCCATTTTTTGGCTTTCACTATACAGCTAGAAAGCTGGTCCAAAAGTCTAGGAGGATCGCAATAAAATGACCCAATCTAAGGACAACATTGATTAAGTCTACCAATGACCGGCGTGTCAGGAGAACGTTGAAAGGGACAAGTTTAGTGGACTACGGATAGAGACTTACGCAAGATTCATTACTTTCTAGGACGAAATTATTCGTCCTCCAAGTGTCTTGTTTTTTCTTTTTGTGCTTGCACGTGACCGCGGCTAAACTTTAATATATCTCTCGTGAATTGTCAGTGGTCCAAAGAAATTTATTAAGAATAATGACGGGAAAAAAAGTCCATTTTCTTTACCCAAAAAAAAAAAAAGTCCATTTTTATGACATGAATATGTAGATAACTTTGATAAAGCCGGTGAGTTATCAAGTCCTTATGTTAGATAACTATTTGGAATAAAAGTTCAAGCTGTGAAAAAGTCCTTATGTGGTCTTTCCCATCAAACGGGCAGGTCAAATTTTATCGATTAAACATGGTTTGATTTAAATTGACCCGATTAACCCATTTTGATCAATTTATTTTTCAATAAAATTTATTAACACATATCTGACTTGACTCAGATTTATTTTTGTCAATTTGGGTGCGGTGGGGTGTGTCTTCCAATAAGATCTTTTTACTCAAATGGATCCTTAAAATGGAAAAGTCAAGAGAAAAGTGTTAAAAATGTTTTAAATCTTTTGTGTCTTAGTCAATTAGTTCTAAACCTTTTAGTTGGATATTAATTCAATTCTTTCGATTAATTTTGGCTGGATTTTGCTGACTTGGAGTTGGTTGGCTCACATGACACCGGCCTTACTGACGTGAATAACTTTTAATAATATTTTAATATTTTTTTTTCAATTTTTTTTTGTCTTTATTTTCTTTTTTATTTTTTTTCCTTTTTTCCTTATGCTCCTCCCTTCTTCTCCTTCCTTTAGTTGGTCATTGGACCTCGGTGATCGGCCAAAGGCGATGGCCATCGAGGCTTAAGCCCTTGCTAGAGGCCATAAGGTCATTCCTATGAGGGCACGAGCCCTTGTTAATGGCTAGGCAAGGTGATTTGGAGAGGTCGAGCCTCGCCCATGGCGACCCAAGCAGTGTTGCCTGAGGCCGCGCGACCCAAGTGACGATGGTGTGTGGGTCGCATGACCTAGGCAACAGCGGTGCGTGGGGTCGATGCCCGAGTTGTTAGGCGACCCTTCTTGGTGACTAGATTTGGCCAGCTAAGCTCTGCCGACTGAACTTCATCGGTGGAGCAACAAGTCCAAGGAGGAAGATGATGAATAGTAACTTTTTAGGGTAAAAGAGGAAAACGTAATTATCAGTGAGGGCAATATTGGAAGAAAAAAATTCATTAAACCCCTATTTAGCATTCCGAAAATGCTGAAAGTCCAGAGCAGGTCCCCACCTGCTCTGGGCTTTCAGCATTTCAAAGGCAAGTATTTTGTCAAGGAGACCTCCAAATGCTAAACCAAATATTTAAAATTTTTCCCAAGGGGCTTTGGGAGTTCAAAGCACTTTGGGAATGCTAAACCAAATGGGGCCTTAATCCTTAGAGCTTTTACTAATCTTGATAAAAGATTTGAACAGCTTAAAACCTTAATCACCTTGAAATCAATATAAACTTTAAAAATGAACTCTCTCATTCTTTAAGAAAAAAACAAAACTAGCTTGTTAAAAAGGAATGAAGTCCATGAATTTACCTTGCAAGACACTTGATAAGTAAAGGTAGAAACTTAAAGTAACATAAATTGGATAAATTTTGGGCTTGGTTGAAATTTGAGTTAAGACTTGGCTTTCTTTGTTGGAGATGTAGAAGTTTTGCACATTGAAGAGGAGGAATGGGATAATTTTTTCTTTTCTTTTCTTAATGTCACTTTTAATGAGTACTTTAAACCTTGGTTGAGTTAAGTTGTCATGCATGATGTAATTTGGTAGGCTAAGTTTAATGTCACAGATAAGAGCATGTCGTTTAAAATACTAGGTGGTAGATGAAGAGATGTGTTCTAATAAAAAAAGTGACAAATGGCTTTGTAAAGATGATCCAAAATAGATATTTGATGATTTATCAAGATATTTTGCATTTTAATATATAAAAAGGGAAATTGATGTTTGTTCTTAAATATCGATGAGTCAGAAAGATATTTTCAATCCACTAAAATTAGCGATAAAAGGTATCGATTGTTAAGGAAATTTCGACTTAGTAAAGTTTAACTTTGGAAATAATGCACTAAGTATTTCAGAGCATATTGTTCCCGCCGACAATAATAATAGCAATAAAATTTTCACCGTCACAATATGTAGTCAATGTTTGTGTAGACAAGTATTTTTCAATTTATTTCCTTGAATTATAACTCCCCATAACAATGAAATCGCACCATATGACCACGAACACAAAAAATGTCTTTGGAATTTTCTGCAAGTCAGAAAATTAGTGACCAAGTCAAAATTTTACGACTTTTTCCAAAAAAACTCAGGTGATTATTTATTAACTTTATATCCTAAATATTTAAATTAATTAAGAAAATTCTGTAGGTGACATTGCATTTTTTTGTGGCTTAATTTGTAATAACTTGTGGTAAAGGTGGGTGCTTGAGTGGTTTTGAGCTTGGATATTACAAAAAAGACCATAAAAGGCATAGAAGAAGACCACATGAAAGGACATTGAGTATTTAGATCTTGTGGATCCCCTCTAAAAAGGGCATTTTGGCCGATTAAAATTTGGGGATAATCCCACTAAAGATCCTAATCTTTTCTTTATGGGACATGAAAATCCCAATTTTTTCATCCTACTAATACCTCAAATTTGTACAATGACCCAAAAGGGCATTCCGCCCATATGACTGTAAAAAATTCTACATTGTAGGTGTGGGACCATTAAAAATCCGATGTGGCTCGGCTTTCAATTGACATGGTAGGGTGCATCCATTGCCATGTTAGATTCATTCACTTGGCATCGTTCACATGTATATTGTCACGTTGGATTTGTAATGGTCATCGTGGACGGAAACTTGACTAAATGAATATTTGGGTCATTAGTACAAGTTTGGTGGTACTGATGACATGAAAAAAGGTTTGCTGTATTAATGTCCATGGGTAAAAATTAAGGACTTTTTTGCATCCCTTAAAATTTTGGTGCTAATAGTTGCCTGAGATGGAAAAAAGATGATTGTATCAGTTTTTCTAACAGGCCCCAATCAATCGGTTAAGTCTAGATTTTAGTCTACAAAAGCAGCTCTGACCTAGAGATGTTTGCACGATGTTGATAGGTGACCTTCAGTTTTCACGTTGAAAATTCTTTAATGCGCCACAAGCAACAGTGCCAAGCTTGAGGGTTCATACGTATTTACTAAATTATTTAGAAAAAAAAATTCAAACTGCGCAATGGATGGCATTATACGCAGATCTTTGATGTTACAGCATGCCTTTCAGTCGATAAAAAAATGATGCTGCGGGTCTTTTTCCCAACAATATTTAAACATGGAGAAGACATTTTATGAATATTAGCTTTATGGTTTAAAATGGACGCGATTCGATTATATTAATATCACTTGATTCCATTCGCTTTTGATTGATGATGGAAAAACACACTTGCATCTGATCATGGAGCATTAGAAGTAATGTCTTTTTAATATTATCCTGTTCTTATCAAACTGTAGGTGCTTACTAATATAAACTGACACTTCTCACATGATATAACACAGAAGAATCGTCAGTGTAAATTTTGACGCCCAATTCCCTTCCTAAATGTTAATCACGTTTCCTCTTACGTAATTTTTTCCAGCATGTATAGAAGCAGTTACAAACGTATCTCCACCTAATTTATTTTATTGTAGTACCCCCACAAAAATTGTTCTTCACGCCTTTCGCAACCATACATGTACCAAAACAATGAGTTTGAGCCCTAAATGATTTACATCTCATAGTGAGGGATCGTAACCCGAACAGAGGATTTTCATCCTTCTCTCTAAGGGATAAAATTGCCTAAATAATCTTAAATCTATTGCATAAATGTCAATTCAATCATAAATTTTTCAAATTTTCCAATCTCCTAAACCTTTGAAAGAAATGCCAATATAGTCATTTTGGGAATTTTCATTGGACATTACTAAAATAACGTTGTGCCATGTAGGACATCGACAATAACTAGATAGCTACATTAACAATTTTTGTCAAAAATTAACCAGAATAACTCCATTGAAACGTTGCGTGAAGATTTAGAACTACCATGGAAAATTGTAAAGTTTAGTACTAACTTGACATCTATACAAAAGGTTTAAAGACTGAGTGAGTAATTTCCCCTCTTTAAGGTGTGTTGCTTTCTCTTGGAACATCTTTTCTGGGTCATAAGTGCCCCATGATATAGTGTACAATGGTGGCAAGCCAATCACTTAGTGCAATTGCCCTAATGTTGAAGTGCTCAATCTATCTTTCATAAGGTTATCTAGAAAAATTCACAAAATTCTAGTTATGTTATAAGCAAACTTGGGGAGAAGTGCCAAAAAAGTCCTAAACCTTTTGGCTTTGTGTCGATTTAGTCCTAAACCTTTTTTTTTGGTACCGATTTAGTCCTAAACCTTTTTACGTTGTGCCAATTCAGTCCTTTCCGGCCAATTTTGGCCGGATTTTGCTGACTGGACGCCGGCCGGCTAACGTGGCCTGATCAGCGTTGACGTGTACAACTTTTAATAATATTTTTAAATATTTTTTAAATATTTTTCTCTTTTAATTTTTATTCTTTTCTTTTTCTCTGCTCATCTTCTTCCTCCAGCCCGGCCGCGTAGCTCGGCGACGGCCGCCGAGGCGACGGCCGGCGAGGTCGAGGTCGACCTCGCCGGCCACCTCACCAGTGGCTGCTAGGGCGGCCTCACGCGGGGCGGGTGAGGCCGCCCTCGAGGCCTGGGCGGCGAGGGCAAGCCCTGCCAGCTCCTCCTCGTGCCGGATCTGGCGAGGTCGAGCTTCGCCGGCAGTGGGCGAGGCTCGACCCTCGCTAGATCCGGTGAGGGTGAGCCTCGCCCGCCCGGTGCGAGGCCACCCTCGAGACCTGGGCGGCGAGGCTCGCCCTCGCCGGATCTGGCGAGGGTCGAGCCTCGCCCACGGCCGGCGAGGGCGACCCCGCCAGCTCCTCCTCGCGCCGGATCTGGCGAGGTCGAGCTTCGCCGGCAGTGGGCGAGGCTCGACCCTCGCCAGATCTGGGGAGGGCGAGCCTGGCCCGCCTGGTGCGAGGTCGCCCTTGAGACCTGGGCGGCGAGGCTCGCCCTCGCCGGATCTGGCGAGGGTCAAGCCTCCCCCATGGCCGACGAGTGCGACCCCCCCAGCTCCTCCTCGCACCGGATCTGGCGAGGTCGAACCTCGCCAGCCTTGGGCGAGGCTCGACCCTCGCCAGATTCGACGAGGGCGAGCCTCGCTCGCCCGGCACGAGGCCGCCCTCGAGGCCTGGGCGGCGAGCCTCGCCCTCGCTGGATCTGGCGAGGGTGAGCCCCGCCAGCTCCTCCTCGCGCCGGATCTGGCGAGGTGGCCGGCGAGGTCTCGACCTCGCTGGCCGTTGCTTCTGGCCGGTCACCGAGCTTCGGCGACCGGCTGGAGGAAGAAGATGAGCAGAAAAAATAAAAAAGAAAAAGAAAAAAGAAAAGAATAAAAATAAAAACAGAAAAAAATAAAAATAAAAATAAAAAAATTCAAAAAAATTAAAATACTATTAAAAATTATACACGTCAGCGCCAATCAGGCCACGTCAGTCGGCTGGCGTCCAGTCAGCAAAATCCGGTCAAAATTGGCTGGAAGGGACTGAATTGGCACAACGTAAAAAGGTTTAGGACTAAATCGGCACCAAAAAAAGGTTTAGGACTAAATCGGCACAAAGCCAAAAGGTTTAGGACTTTTTTGGCACTTTTCCCAGCAAACTTGTGATTGTCCAATGCCATAATGCCTTCAGACTGTGCGACATCGTGCAAATTGAGATATGCTGCTATGATAGACTTGTTAATATACTGCTATGATATACTCGTTAATCTCGAACCTTAGGGTTTATATAGTGTTGGGTAATATAAGTCTCAACTTGAGCATCTCACATTGGGTATGTGATTACTATGGTTATACCCAGGGAAGCAATTAACACGTGTCGTCCCACACGACTCTTTAATTAATAAATATGAAATCAATGCAAAATGTGATAGAATACACAAATATGCAATAATCACTTCCCGCCAACATGTTGGGATGTTGGGCTTCTAGATGACTCTTCATCAATTGGGCGTCCTCGTTTCGAAAGTCATTCCTGGGGAACTGTTTCACCCTGCCTTGTCCCTGACATATGTTTACTAGTTAGTTGGCTCCTATTCAAATGGGGTGGTTTAGCAAAATAAAAGGAGATAAGGAAAAAAAAATTGTTTGGCTCTATTTATTACTCTTGGTAATTAAAATAGCACATAAGATAAGACTGTCAGGTTTCACGTGTTCCTATCTGCTGGGGCCACATGGAACTTTGAAAGAGACTTTACCTTTATTTAAGCACGGACGATCTTATCTTTTTTAGGTTGGTCGCGCTTTATATCAAAGTTAGAAGATCTGTGAAGATGAAAGTGACTTTACATCGTGAGGTTCCAAGACGTAAAAGTCCGAATGATGATTTCACGCTTTTTTCGAGACAAATGTGCCGGTTCCTTCACCAATTTAGCCATAATAAAATAATAATAATAATAATTAAATTCTCAATCATGGTCCTCATAAAATAAGGTATTCAACTCCAATGATGAATTGAAAAAGAAATCTTTGCGAGCTAGTAAGTGCCCAAAGAAATCAATTCATCCAGCCAACTTTAATTGGCCGACGCTGACATTAATAACTTTTTAATAATATTTTATTTTAAAGAATTTTTTATTACTTTTTTTTTGTCTTTTATTTTTGTTAGCTAGAGGTGAGGGCTGGCAAGGTTCGCCCTTGTCAGCCACTAGTGAGGCCAACCTCATTTGATTTGGTGGGATCGAGCCTCGCTGGCCAATGGCAAGGCTTGACCCCACTAGCCCTCGCTTATGGTTGACGGCGACTTGCCAAAGAAAGAAGGAAGACGATGAGGAACGAAAAATGAAAAAAATTCAATAAAAAATATTATTAAAAATTTATCCATGTTAGCTTCGGTCAGACAACTGATATCGGCTAGCATCTACATCAACTCCGGCCAACCAAAATTAGCCAGATGAACTAAATTGACACAAATGTTAGAGGTTTATGACTAAATTGGCCAAAAAAAATTATGAGTGAATTGACATGATTGCAATAGTTTTATGATTTTTCTTTTGTGGTAATTTTCCCAAAAGAATAGAGAATTGGAAATAATTAGTGATGATAATTTCACCCACTAAAGAAAAAACACGTGCATTGGTCTAGTCCTAATGGGGTAGCGAAAATCAACACTAGATGAGATTTGATATGGGGGTAGAGATGACTTTGGCCAACAAACCGAACTAGTTAGAAAGTTCAATTCAAAAACTTAAATCGTAGGTGAAAGGAGAGCACATGAATATAAATAGTATATCAAATGTACAAGTTGGATTAGGGGCGACATGTGGAATTTGAATGAGGGTGGACATACATGCGAAAGAGGCAAAACTTACCATACTAGAAAGCCAACACAAAAGTTAAAATTAATAGATGGAGAGGGACCATATAAATATAAAGAACGTATAAACCACATTGTCAATGGATGTGAGATATTTCAACGGAACCAAATTGGTCTTAAACGGGCCGTTCCGAGCGAGGTGCATATGAGGATTGATTCAGTTTCTAGGTAAAAATGACTAGGAACTAATTTTAATTTCTATTCCCTAAACCGGAGAAGGCTGGTTTTTGGATAGAATTGGTTTTGAACCCAAGAACTAGCCTTGTTAGTTGGGGTGAGCATGGTCTGGATTGGGCCGATTTGGCACCTAACTTAAGGATTAACCCGCGTAGTGTTGGTCCACACTATTTTGGGATCAAGGATTGATCTTATTGAGCCTAGGACTAAGGATGGGACTAACCCTATGGGCCTAGTTTGGTTATAGGGTTAACCCATGACTAATTGATTTTTTTTTTTTTTTAATTTCATATTTTGTATTTCTTGAAAGAACAAACCTATTATTTCAAATTACATATCCATCATTAATGAGATATTGAATAACCAAACTATGAACACTAATACATATTAAACATAAATATAACATAAGGTAACAATAGAAATTTCACACTTGCTAAAAACAACAAATCATAAAAACAAACACGTGAGATGAGCAAGGAGAGGCTAGAGATGAGCGGCGAGGTGAGTGAACAAAGACAAGCAACACGTGAGCTAGGCAAGTAAACAAAGGCAAGCCGCGATCAAGGCAAGCGAGGTCGAGTCGAGTAGAGAGGGTTTCTAGTTTTTTTTTTTTTTTTTTTTGGGGGGGGGGGGTTCAAATGAAGGCTAAGTTTCATTCTACTTTCTAATTTACACGGCAAAATTGAAATGGGACAATAACAAAGGAAGAGTATATTATATATATATTGATGGTCCAACCCAACCAACCCTAAACTCCTAAGATTGAGGACTAACCCACACAATGCAAGGTCCAGGGGTCCTAGGACCAAGGATTGACCTAATCCTTTGGTCAGTTTAGGATTGACCTTGGATCGATACTTACCCTACTTGTAAGATAGATTGTTGAGATTGAATAGGCTTGTTTCATCACTCTGTTGATGAGGATAGGAAGCATTGACTTTTTGGATGTCCATTCAATTTGCATAAAGCTATTTTGTAGCTTCATCTTGTGGATAGAGTACACTGGTTACACATTCAATTGGCCTTTCAAGGAGAACCTAGTGTGAGGATAATATCGAAATGAGAAGTTGTCAATATTTAGCTTCTCTTTAGTGTAAAATTGTTGATATTCCCTAGTAGTGGGAAGAAATATATACATTTCCAATGGGGGGTGAGGCTTGCAGGTAGCGACAAGTAAAAATAAGGAACGCAACCCTACTAGGCACCTCGCTAGGTGACTACTAGGGATGGCCCTCATAAGTGGAAACACCCTTGGCTACCACCTACGGCCAACATGGTCATTGGGAAGTGGAGGTTGCATGGACTTGTTCTTTCAAAGGGATTGATTTTCCTCTAATTGCTTCTTAAGCTTTCCTAGAATACTTTCATCCACTTCATTCAGAATGTTTAAAATTATCATCCTCATAATCCATCTCACTTTGTAAATTCTGGTTTAATTTATTAAAAAATGAAATAGGAGGGGAAAATATAAGAAAATAAGATAGGCTAGTTCTCAAGTCGACCCCAAAACCGGCTTGGAACTGGCCGATATGATTATAGGCCGATTAAGGTTCACTGATTTGGGTCCTGATCCCAAAATCTGATAACCGACTTTGACAGGGTAGGTTTTAGGTTTTTAGTTTGAAACCGATCACTCATGGTCTTTATTACTTATTTCTAAACCTCTAATTTCTATATATTCATAAATACTCTACTCTTGAGTGATAAAGCCTTCCAAAGTAAACTATTGTGCTCAATTTTTCTATTAATTGCCATTTACATTTGTCATATTGGTAGCTCGTCCTCAAGTTCACATGCTTTTGTAAATTCTTGTGACCACATGTCAAAATTTCTAAACTTGAATATTGTTGTGGGGCTTAGGGTAGGGGAGTTCTCCTGCCCCTCCTCATTGTTATCATTAAGTTATAATTAATAAATTTCCACTAATCTCTCTTTCTAATATATATATATATATATATATTGTCACACCCCGATCCTCCGAGCACGTGTTCATCCCTTCTTGGTCGATTAATAGTGATGTCCTAGGACGCATCGCCGACCCATTTATTTAATATATGCATACAAAAGCATATAAAGAATCCCCAGATAATAAAACAATGGGATAAGAAAGTAGGGTCAGTTTTTCACAAAATGCTTTTTTATAAACACACAGGTTTATACGTAGAAGCCTACAAAAAGGAATCGGCTTTCAACAAAAGGGGAATGTCCTAGGACTAGCTAGTCAAACATGCTCGCTGATTCTCCGGGCTTCACCTTCTAAACTTTGGGCCTCGGTTTCCCTACTACTTTCAACTAGGGGCTTGGAAATGGTTTTACAATAACTAGTGAGACAACGTCTCAGCAAATTCTACTCCCTAATATCCGATTAGGAAGCTAATATGCCCTAGAGGTTACCTAAGCACAATACGAGTCAGAGGACTTACCTTGGCCTCAATTCCATTATGCAAATCAACATTATTTACAAATGACTTATATCACATCACTGAATCAATTCATAACATTAAATCAAATAATTGATTAATCAACCTAGTCGATTACATGTCATCTCAACCATTTCTTGGTCGGCTCTTCTCATTTACTCAAATTAAATGTTGAATTACGGTTCAACGAGCACAGGCCTACACGGTCATCTCAAATACTCAACCCCAATGCTGAATTACGGTTTAGCGAGCATGGCTTACTAAAACTTTGGTGATAATGCTGAATTACGGCTCAGCGGGCATGGCGTACTAATTCTTCGGCGGTTAATGCTGAATTACGGCTCAATAGGCACAACTGATTCCAAATTCGGTGGTAATGCTAAATTACGGCTCAGTGTGAGCCATCGATTCCAAGTTCGGTGGTAATGCTGAATTACGGCTTAGCGAGCACAACCTAGATTAGGTGGTAACCTATGATCCAATGGACATAACCGAACTTTGGTGGTTTTCTTAATCTAACCCACAGTGTCATACGAACACTTCTCAAATAAATTTCTAAATCAACACATTATCTTGGCCTATTTTTCTTGGGTTAAGAGTACCCGTAAAAGGAAAAAAAAAATGATCGTGTGTGGGTACATGGTCGGCCTTAATCAAAATACAATATTTTCACCCTAGAAAATCCCACCATTTATATGGTCCACCAAAATATTTTTGGCATTGTAAACCGACGTTCGGTTAATTTCCAATCAATTAACAAAATTGATTAATTTAGGAATAAAATCCTAAAAACACAATTAAATCAATTCAGCACAAATTACAGCTCAAATAAATAAACATATTGCACTACAATAATCAGCATAAAATTCCGGTTGTCGGCTATTCCAGCGTAATTTCTGAAAATTAAATAATTAATTAAATAATTACATAAAATATTAAATAAATGCAATAAATCCAAGATTCGTTCAATAAATATTGCTAACTACACTAACCAATTGCCTAACATGCATTGATAAAGCACTAATTTAATTATTCTACTCTAATCTATCTACCTAATCACACTTAATTTAATCTAAACAACCCATAAGCATCATTAGCATACTAAGCATGGTTTAATGAGCAAAACTCAATTGTTTAACGAGCGATTCAGTGCAAAATATCGGGAACGTCGTGGGGCTTGACTTTCCTTAAGGTGGGCCTAACAACCAAGGCTCGAGACCACCTCAAAATGGGCCTTAAAGGTGGTTGGATACCCACAAACTTAGCCTTTATTTTGAGCTGCAAAAACAAGGAAACAAGGAAACAAGGTTGGTTAGACTTCTGCTTCTGCTTGCTGGATTGCAAAGAGGAAACCGGCGACTTCAATGGAAAAAACGGGCTAATCGAAGCTCTGGCGAGCAGGTGATTGGCAACGTTGGCTCCCAGGGTCAGGGGGGGATGTGCTGGTGGTTGGAACGGGTAAAGGAAGGGTCAGAATTGAGAGAAACTTGCGAAAAACACGAAATAGTGTAGGCGGGCAGGGGATCGACGGACTAGCGACCGGCGGCTTGTGACGGCCATATGGGATGGCCGGCAGCTCCATTTGAGGCCAGGTTGGTCAAAGTGATGGGTGGATCGTTGGCTAATTTGTCCGGGAAGACCACTTTCAACTCAAATCTTTGGCGAAAGGTCAGCTAGAGCAAAAACCGTCAGAAGTGAAAATAAATGAGGAAAACGGTCCGGTAGTGGTGTGGCTGCTCCGATGAATTCTTTGGTTGCTGGTGGTCTTTGAACAGCAAGGAAAGAGGGAGATGGAGGAGTGGTGATGGCCAATTGGCTTGGAGAGGAAGAGAGAGATGGAGGGGCCACATTGGCCAACTTTTTTCACAAGTTTGTCTCCTTTGACCATCCATGACTAAGTATGGATCCTTGGCTCTCAATGAGGAACCAATGCACGCCTTTGCAACCTTGAAATGGTATAAAAACCATAGGGAATGGGGGGCATACGAATTCAATACAATCTCTCTCAATTGGACACCCATTCGTGCTTAATTCAATCCAATTCGACCTCAACATATCCAATTAGTACCTCACCGATCCATTTGGTATTTTTCCACACCCATACAATCAACTTGCTTCCCAAATTTGCGATAAAAACGATCCATGTCTTTTTCTGAACAAAAATAGTCCTATGCCGATTTTTTCCCAAAAAATCTCGGGTTGCAGAAAAATCTTCTAAGACTGAGTTGACGTTCTTAGCATTTATTGTGACATGATAGAACCTTAAATTTTTGAAATCGGATTCAAATTAGCGGTTAATTTTAATCTGGCGCGTTTTTAGCATGACTTAGGCTACTGGGTAGGTTTCCGAATCTTTTAGTGCAAATGACCCATGGTTGATTTTCTTCAAGCCACAATGAACCCACTCAACACATTGGCAACTCTTGGTGGTCGTGAAAATCTCAAGGTTTCAATTGCGGGCACAAGATATCCAAAATGATAGAATATCGGTATAGTGTCGATCGATGAGAATTTTGTAATTAGGTGGAATCACCCACACTTTGATCACACATATTAGTCAAATCGATTTATTCTTGATCTTTGATCGACTTTGACAATGCCGTAATGACCCTTGTAGACTAGCACAGTCGAGCAGTTGACTTCTGATCAAATTTTCAAGTCCATTGCATCTTAATAACTTCCCCAAATAGTCTAGTTATCTCACGAGTGATCGGCTTTGAGAATAGTATTGCGTCAATGAAAGGTCCGCTTTATTTAATTAAAAACAGTACTGAAAATTCAGGATGACACACACACACACACACACACACACACACACACACACACACACACACACACACACATTATATATATATATATATATATATATATATATGTATGTATATAACTCTTTCCTTGACCACAACGCATAATAACTTTCAAAGAATGCCTCTGAACATGTGTCAACACAACCCAAAACGTACCTTTCTTTAGATAAGGCAGATAGACAATTAATATACACAACCCAAAATTGTCTATCTGCCTTATCTAAAGAAAGGTACGTTTTGGGTTGTGTTGACACATGTTCAGAGGCATTCTTTGAAAGTTATTATGCGTTGTGGTCAAGGAAAGAGTTATATACATATTATATATAATATGTATATAACTCTTTCCTTGACCACAACGCATAATAACTTTCAAAGAATGCCTTTGAACATGTGTCAACACAACCCAAAACGTATTAGACCTTTCTTTAGATAAGGCAGATAGACAATTGATAAAGTCTTTCGACATTATAGAGCCAATGCAACTTTTAACCAAAATCTTCAAATGAAAAAATAGCAGGAAATATGTTGAAATAGCATGAATCTTGATATTTTTGCATCACCAAGAAAAAATAATTGAAAAAGATATATAAGGATTTTGTACTATCTTGTGATTCCTACCTCTGGATTGGCATTCTCATCCAACAACCTTTCTAATGTTTTTCATTTACTTTAATTTTCTTCTTCAATTTAAGAATATCTGCCACACGTACGGTCTGGCGGATGCTGCAACTTGATCTGAAGCAGTTGCAAAAAATATGTTAAATAGATAAACATGAGGCTTTTAAGCATTATACTCCATGTTTAGACCAAAAAAAAAAGAAGCATTATACTCTATGCACTAACCATCTGGGATCATTTAATTCCTCAAAAGTGGGCATTCAATCTAGGTAACAGCCCTTTTTAAGATTCCAAAATCCATTGAGAAAAAGCCACTTGAACCTACTGAAAATATTCAGTATTTATTTATACGATAATATTAACAGTTCCCGTGTAACTTTAGATTGATGATGCAAGGAAACGCAAGCATTTTGTCATTATTCATTAGAATGTATCGACCTTTAAAAGAGGAAATTACACTCTTTTTTTTTTTTTTTTTTGTCGAAAGCAAATTACACTTTACTCGTTAAACTTTATCTATTTTTGCCTCCTATATTTTGTCCACGTACTTTCTTTTGCTTTTTTTTTTCGCCAGGTGTCCCCATTTATACTTTCTTTTAACCGACAACAGTTTTATTTATTTTTTCTTTTTTGGCATTGAAAAGGACGAAACTCAAAAGTTAAATTAGAACTCATCTAACGAAATTAGATCCAACTCAAGGAATCAAACCTATTGGAACTTTTGTTGTTGGATCGTTTTCATGATCAGAAAGTTCACCAAGATAAGTAGAGTCCATGAAAATGATTTTCCAAGCTCATCACATGTTTCAATTGTCCTTCAATGGTTGGTGAATCTGATATATCGTCAAGTGGTGGAGAATTTCACCTTTTAATAAGAGTAGTTGTATTATTTTGCTATTCGTCGACCTAATTTAATACAAAACAATCTTTCTTTTGACAGTTACATTCAACTATCTCAAGAATTTACTTCAATAACTATGCATAGGTTGTGTTAAACCCTAATTTTGTCACCCAATCCCACTTATGTCAGAGCATTTGCAATGGGAGAAGAATCACACCAGTGAGAGCAATCGCTCTTGAACCTGGTTGGGAATATATATATAGTTCTTTTGGCATCCTATGTGCCTGATGTAATTTTTTTCAGATGACTCAACAATAACAAGAACGTCAATGTTTACTTTTGCCATGGCGGGGCCTGCCTTGGGCCTAAACTTGCAAAATGAGTGTTCATGATGTGTCATTTAGATATGATGACGAGTTCTCACTCATTCACTTTTTAAAGAGAAATTTACGCCATACAGGGGCAAATTAATATGAGGAAATATATAGAAAATTAATAAAAGCAAGAGAATTATTTTGTAGCTAACACTGAAAGTTGAAAGATCATTTATATCGTTGCTTAAAATGAAGCCAAATTCTTTTTAAAAAATGGACCTAATGTTCTTGCTTTGTGTACCTAAGTTTCTCTAGGATATATAAAAAGGAGTTATTCCCACTATACTTCAAACACATGTAACATGTGGAAGAGTTGAAACAATCTTAAGATCCGGCACATCATTATCGGATGATCTGATGGGCCCATCATTATGTGACATTGATGCCACAGGTGGTACAAATTAAATAAAAATTTATGATTCATGATGGAAAGCTACGCAAACAAGGAAAAAAAGGCATTTTAAGGGACCAAGCAGAATCAAGCAAATCTTCTGGTTTTGTCTTATTTAGCGACGAGACATACTAAAAAATTCTTAGCCTTTACCCTTCTCTTGAAGAAACGACTTGTGTTATGAATGCCCACTCTCTTTGGCAGAGCTTCTAATTGGATGTCAGGGATGATATGAACTTAGAATTCTGATCTTCCTTGTCTGACCATAGTTGATTATTAACTCTTGAATAAAAGTGCTTCAGAAATTCTGATACAATGCCGGAGACTAGTTAAATTACCCAAAAAGACGGCGAAACTTCTTAATTTCCTCGTATAGAGATGGGAATTTATAACTTATATAACCCACTCTGAATTGTAAAAAATTGAGATTGAAAATTACGTGCTGACCAAAGGTACTTTATGTCAACTGGAAAATGTCCCTCCGATAATTCTACGGAAATTGGTAAAGAAAACGTTTCTCATCTGTCTTATGGTAAAAATAGTATTTACAAAAACTTTCGCCGTTTGTTTATTTACATATTTTAGGGTACATGCATGTGTCGATTCAAATTACTCGCAATTACCCCTCCTCATTTTTACCATACAAATTAATTTATAATATTACAATAGCAAGGGCAAAGATTAACTATTAGATATTTTACTTTTTATTGAAACCTCTCGTGACAATGCTATAAACAAATTTATTTGAAAATGAGCATTGACAATCTTGTACATGTTAGTTTTAGCACAATTTAAGGAATATTTACTAGTGGAGCACAATTTAAAGAAAATGCAAAGGGTCACTTTACAAAACACTGGTTGACGAATAATTTTACCCTCTAATTAAGATTGATATACGTCGAATTGGTAACCAGAAAAATCTCGATATCCATTGACCTCGTCTTCAAAAAGAAACTGTTTACATTTTTTCAAAAACTCGCAGCTGGGGTAGCTTCGTATCTTTTTTACCCGAAGCAACTAAAATCGCAAATATATAAATATGGACTAGTAAATGCGCATGTACTTTGTTCATGATTATTAATTTTAAGATAATTATCAAAATATAAGTTAAAAAAGAATAGCTCAAAAAAGCAACTCCCAACGTAGGGACAATTCAACTAAGAAACCTAAATTTTACTCAGTGTGACACGAATGCCCTAAACTTTTTTCATATCACCAATACTCAATTTGTACGAGTGATCCAAAAATACATTTCGTTGCAATTCCGTCCGAAAAGGTCATTAAGAATCCAAGTGGCGTCTTGCATGGGCAACAATAGGCAAACGAATTTTGACATAAATCTGATGTGCCTTTTAGTCTAAGGGGAAATTCCACCAAAAAGTCTACAATCAATGCCCCATTTTTTTTTTTTTTGAGTTCTTGTCACCCCATGATAACCAGTTAAGCCTAGAACGCATCGCCCATAATTGCTCTTCTTGATTCCATAGTTGCTGTATTTCAGTTCGAATGGTAATTGCTAACTCTTTATCTCCCCTTTGATAGCATTTTCGATTTGTAATGGTCTGCAGCTGTTGCTGAAGATGCTGAATACACTGCCTAGCATTACTGAAGCGAGATCGACTCTAGCTAGTTAACTTATGAGATATTGCTTGCAGTTTAGATGGTAAGGAAGAGTGGCTCCTTTCCCACACTGAGTGAACTACCTCGGTACATTCAGTATGTTGACTCCAGTAAGCTTCATAATGGAAGTTCTTTGTTGGCTTGACAGACTAATAATGAGTATTCAGCACAAGTGGGCAGTGATCCGATCCGATCGCTGGGAGAGCAAACACTATGGATGACGGGTATGTTAAACTCCAATCCAAAGAGCAAAAGACATGATCCAGCTTCTCCTTCACTAACTCATCACTGTCTCGGTTGTTAGACCAGGTAAACTCGCAACCTTTACTATCCAGTTCTATTAAAGCACAATCATTGAGTATCTTCCGAAACGCTGCCATTCTGGAATAATTGGCTGGTCTTCTGCCCATCTTCTCCCAGGGATATAGGAACTCATTGAAATCCCCAATACACATCCACAGTAAGTAAATAGATGCATGAATTAACTTGAGCGAATTCCAAAAGTCCTGCCTAGCAGGGAAAGAAGCAGGAGCATGCAAACAGGTAACTTGCATAGAGGTAGAGGTCTGAGAATCCATAACTAACATATGTACAAAATTCTGACTCGAAGAGAGAATAGTAATATCAAAAAGGTCATTCCAGAATAGAGCAAGGCCGCCAGATAAGCCTGCAGGAGCCCTCAAAAAGGAGTGAGCGAAATGAAAACGGCGTTGTAAGTTCTTCAAGACTGAATTTGCATTTTTTGTTTCCATTAAAAACACAAGGTCGGGCCGTTCAGAGGCTACCATAGCCTTTAGAGCTTGAATTGTTAGGAGAGTGCCCAACCCCTGACAATTCCAACGTAATATTTTCATTTGGACCGTGGGGGCTATTGAGGGCCAGCCGCCAAAGCCCAAGAAGAGTGATCATTTGCTTCAAACACAGGTGTGTCGAGTAAGTGGGTTTCATCCAACTCAGAGATATTATTTGTGCGAATCTCATAAGGGGAATATCGTTTGGGTTTCTTGCTGGATCCCACTCCTATCTGTGATCTGGGAGTCTTGTGTTTTTTCTATTGCAGAGAGTCTAGGGAAGAACTTTGAATACCTTTTAATTTGCATCTACAAGGACCAAATTAGTGGTTCTAGGGGTTGTATCAGCGGGAACGGGAGGGATAACATTGGAGGGGACTGGAATCTTGGGAGCAGGAGCTATTGGAGGTAAAGCTGGAAGAGAGGGGTGTATAATTGGTGGAGTTTCAAGTATGGTCTCTTCCATGGGTTCTAAATTAGATAGAGGATTGTAAAAAGCATCCCAATAGGGACTATGTTGTTTGATCTCTACCCATAGCCAAGGTCCATATACCATTGTGTCACGCCTCTCAAATTGTGATTCCTCATAAGGGTAGTCCTTGCATGATGCTGCATAATGTCCTAATTTCCCACATGAGAAACAATAGTGGGATAGTCGTTCATACCGAAAATCAAGCCAGAGAGGTTTTCCAGCAATACTAATGAGCTTCCCTGACTTTAATGGTTGTTGTAGATCAATTTCGAGGCGAATTCTCCCAGATGTATCATGTTTTACTTCCAACACACTACCCATCTGCTGTACTGCCCGCCTAAGAAGTTGTGGAGTGTTCCATTCCAGAGGTAATCCTATAACATGCACCCAGAAAGGGCATTTGGAAAAATCATAGTAATGTAAAGGGGTATTTGGCTTCCAGGGTCTTAAATTAACTAGATGACCAGAGAACAACCAGGGGGTTCCATCTAATGCACGTCGTTTTTCTGTCTCAGTTCGAAATTTGATTATGTATATGCCACCGTCACTCAAGGATATATCCACAGAATCAACACGCCATGCTTTCTTCATTGCAATCTGAAAAGTAGGTAAATTGATGGTAGGGTTTGTATAGATATTACCCACCAATATGAGTCGACATTCTTTTATATTGTCCGTTGCTTGTATATCTTCCCAAACTTCCAATTCTTGTTCTGCACAGAGCCGTTTGAGTCGGTGGCACAGTGAAGCAATGCGAGAGGAGTCATCTTTATCATCCGAAGCCATGGAAAAATAGATAGAAGAGATGCAGTTTACTAGAGAGATACCCAGACTAGAGCATAGTGTTTCAAAGGTTGCATGTCAAGGATCGGCCACATGCAAACGAAAAATCTTCGAAGTAAAACTGGTAGACATTCAGGGAAGATCATCCATGGGCCATGGGGAAAGAAAAACGTAGCACTGAAAATCCTATTAGCGACTACAGAGTTGAATGATAGAGGAAGCGAGGACAGGCGAAGATGAAAGGAATAGGACTGCCGAAAGAACTGGAAGAAAATATCAAGAAGAAAACTCGAACATGACGCGAGAGAGAACTCTAGCATAAGCGAGAGAGAAATTTCAAGATCCCGCTTGCATTGAATTTGTATACTAAAAGATGCAAACCAGAATTGGCAGAGAGAGCCAGAACAGCTTAAAGCAATGACAATGGATTTTTTTACTGGACTCTATCAATCAGTGGGACACAAAGATTTTAATCCATTCCTACTCAAATGTCCACCGATAGTTACTTCACAGATGAATGCACACCTCATACGTACAGTCACAGAAGAAGAGGTATATCAAGCTACCTTTCAATTGGGAGCATCCAAGGCCCCTAGTCCAGATGGCCTCAATGGTCTTTTCTACAGGCACCACTGGAACACCATCAAAACAACAATTGTTAAAACGGTGCAAGACTTCTTTGAATCTGGTCACATGCATCTAAACTTAAACAAAACGATTCTGACCTTGGTTCCTAAAGTTCATCGCCCTGAAAGCATTGACCAGTATCGCCCTATAAGTCTCTGTAAATTTGCATACAAGATTATCTCTAAAGTTATGGCAAATAGATTGAAGTGTTGGCTCCCTACATTGATCACTCCAGAACAAGTAGCTTTTGTTAGTGGCAGACAGATTCAAGATAACATCATGGTCGTTCAGGAAGTACTACACCAGTTTAAGGTTCGATCCAAAACTAAAAAGTTCAACCTTATTCTCAAGACAGACATGCAGAAAGCCTATGATCGTGTCGAATGGGACTTTATTGCAGCTTATTTAAAACAGTTAGGTTTCACAAATAGATGGGTAATGATGGTTATGGCATGCATCACAACGGTTTCTTTCAGTATTCGGTTCAATGGAGAACAACTTCCATACTTTAAACCTACTAGAGGAATCCGTCAAGGTGACCCCCTATCCCCTTACATCTTTATTTTAATGGCAAATGCTTTATCAACAGTTATCAAGCAAGCAATCAGTATGGGTAACTTACAGGGGATTCAATTTAATCGTGCCTGCCCACAGCTCTCCCATTTATTTTTTGCTGATGATGCAGTTTTTTTTCCTTAAAGCTTCAATATCTGAATGTCAAAATATCACAAATCTATTAGACCAGTACTGTTGTGCAACGGGTTAGCTAATCAACAGGAATAAGTCTGCAATATTTTTTAGTCAGAATTGTCCAATGACACTACAGGATAATTTACAAAGGGAACTGAGAATACCTGTGGTGAGCCGATATGGTAAGTACCTGGGCATCCCTTCAGATTGGGGGCGTTCTAAACGGGAGATGTTCTCTTGGATCCTGGCAAAAATGAATGCGAAATTAGCTGGTTGGAAGGAAAACTTCTTATCTAAAGGGGGCAAGGAGATTTTATTAAAAGCAGTAGTTCAAGCTTTACCTCAGTATGCGATGTCTCTCTTCATGCTTCCCCTGTCTCTCTGCAGACAAATGGAAAACAAGATATCAGCATTCTGGTGGAGTAAAAATCATAGTGATTCAGGCATACATTGGTGTAGATGGTCAGAGGTAAAGCACTCGAAAACAGACGGGGGTATGGGATTCAGAGATCTTATTTCTTTTAATCTAGCGATGCTAGGTAAACAAGCTTGGCGTTTACTACAGCAACCTACTGCAATCTGGAGTTAGTTGTTTAAAGGGCAGGGATGCTATTCTTCCTAAAACTCGATGGTTGGTGAAAGATGGCTCGCAGATAGACATCAGAGCAGACTCTTGGCTCTCAATTGGGAAAATAGGAGGGTTTGCACCGGCAGGGGAACCCATTAAAGTAGCTGAACTTATTGATTTATCTTCGGCAACATGGAAGCAGGAACTTATCTCTAATTTCTTCAATGAACAGGTATGTGTAGCAATCTTAACCACCCCTATAAATTCCTCCCTTTGTTCTGATCAATTGGTCTGGATAGCCACCTCCTCAGGATCTTTTACAGTTAAAAGCTGTTATCACTACTTACTTTCCAAGCAACAAAACCCACCAACCAATGCCTCATCTTCCTATCAGCCTCCTCATCAACTTTGGAAAAAGATATGGCATATGGAAGCAGCTCCAAAAATCCGTGTTTTCTTATGGCTAGCCTGTAAAAATGCCCTAGCGACCAAAGCCAATCTATACTCCAGACATATCACTCCCGACCCTTACTGCACCCTATGTGATCAGCATACTCTCGAGACCATTGAACATTTATTTTTCTACTGTAACTGGACACGTGAAGTTTGGGCAAATGCCAAGATCAGGATACCTATTTCACTTACCTCAGTACAAAGATTAGATGCTTGGTTGCGGCCCGTACCACTCATCCTCGCTCCTCCCAAAATTTTGAAGCAATTGCCAACCTGTTGTGGGAGATTTGGCGTCAACGCCATATTCCGCCAGCTAACTCCAAACCCGATCCAAGCGGTGGATAATGCTCTTGCCCAGTACCGGATCTTCAAGAGTCTCCAACCCCCAAAACCTAGGGTTACACAATCAACTGTTAGTACCGATCATCGATGGAAACCACCTGATCAAGGCACAATCAAATGCAACATAGATGGGGCTTTTGTTCCAGGCAATCAGCAAGGGGCGATAGCATGTATATTCAGAAATTTCAAAGGAGAACTCACTGACATGTTTACCAGCAGTGTTCCGGCTCAATCGGCTTTTCAAGCAGAGATCTTCGCCATGATTCAGGCTATCCAACATCTCATCAAGCAGCGGCTTCATCTCCATCGAGTTACGGTTGAATCCGATTGCCTATTATTGGTGGAGCTCCTTCGGCAGAAACAGCCGCAGCCATGGCAGGAACGACATCTCCTCGCCGTTCTTCACGATCTGCTCTCTCAATGCCCTAATGTTTCCATTCATCACGTCTGTCGCGAGGCCAACCTAGCTGCTGATTGGGCTGCCAAAGCCCATTGGGCCCACGGTTCCGTTGGTAACTGGCTTATCTTCACACCTTTTGTTTTCCGGAACATTGTACTTAGTGATGCCTTACTAGCTGGTTGTATTCCTCGCTTCATATAATATATCAGTTGTTTCGACCGAAAAAAAAAATGCCCCATTTTTTTTTCCCGTGTCACCTAATACACTTGAACTTGTACCAATAACCCAAAAATACCTTTAGTCACAATTTCGCCCAAAACGGTCATAAAAAATCCAACTTGCCAGCTTATGTGGACAACATTAGGCAACCACAATTGAGTGGATCTGACATGGCATTAGTCTAATCCAAAGTGATGTCGTTTCATAGATCATGTTACTTTGATGAATCTAACATTGCCTAAGGCACAACTTTTTATCATGAAGGTAAGTGGATTCCAACACATATATACCATATCCTTATTGGACTTACTAATGGATATATCACGTCTTGGACTAGACTAAAACCACATCCAATCCATGCTAGGTCTATTTGCCGATATTGTCCTCGCAAGCCGCCACATTTGATTTTTAACTGTTGTCTTGGACAGAATTGCAATGAAAGTTATTTTGGTCACCGACCCATGTTTGGGATATTGGTGATACGAAAAACAGTTTGAGATATTGATGTCAAACCTGACGAAGTTTAGGCGTCTGGTGAAATTTCCAAGAGATAAATGATGTCGCCTTGGACTAGGCTAAACCTACGTCAGATCTACGTCAGCTTCGTTTACCTGCCATTTTTGATGTAAGCCGCCACTTCGGATCTTTAACAATCATCTTGGATGGAGATATTACGGAAGGTTCTTTTGGATTGCTCGTACAAGTTTGGTGTGTGAATGATACTAAATCATTTGGGATATTGATAAGTAAAATTAGGCTTTTTGGTGAAAATTGTTCTAAATAAGGACAATTTTGGTTTTTCTTGATAAATGTGTGAATTTCCTTTTGGTTCAGAAGCCATTTTCCAGCTCGACTGTGGTAGAGAAAAAGAGAAAAGCAACTTGCCCATTTGGAAATCAAATTATACTCAATGAACAGATTATAAGAATAGAATATTATTCTCCAATAAATGGAGCAATTTGAACTAATCCATTGTACATCCTAATCAACATCTAGGAATTCATTTACTTTGCTTGTGGGGATGTTCATCGATAATTGGAGCAACATGGTAAATATTTCGTATGTGGTAGGTACCCAAGTCAGCTTCGAGTGATTTGATCGATCATCGGAAAAGAAAGCCAAGATGGGATTCAATTTTGGCGCAGCATGTTGTAATGGACTTGTGGCGACTTCAATTAGTCTTTCACTTTTGAGTTTGAAAAAATGTCTTAACTTACCTATAACAGAGAAACAAAATTATTTTATATATAAATAAGTCAGTCCAGAAACGGAATGGACATATCATGAAAAATTCCTAGTGAAGCAATTGTATTTTTTTTTTTTTTTAATTTGAAATGTAAGTATCATTTATAAGATGATGTATAGGAGCTTAAGGGCATTTCCCAACATTACATAGATAACTAAGAATGTGAAAAATTGAGTGAGGGAGTCTCCATTTTGTTACCAAATTAATACATGAAAGGATTCATAAGAAATTTCAGAAGTCACCATAACAAGGGAAGTCCATAGAGGTCCAAACAAATTAAAAACAAAAAATTAAGGTATATTATCAAAGGATAGTTGATCAAGATAATTAATTACACACTCGTCTTTCAAGAACAGACATGTGATTGCATCCAAGCAAAAAGATCGACGGCTACAACTAAATCACACATCATTATCAATGATGAGTACAATTCAGGATCTCCATCTATATTTACGGCTTTGTCTTTCAACAATTTGTGCCTAGGTTCAACATCCCAACACCATCACCATATAGAAACAACATCAAAATGTTAAACAAGCTCAAATCTAAAACCTATAAGAACAAACTCAGAAAGTGCGAGACACCAAAGCTTTTAACAAAAACATATTGAATGAGCATAAATTTGACACTGACATCGCTATGAATACCATTGAAACTTGATGTGAAATACTTATTTATTAAAAATTCATGTGTCTAGAATTAGATTAAAGAGATGTAGTTGTTTCATGTAAAGTGAAACTTTTTTTTTTTTCAATTTTTAAGCCGTAAAAAAATCTTTTGTCATAAGTTAAAGCAATATTCCACCTCAAGAGACCCATATAATAAATTAGTAAATGATTTTATGAACGAGAACGTTTGGCAAAGTGATATAAACATATTTCCATGTAATTTGAAGCGCCTCTTAGACTCTAGTGTACTAGTGATAGGTTCGTTCAAAGTGAGTAGCATTATCGCTCAAACAAAACATCAGGCTACAAATGTGGGAAACTCCTATAGTGATGTCTAAGGTTATATCAATGCCATTTATCTATTCCAACCTTTTTACCCTACCAAAGAAAAAAGATAATATAAAATATGTATTTGTTTGAACAGGTCCTTAAAAGACTTAAGAGAGAAGAAATGGAGGAAGAATTCCTAAGGGGTGAGATTCCCTAATGTCACCATCTATATTCTCTCCTTGGTCTTGGGTAGGGAAGAAAAAGATCTACCCAAGAATAGAGGGCGCCTTTAGTGATGAAGAAAGACACCACGTCATCTCTTCGAACATGTGGCTACCACTAGGTAGCATAGAATGATAGCTATGTGCGCCTAGGGTGAGGAGGTTATATCCAAAAGGGTACCTAATAGGTTGGCTCGCTTTGCTTACCTCTATGGCTTGACTAAATATTAGCACAAGGACCTGTTAATTTTTGTGTTTATTTATTTATTTTGGGGGGTGGTTGGGTTGTGGAGGGGGGAAGATTGACGGAATGAAAAAGGTACAAGTAGAAGAGCCCCCTCCCCAATGTGAACCGGAGCCAGCTCGCTAAGGGAGACGAATATTCTGCAAGTTGGACCTTGCATATAAAAAAAGCTACTGTTTCTTCAAAGTCCACCATTGCCCAATTAAGCTTCGCTTCTCTCTCTTTTTCTTTGCAGGTGATGACCTTGTTTTCCTTTTTCGTTTTTTTCCTCAATTGGTACGGAGTATTCAAACATTTTGACGCCATCACTCTTCACAAATGCACAAAAATTCAACTTCAAGTACAGAACTGTGACGCGGACTTGTTCCCACCTTTTCATTTAGCTAGTGTCGTCATCCTCGTTTCTTGCTCAGGGCGATTAGAGGAACCAGAAGAAGAAGGCGGTGATCCGATGGGGATCTTATCGGCTAGGATATTTCGCGAAGTAACGCTTCTTCTGGTCTTCCGTGATCAAATCTCTTTGAATATAGACGTATGGATCAATATATTCAATCATTAGTTGACTCTTTCTTGTTTTCCCTTTTTTGGGGCTGAAAATCCACAGATGGCTGAAGATGCAGCTTATTTCCATCATCATCAGCCACAGCAGCAGCAGCAGCGGCAGCAACAACAGAGCTCTTCCTTCTCACTTGATGATGAATTAGATTTGTTCCATCCCCATTTTGCTTTGGAGCCCTGCTCGAACTCTTCGCCATCCCATCTGCTCCCTCTTATTAGCCCCGAGACGATGCCAGGTTTTGTCCCACAGTTCGTGGAAACTCCTCAAGAGTTCACTAAGACGCCCTGGAAACAGCTCGAGACCGAGAGCTGGATCTCTCCACACACAACAGAGCACAAAACGAAGGCTCGCCATGTGGTGATTTCGCCATCTCCGTCTCCATCTCGGCCACCTGAATCACACTTTATGTCGTTCGGGAACCCCAATTCATCTCCAGCCATATCCTATCCATTCTATGGTAAAGTCCTACAAGAGACCGAAGCGTTGTCTGTAATTTCAGTACTTTGAAAATCGGATCATTTTTCATTATATATTCTTAATATTCTTAACAATATTTGTCTCGCTCTGATGCGTGTGCGAGTGAAAGGTACTTGTGAAATCCAAGATTGTGAGGGACCAAAGATGAAAAGCGCTGGCGCGACAAGCAGGAAGCCGGTACACACACAAGAAAACGTGCTGGCCGAGAGGAAGCGCCGCGAGAAGATCAGCAAGCTTTTCATCGCGCTCTCAGCCGTCATTCCCAACCTTAAAAAGGTACGAGCCGAAAAAGTCTGGAAATTATTAGGATTGCAGGATTGATGGTTCTGACAAAGTATGAGATTAGGACAGATTAGTGTAGTCGTTAGCACCGGACGAGGGGGATGCAACGCATCCATGGGTTAAAGAGTTTCCACTTGCTGAGAATTCAAGATTCATGCTCTCTTGAAATATGGGGTTCTGTAAAATTGGCTTCTCTCCAACATTTATGTTATGTACATCAAGGACATTTTTGGTATAACAGTTTTTTAATAGCTGTGAGAATAATAGTTTACTTTGAGTTGCAAATTTTTGAGGGAACAAGTCCTACAATAAATTATAATTATTTATTATTTTTTTTATAATATATAATAGATTGTTATTCTAATGGTAAATTAAAGACTTTTACGCAATACATTTAATTCATATGCCACAATCACATGGCCAATTTATTTTGTTTTGAGGTTACAACTTAAAATCTATGCTTATCGTGTGACGCAAAACCTGGTGAGATGACTGAAGATCTATGATTTCAAACTTGATGTAATGTAAATAAAAGAATAATGAA
Organism: Eucalyptus fibrosa; assembly: GCA_017140475.1. Taxonomy (NCBI): domain Eukaryota; kingdom Viridiplantae; phylum Streptophyta; class Magnoliopsida; order Myrtales; family Myrtaceae; genus Eucalyptus; species Eucalyptus fibrosa. The sequence goes on from CM029512.1 coordinate 24,673,439, forward strand.
GACACATAATCGTTGATAAGGGAAAATCTACGTGCTCTGATAACTAGCTAAAACTAGACGCACGCAACTAATAAATCCTATCTATTTCTTCATCACCGATTTAGGGGAACCATTTCAAAATACTTTCACATCGTTATAATTGTTCTAACATTGATGTTAAACGTGTATTTCAGATGGACAAGGCTTCCATCCTCGAGGATGCCATCAGGTATTTGAAAGAGCTTCAACAACGCGTCGAGGCGCTCGAGGAGGAGGTGGCGGCAAAGACCGTGGAGTCGGTCGTCGTTGCGAAGAAGTCCCGACTCACCATGTACGACGATACGTCATCTTCGTCCAACGAGAAGTTTCGCGGCCATCTGAACCGGCAACTCTCACTCCCTGATATCGAGGCACGAATCTCTGGAAAATGCATCCTCATCAAAATCCACTGCGAGAAGAGAAAGGGCCTTATTTCCAAAATAATCGGCCAAACAGAGAAACTGAACTTGATTGTGGTAAGCAGCTGTGTCCTGCCTTTTGGGAGTTCCACACAAGATGTCACAATCTTAGCTCAGGTAAATATATGTAACACCATAATTGCCTCAGTTCTTCTTTTTTTTTTTTTTTTTCCCGGTCTTTAACACCATATCGTGTATTTTTTTGGGAGGAAGATGTCAGATATAGATAGGAATTTTACGAAAGTTACCAAGTTAATTATTTAATTCATGCATGAATCCCATTTATTTCATGATCCGATAAAAGACTACCACGTTGCTTCTCAAATGGGTTATAATAAAACTTAATAATGCACTCGGCTTTCTCTTATTTCATCTTATGTATTTGCAGGTGGACGAGGGATTCAGCTTGAAAATGGGGGATCTCGTGAGGATTCTGCGTCAAGCTCTTCTGGATCTCATGTGATCTCCTGCAATATTCTCATCTTATCCGGAGTTGGCTAGCAACAACGGACAAAACCGTAATCATTATACTTGATGCATCTCATTTTCTTTTCTGTAATACTTAAATCACTCTCTCCGATCCGACAGCACCAAACTCTCTGCCAACGCCAAAACATTGGCGTTGGTTTCAAGTATGGAATCTCTACTATTTTGCAGGTGGGTTTTTCCCCTTATTTTTGTGTGTTTGACTTAGCGGGATCCTCGTACACGGTGGATAATTAAAAACCAATTGAAATGATGTCTTTAATAGAAATCAATGCATTTTAGGAGAAATCAATGAAAGGAAATCAATTCAAATCCAAATTTTCAATCCCACAGACCACGTTCAAAATACCCACCTGTAGTATAAGGAAAGTTTACAGGAATTTTTTTCACAAGAGGGGGGAGGGTTAATGAGAGGTCTAACTAGGGGTGTCCAATTGGACTGGTTTTACCCAGGAATTGGAGCAAACTGCTAAAAAAATAGGTTTAGGAATTTGTTCTTGTCAGAACTAGTTTGAGATCAGGTTCCAATTTTTGGAACCGGTTGAAACCAGTCCAGGAACGGGTTTTGAATGTATACCCACCTGAAAACCAGATTGGACCACCCGTTTGAAACTGGTTTTGAAACAGATTCTTTAAGTGAAAAAGTTAAAACCCTAATTTCTTTTTCCCTTTAATTCTAACATCAACACTTCTTCATCCTTTGTCCTTCCTTAGAACTCCTCATCAGTCTTTCCTCTTCCGTTAAATTTTTAAAGATGAATGGGAATGGAGTTTTATAATTTATGTTTTATATTACGTGTTTAAATTTTTTATTATTTATAATTATATGTGATTATGTATTCATCTTATGGATTGTTGCTTTTGGTGGATAGGGATTTATGTTGTTCATATTTTACTTTGAACTACTTTGTTGCTTATAATCTTATATGATTTTACTGTAAAAAATGAACCAAAAAAAAAGGAAAAAAAGAAAAAAAGGTTTTCGGGTAGATTGCATAAATAAATAGAAAAACAAGATAGGTTCCAAATTCAGTTCTCGAAAAACAGGGTAGCTTCCTAAGTTTAAAATTGAGAACCAGTTATAACAAGATAGGTTTCAAATTCTAACTTTAAAATTTATTTACCCTAGAAGCAATTACCCCTAAGTTTAATGTGCAGTCTAAACTTGCACTTCTTTTTTTCATAGGGTCATATCAGCTTTTGAGTTGTCTCTAGAATGCTGTCTTCTCTGTGCGCTCCTAGGAATTGAATTATTGTGATGTATAATCTTATCTCTCCACTTGTAATTTATTTGTGTCCCAATAACTGATTAATGGGTAATGTTGTACTTGTGTGCTGGATTCTTTCTCAACTATGCAGCAAACTTGATTTCGCCTTCTGTCAACGTTTGAATACGAGGCACATGGCTTTCTTAACTATGCAGCAAATTACATCATGTGTCTTGTCATGGGCAAATGATCATAGAGGCAAAGTTAAATGTGACATGGCAGACAAAGAAATCAACTTTTCCCCAATTCCAGCTTTAACTTGACTATATATAATAGAATAGATGGGCAAAGTAATTGAAGTAAAGGTCCCATCTGTTTTACTAGAAATTTAACCCTTAAAAAATGATTCCGCATTTTATAGTAAAATATCAAGGGTTTCATATTACATGATTTTAATATTTTGATTCCACAATCCTTTTCTAATTTCTTCATTTTACAATGACAGAGTTTGATGTAAGTTCAAAAACTATATGTCCTATAAAGTAGGATAAGGCTTTACTTCCAATCCTCCACCAGTCGTATAAGGTTTGTATTCTGACGGTTTTTATTAGATAAGCGGTTAGAAAAATAAACAAATCATACGACGTATTGTCTTGAATAAACAACCTTAAACAAGACCTTAATTCCTAAAAAGTTTCAACAAAATCATCATTATATAAGAATTCGTCTGGCAAACTATTTCCACAAAAAATTTACACTCCAATATGGTGTATACCAAAAATTCAAAGAAAGATGGTGCGTCTTCGTCTTGCATTAGTGCGTTTTCGTTTTGCACCATGATATCTTGAACTCCACAGTCAAAGTATCAAAATGTGCAAAACCCGTTTGTAGGTCGGTTTCACTACAAAGTAAGCGGATTACTCTTTGATTTTTGGCTAGCCCAGCACCAACTCTTTGATATATTTCTTGCTGAAATCATCCTCGATCCCATTGATCAAGAGTGGGACCAGATAACTAGATAGGCCCTGCCCAAGAAGTGAAAAAATAGATATACAAGTATCAAGCTGTAGTTACTACTTTCTATATTGGTCTCAATGTCATAAAATTAATGCGCTAAATACAAGCATGTTTTATATATTTCCAACAGTCTTATCTCCAAAATTTTTATATACACGGGTACACTACCCCGAATCAAAAGCTCCTCAAAGCAAAACAAATTTCACACAACTTGTTGAGGGAGAAATTGTCTAATAAGTCCTATTGTACAATTGCTAATTCATTCATAGACTTACTAATTTTTCCATTTTAGTCCTAAACTTTTGCGCAAAACTCCAACGTAGTTAGTGTGGTCAATTTCTACAAAAAATACCTGACATGACAATTTAATTATCGTTGACCACCCTACATAGTACATTGCTACATCAGTGGTTTCCAACAAAAATTGGCCAAAAGGATTATATCAAAATTTTGCATAAAGATTTAAGATTAAATTGAAAAATTTAAATGGCATTTGTTAGGGATGATCGGTTCCAAGGTACATAGTTCTCACCCTTGAATCAATAAAATGCCCACTAAGGACTACTTCCAAAATATTGGAATCGGGAACCGTTTGTTGGTTCCATGGACCCACCCAAGAACTAGATTGGATGGTTTGGTTCCCAAGTGGGTTTATGGAACCAATCAAAATATCCCACTTCGAAAGAGGCATGAAAGCGAGTGATGAGGTCAAAGGCTAAAGGCGGTTGAGAGCGAGAGTGAGAGAAGGTCGGATCCTACTAAGACCGAGAGGGAGAGAGGGAGGTGAGGCAAGAGATGAAGAGAACGAAGAGGAAACAAGGATTTTGATTTGAAAAGTTAAACCTTAAAAATTCTAGGTCGGCGATTCCATACCTAAAATCAAGATCTAGATTGATACTCATCAATTCCAATAAATTGGAATCGAGAGCTGGACTTGTCCCATGGGAATTGTCCATTTTGGGCTGGTCAAATCCAATTTCGGTTAATTCCTGATTCTTTTGTACACCTTTAATCCATACAATAAATTTAGCATTGATCCGGTGGTTTTCCTATGCATTGGGTTGACAACTGAAGTGCATGACAACGAACTAGATATCAAAATACATGACTTATAATATTGTATTCAACATAATGAGCTCGCTGCCACATCAAATCATTATGTAATGCAAGAAACAAATTTTACAAGTCCGATCCAAATATGCGATCAAGAGTCATGTATGAACATGTTCTTTCCAAAAATGTCGAGTCTAATGATCCACATTGAAATTTTGTTTCGATTAATTTTTTTATGTCAAAATAAAAAAAACTTCATTCATCAATCCTCACCTAGAAGACATAGTTGGTGGGTTTTAGAACAAAGTACCAAAGGAATGTGGGGTTTGTATAACAAATTTAGAAGAAGGGCACGACAACGATGGGCCTTGGCAGCCCAGTTGGATAACTGGTTTAATTCACCAGTGCAATGGGCCAAGTGGACAATAGTCAAACTGGGCCAGAGGCACTTGATAGTCCACGACCAAAGCTTTGATCTCCGAAGGAATCTGGTCTTCGCTTGAAGTATACTTGCCCAGAGAAAGGCGTTTAGGTTTCATCTGGGAAGAATTTAAAAGTGAGAAGTGAGGACTTTGGCTTAATTATATAGAAGGTTTTTCGTTTCCAACTTCGACGACACTTAGCAAAAGAAACTAGCAAAGAAAGGATAAAAACAGGACACAAATTCTTTACCAAAAAAAAAAAAAAAAAAAAAAACAGGACACAAGTTCTGAAAAAAAAAATGTATTAGGTGAAACTTGTTGTCATTGTTCTTTCTTACAGAAGCATATGGAAATGAGATCGGCACTAATCTCCTTTTCCCATTACCCTTAGATTCCACACCCATTACAAAATGTTTGGATTTAAAAATAACTTTTCCACACCACCTGAGATCTGAAGTTCGAGTTTGATGAGTCAATCACTTGCTAAGATGTTAGTAACCAAAAAGTTTTTCCATGTGAGGTATTTTGCAATAGGCAATGTGAGCTATTTAAGGGTTCGAGTCTATGGCCGGTTCGTTGGATTACTTACCATGGGCATCTCACTTCGAGGCATTTCAACATCACATAACCAAGGCATCCAAGGTACATCGCATAGGTATCTCACTTTGAGGTATCTTGGTATTACATAACTGAGACATCACTAAGACATCAATGATCACACAACATGGGTATCCCACTCCTTAGGGCATCATCGGTATCACTCGGTATCACACTACTGAGACATCTATGATCACACAATATGGGCATCCGACTCTCTAGGGCATCATCGGTATCATATCTGCCGATGGAAATCTCTTAATTTAATTCATTTCACACGGTTCACATTTCCACATCTTGAGTTAGTTACAACGCACCAATGTGTTCAGCTTTCAAGGACTTCCTAATCACGCCGGAAGCAAATTCTGATGCAATGGCCACGTCACTGACATATCATGCTCTATGGAGAGAATTCCATTCAACGTAGTTAAACCCCTTAGTCAACTACTATTCGAGATTTTACCATCTTCATGTAGACACAGTAGATTCTCCATCAACAAGCCAAAACAAATAAGATTCGCACCTTAATTGAATTGGTCCTGTTACCCCAGTGAACAAGCTCTAAAAAATTCTAAATTTTTTATATATCATAGAAAAGAACTAGACTAACATTTTTTTTTTTTTTATGAAGGGTTCAAAGTCTACAATGAGTTGCACTGTGAGTGGTAGATCAACAAAGTAGAGTTAACTCTGGCTTGCTAAAGCAGAGAGTAGAATTCAGAGAGTAGAATTCTTAAGTTCTAGTTATTTTGAGTAGTCAAACCTTTTCTAAGCGTCCTGAAACTTCCATATGTTAGAGATAAGGCCGTCCTTAAGAACTTCAATGAAGAGGTCATGTCTAGATTCGAACTAAGGGATTTTATAAAAACACTAAAGGATAGATGTATCTCTACGTAATTCTACTGGCAGTTTTCAAGCACCGCTGGGAATAAGGTTCTACAATTTCCATTTCAGCTCCTAAACATCTAAAATTTAGTGCAAAAGGTGTTCCCTATAACTTTCTTGAAGGAACCCTATAAAATTTTGAACTAAATATTTTTGTATAAATTCCGGCAGGCGCTAAGGTCATGAATTCCCTTATTCTGGGCGGAATGGCTCTAGGATAAAAGCACTCTCTTAAGCTAGTCATCCCTTCTTAGAAGTCACCAAAATTTAGAAACAGAAGGGGTCAGTTAGAGGCTGGCTCTAGAAAAGAGATCCCACACATCAAAGCACTTGCAATGCTTCCTCAAATCATGATCACAACTCAATAACACGCTCAAATTAAAAGTCCTAGGCCTCATGCAATGTCCACTTCTCACGTCAGTCATCAAGAACACTTACAACAACCAAAACATACACACCACTTCGCGTGCAAGGATACCGAGCTTCCAAAGTAATATGGAACCCTTTTTCCTAAACATGCATGGCCTTATACATGAGCAAGACAGCATACACAGCTTTTCAGTTGAGCCTCTACGCCAGTCCTACCCATAGATCGAACATGCAACTCAAGAACGACGCTCCACAGCCAAGGAAAGGCGAAACCATTCCAAGACAGAATCCAAGGGACGACTAACCACTTCACCGAGCAACTAGGGGATTATTCTAGCCTAGTACCCAACAATTTCCCTTATCTGGTGGCTATTCGACCCTCCTTGCTCCTTCTTCTTGCTGGTTCTTCGAGGATTTGAGCTCCTAAGGCTTGAAACCGAGAGAGAGAATGCAGAGAAATAGGAAGGGGCGTTCTACGGAGCCGAAGGATAAGTGAGGGAGAAATGAAAGAGGAAAGAGTTGCTTGAGTGTTTAAGTCTAGATTTTCATGAGTTTCCAGAAACTAATGATTGCACTTTGCAATCCCCAGGCTCGGTTTCGGCATTCGAGGTGGGCAGAAATGACAAGGAAAAGAAGGGGCTTCCTCTTGCATGAAGCTTCCTACCATGCACACGCACACTTGTCCAAAGATGAGTGTTTTAAGAGATCATTAGGGGTTAACTTGATTTTTTCTTGCACTTCAATCATTAATCCCTACAAAATGCTTGCTTTGTCCATTTCGCCCCTACACTAATCAGCCACCATAAGAAATAATGGTAGCAGAGATGGAAATCTAGTTTCATAGGGTTAACATCAATTTACCATTTATAAAATATGCGCTGCAACTTTCCTCTATTTTCCTATAGTCGTGAGGTCATTAATCGTCCTTCACGTCACATGAAATAGCATTGCTAAAATGAATCCCGGCCATACGAGACCTAAATTGCATACGTATACAAATAAATCCGAATCCTATAGCGACGAGCCAGAACATCTTCACTTAATCCTGGGCCTTACGCATGCACATGGCCCACGGGCCCAATTCGCAGCCCACACACATCACATCGGTGCCCAGATCTTCAGCCCACCAAGCTTACACTCACGGTTCAGCATCCGGGCCAACGGGCCCACTGCTTGGCCCAACTTCCTGTCCTCCGAGCCCCTATCAGTCCATCTGTAATTCTAGAATCTGAGAAATTTGGGGTGTCACATTATTCAATGAGGATTTGCGTTTAATTAACTGCGAAGTTTCGCGCTGAAGACCGTTTCATAGAGAAAGTTGAACTTTATGGACGGTGATTCAGTAGCCTAATAATGAACTTTCAGGAATGTGAAAAGTCTTTAAAAAAAAAAGAAAAAAGAAAAATTGCGTGGGCTGAACGACAAGAAAGCTAGTCCAAAAGTTTAGTAGAATGGAATAAAAATATTCCAATCGAATTATTATGTCGATGAAGTCCAAGCAATGACTGGCGTGTTAGAAGAATGTGAAAAGCGACATGTTGGTAGAACAGCATTTATTATTTAAATTTGAATTAGACAGCATTTATTATTTTTTTAAGGAATAAATTATTCCTCCTCTTATTATCTTTTAGTTTATGCTCAGCTGTGACCGTGGCTAAATGTTGGTATATCTCCCGACGAGTGCTCTAAAGAAATCTATTAAGAAAAAAGCTATTTGACTCGACTGATAAAAAAAAAAAAGAAGGTCCACATATCGCGACTCTCTCTCATCCAATAAAAAGTTTAGTTGTCGACTCTATTATATAGATGATAGATTTATGACTTGTGGTGTAACTTTTCGAATACAAATACGTAGATAACCTTCAAAATACCAACGAGTTATCAAATTCTTGTGCTAGATAACTATTTGTATTTAAAGTTTAGGCCGTAAAAAAAGCAATTCTTTTTGTAGAATATATGCTATATAATATATATCTCTCTTTCCTCCACCTGGCAATGTTTTTTTGTGCCCTCGACAATTGTTATTCTTCGTTTTGTGCACGTGAGGGGTTCTTCCAATAAGTTATTCCGACTCGAAATTGACGCTTGATATCGGAAAGCATGCATCTACCTTATTGATTTGGTGGGATCTACCCTTTTTTGACATTAACATCTTTAATTTCCTTGACTTAAAAGTAGATGAAGTTTCCATGAAATGGACATGCTATAACGACGTAGTGACGAAACACAAAACACCAATAGAGCTCTCGCGCCAAATAAATAAATAAAGAAATGAAAAGAATGGAAACTTATGAATATAAAGTTGTTTTTATAGAGTTGGATGAAGAAGTCCCACATCAAAATTACATGTCATGTGGAGCATTTAACTTATCATAATTAAGATCATAACATATATGCTCAAGTGTTTTAGTAAACTTAGATTCAATTGGATATGTTGAGTACTTTTTTTTGTTAAAAAATTTGAAACTAAATTTTGCAATGAGAGGAATCAGAGGAATTGCTGTCTTGTACTATTACCATCGTGAATGGGCAAAATGTTGGATTTCAAATTCTTTTTTTTTTATTTTATTACTTACGTGTAATATTATTAGTTTTGGATTGTGCAGATTTGCATGATTTAAGATATTAGAAATATTACAGTCGGAGGCCTAAACTCTTTTCATGGTTATGCCCCATGTACTTAGAATTCCTAAGCTTTCTTTCATTTATTTCAATCCTAAAACTTGCAAAATGCATGCATTCAATTCTTTAATTTTAGGTGGATGGAACACTTAGATCACATTTTTTTTTTAAATTAAAGTGGAGGGTGACTATTGGTGAGTCTTGCCTATGGTAAGGGTTGACACACCACAAACAAGCCAAAGGGAAAGGCCTTGCCACAAGTAGAGCAAACAAGAGGCCCACTTGCTCTTGTTTGCGCGGTGATCGTGTCCCACTCACCAATATCGAGTGGCATTGATTGACCCTTGCCCTCACCAGATTTTATCTGAATACTAACTTCACTAGACACCATCTTGAATTGGATATAGGTCCATCAATTGTTATATATGATATTTTTCCTATGCAAGAAAAGATATGAGAAATGTAGGGATTTTTTAACGCCACTTTTCCCGATCATTGTCTTACCGACTAAATCAACCTTTATATATTTGGAGTATATGTACAATTAGCATAATTATTTTTAGTTTGAAAAAGGGATTGGAAGGGCGATCCCCTAGTTCTTAACATAGGACTTTCACACTTGCAGCGGAATATTTTATTTAAGCTACACAGAATTCCTCTAGTGTTCACCATTTAAATGGCAAGCTCATTATTGCAATCTCACTACAGCATAAGTTAAGTAAATTACATTGTCCCACAATAGTTATTCAAATAATTATATTAATGAAGTGTCACATCAATTGTTGATGTGGCATGCATTTTTCCACACTGAACCAATTACAAATTGACACGTACATATAGAGGTGGACTTAGATGAACAAAAAAAAAATCTCCATCCACCTCACTTTTCCTCCTCCATCTATGGCCGCCTTGAGACTACTCTGTGCCTCCCTCCGCCGTCACCACTGGAGGAGTTGCCAATGCCACATCTAAGGCAACCACTACTGAGCGTCCAACCCTCTCCATTGTGTTTGTGGTCGACGTTCCTTCCCTTAAATTTGTTGCCGTTGATCACATCTGGAGTCATGGGGATAGAGTTAGACATTTAAAGTCGATTACCGTCGCTCACAGCCACGGATGAGCCGTTGTTGTTGGAGCTATGGTTGCAGATCTGGAAGTCCCGCCGTGGCCATGGACAAGCAAGCGATGTTCCTTCCCTTGACTTCATCGTCACTTTTTTCTTCTCTCTTTTTCGTTTTCAAGTTGCATTGTCTGAAGCAAGCGATAGGGGACTTCAAGAGCCATGGCTGTAGAGCCGTTGTGCTCGTGGCCATGGCTCCAGATTTGGAACTCATGCCGCGAGCAACGATGGCTTGTTCAGAGCCGACTATGGACGGCCAGATATAAAGAGCCAACTAGACAGACGCCTGAACGGGGTGCTGATGGCCATGGACGGCCAAATTTTAAGAGCCAGTGGCGCCAATGGCCATAAATGACATCTAGGTTAGGAAAAAACAATGGGTGGAGGAGGAAGGAGAGAAAATTATATTTTTATTTTTTCTAAACCAACTAAGAAAACACATGTTAATTAATTATTGGATATGAATAAACATACATGTCAAATCAGCAATTGATGTGGCGCTCACAAACCACTAAATATTTTCTCATTTCATGGATATAACGAATATCGTCTATCACGTTTTATCAATCACATATACACCGATATGGATCAAAATCAGCTGAATATAGATCTCCATATACCATAATAAGATGACCCCACAATCCATGAAATTACTTTTATTACAACAGAAACAAACTGATGGATACAGAATACTTTCGAGAAGTGTACAAGAGATAAGAAAATACTAAAAATCTAATCCAATTCGTCTCTCTGAGCAAGACCCATTTCCATTTGCAATTAGAGTGCAAGGAGAAGCTTCATTCAATCCTACACAGCTTGTATGTAGATTCTTGACGAGATCCTCAATATTCATGCAGAAGTCAACGTCCATCTGCAAGGAAAAAAGATTATGTTAATGGAAAACGAACCATGATATATGTTTGCATTTGTTCGTAAGTATGAGCTAGTTTTAATAACTTAACCGAAAATATAAGTTTTTCTTGTTTGTAATTTTACCCCTAGAAAAAAAAGATGGGAGTGACCCAGGTGCTTGAATTTACCTGAGCTATGATTGTCATTTCTAGTATGGAACTCCCAAACGATAATACACTGCTATTAAGAATAGATAGATTCAACTTCTCTATTTCTCTAAGTATCTCTGTCGTGCGTCCTTTTCGTTTCTCATGATGGATTCGAAGAAGAACATGTTTATCCAAGACCCTTGCTTCGATCTCAGGGAGTTGTTGCTCAAAGTGGTTAGAGTTCTCATCTAATGAGAACATATCATCATATGCCGAGACCTGAGACTTCTTTCCAATCACAACTGATTCCACAGTCCTGATTGCAACTTCTTCCTCGAGTTTCTTGACGCGTTCTTGAAGCTGCTTCATGTAGTCGATTGCATCACTGAGGATTGATGCTTTGTCCATCTGAAAAACACAAAAGCACACAAGAAAATTGCTTTGAGTATATCGTTGTTTAGTAGCCGATCTTTGTTGATGATTTGGCAAAGTAAACATACCTTGCTCATCCTAACTTTATTGTTTCCCATGGGAGTGAAATGCCTGGTGATAAACCAGAAGATTTGCTCGTAGTGTGATATTGAAGTTTAAGCAATTGTAAGCAGGTCACTAATGCACGTAGAGATACATCATTTTAACTTTAATCCGTACTTTATAAAATGAGACTCCTAACTAACAACTCTTTCCAGTTGAATGAATTGTGATTGGATGAGATCATGTTATGTATGAAATGAAGTGCTGTGCTGTTGACTATTTCAATAGCTATGGGGATAATTGTGTTGCTAATATGATTAGATCTCTTAAATTGTTTTGAGCCATACTTCAGAAATTCACAACAATCACCGACAGTAACAAATCGGGGCAAACAATCATCAGGACTTCCTAACGTGGATTCATCAACATTTTGATAATCTGATATGTACTTTAATGTGATGACGAAGTATTCTTAGTAATAGGGAATCTTTCCAAAGAAAAGTAAGAAGTTTTTTCAAGAAGATTTACCTTTTTAAGGCCAGGAATGATAGCAGAGAGAGCAATGAAGCTCTGGCTAAGCTTCTCACGCCGCTTCCTCTCAGCAATCAGGTGTTTTCGTGTATGCATAGGTGGTCTACTCATTGGGCCAGTTCTGTCTGTCTCTGTTTGACAATCTTGGATTTATAAGCACCTTCATAAAATAATTACAAGGCAACTTTTGGTATTACCATCATGCAGTATAATACCTCAGACTTTATTCAATTAACCTAAATATGTAACAAATATTCAAAGCAAGTACCGTAAATCTGCTGCGATTCAGTTGGGAAAGAATCCAAGCTCCCAAAAGATATCAACTGGGAGCTAGATGACGGCGAGGACATCACCATTGTTGAGGCTTTGTATGTTCTGGGCGAGCAATAGTTGCTCCATCTCTTAGTCTTCGGCATCTTCATTGGCCTATCCATGATTGTTGGAGCAACTTCGACTGGCAGATCCATGAGACCTCGTGTCGTTTCCGGAACAAATAGTGAACAAGGGGAGTACGTTTCTGAAGAGAAAAGTTTGGAGTCGAAATCTTCAAGAGGGAAATCCAAGGCGTTCATTTGATGATTTTGATACATATGATGTAGTGTTTCTTCTGTTACCTATGAAATCAAGTAGAGATAAAATCTTGAAAAATGCATCAAGTCGACATAATAACATCTGGGGCTTAGGAGGAAAATCGAATGCTTACTATCTCAGGGAACAACTGGGATGATAAGATCTCCATTGAAGCACTCTCTGGGGTTCCTAAAAAGCGCGAGTTGTTTACCTTTGTTTGCTGTCTATATGTTTACGACCCTAGACAGAATGCAAAAATTTCATCAGAAAAATAAGGTTGATTTTGTCATGGATGAAAGTCGAGGAATGACAATCCTACGTTACTATCAAAATTCACGGAAAGTCCTCTTTTCGTGCTGTTTTTCTTTTATTTTCCTTGTCGATGAACAACAAATTCAAACATGTTTGAATAGGCGGAGCCCAGAGGGACATGAGAAGAAGAAGACTAAGTCAGAAACGTCACCTTGAGTAGAGGAATACTTGAGAACCTTGTCTTTTCGAAACGCGGTCTCCACTCTTCTTTATCGTTGGAGAAATGCCTGTATTTATGGAGGAACCAAGCGCGGTCGCCCCTCTGCAAAGCGAAGCAAATCTTTCGCACGTGCCAAGCGTGTTAGGCCCGCTCCCCCCCCCCCCTCTCTCTCTCTTCAATAATTGCCTATAATCCTTGGGTCATGGACACTATGAGTCGAGAAAACTCCTAGGTATCATCGGAAAACCCTGTATTGAGGAGCCCCAGGATGATTTATATATTCGGAATAAATCAAAAATTTAATTGATTAGACTAGTCTTGTCCTAGCGTACATTTTATGTCTTTTGAACTTGTCCTGGATTTCAAACTAAAACAAAATGAATCGTTGGAAATTCAAATAGAAACTTGGCAAATAAAAAATGCATACAATTATACGGAAGCTCCAAAACACTAGAAATTCCTTTTTATTTTTTTATTTATGGATCGACTAAGTTCATCAAAAGTTAATAATCTTCAATAAATGCTTGTATTCTGTCAATAATAGTTTTAGAGCTAAGGTTTAAAACTTGTGGCATAACTTTTTCATTATGTATATTAATGAGTTTAATAAAGTCAGTGAGTTATCCATTTCTTATGTTAGATAATTATTTGCATAAAGAGTTGTGGGAAAACCATAACTTCTCTATAAAACATATTTTTCAACAAGAAATATAAATACATAATTTCTTGTGCCTTTCTCAGCAAGTTCTCTTCTTTTTCGTCTGATAAAAAAGATGCAAGTTCTCCTTTCTCAAGAGGTCTCCTAATATTATGTTTCAACTCGAGGTTGATGCTTGAAATGAAAAAGCCAGCGGCCCACTGTTTTGATTGGGTGGGGTCTACCCTCTTTTGATAATCAGGTTTATGTAACTTGACTTAAAGTAGACGAACCTTCCACGAAATGGACGTCTGTTAAGGACGTAGTCATCAAACACGTGCACAAATAGAGCTTTGAAGTTAAATAAAATCAAGAAAAAGAAATGAAAACAATTGAACCTTTTGGATATATAGTCGTCTCTCACTTAGAACCAATCAATTGAATTGCGTAATTGTTCAGAGCATCATCTTAAAGTAGATGAAGCTTCCATGAAATGAATGTCCCATAGTCGTTAAACACGAACAGCAATAGAGCTATTGAGCTAAAAAATTAAAAGACAAATTGAAAAGAATTTAAGGTTTTCAAAAATATAGTTATCTTTAACTTATAAGATCAAATGGATTACAAAACTGCTCAAGTTAGGCTCTACTGGGAATGTCTTCTAATATAGAGCAGTTAATTCATTTTAGTTAGCTCATGATTCATTTACTTAAGTATTTGGGATAAGTGCATTGGAAGTCTCAAAATTTGTCATGAAAGTGTAAATAAGTTCTAAAATTTTCAAAAAGTGCAATTAAATTATAAAACTTATCACAAAGTACAATTGAATCCTAAAACTTTCAAAAAAATACAATTAAATTATAGAACTTATCAAAATGATTCAATGAAGTCCTTTTGTAGATTACACTTTCTGAAAATTTTAGGATTTGATTATACTTCGTGACAAGTTTTAAGAATTTATTATACTTTTTGAAAGTTTTAGGATTTGATTGTATTTTCGTGATAAGTTTTTGAACTTAATTACACATTTTGAAAGTTTTTGAACTTATTGTATTTTTATAACACCTAAGATTTTTTTTTTTAATAGTGAAGTTAAGTGTAACTAAATATATTAATTTATTCAGACATAAGGCAACATACTTTCACAGCACGTCTCGACGAGCTCCAAATGCAGGAGACTTCGAAAGAGGATTATTTTTCCCTTGAAAAAAAAATGATAACCAGATTTAGCCGAGGGAGGAGTAAGAGGCATTACTATCTTACTCTATTAACATCTTAATGCTACAAAATATTGAGTTGAAATTCCTTTTCTTATGACTTCTTGTGTACTATCATTAGCTTTGGATTACTTCAGTTTGCATGGCATTTAAAACACAGTTAAATACGGCTGGAGTTCTAAAATTTTCTATGATGTTGCAAATGTAATTGAGTTTTAAAATTTTTATTTCGTTTATCTAAGTCCTTAAAATTGCAAGATCCATGTATTTTTTTTTTTTGGCAAGATCCATGTACTTAAGTCCTTCCGTTTGTTTCATTACTTGTAAGTTAATGGGACATTTTACATGTCTTTTTATTTATTTATTTTTCCTTTTCTTCTTAGATGCATAGGCTACGTGACATTAAGTGGGCGTCACGTCAGAAATAGAAAATATTTTAAAAAAAAGAAAAAAAATAACTGGGGAGGGAGAGGTGATCTCACCAGTGCAATCGTGTCAATCGACCACCATAGGGGTGATCACGGTCGTCAATGGTCACAAATATCGCTGGATGGCCTTGGTGGTTACCTTTCATTGTTAGACTATGACTTTCTTTCTTTCTTTCCTTCCAGAATTTTTTTACTTAATAATTAATTAATTTAGTTAGTTAGAACCCAACTTCACCGGACACTATCTTGGATTGGACATAACTTCATCCATCGTTTCATTTTATTTTTTTCTACAAAATATAACATACACGAGATGTGGGGTTTTTTTTTTTTTTTTCTTTAATCACACCATAACCAATTTTTTCCATATTGTCCTAGCGCCCAAATGCAGCCATAGTTCTGACCCAAAAAATAAAAAAAAAAATGCGGCCATAGTATATCTATGGAGTATAGAATTGACATAATTCTTTTGGCTTGAAAAAGGAGCAGTAAAGGGTGACTAATCATGGCAATTTCTCTTTGGTTTTAACATAGGAGTTTCACACTTCACGGAATGTTCAATTTATGCTACATCAAATCCTATGGATTGGAAAGTCTAGTTGGCCAGCTTGTCACCAAATTACATAAATTACATCAACCCATTGTAAGAATAGTTCGATTTACAAATTTCAATGTACTAGACCTCTTCATTTTATTTGGGGAGTACTCCATGTCTAAGGAAAAAGTAGATGAGAGATATATGAGACCTTTTGATATAATTATATAAATGGCATACTCAATGCGTAGGTTCTGAAATTTATCGACATGACATGCTCAATGTATTGATGGAGGATCACGAGAGGTTTGCTGCAGAAATTGATTCGCAAATTCAACCATTCCTATAAAAACGGTTTTGTCAGTATCATGAACATCGATCCATCACAGTTTTGTCAATCACATCTGCATTGAACATGGATCAAAATCAGTTGAACCTAAATCTCCATTTACAACAAGAAGATGATCCCACAATCTTTCAATTTACTTAATTACAACAAATACAAACCGATCTTTACCAAAAAAAAAAAAAAAAAAAATACAAACCGATGAACACAGAATGCTTCTGAGAAAAACACGAGAATAAAAAGAACTGAACATCTAATCCAACCTGGGGGAGAAAAGTTCCTATTTGTCTCTCTGAGCTAGACCCATGTCCACTTGCAATTAGAATGCAAGGAAGAGGCTTCATTGAAAAGTCAAAACTCCGGGAAAAAAAAAAATAAAAGGGCCCTTCATAAACATACTAAAAGTTTCCTATGCAGCTCGTGGGTAGAATTTCAACGCGGCCAAAACGTCGATAAAGAGGTGTAGGCGGATTATTGCGCAGTCTACCTCGCAAAAAACAGGAGGAAAAACCCACTAGCAAAATAGAAACTCTTGGTCAAAACAAGAAATTTCGTGCCGCAAAGTGGCGGTCTGGTGAAGAGAGACTCAAAGGTTTTCCCTCGCAAGGTCCGAAAACACTATTGGAGAAAAAGGAAAAAAGTATCTAAAAAATCCTAAATTTATTGTATTTATATTGATTCAGTCTTAAATATTTCAATTGAATTAATTTAGTCATAAACTTTTATTTTTATATTTTGCCAATTGAGTACATCCGACTAATTTAGGCTTGACATTGCTAATGTTAATGTTGTGGTCTTATGAGACACGATTGGCGCTGATATGGACTTTTTTCATAATTTTAAAAAATTTAACATTTTTTCTATTATTTTTCTTTCCTTTCTCTTTTCAATGTTGGCTAGCATAGGTCATTACCAACAAGGGTCGGGCTTGCCTAGCCAATGCAATTAAATTATAGAACTTATCAAAATGATTCAATAAAGTCCTTTCGTAGATTACACTCTTTGAAAATTTTAGGATTTGATTATATTTTGTGACAAGTTTTAGGACTTGATTATACTTTTTGAAAATTTTAAGATTTGATTGCATTTTCGTGATAAGTTTTTGAACTTAATTGCACATTTTGAAAGTTTTTGAACTTATTGTATTTTTATAACGCCTAAGAGATGTATATATATATTAGTGAAGTTAAGTTAACTAGATATATTAATGTATTCGGATATAAGGCAACATACTTTCACAGCACGTCTCGACGAGCTCCAAATGCAGGAGACTTCAAAAGAGGATTATTTTTCCCTTGAAAAAAAAAATGATAACTAGATTTAGCCATGGGAGGATTAAGAGGCATTTAACATCTTAATGCTACAAAATATTGAGTTGAAATTCCTTTTCTTATGACTTCTTGTGTACTATCATTAGCTTTGGACTACTTCAATTTGCATGGCATTTAGTAAACACAGTTAAATACGGCTGGAGTCCCAAAATTTTCCATGCTGTTGCAAATGTAATTGGGTTCTAATTTTTTTTTTGTTTGTTTATCTAATTCATTAAAATTGCAAGATCCATGTATATATAAATATATTTTGGCAAGATCCATGTACTTAAGTCCTTCCATTTGTTTCATTACTTGTAAGTTAATGGAACATTTTACATGGCTTTTTATTTATTTATTTATTGATTTTTCCTTTTCTTTTTAGACGCATGGGCTACGTGACATTAAGTGGGCGTCACGTCAGAAATAGACAATATTTAAAAACAGAGAGAGAAAAAAAAAAAAAAACTGGAGAGGGAGAGGTGATCTCACCGGTGCAATCGTGTCAATCGACCACCATAGGGGTGATCATGGTCGTTAATGGTCACAATTATTGCTGGATGGCCTTGGTGGTTACCTTTCATTGTTAGACCATGACTTTCTTTCTTTTTTCTTTTCAGAATTTTTTTACTTAATAATTAATTAATTTAGTTAGTTAGAACCCAACTTCACCGGACACTATCTTGGATTGGACATAACTTCATCCATCGTTTCATTTTATTTTTTCTATAAAATATAACATACACGAAATGTGGGGGTTTTTTTTTTTTTTTTAATTACACCATAACCAATTTTTTCCATATTGTCCTAGCGACCAAATGCAACCATAGTTCTGACCCAAAATAAAAAAATGTGGCCATAGTATATCTTTGGAGTATATATATATAATTTCATTACTAACCCGCTAAAGGGGCATCATTAGTTAGTAAGTCTAAACATAACATTAAACATAGAGAACAAGGAGAATTTGCAATCCAATTGCTAGGAAGTGAGTTGGTCTAGTGGGCTTTGGTGACCCAATCCACGGCCTTGTTAGTGTCTTGTGGTTCATAGATGATTGACACACCACTAACCTAGGCCAAAATTTCTCTGCCTATGGGCTGGGCCAGCCAATGTGGATCCTCTAGGCCTGATAGGCTGTTTATGAGTGATAGGTTATCAAATGAAATGAGCACCTGCAGATCAATTCCTTTTAGCTTGAAGTCTTCTCTTGTTCATGTGAGTTTTCTGTTCTGTACCCAGAATGTGGCTTCTCTCAAAGCTAGGGTTTCGACGACCCACACAAACGGAGCAAAAATGGACCTCGCAAAGCCATGAAGGCGGATGCTGGCTTCGTTTCTGCATACTCCAACAACCGATCTAGCCTTAGACGATTCGCACTAGGAGCAATCGACATTTGTTTTCATCTCATTTGCTGCAGGTGGCTTCCATTTCAGCATTGATCGTGGAGCTTCTAGTGATTTTCTTCTGGCTTTTTTCCCCCGCAGGTTCCATTTCTCGAAGAGTGCAGCTATGATGCTCGTTTCTTCTTGAGCTACGGTGGGATCGGGCCTTCGCCCTTGAAAGATCGAAGCATTCCGACATTTCTAGATCTGCCACAGAGCACCAACAAAAATGGCTTTCAAGTTTGGATATGCTCGTGAGGTGAGATTTTCAAAGACCCACTTATCTATGTGGGTAATTCTTTCTAGAGATGTATCGTCATGAAAGTTAGGGGCTGACCATATATTTTTTGTCCAATCATAGAGAATGAAGAGGTGCTCTGCTAATTTTGGGGCTTGTCCACATATCTGACAGGTAGGATCAGGTAGCATTTTCCTTTTATACAAGTTTTCCTTCGTGAGGAGTGTATTGCTGCAAATATTCTATAGTAAGAAGGGAATTTTGGGAAATGTCTGAATCTTCTAGATTTCATTCCATAGCGACTTAGGAGTTTGGTAAGATGAAGACGGGATATTTGTAGAGGGGATGCTAGCCTTGTTATGTAGTCTATTGTAGTCACAGTTCATAGTTTAGGAGCCCAATTTGTTTGCTGTCCACACTAGCTTATTTGGATGGGGCTTTAAGTTGATGGGATGGCTAAAATCTCTTTAGCTACATCTTCCTCGAACGGCTTGTTCACTTGTTTAGTATTCCATTCATGTGACTCATGATCAATTAAATTAGCCACCACCCTTGGTTCATCCCGATTTGTAGGGCTGAAAAGCTTTCCTGACGGTAGCCAAGTGTCTTGTGGAATTCTTATTTTCTCTCCATCCCCCACTACCCACCTAAAATCATGTTCAATCGTTTCTCTCCCTATCAATAGACTCTACCACCCCCACGAAGGCCAAAAGCCTTTGTTTGCTAACCAGAAATCGCCTTTAGGAAAATAAATGCTTTTCAGAACTTTACACCATAGTGCATCAGGTGTTTGGACAAATCTCCAAGCTTGCTTCCCCAACATTGCTTTATTAAAATCCAGTAAATGTTTAAAACCGAGGCTACCACAATCTTTCATATTTTTCAAATCTTGCCACTTTTTCCAGTGTATACCTCTTCTAGTGGCATTATGTTTCCACCAAAAGGAGGCTACTCGCTGCTTAATGGTACGGCATATGGATATTGGGATTTTGAAAATAGATATAGCATATTGAGGTAGGACTTGAATAACTGTCTTGATGAGAACTTCCTTTCTTGCCTTTGAAATCAACCTCTCTTTCAATCCTTCAAGTTTCCGTTCAACTTTAGCAATGATCCACACAAACATTTGCTTTTTGGTTTGACCCTAGTCGGATGGAATTCCCAGGTATTTACTTGTTTTATCTATGACTGGAACTCTCAATTCAGCAGCTAGATTCTGTTTTAGCCTCTATGGGCAATCTCTCCCAGTGAAAAGCCATGATTTATTGAGATTTATAGCTTGTCTCGACACATAGCAGTACTGGTTCAGCACATTAGCCACATTCTGAGCTTATATTATCGTTCCATTTAAGAAAAATATTGCATCATCAGCAAAGAGAATGTGTGAGAGAGTTGGGCAAGTGGAATTTAGGCAGATGCCTCTGATACTTCCATATGTTACTGCTTTGCCCATAAGGGTAGATAGGACGTTAGCCATGATAATGAATAGATAGGGGGAGAGAGGATCACCTTGTTGGATTCCTCGGGTTGGCTTAAAGACAGCTGAGGGTTCTCCATTAACTAGGATGGTAAAAGACACCGATGAAATGCAATGCTTAATCCACATAACCCATTTCTCATTAAACCCCAATCTTAGCATATAATCACATAAAAAATCCCATTCGACCCTGTCATAAGCCTTCTTCATATCTAGTTTTAGAATAGCCTGAAAATGACGCATTCTCCTTCTCACCCTGAGTTGATGAATCACCTCTTGGATTATGAAAATGCTGTCCTGTATCTGACGATCTCTTAAAAAAGCACTTTGCTCCATAGAAATAAATTTTGGGAAGCCATGGTTTTAGTCTATTAGCCAGCACCTTCGTTACGATCTTATAATTAAAGTTGCATAGGCTGATAGGCCTAAATTAGGTGATATCTTCTGGATTTATTACTTAAGAAATGAGAGTGATATGCGTTTTATTAAGCACTGGATCAAAAGTACATTAGCTGAAGAAGGATTGAATCATGCTGAAAATGTCTTCGTGTATAATAGGCCAATGACTTTGTTAAAAAAAAAAAAAATCCGTTTAGCCCACTGGACCTGGTGCTTTTGTAGCCCTTAATTGAAAAACAACTTCTTTAACCTCCTCTCTTGTGACTGGTTTGACCAGGTCAGCATTCATCTCCTCATTCACCACCACTGGACATTGGTCTAATATTGGTTGATAATTCCTTTCTCCCACCGAACCAAATAAGGATTGATAGAAACTGCAGATATGTTGTTTAAAGGTTGAGGCATCCCTACACTAGGTCTAGTCATCGAGCCTTAGCATGGAAATTTTGTTGCGTTGTCTCATTTGAATTGTTGTAGTATGAAAGAAGTTTGTGTTTTAATCTCCCCATTTTAACCATTGAATTCTTGACCTCATACATCAGTACATCTCTTCTTGACGCCATAACTCTTCCATTTTCCTTACAATATTGCTGACTTCATCTCTATTTTGCTCCCCATCAGTTCTGTGAGTCAATTCCTGGAGCCTATATTTGAGTGGAGTGAAATGTTTTTGAGCATTTTTAAAATTCCTCCCGCTCCGTTTACTTAACTTAGCAACTACCCACCTTGTTTTACCCGCCAAAGTAAGTTTATCTGTTCTATTTTCATTCCAAGCTTTCTTGACCACCTCCTCACACTCTGGATGTTCTAACCAATATGTCTCAAATCTAAAAAGTTTCTTTCTTCTCAACTCTATTGGATTTAAAGATAGCAGAATTGGGCTATGGTCAGACCCTATTGTCGGAAAAGCAAAAGCCTCCGCATTTGGATAAAGGACTCTCCACTCCATATTGCAAATCGTTCTATCCAATCTCTTCTTTACTAATGCATTGCCTTCACTATTATTTGATTAGGTAAAGTTGCATCCCTTACTTTCAATGTCCATCAATGAGCAAGCGTCTAAAAAATCCCGAAAAGCTGCAATTCTATAGAGATCCACCTCTCGCCTCCCAAACTTCTCCCAATGGTAGAGCACTTCATTGAAGTCTCCTATACACAACCATGGAAATGGGTTATTATAGTAGCTGTCTTTCAAAGAGCTCCATAGCCTTACTCTATCTTGAAAATTTGTTGATGCATGTAGAAAGGATATCCACATTAAGTAGCCGATGTTTAAGTCTCAACATTGGATATTAATGACCTCATTGGAACTGCTCTCCACTTCCACCTTAACCTCCTCATCCCACAATAGTGCTAGGCCTCTCGCTATACCAACCGGCTCGATAACTAGAGAATGTTGGAGCTGAATCCTTGCCTTCACTCTTTCTATAACATTAGACTTATTCTTGGTTTCCATGAGGAAAACCATGTTGGGCCTCTCCTGAGCCACTAAGGCTCTAAGGTGTTGAATTGCCAAGGGTGTGTCCAACCCCTGATAGTTTCAGCTTAATAACTTCATCTATTCTTCGATGGCTTATTAGGGCTAGCCAGTAAAGCCCATGCATTAGCCCATTCTCATGACTGAATTAGGGCATCCGGGAGTTGTTCTTCATCCCCTAAGAGATCCTGTGGGGTCTTATTCTCATAAGGATTGACTCACTTCTGTTTTTTAACCATTGGAGCTTTATACACTACCTTTCCTTTCTTTACCTTCATTTGATGCTCATCATTCTCTGCAGAAGGGGGTAATAAAATTTGGTTTTGCTGTGGTCTTTTGCTGTTGCTTGTTGGTGCTTGATCTATCTTATGGGCCTCAACCCTAATCTCCTTTACATTAGGATGTGCAAGAACAATTGTTAATTCATTTGTTTCAGCTTGCTCTGTTCTCAAGAGTTCTTCGGTAGCCAATATAGGAGTTTCCAGCACAACCTCTTCCTCCATAGCAGTGAGTTCAATTTTCCCATGAAAGGTCTTCCAGTAGGGGCTGACTTCTTGGACTTCTACCTTCAACCACGACCCATATTGACCTGGTTGATTCTGAGCTAGGTCGGTTTCCTTATAAGGTATTTTCGAATAGAAATTTGCATAATGTCTAATGCGCTCACAAGAAAAGTAGAAATGTGGGAGTCTTTCATACTTAAATTCTATCCACCATTTTTTATCCCCCACACGATAATGGTGCCGGTTTAAGTGGGCTTGACAGGTTTAATAGCACCCTTGCCTTACCATTTTTCTGAGAATTGTTGTTTCTCGTCTCTATTTTGATCTAATCAACTTGTCCCAATTTAGAGACTAATCAATGTATGGAATCTTTAGTTATTCTGGCGCAAGGGAGGCCTATAATATGCACCTAAAATGCATTATGCGAGAACTCATAACAATGTTTAGGTATATTCGGATTTCCTTCCTTTAGGACAAGTAGATTACTTGCGAAAGACCACGTCTTCGATTCTAAAACCTTTTTTTTCTTTTTCAATGGAGTTAAATAAAAAGGAGAAAAAGCCTGGTTAAATCAACTCACATTTTACTGATTCTGTTTTCCATGCTCTTCTCATGGTAGTGAGGAAAGCCTAGAAATTAACATTAGGTTTGGAAAAAAGTTTGCTATAAAGGGTTAACTCACTTTCTTGCTGTTCTTGCTCTGGAATGTTAGCCCCTAGATCCGTAATATCCTCTTCAGACCACAAATCTCCCATTCTTCAACACAAGGCTGAGATAGCTAGTATAAGCACCTAGAGGGGGGTGAATAGGTGTATAATAATTTCTCTTGATAAATGAGCAATACGAAATAGACAATAGAAAAGAAGTTCTCATTTGGCTAACAAAACGAATTATGATCAAAGTAAAGTAGAGAGTAGGGAAGAAAAAATTGAACACAAGGTTTATAGTGGTTCGGCTTATTCCAAGCCTACGTCCACTCTTCCGCACTGACAGCCCACCGGCTGAATTTCACTATGAACAAAAGAGATGTTACGGCAAAGCTCTCCCTTGATTCCACAGTGTAGATATTCTACCACACTTCCTCAAGGTTTCTCACGAATATAGACTCTCTTTTACGTACAAGATTTCGCTCAGCAAATGAATTGACTAAGAACAAGAAGCTTCAGACTTTGGAATTATTCTATCGCGCACACACTCGAACAACTGGAACGTCTTCCTTATATACTCCTTTATGCCATCATACCCGTTGGCACTTACCAAAAGAATTCCTCCTATCTACCTGTTGGACTGAATCAATTAGGAAGATGATTTGAGCTATTAAAGGAACATATCGATAGCCCATCAATCCTGCTTGCCCATACAATCAGGATCTCGGTTTCCATAAGTAGAACCTTCCAAGTATACTTCGCCAATCATCGGATCCTTAATCAATCTTGATTCTAATAAAGGAATCCGTTATGTCATATCCAACCAAGAGATCTTCTCCAGTCAATAAGGTCAAATCCATAATGAAACATCCAGTTCTGGATAGCCCTTCTTCAACGGATTAGAAACTGTCAATGAGAATAGACTTTGAGTCTTGAGTACGCGGTCCGGGAGGTTTTCAGACTTTAAATAGCGAGTCGCAAATCTTGAGACTAGGCGATGGAAACGTTTTGTCGGCTTCAAAATACTCCGGGAAGATTTCTCCAACAATCTCCCCCTTTTTGATGGTGACAAAACTATCCTGCAGATTTGTATAACTTTGACCTGCAAAACATTACTTAAGCAAATATGGATATCTCATAAAGATAAATGGCTTAATGATGACACTAAAATCTGTAACCATAGAAAATATGTTAGTCTTTCATGTGAGTAAACCTATTCATAAGATATCAATAGTACTTAATATAAGCAGTCAAATCCAAATCCCAAATTCAATCCACATCTAGCCAGACATAAAAGTCAAGTCAAACAAAACAAACATAAAAATAAATCAAAAGTTCAAGTTCAAAGTTTCAAATCTTGCATCTCTCCCCCTTTTTGTCAGCATAAAAAAAAAAAGGTTGAGATGTTAAGAGAATGGATTCAGGAATGCTTGGGAACACGAACAAGCTGGAAATCTCCCATTGACTGGACAATGCCTTCCAGCCTTTTCAACTTTTCCTTCAATGGAGCCATCTCTTCACCCTTAGCATTTGCTTGAATCTGAAGAGAAAGGGCTTGAATCTGATCATTCAAAGAAACTGAAGAGGCTCGACCTGCATTCTGCAAATTCTGAACTTCGCATCCCAGAGCATATATCTGACCCCGCATTTTCAAGAGAATATCAAGAATTCTGCGAAAATCTGCTGAATTATCAGTCTGCATACTGGCTTCTGCACGATCAGATGGAGTAAATGCAAACGATGGCAAATCAGCATAGTCACGCAAATTGGGAGATGAAACATCATGTCCCTCCTCAGGAAATTGAGAGGCTTAGATGTCATCTAGATCTGCTGGAGAGCGACTGACTCCCTCACTGGTAGCAGGATATGAGGACATTCCTCTTTTCTCACGGTCTCCCCCTGTTTCCATGCCTCCAGGTGGAGAAGAGTGTTCCTCATGCTCTCCTTCCTCTTGATTTCCTTTTTCCTCATTTGCATCTCTTTCTTCAACTTCTCTCTCCGCTGTTTCTTTCTCCTATGCTTCTTTCTTTTCATCTTCTCTTTCTCTAGTCCTTTGTTCTAAGTCTTTCTCTTGCCGTTCTGTTGATTCTGGAATAGAACGACTCAGGTTCTTCAATGCCATTGCAGAAATGGTGATGTCTTCCTCATCATCTTCATCCTCAACGATGAGAGCTCTTCTTCTCTTGGATGGAGCAACCATGGGCTCCTTCCCTTTTCTCTTTACAGCCTAAGAGGTTTGATGAGTTTTGACAGAGGTTTTCTCCTTGAATTTCTCCAACGCCTTATTGAGTTCCTTCAGATGCATTTTAGTCACCATTTTTAGTCCCACCACCATTTGATCACAAGATCGAGTACATAGAATTCGTGGAGGCTGAATATTCAAATGTCTGAACAAATTTGACATAAGACCTAGATAAGGAAGTTGACTTCTATCCTTCATCACTACTTTATACATGTGGAACATAATAGTGTGAGGAAGAGAAAACTTTTTCCCAGCAATGATGGCATACATCAGCTTTGCCTCTGAGTTTGAAACATCGGTTTTTGAAGTAGATTTTGGTATGAAGCAATTAATGACAATCTTGTGAAGCAGAATGTTAAATGCACTCATCCTCGAGTAAGAAATCTTTTCCTCTGTCTTTCTATCTTTAACAAGTTCCAACGTAGCACGAGCAATAGAGACATTGATAGGTTAATATCTCCCTCTCTCAACCCCAATGACATCAGCCAACATATCTACATCCACCACATAGTCCTGATCTCGGACACTAAAAGAGAATCTATTTGCATCCAAGAAACTGAGATTCGAATAGAAATATGCAGTGAGTTTAGCATAGCCTCCTGTAGAATCAGAACAAAACTGCTTAAGTTGAAGAAGACTGAATTTTTCCCTCAAATTGACATTCACAGCATCAAAGAAATCAAAATCAACACTTCTAGGGTTTATCACCCAACGCTTCAACAACTTATAGTATAAAAGCTTTTGTTCCTCCGATCGAAACAAGTTTGTCCTTTTTCCCCGAATTTTTGCCGCAACACCCATTCTCGATTGAAACTGACTATACATCTTATCATCATCATTCTCATCTGGCTGATTCAACCCTCCAACATGTGGATCACTTGGGATATTAGCAAGAGTTTCTTCTGCCAATCCCGCATGGGTAATTCCCAAACGCTCCATATTTCGTAAAAAGAAGTACTCATTTCCATACTCTTTGTCCTTAAGAAACTCATCGATGTAGTTCAATGGAGTACCGGTCCTCTTTAAAGCACGATAAAGCTTATAAATAAAAGAAGGCTTTTGAATTCTTACAGAATCTGCGCCTTCGATGATCTCTTCATTTTCTTGATGAGCAACATCATGTGGACTAGATGGAGGAGAATGACGCTGCTGAGAATGTTGTGGGCTCTGCTGCTGACTGGGAGACTCTTCTTCCTCGGTGAGATCAAAGTGCGTAGGCCCCTCAAACATTTGCCGTCCCCTGCTTGCAATCCTCGAAGACTTCCTTTGAGACGACATCTTTCACAGTCTTTGAAAGATTCCAAGCTTGACTTTCTCAAGAAAGATGACAACTTTCTCGAAGATTAAACAAGAGAAGAAAACATGAGTAGAAGATCGATGCTTTTTAGGGTTTTTGGAGTAAAACGAAGAAGAAGCAACGGTATATAAGATAGTGGAAGAGAAGCATACGAATCATCGTAATGGAAAGTACAAAGATGCCATTTAAAAATAACCACCTTTTTAAAAAAGGAATAGATAACTGCCATTTTAAAAATTAACTCATTTTTTAAAAGGAAAGATTGCACTTATCACGGAAATTTGAAAGTAGCATAAATCAATTATAGATAGATGATCGTACCTTTCCGAGATTTAATATGAGAGAGAATAACTTACAGTCAAAATCTTGTTTATCTAAGTCTGAGAGTCTCTAGACTTTAACTTCTTCAAACCTCAAAATGTTGAGTCTGGAACGGATGATTTCAAATTGATTTTTCTCCAAAGGCTTTATGAATATATCCACCAGTTGGTTCTTTGAGTCAATAAACTGAATTGAAACTTCTCCATTTTGAACATGATCTCTAATGAAGTGATGTCGAATCTCTATATGCTTTGCTCTTGAGTGAAGAATTGGATTTTTGGTGAGATTGATTGCGCTGGTGTTGTCACAGTTAATCTCCGTGCATGAATCTTCAATTCCAAAGTCTCTTAGATGTTGTTTTATCCACAAAATTTGTGAACAACAACTTCCAAGAGCTACATACTCTGCTTCTGCTGTAGAAAGAGCTACTGTATTTTGCTTCCTTGAAAACCAAGACACTGTCCTGCTTCTAAGTAGTGGACAGGTACCCGAGGTGCTCTTTCTATCAACTCTGCAACCAGTTAGATCTGCGTCTGAGTATCCAAGAAGAGTAAAGTCTCCCTTTTTAGGATACCAAAGACCAAGACTTGAAGTTGAAGCAATGTATTTGATAATACGCTTTACAGCACTTAGATGAGATTCTTTAGGGTCTGCTTGAAATCTAGTACAAATGCAAACACTAAACAAAATGTCAAGTCTAGAAGCAGTAAGATAAAGAAGTGAACCAATGATACTCCTGTATAACTTCTGGTCAACGTTCTTTCCTCCTTCATCTTTGTCTATCTTCAAAGAGCTTGACATTGGTATGTCAGTCTTTTTGTAATTTTTCAGTCCAAACTTTTTGACAAGATCATTAGCATATTTTTCTTGATGAATAAAAGTCCATTCCTTCAATTGTTTCACTTGAAGTCCAAGAAAGAAGGTTAGTTCACCCATCATGCTCATTTCAAATTCATCCTACATAGACTTAGAGAATTTCTTGCACAAACTTTCATTAGAGGATGCAAAAATAATATCATCTACATATATTTGAACAAGCAGAAAACTTTTGTTTTCTCTTTTAATAAATAGAGTAGTGTTTACTTTACCTTTAATAAAGCCATTTTGAATTAAAAACTTACTCAGCTTGTCGTACCAAGCTCGATGTGCTTGCTTTAAACCATATAAGGCCTTTTTTCAGTATCAATATTGAGTCTGGTTTCCTTGGGTCTTCAAACCCAGGTGGTTGTTCCACATAGACTTCCTCATAGATAAATCCATTCAAGAAAGCACTTTTGACGTCCATTTGGAATAACCTGAAATTCTTATAACAAGCAAAAGCAAGTAATAATCGAATTGCTTCTAACCTTGCTACTGGTGCGTAAGTCTCGTCATAATCTATCCCTTCTTCTTGCGTATATCCCTTGGCCACGAGTCTTGCTTTGTTTCTTACAACCTTTCCTTTCTCATCCATCTTGTTCCTGAAAACCCATTTAGCTCCAATAATAGATTTAACTTTTGGTTTAGGAGTCAACTCCCAGACATCATTAATGCTGAATTGCCTGAGTTCTTCTTGCATAGCTTCAATCCATCTTTCATCATAAAAAGTTTCTTCTATGCTTTTGGGTTCTATTTCAGAAATAAGAGCCACAGCACTAGACTCTTCGCGCCTTTTGGATCTTATGCAAATTCCTTCATTAATGTCGCCAATAATGAAATCTTTAGGATGACTGGACTTATGCTTCCAGTTACTGGTTGATTTGTCAGGTTGATGATCACTTCCTTTATTTGAATCTTCAATAATCACTTATTGCTGGTCTTTCAAAGTCTGAGCTACTTCTTTAGACTTTGTAGAGTCTGGAGCAGGTTCAGATTCTTCAAGATGAGTTTGAATAGATTCATTTTGCATAGAATCTTGGAATTTAACATTCATTGATTCCTCCACAGATTGAGTCTTCTTGTTGTAGACTCTGTAGGCTTTGCTTGAGGTTGAATATCTAAGGAAGATGCCTTCATCTGACTTTTCTTCAAACTTGCCAACTCGATCGTTTGCATTTTTCAATATAAAGCATTTGCATTCAAACACATGAAAATATAAAACAATAGGCTTCTTTTCTTTGAATAACTCATAGGGGGTATTTTCCAAAATAGGCCTTAGAAAAACTCTATTAATAATATAACATGCTGTAGAAATTGCTTCAGCCCAAAAAAGTGAAGAGATGTTACTTTCAATTAAAGAGTTCTAGCTATTTCTTGAAGCGACCTATTCTTTCTTTCCACAACTTCGTTTTGCTCTGGAGTATATGGAGAGGAGAACAAGTGCTGAAAACCAGATTCATCACAAAATTTTGTAAAATCTTGATTTTCAAATTCACCTCCATGGTCTGTTCTTATACTTGAAATAACATACCCTTTTTCATTTTGAACATTTTTAGCAAACTTTTCAAAGTAAGAAAATGTTTCAGACTTTTAATTGCTAGGAAATATATCCAGGTAAATCGTGAATAGTCATCCACAATTACTATGCAATATTTCTTACCTCCAATGCTTTGAGTTCTGAGTTGGTCCAAAGAGATCCATATGTAGAAGCTATAGTACACGATTAGTAGAAACTTGATTTATTGATTTAAAGGAATTTCTTACCTGCTTTCCCAATATGCATGGTGTACATAGATCAGACTTTTGGTATGATAGATTGGGTAAACCACGAACAAGCTTTTTTGCTGAAATTTTGACTATCTGCTTCATATTGATGTGCCCAAGCTTTCTGTGCCATAAGTTCGCTTTGTCTTGAATTGAGATTAGATATTGCGATTCATCTGGTTTCACATCCAAGAGGTAGATATTATCATGTCTGCGACCCATGAATGACTGAGTGAAATCTTTACTAGTTCCTGAACATATTCCCTCTTGAAAGTTGATTTTGAAACCGGTATCACACAGCTAACTGATATTGAGTAGATTGTAGTTGAGTCATTCCACTAAAGAAACATTGCTTATTGTGAGGTTTCCGATCTTTACAGTTCCAAATCCCACAATTTTCCTTTGATGTTTCCTCCAAATGAGACTTTTCCACCATTTACTTGAACGAGCTTTATGAAGCAATTTGAATCTCCTGTCATGTGTCTTGAGCATCCACTATTCAGATACCATTTTACCTTTTTTCTTGATAGTGACCTGCATTTAAAAAAGAGACTCAAACTTTCTTTGGTACCCATATTTTCTTGGGTCCATTGGTGTTAGTATGATATGCGGTTTTTGCCCATACTTTCTTAACAGGTTTCCAAACCATAGGACATTCTTTTTCAAAATGATCTGCACTATCGCACTTTGAACATCTGAGAGCATTGTGACCTACAAGTTTTACAAAGATCTTTTTAAAATGATTTTTGTAAGCATCTCTTGTGGGTCTTTGCTTAATTCTTTCCTTCACTTTAGGGAAATCAATTAAAGGAATGGTTTCCGCAGTCATTCTCAACCCATATTTATTGAAATAAGATCTTTGAACAGAAAGAATTTTTTCCAGGTTTCTCGGATCCTATAGAAAATCTTTTAGAAATATTTGAGATATCATTTTTCAAGAATGCATTTTCTTTTGAAAAATTGCCTTCATTTTCTTTCAAGGTAGAAACATTTTTGTCTAAAACTTTGACCTTTTCTTTTAAAATATTTTCTTGTTGTTTTAGTGCAGAATTTTTTCTTTTGAGTTCGAAAATCCTTTTAAGAGAAGTCTTAAGATTAAAACACAACTTATCAATGTATTTAGAAACTTTAATAGGGATTTTAAAGTTACTTACCTCAAATTCACTGTCTGAATCTGAGTTTGTCTCGGAGTTTGAATCCGAATCCGATTGTGCCATCAAACATATATTGGCATAATCATTATCACTTTCTTCACACTCTGTATCACTCTAGGTTTCTGCTTTAAGAGCCTTTCGATACTTTTCAGCTTTTCCTTTCTTCTTCCTTAGAAGAGGACAGTTGGGTCTGATGTGTCCCTTTTTCTTACATTCAAAGCAGACTACATATTTGTTTGATTCATCATCCTCAACAAACTTAGTCTGTCGCTTTTGAAAACTCTATTTCTTTGGATTGAATCTTCTTCCTTTTCTGTTCAGTTTTCTGAATCTTCTTGTCATGAGAGCAAGCTCCTCATCATCCATATCGTCTTCGGAATCGTAACATCGGAATCATCATTGGATTTTAATGCAATGGATTTCTTTACCTTTAGGATCTTCGTCTTTATTGATTCGTTCCACTTCATAAAACTGAAGAGTCCCAACCAACTCATCAACAGATAGTGGCATGATTCTTTGTGTCTCTCTTATTGAGGTCTTTATGTGATTCCAATCCTTGAAGAGTCCACGCAGAAGCTTGTTTACCTTCGTGGGATCATAAATTGGTTGACCTTGATTTTCAAGACCATTCACGATTTCTGTAAAATGACTAAACATGTCAGTTATAGATTCTCCTGATTTCATTTTGAAGGCTTTGTATTGACCAAGGAGAATGTTGATTCTGGTCCTTTCACTCGATCGGTTCCTTCATAAGTAATATGTAATCTATCCCCGAGACTTCTTTTGCTGTAACACAAGAAGATATTCTGTTATATTCGGTAGGTGACAAAGCACAATATAAAGAATAAATTGCTTTTGCATCAAGAGCTTGTCTCTTGATTATCTTTTCCTGAATCATTTCACTAGACTCAACGGTATCTTTTCCTCTCTCGAGACAGTGCAGCTTTAAGAATGATTCCTTTTTCTACAACATCCCATTCCAGAGGATCCTTTGATCTTAAGAATGTCTTCATTTTGTTTTTCCATATGTTGTATTTCTTTCCATCAAAGTAAGGCGGTCTGGTATTGCTTTGCCCTTCTACCAGCCCTGGAGCTAACATACTAGCCATGGATCTTTAACTCTGAAGTAAAACACTTCAAACAAAGTGAGTACACAGGCTCTGATACCAATTGAGATAGCTAGTATAAGCACCTAGAGGGGGGTGAATAGGTGTATAATAATTTCTCGTGATAAATGAGTAATACGAAATAGGCAATAGAAAAGAAGTTCTCCTTTGGTTAACAAAACAAATTATGATCAAAGTAAAGTAGAGAGTAGGGAAGAGAAAATTGAACACAAGGTTTATAGTGGTTCGGCTTGTTCTAAGCCTACGTCCACTCTCCGCACTGACAGCCCACTGGCTGGATTTCACTAAAAACAAAAGAGATATTACAGCAAAGCTTTCCCTTGATTCTACAGTGTAAATATTCTACCACACTTCCTCAAGGTTTCTCACGAATATAGACTTTCTTTTGCGTACAAGATTTCGCTCAGCAAATGAATTGACTAAGAGTTAGGAGCTTCAGACTTTGAAATTCTTCTATCGTGCACACACTTGAACAATTGGAACGTCTTCCTTATATACTCTTTTATGCCATCATACCCGCTGGCACTTACCAGAGGAATTCCTCTAATCTACTTGTTGGACGGAATCAATTAGGAAGATCATTCGAGCTATTAAAGGAACATGTCGATAGCCCATCAATCCTGCTCGCTCATACAATTAGGATCTCGGTTTCCATAAGTAGAACCTTCCAAGTATACTTCACAAATCATCGGATCCTTAATCAATCTTGATTCGAATAAAGGAATCCGTTATGTTATATCCAGTCAAGAGATCTTCTCCAGTCGATAAGGTCAAATCCATAATGAAACACCCAGTTCTGGATAGCCCTTCTGCAACGGATTAGAAACTGTTAATGATAATAGACTTTGAGTCTTGAGTCTGGCAGTCCGGAGGTCTTCAGACTTTAAATAGCAGAGTCTGCAAATCTTCATACTAGACTGATGGAAACGTTTTGTCAGCTTCAAAATACTCAAGGAAGATTTCTCCAATAAAGGCTACCATTCGGAGGTGGTTATCCTCCCCCTCTACCATTTCCTACCGATTGTTTTGGGTTTAGTGAGAGTTATAGGGTTGAAGTTTTGGAATGAAGAGAGCTCTAGGTTTGGTTAGTGCCTGCATTGAGGGTATGTGGGTTTGTGGATGTCGAGTGTATAGCAACAAGGTGGTTCTGTAGACCGATTTTATGATTTCTGGGTTCACTGACTCTAAATAGGGTTTATGTTAGATGTTTTTGCAAGGATTCCTCTTCAAGGTTGACAAAATACACACCGGGGCAAACTGCAAGGCAACATGACTACGCACCTTCCCACTTCGATCAGCCCAAGAAAAGCAACTAATCCCCCCAACTAGAAGCATCGATGAAGGGGATTCACTGAGATGCAAGGAAGCAGCCATGGGTCTACTTAGGAATTGACAGGTGAGGGATCGATGCTCCTCACCAGGCTCTGCGGATTGACACATTGAAGGATAGAATATGTGGGGAAGCTAATTGGGTGGAAAAAAACTAGAATCAACCATGGAAATGGGGTTTAAGGTTTGAGAGATTAGGATTTTTTGGGGGAAGAGGGCTAGCTATCACCTCAAGGGATAGAGAGGAAACTTAACATCGGTTGAGAGAATGTCTCAAGGCGGCATTATATCTATGGAGTATAGAATTGACATAATTCTTTTGGCTTGAAAAAGGAGTAGTAAAGGGCGACTAATCATGGCAATTCCTCTTTGGTTTTAACATAGGAGTTTCACACTTCACGGAATGTTCTGTTGGAGAAAACTTCCTTATTTTTTTGAAGTTGACAAAACGTTTCTATCAGTCTAGTCTGAAAACTTGTAGACTCAAGTGTTAAAGTCTGACAAACTCTAGACTCTGTCATCAAAGTCTGAAGACTGCAAGACTCAAGTCTACCCTTGTTGACAGTTTCCAGACCGATGAAGAGAAAACTTATCCAGATGCAAGTTTATCTTTAAGAATTCAGTTCGTATGGTTTGTTTAAAATTTTACGGCTGGAGATAGCATCTTGTAATCAATTATTTGAATCAATTCGGATTATTAGATCTATTGAATGGCGAAGTATACTTGGAATGTTCTACTTATGGAAACTTAGATCTTGATTGTATGGGCGAACATGATTAGTGGGCTATCATCACATTCCTTAAATAACTCAAGATCTCCTTGATTGATTCTATCCAACGAGTAGATTGGAAGAACTCTTTTGAAAAGTGCCAACGGTTGAAAAAGCATGAAGAAGTATATAAGGAAGACGCTCAAGTTATTTGAGTGTGTGTGTGAAAGAAAATTTTCAAAATCTAAAACTCCTAGTTCTTTCGCTGAAGCTTTATTTGTACTCAAAAGAGAGACTTGTGAGACAATGAGGAAGTATAGTAGAATTTTTATATTGTGGAATCAAGGACGTGAGACTGTAAAATCTCTTTTGGTTTTTAGTGAAATCCAGCCAGTGGGCTGTCAGTACGGAAGAGTGGACATAGGCTTGATCAAAGCCAAACCATTATAAACCCTGTGTTTCAATTCTCTTTCCATATACTCTTTACTTTAATTCATTGCTTTATTTAACTGCTTATAGTCTTTTACATATTTAGTCTATTAATTTTGAAAGACGAGTTAACTTGTTAAAGTCTTATGTAAATTTTCTTGAACACCTATTCACTCCCCTCTAGGTGTATTTACTAGCCTTATCAATTGGTACCAGAGCCTATGTGCTCATTTTATTGAAGTGTTTTACTTCTGAGCTAAAGATCTATGGCTAGTATTTTGACTCTCGGATTGGTTGAAGGCCAGAGCAACACCAAACCTCCTTACTTTGATGGAAAGGAATACGGCGTATGGAAAAACAAGATGAAAGCATTTCTAAGATCAAAACATCATCTTGAATGTGATGTAGTAGAAAAATGAATCATTCCTAAAGTTGCATCAATTTCAAAGAGAGGAAAAGAAGTTGCAGACGCTAGCGAGATGACACAAGAAGAAATAACCAAGAGACAAGCTCTTGATGCTAAAGCAATCTACTCTTTATACTGTGCTTTATCTCCTACTGAGTATAACAGAATTTCTTCTTGTGAAACAACCAAAGAAGTCTGGGATAAGTTGCATGTTACTTATGAAGGAACTGATCGAGTTAAAGAAACAAAGATCAATATCTTACTCGGACAGTATAAAGCTTTCAAGATGAAACTAGGAGAATTCATAATTGATATGTTTAGTCATTTTACAGAAATTGTAAATGGTCTATCATATTAGGGATAGCCAATCTTTGGACCAATGAAGGTCAATAAATTGCTGCGTGGATTATCCAAAGATTGGAATCACGTGAAGACTTCGATAAGAGAAACCCAAAGGATCATGCCTCTTACAGTGATGAGTTTGTAGGCACACTTCAGTAATACGAAGTGGAGCAACTTAATGAGAAAGAAGATCCCATAGGTAAAACGTCAATTGCTTTGAAATCTAATGATGATTATGATGTTACATATTCTGAAGATGACATAGTCGATGGAGAGCTAGCACTCATGATAAAGAAGTTCAGGAAACTGAACAGAAAGGGAAGAAGATTTAACTAGAGAAACCAAGGCACCCAAAAATTCCAAAACAAATCATTTAAGGATGATGAAAGCAACAAATATTTGATTTGTTCTGAATGCAAGAAAAAGGGACACATTAGACCCAATTGTCCTTTGTTGAAGAAAAAGAAGGGAAGAGCCGAGAAATATAGAAAGGCTCTCAAAGCATAGATATAGAGTGATACTGAATGTGAAGAAAGTGATGAAGATTATGCTAATATATATCTAATGGCAAAATCAGAATCAAACTCAAACTCTGAGATATATTTAAACTTAGACTTAGACAGTGAAATCGGGGTAAGCAATTTAAAAATTCCTACTAAAGCCTCGAAATACATTGATAAATTTTGTCTCGGTCTCAAAACCTCTCTTAAAAGGATTTTCGAGCTAAAAAGAGAGAATTCTACACTTAAGTAATGGGAAATTTCTTGGAAAGAAAAGTTTGAAAATCTAGACAAAAGTTTTATTGTTTTAAAAGAAAATGTAGAGTTTCTTTCAAAAGAAAATACATTTTTCAAACAAGACATTTCACATATTTCAAAAAGGTTTTCGGTAAGATCGAGAAGTTGGAAAATATTTTTTTTAGTACAAAAACTTTATTTCAACAAGTTAGGTTTGGGAATGACCCTAGAAACTATTCCTTTAATTGATTTTCCAAAAGTAAATGAAAGAATCAAACAAAAACCTACAAAATTTTTTTACATAAAAATTTTTCGAAAAGTCTTTATATAACTTTTTGGTTGAAGTGCTCTCAAATGTTCAAAGTGCAATAGCTCAGAATATTTTAAGAAATAATGTCCTATGGTTTGGAGACCTGTTAAGAAGGATTGGGGAGAAACTGTGTTTAAAACTAACTCCTCTAAACCCAAAAAAATTTGGGTACCAAAGAAAACTTGAGTTCCTTTTGTAATTGCAAGTCACTATCAAGAATAAGATTAAATGGTATTTGAGTAGTGGCTGTTCGAGACACATGACTAGAGATTCAAGCTGATTTATAAAACTTGTGCAAATGAATGGTGGAAAAGTCTCTTTTGGTGGAAACATCAAATGAAGAATTATTGGATGTAGAACTATAAAGATTGGAAGTCTCACAATCAATAATGTCTCTTTGGTGGAATTATTAAATTACAATCTTCTCACCATTAGCCAACTGTGTGACACTGGATTCAAAATTAATTTTCAAGAAGGAATTTGTTCGGGAACCAGTAAAGATATTTCTCAATCTTTCACTGAATAAAGACATGGGAATATTACCACCGCCCACGGTGGCCGCACTGGTTTGAGCTTAGTACCCTATCCGGGAGTGGAGGAGTTCGAAACTTCGTGGACGCGATGCTTCAATGCATAACGCGCAACTTACCCGCGTATCTAGGGGTCAGCGGTGGGGACCCCGGCGCCCCAGGGTTTGCTCTCCCCCGCGAAGCGGTGTGCGGAGGTTCCCTGGGTTACCAAAAAAAAAAAAGACATGGGAATATTTATCTTTTGGATATAAAACCAGAGAGTTCTCAATGTCTAATATCAATTCAAGATGAAGCAAATCTGTGGCCTAAAAAGCTTGGCCATATTAACATGAAGCAGATTACTAAAATCTCCTCTAAGAAGCTTGTTCGTGGACTGCCCAACTTGAAGTACCAAAAATCTAACTTATGCACACCATGTGTGTTGGAAAAATAGGTTAGGAGTTCTTTTAAACCTATAAATCAAGTTTCTACTAACCGTGTTTTGTAGCTTCTATATATGGATCTCTTTGGACCAACCGAACTCAAAGCATTGGTGAAAAGAGATACTGCCTAGTTATCGTGGATGATTATTCTCGATTTACTCGGGTTTACTTTCTGGCAAGTAAGTCTAAAGCATTTTCTCACTTTTCAAAGTTTGCCAAGAAAGTTCTGAATAAGAAAGAATATGCTATTTCAAGCATACGGACAGACCATATAGGTGAGTTTAAAAATCAAGACTTTGCCAAATTCTGTAATGAATCTGGTTTTCAGCATGTTTTCTCTTCTTCATATACTCGAACATAATGGAGTAGTGGAAAGAAAGAATAGATCTTTGTAGGAAATGGCAAGAACTCTTTTACCTGAAGCTAATATCTCTTCTCGTTTTTGGGCTGAAGCAGTTTCTACAGCTTGTTATATTATTAACAATGTATTCTTGAGGCTTATTCTAGAGAAAATTCCTTATGAGTTATTTAAAGGAAAGAAGCCAATTGTTTCTCATTTCCATACGTTTGGTTGCAAGTGTTCAAATGATAGAACTAGTAAGTTTGAAGAAAAATTAAACGAATGAATTTTTCTTGGATACTCAATCTCAAGCAAAGCTTACAGAGTATTCAACAAAAAGAGTTAGTCTATAGAAGAATCTATGAATGCAAATGATAGAACTAGTAAGTTTGAAGAAAAATCAAACGAATGAATTTTTCTTAGATACTCAATCTCAAGCAAAGCTTACAGAGTATTCAACAAGAAGAGTCAGTCTGTAGAAGAATCTATGAACGTCAAGTTTCAAGACTCAATACAAAATCAACTGAATCTCGCTCAACTTGAAGATTCTGAACCTACTCAAAATCTTACAAAGTCTACTATTCCCGAAGTAGTTCAGACTTCTGAAGTTCAACAACAAGATGAACTAGAAGATTCAACTGAAACAGAGAATTAGTAGACTCACAAACCAACTAGCAATTGGAAGCATAAATCAAGTCATCCTAAGGAACTCATCATTGGCAACATCGATGAAGGAATTCAAACTAGATCCAAAAGGCGTGAAGAGTCTAGTGGCTTAGCACTTGTTTCTGAGATTGAAACCAAATCTGTAGAAGAAGCCTTGGCTAAAGGAAGTTGGATTGAAGCCATACAAGAAGAGTTCAAACAGTTCAGCATTAATGATGTTTGGGAACTTATTCCTAAACCTAAAGGTAAGTCTATTATTGGAACTAAATAGGCTTTTAGGAACAATATGGATGAGAAAGGAAGTGGTTAGGAACAAAGCAAGACTCGTAACCAAAGAATATACGTAAGAATAAATGATAGACTATGACGAGACATATGCACCATTAGCGAGGTTAGAAGCAATTAGATTATTATTTGCTTTTGCTTGTTATAAAAAATTCTGGTTATTTCAAATGGACGTGAAAAGTGCATTCTTAAATGGATTTATCCAATAAGAAGTCTATGTTGAACAACCACCTGATTTTGAAGATCCAAGAAAGCCAAACTCAGTCTTTAGACTGAAAAAGACTCTTTATGGATTAAAGCAAGTACCTTGAGTTTGGTATGACAGGTTAAGTAAATTTCTAATTCAAAATGGTTTTGATAAAGGTAAAGTAGATACTACCTTGTCCATTAAAAGAGAAGGTAAATATTTTCTACTTGTTCAAATCTATGTTGATCATATCATTTCCGGATCTCCTCAAGAAAATCTATGCAAGAAATTTTCTAAGTCTATGTAGGATGAATTTGAGGTGAGCATGATGGGTGAGTTAACTTTCTTTCTCGGATTACAAGTTAAACAATTGAAGAATGGAATTTTCATTCACCAAGAGAAATATGTGAAAGATCTCATCAAAAAGTTCGGTTTGGATAATCGCAAAAAGACCAAGATACCTATGTTAAGTTCTTCAAAGCTGGATAAAGATGAAGAACATCAGAAAGTGTAGACTAGAAGCTATACAGGAGCATAATTAGTTCACTTCTTTACCTTACTGCATCTAGACCTGACATTTTGTTTAGTGTTTGTATTTGTGCTAGGTTCCAATCAAATCCCAAATAATTTCACTTAACTGCTGCAAAGCGCATCATCAAATACATTGTAATAACTCCAAAGCCAAGACTGTGGTATCCAAAAGAATGAGACCTTACTCTCCTTAAATATTTAGACGCAGACTTAGTAGGTTGCAAAGTGGATAGAAAGAGTACTTCTGGTACATATCAACTACTTGGTAACAAGCTGGTATCATGGTTTTTAAGAAAACAAAGTACCATAGCTCTTTCAATAGCCGAAGCAGAATATGTGGCTCTTGGAAGTTGCTGCTGACAAATCTTGTAGATACGGCAACAACTAAGAG
The DNA here is from genome assembly GCA_017140475.1 of Eucalyptus fibrosa. Classification (NCBI taxonomy): domain Eukaryota; kingdom Viridiplantae; phylum Streptophyta; class Magnoliopsida; order Myrtales; family Myrtaceae; genus Eucalyptus; species Eucalyptus fibrosa. The sequence goes on from CM029512.1 coordinate 24,713,680, forward strand.
ACTTTGGAATTGAAGAATCATGAACTAAGATCAAATATGACAACACTAGCGCCATAAATCTCACAAAGAATCCAATTATGCATTCAAGGGCAAAACATCATTTTATTAGAGATCATGTTTAGAATGGAGAAGTTGATTCAATTTATAGACTCAAAGAATCAATTGGCAGATATATTCACAAAGCCATTGAAGAAAAGTCTATTTGAGTTTATTTGCACCAGACTGAACATCACATCTTTTATCGAGTAAAGCCTAGAAGTGTTCTCGACTCTGAGGTAAAGTCTGAAGGTATTCAGACTCAAAATGACTAAGAGTTATGATTGTAAGTTATTTCGTTTCCAGCATTTTAATTTTTAGATAAAAACTTGAAAAGGTATGGCTACTTTTTAATCGATAATTGATTGATATATTTTTAGAAATCATCTTTTTGAATTTTCGAATTTTTAGCAGTTTTTCTTTTTCAAAAAAGGCAGTTATTCATTTTCAAAAAGGCTGTTTTATTTTTCCTTTATGACGATTCGTTTACCTCGCTTTACTTGCTTTATATATTGTTGAGACTGGTCTTCTCCGCTTTCACTCTCAAACCCTAGAATACAAAACTCACTTCCTTTCACTTTCACTCTTATTTATTCCAAAAATTTTTCATATTTTTTGAGCAAGTTTGAGAATTTCTCATTTAAAGTAACAATGTCTTCAAGAAAGTCTTCAAGAATCATAAGCAGGGGACCACGACACATGCCTGAGAGTCCTACACATTTTGATCTGATCGAGGAAAAAGACTCTTCTCAACCGCAATGACGAACTTAGCAACAACATTCTCAACAATGTCAGTCTTTTCCATTGACTCAACCAGAAGCACAAATTTTGGAAGAAGTTGAACTTGTAAGAACGTTGACACCTAAAATTGCTTTCAAGCTTTATTCTAAGTTGAAAGAAGGAGGTACTGCTATGTCTTTAATCAATGAATATCTGAGAGAGAGAGAGAGGCTACATGTGGCACCCCTCGACGGCCCCCGATCCGCTAGAGTCACCACAGTTCGCTTTTCCTTTTTCTTTCCCAAATAACAAGTAACTCTGATACCATTTTTAGTTGCAGCGGGTCCATACAACTTGGGGGTTTACATTTTTTTTTTATCGATCGGTCCCTTGCGCAATTTATATAACGGAAGCATATCTAACAATTCCCTTCCCTACATTCAGAAATCGATGCACACCAACTAAACATCTTACATAAGTTAAAACAGAACACGTTTATTTACATAGAGCAGATGGACATCATTAATCGGTACATCAAAATGCCATAGTCTTTCTATACTTGGCTATATCTCAAAAGATGACTGATGTCTCTTCCCACAATCATATGCTTAAGGTCCATCAACCAGTGTCGGCGTCCTAAGGTTCCCTCCTTTGCTATCCTTCTCCCCGCGGTCATATCCAACCACTCAAACCATCTACTAATCTGAAATGTTGGTCCCCAAAAGGGGTGAGTACAACCACTCAGCAGGTAAAGGAATCCAATAACCACTCAATGTATCATACAAGTCATACATGCATTGCAGGCATTACTTACCTTGAAGCCATGCGCATACTATCATGCATCATCATTTCATACATGTCATGACATCATCACATTACACATGTTATCATGCCTTATCATCATATATCATCATCATCGTCATGCATATCGTCATCATCATCGTCATGCATATCATCATCATCATATGTTATCATCATAATCATCATCATATGTCATCATCATAATCATCATCATGGCATCATTATATCATACATGTCATTCTTATCATGACATCATCACATCGCTTATTATCATCATCATCATGCATATCATCATGCATATCATGCCATGGGTGATCACCATATCACATCACATATCATCACCATCATCATGCATATCATGCCATGAGTGATCACCATATCACATCACATATCATCACCAACATCATGCATATCATCATGCATACCATGCCATGAGTGATCACCATATCACATCACATATCATCACCATCATCATGCATATCATCATGCATACCATGCCATGAGTTAATTTTCATCTTTATCTTTAAATTTGATCACCACATCACCCTTCCTCGATTCATCAATTTCATCTCATATTTTACACTCGCATCTCATGCGAGAAAAACCTCCGGGCATGTATCCAAGATACAACCGGGCATCCGGCCCCCCACATTCCGGGCATCTCGCATCTCATCTAGCATCACGAGGAACCTCCGGGCATGTATCCAAGATACAACCGGACTTCCGGCCTTTACCCTTCTAGCCGAGCATCCCGCACCCCAATTCTGGTGTCGCGAGGAATCTCCGGGCATGTATCCAAGATACAACCGGACTTCCGGCCCCCCACATTCCGGGCATCCCGAAACTCCCAGGGAATCTCGGAATTACGCCACCCGAGACCACCGGACAACATCCTCCACCACAACCTCATTCTCATCCACATTTATCTTTTATCTCAATTTAACATGGCAATTTGGCATGGCATCAAACATATCACACTTGCATTTCAATTCACATGTCGTGCACATGTCATAGCTTAATCACATAAGCATTTCAATTCACATGTCATGCACATGTCATAGCTTAATCACATAAGCATTTCAATTCACATGTCATGCACATGTCATAGCTTAATCACATAAGCATTTCGATTCAATGCATGCACCAAGACCTCATCACACAAGTGCCACACAAATGGAATTGAATCCATGGCCAAATAAAAATCCATTTTATTTTATTATTTTATTATTTTATTATTTTATTATTTTATTATTTTATTATTTTATTTATTTTCATAAATAAATATTTAATATTTATGATTTTCCAAAATCATAATATTCAAAAAAATCACTAATAGGATCACAATTTTATATAAAATTCGTGGCCAAATCGAATTTCTTATAATTTCACAATTTCCTCCAAAAACATCCTAAAATCCTCGGATTTAAACCCACCGCACAGTTTCCGAATAAATTCAATTAAAATATCTATTCGGTCTCCAAAAATTACGAAAATTTACAGGGTGATATCCAACACATTTTCGTACCTTTCTCATTAAGAACTTTGCGCAAAATACTTTTTAGATTAATTTCTATAGCCCTACGAAGCTTCTGGAACCACGACTGCGACGTCCAGAACACACTTCTCCGTATTTCTTAGATTTCACCCATCAAATCTCTTTCGTTTCCTCTGAAATTTGAGTATGTTATGTACCAATGTGTCCTTTACAAGTTTCATGAAGGGATCTAGGTCAAATAACCCGATTATGGTCACCATTTTAGTCCATGAAGTTTCGGGTGTCTCGGTATATTTCGCCAGAACCATCGTTTCAAAGATCTAACCGATTCACCAAGTTATACTTGTTCTTTTTGCCTCATATTCGAGTATGTTGTAGCTTAAGGTGTTTCCTACAACTTTCAAGAAGACAACAAAGTGAGATCTCCAACAGAAATCAACATACAAACAAGAAATCGACAAGAGGTCAGTGAAAATTTCGTAGATCTAAGTCTCCGTATAAGAGAACTTTTGACCCCTCAAATCTCCATCGTTTTCTACTAATTTTTAGTATGTCATATTACAAGACGTTAGCTTCAACTTTCATGAAGACACTGAAGCCAAAATCGCACTCCAAATACACATGCAAGCTCGACTAAGATACTGACCACCACAAACCGAACGAAAACAGTCACATAGCTTGAACACATCCAACCCTTACCTCGATTTTTCGCCCAAATCACACCTAAAACCGAACATGCAACCAACAAAACAGACATGCAAGAGAATTTAAGGACCCCACTTGCCTTAAAGATGAGCTAGCAACGACGAACGGCGACGGGATACGGCGAACGAACGGCACTCCCCTCCGGCTCCGCCTCCTTCCCTCTCGGCTTCTCTCCCTTTCTCTCAAACTCTCTCTCTTTCTCACCCTCTCTTTGGACGAAATGGAGCAAGTAGCCGGCCATTTCTCTCTCCTAACTCCTTTTATATCCCCATCTTCTCATCATTGCTTGCCACCTAAATGGACCAATGCATGGCATCCTAGTCTAGGCCAATGCATGCTTTTGTCCCTTGCCACTTGGCATTTTTATTTTTGAATTGATTGGGCTTGGGCTTAGGCCCATCCGGCCATTCCCCCTTGGGCTGGTCGAGCTCCCTCTTGGCTTCCATTTGGGCTGGCCATTTGGCCCACTAGGCTTAAACCAATGGGTCCAAGGCCCATTCCAAAAATAACCCTCTTTTCTCCTTTTTTTTTTTTTTTTGAATTCCTTCCTATAAATATTTCCAAATTTCCATTTTCATCTTGGCCAAAGTCTTGGGACATTTTGTTCATTGAAATTTAATTTATAAAGTACATGTCCAAGCATAGATTATTAATTTATCCTATAGTCCTAAATTCAAAATTCATAAACACAAGTACAATAACACCTAGCCTTAAGAAAACTAATGACTAACACATAGACCATAGGTAATTTCATTACCTAATTATAGGCTTTAATTTCTCTAGAGGATGTCTTGAATTTTGGGATGCCACACTACAAGAATGAGACTATTTCTGCGAGACATGGAAAAGATAGCTATTGCAAAAAAATGGTCGATTGAAAAGGCCTTTGCTAATTTTCCAAGTGACCCGCATTATGGCACTGCTAATCAGCCACAAGGACAGGACGGCAATGAATGGATGTTCTCACATTTTTAGCTGAGGATGGGAGTGGCTGTTAATGCTAGAGATAATGGAGTGAGCATTTTCCGCTCTAAGGAGCACAAGAAAGTCTACTCAAATTTGCTGAAAAGAGGGATGATGAACCATAGGAGTGTTGACTTTGATTTTCTCGATTCAGTGAAAGTAATCTGCGAGAGAAGTTTGTTATTCTGCAATTGGCGCATTTCTGTTCTGAATCTATGATTGCATATTCGGAACTCACAGCATACTTCTATTCGAACTTATCTTTTCAAGATGTAAACAGTTTCTCTTTCATAGTCAAGGATAAGGAGTTTTTGGTGGACATGGACACTTTGGCTGATTTAATTAGAGGTGCAAAGAATGACTTTCCAACCAATTAGCGTGTCCGTTGCTCACGCTACACTGGAATTGGTACGAGACAGGCGTGTTAAAGGCAAGATCTCCTACTTTAGGATGAATGCATCCAACATCTTGCTGCACAAAATTGTGATCAACTGCATCCATCCAAAATCCACATCCAAGACTGATGTCTCTCAATCTGAAACAAAATTAATGTATGCCATCAATGCTGGTTACAAAGTCTCTTTATCTCACACCATCTTGTTTCACATGTACAGGACAGTGGTAAAAGAGAAGGGACAACTCCCTTATTATGCTCTTATCACACACCTTTTTAGACACTTTAAAATTCACATCCCCGCACCTTTATGTTTGACAGAAATTTCTCCAATGGTGATTTGATTTAAAATGGTCACTAAGATGCGTCTAAAAGAGCTTACCAAAGTGTTAGAACGTATGATGGAGAAGTCTCCAATCAAGGCAAAATAAAACTCTGCTGCAACCAAAAGGAAAGGCAAGGAACCCATGGATGCTCCAGTAAAGAGGAAGAGAACTCTCATCTTGCAAGATGAAGAAGATGAGGATGAAATGACTCTTTCAACCTTTAGGAACTTGAAGAGTTTTGTCAACCTTCCAAAGACAAGAGAAGAGCCAAAAAAAGGAGAAAAAGAGAGAGAAGAGACTAAGAAGGAAGATGAAGAACAAAGGAGGATAGAGAAAGAAAGAAGAGAAGAGGAAGAAGAGGAAAGAAGAAGAGAGGAAGAAGAAGACGAAATAAGATAAGAAAGAGGAAAAGAAAGAGAAGAAGAGAGAGAACGGGGTCAAGAAGACTCTTTTGAGCCAATTTTGGCTATATCCTTGTCAAGTGACTCTAAGATGGCAGGAACTGGAACTGCTGGAGCGCATCACTCTGAAGTTGAAGTAGAACAAGAAGAAAACTTTGCTACTCCACTTGAAGGCAAACAAACAGGGGGAGCTGTTGAACAGCGATGTATTTCTTCACCTATCTTTACTAGTGATGTGAGTCATTTTTCAGCAAATCCAGATGATGTGTATGCTCTCATTATCCAGAAGCATCCACTCATAGTTATGGTGGACAAATTGCTGAAGATCCATCCATTCTCAAAACTCTTGGAAAAGAATTGGCTGGACTTAGTGCTGCACCAGAACAATCAGCAAACTTTTCGAGACTGCTAGACATCCTGTTGGATTTGAGGAGACAGCAATATGCTATAGAGTATGAGATGAAGGATCTCTGTCACGCCTCGATCCTTAGACACACGCATATCCCTTACCTTTGGTCGATTTTAAAATACGATATCCCAGGACTATGTATCGCCGACTCTTTCATTTATATATGCATTTCTGGAAGCAGTTATAAATCTCCAGACAATAAAACAATGGGATAGATAAGTAGGACTAGAAAATTGAACCTGAAAGTCAACACTCTTATGTACATCTATAATGACTCAGTCATACATGTACATAAACAAACCATGCTAAAAAGTTTGGTTTCTACTCAATTAGATTCTACAGCAACAGTCATCAGGATCCTACTCTGGTTCATCCTCGGGGTTCTCCTTTAGATACTCCTCTTCGAGTTCTTTCTCCTTAGGTTCTTCATCAGGGTCCTGAAATGTTTTCCCCAAACCGAGATGAGACTACGTCTCAGCAAGTTCTACCCCCTAAGACCCGATTAGTAAACTAATACACCTTAGGGTTGCCTATACACAACGTGAGTTAGAGGACTTACCTTGGCCTCAGATTCCACCTACATATTAGCATAATTCTGCAATCACATCACAGATTAAAGTATCAATCAAATCGACCTAGTCGATCACACGCCAACAAGACCACTCACGGTCATTCCCATTCAATCAACCAATTCATAACATCAGATCAAAAAAATGATCAATACCTAGTCGATTACATGTCATTCGGACCACCTCTCAGTCACATCAACACCATACTTTATAATCTCTATTCGAGTACTTAGTCATAGAGCCAGATGAATGCTCTCGAGCGTCTTTTTCACCAAGGTGATATACTGATCACAAAGTCAACATAAATAATTCACTATGCCCTCGGGCGTCTTTTTCGCCAATGTAATATACTGATCACAGAGCCAACATAAACAATTCACTATGCTCTCGGGCGTCTTTTTCGCAAAGGTGATATATTCATCACAGAGCCAACATAAACAATTCACTATGCTCTCAGGCGTCTTTTTCGCCAAGGTGATATATTCATCATAGAGCCAACATAAACAATGGATATCACTCGTGCGTTCTTTTAGGCGTTGTTTTCACCAGTGATATCCTCAATCACCGAACCACGTATGTCCATGATAATGCATGTAGTAGACAGCACTCGTGCGTTCTTTAAGGCGCCGTTTTCATCAGTGATTTCTTTATCATCGAACCACGTATGTCTAGACTAATGCAGGTAATAGACAGCACTCGTGTGTTCTTTAAGGCGCCGTTTTCACCAGTGATTTACTTATCACCGAACCACGTATGTCTATACCTCGTACTTGATCAATCTCAGCCAAGAGTATTCTTAGTTCAATATCCCGATTCCTTCAAATTTACAACTCATCAAAGCATTATAAATGCTAAATAACCATACTCGGCTATTTACCGATCAATCATTCAATTTCAGTCAATTTCAATCAATTTAGGAATAACTCCTCAAATTGCAACAATTAATTCAATTTAGCACAACGTAGAGCTCAAATAAATAAACGGACTACATCATGACAATTAGCACGAAATTTCAATCGTCGGCTATCCTTGCCTAATTTCTGAAAAATAAATAATTAAATAATTAAATTTGAAAAATAAATAAATAAACACAATAATTCCAATTTATCACAATATAAAGCTCAATTAAATAAACGGACTATACCACGATCATCAGCATAAAATCCCAGTCACTGGCCATCCCAGTTGAATTTCTGGAAAATAAATAATTAAATAACTAATTTCGAAAATTAATATTTAATTCCTAAAAATTCCATTTACGCCCGAATTGCCTAATTAACACCCGATAAGGGTCGGGAAAAATCCCACGAAGCATCCAATAAATACTATAGGCAATTCTTATCCAAGTACACTAACCAAACAACTAATATGCAATGTAATTAACTAAAAATCGCTAATCAATTCTAATCTAACCACCTAATTACACTTAACTGACACTAATCAACCTTTAAGTATAATTAGCAAACTAAGAAGGCATTAGTGAGTAAAACTCACTTGGCAAAGCGAGGACCGAAACACCACGACGGTGGCCAAAATCTAAACTTTTGACGGCAGCGGCGAATACTCGGGCCGGGCCTCGCGGCTTGAGCTCGGAACTGGGCTTGCAATACTTGCTGGGTTTGACTGAAGATGGGCCGTGGGCTGAGTCCACTGATTCGGTGGGCCTGATTTTTGATGGACTGGCCTTCGCGGGCTGCTGCAGCTGAATTGGGCTTGAAGAACTCAATCAGTGGGCTGTTCTCTTGGACTGATATAAGCTAAATTTGCTGGGCTTCAAATCCAATTGATGATGGGCTGTCTGTTGTATTGGGCTGAATTCAATGGGAATTTGGGCTTGGCGAAGATGGGCTGAAGACACGGGCCCAAAGGTTGGACCAAAATTCGTTGGAGAAGGCCCCGAAGAATGGAACAGCTTTGTTGGGTCTTCACGGTGCTTCGGCAAGGAAATCCACGAGCGAAGAAGACGCGGGCGAAGAGGAACATGTGAGCTGCAGATGTCTTCACCGAACTTAGACGCGTGGGCAGAGGGCTATGGAGAACCGACGTTGGTTGGGGCAGGGGAGGTCTTCGATGGACTACTCGGTCTTCGCTTGGGAAGGCTAGGCTGAACGTTGACTTGGTGGCTTCGTGGCCGCGTGCTGCTGGAGACGAAGGCAGAGAGAGAGATCAACGTCAGGGCTTCTTGCTGCTGGGAACGACCGAACGTGAAGATGGCAGCTACTCAGTGGCTTCGACTCCTCGCAGCTGGACGGAGACAAGTGGAAGTGGAGCGACAGGAACGGTGTAGAGAGAGAGCAAACGTGGACATGGGCTGAACGGGCAGCAGCTTCGATCAACACCTGGGACTCCGCTTGAAGAATTTTGCTGAAGTTGACCAAGGAAAACAAGAGATGGTGGAGCAAGGGCGAGCTGGCCGCATGAGAGGGGGCAGAGATCAAACGGTGACTTCGGGGGAGAACTTCGTGGGCTGGGTGAATCTGTGGATGCGTGAGGTTGAAGTTGACTTGGCTAAGCAACTCTACGTGAAGATGGATGATGCAGCAACGCAATCGAAGAGGGGCAGGCGATCATGGTCTTCCTCAGAGGCTTCGGTGGGTGAGATGAATAAAAAATGAAAAGCAAGGCAGAGACAGCTGGTCTTTTGGCTGAGGCTCAATTCGCACGAGGGAGAAAAAGAACCGGTCAAGTATATGGAAGAAGCCAAGGAAGGGGGGCCCAAGGATAGCAATCTCTATCTCTTCCATTAACTCCATGTCCCCTTAAAGCCCACAAGTTATCCCTTGGTCTATAATACTCTATTGCAATGAAAATTCACCCATTTAATATAATTTAAAGCCAATAATATTCAGCCCTCCCATAGCTCCGAATTTCCTAGGTTTTGAGCTTCAACTTCTTTACAAATTCCCCAAATTTGATGTCCACTTTCATCGAAGAAAAAGCCCATACCATTTATGTAAGTGCCCATCGCCAAATAGCTCGGCTTGAAGATCAAAACTCTCTTAAATTTGGTACATACAAATTTCTGTTAATTTTCCGCAACATCCGAACGATTTTCCGTAAAAATCTCGGACTCGATGGAATTTCTCCAAAAGACAAGACGACGTCCTATAAATGAATCGTGACATGCTCGAATGTCCGATTCCCGAAACCGAATTGAATTTCCTGGTTAAAATCGGCCGAACGTGATTTTAGTCCGATCCGACCTATTGAGTAGCTTTTAGGGATTTTACCGCGGTTATATCCCTTAACGGCTTCACCCAATAGATTGGTTAACTTGTGAGTGATCAGCTCAGAGAAAAAGGACCATCAGTGCGTCGACGAGATGTCCATTTCATATATTCGGGACGGGGTCAAAATTCAGGATGTCACAATCTCAAGAAAGCTTTCATGGCCACTTTAGTGTCTTTGCAAGAACAGTTACTCACCCTAAAGACTCAAGTGCAGATTAATGTGAATGGTGTAGATTTACAGTCACTAAAGGAGCATTTTGCAAGGCTTGAGAAGACAATGAATTCTATGGGAGAAGCTTGTTCGCCTTCCTAAGTAGCCATGATTCTGACCCCACTATTTTCAAATGACTCTTTTTATTTGTTTTTCACTTTTTGTTGTTGACAAAAAGGGGGAGAAGTTTGATGCAGATTGGACTTTTTGCAAATTTGACTTTTTGTTGATTTGACCTTTGACTTTAGACTGCTTGATTGCTCCTGCTTGATTGCTAAAGTACTTTGATTTGATCTTTTGATACTTGTAGTAACTTAGGCCGTGATAATGATTATAGAAGGATAAGTATTTTGCAGGACTAACATGTTTAATCGATATTATCCATGTCCTAATCCACTCATTTATGAGATATTCTGTATTGCTTAAGATTTGTTTTGCAGGACAAAAGTTTTCAAATCTGCAGGAAAGTTTGTCACCATCTAAAAGAGGGAAATTGTTGGAGAAAACTTCCTTATTGTTTTGAAGTTGATAAAATGTCTCCATCAGTCTAGTCTAAAGACTTGTAGACTTAAGTGTTAAAGTCTGACGAACTCCAGACTCTATCGTCAAAGTCTGAAGACTGCAAGACTCAAGACTCAAGTCTACCCTCGCCGACAGTTTCTAGACCGATGAAGAGAAGACTTATCTAGATTAAATTTATCTTTAAGGATTCGGTTCATATGGTTTGTTGAAAATCATACGGCTAGAGATAGCACATCGTAATCAATTATTTGAATCAATTTGGATAATTAGATCTGTTGAATGGTGAAGTATACTTAGAAGATTCTACTTATGGAAACCTAGATCTTGATTGTATGGGTGAGCATGATTGGTGAGCTATTATCACATTCCTTAAATAACTCAATATCTTCTTGATTGATTCTGTTTAACGGGTAGATTGGAAGAACTCCTTTGGAAAATGCCAACGATTGAAAATGCATGGAGGAGTATATAAGGAAGATGCTCAAGTTATTCGATTGTGTGTGTGGAAGAAAAATTCCAAAGTCTAAAGCTCCTAGTTCTTTGCTATCTCAATTGCTGAAGCTTTATTTGTACTCAAAAGAGAGACTTGTGAGACCTTGAGGAACTATAGTAGAATTTCTATACTATAGAATCAAGGACATGAGACTGTAAAATTTCTTTTGGTTCTTAGTGAAATCCAGCTAGTGGGCTGTTAGTGCAGGAGAATGGACGTATGCTTGATCTAAGCCGAATCACTATAAACCTTGTGTTTCAATTCTCTTTCCCTATACTCCTTACATTAATTCATTGCTTTATTTAACTGCTTATAGTCTTTTACATAATCACTCTATTATTCTTGAAAGACGAGTTAACTTGTTAAAGTCTTGCGTAAATTTTCTTGAACACCTATTCACCCCCTCTAGGTGTATTTACTAGCCTTATCATGTTCAATTTATGCTACATCAAATCCTTTGGATTGCAAAGTCTAGTTGGCTAGCTTGTCACCAAATTACATAAATTACATCAACCCATTGTAAGAATAGTTCGATTTACAAAATTTCAATGTACTAGACCTCTTCATCTTATTCGGGGAGTACTCCATGTCCAAGGCAAAAGTAGACAAGAGATATATGAGACCTTTCGGTATAATTATATAAACGGCATACTCAATGCGTAGGTTTTGAAATTTATCGACATTACATGCTTAATGTATCAATAAAGGATCATGAGGGGTTTGCTGCAGAAATTGATTCGCAAATTCAACCATTCCTATAAAAACGGTTTTGTCAGTATCATGAACATCGATCCATCACAGTTTTGTCAATCACATCTGCATTGAACATGGATCAAAATCAGTTGAACCTAAATCTCCATTTACAACAAGAAGATGATCCCACAATCTTTCAATTTACTTAATTACAACAAATATAAACCGATGAACACAGAATGCTTCTGAGAAGAACACAAGAATAAAAAGAACTGAACATCTAATCCAACCCGGGGGAGAAAAGTTCCAATTTGTCTCTTTGAGCTAGACCCATGTCCACTTGCAATTAGAATGCAAGGAAGAGGCTTCATTGAAAAGTCAAACCTTCGGGAAAAAAAAAAAAAGGGCTCTTCATAAACATACTAAAAGTTTCCTATGCAGCTCGTGGGTAGAATTTCAACGTGGCCAAAACGTCGATGAAGAGGTGTAGGCGGATTATTGCGCAGTCTACCTCGCAAAAAACAGGAGGAAAAACCCACAAGCAAAATAGAAACTCTTGGTCAAAACAAGAAATTTCGTGCCGCAAAGTGGCGGTCTGGTGAAGAGAGATTCAAAGGTTTTCCCTCGCAAAGGTCCGAAAACACTAATGGAGAAAAAGGAAAAAAGTATCTAAAAAATCCTAAATTTATTGTATTTGTATTCATTCAGTCTTAAACATTTCAATTGAATTAATTTAGTCATAAATTTCTTTTCATGTTTTGCTAATTGAGTACATCCGACTAATTTAGGCTTGACATTGCTAATGTTGATGCCGTGGTCCTATGAGACACGATTGGTGCTAATATAGACATTTTTTCATAATTTTGAAAATTTTAACATTTTTTCTCTTATTTTTCTTTCCTTTCTTTTTTCAATGTTGGCTAGCATAGGTCATGACCAACAAGGGTCAGGCTTGCCTAGTCGATGCTCTGCGAGGCGTAACTGTTCAGAGCATCATCTTAAAGAAGATGAAGCTTCCATGAGATGTAATGTCCCATAGTCGTGAAACATGAACAGCAATAGAGCTCTAGAGCTAAAAAAATTGAAAGACAAATTGAAAGGAATTTAAGGTTTTCGAAAATATAGTTATCTTTAACTTATAAGATCAAATGGATTACAAAACTGCTCAAGTTAGGCTCTATTGGGTGTAATATGAAATACGTCACAAATTGGGAATTTCTTCTAATATAGAGTAGTTAATTCATTTTAGTTAGCTCATGATTCATTTACTTAAGTATCTGGGATAAGTTCATTGGAAGTATCAAAATTTGTAATGAAAGTGTAATTAAGTTCTAAAATTTTCAAAAAGTGCAATTAAATTATAAAACGTATCACAAAGTGCAATTGAATCCTAAAAAACTTTTAAAAATGCAATTAAATTATAGAACTTATCAAAATGATTCAATGAAGTCCTTTCGTAGATTACAATTTCTGAAAATTTTAGGATTTGATTGTATTTCGTGACAAGTTTTAAGATTTAATTATAGTTTTTGAAAGTTTTAGGATTTGATTGCATTTTCGTGACAAATTTTTGAACTTAATTGCACATTTTGAAAGTTTTTGAACTTATTGTATTTTTATAACGCCTAAGATTTTTTTTTTCAGTGAAGTTAGGTGTAACTAGATATATTAATGTATTCGGACATAAGGCAACATACTTTCATAGCACGTCTCGACGAGCTCCATATGCAGGAGAATTCAAAAGAGGATTATTTTTCCCTTGAAAAAAAAAATGATAACTAGATTTAGCCATGGGAGGAGTAAGAGGCATTACTATCTTACTCTATTAACATCTTAACGCTACAAAATATTGAGTTGAATTGAAATTCTTTTTCTTATGACTTCTTGTGTACTATCATTAGAGATGCCGGGTTGAAGCATTTAATATTTTTTTAAGGAATAAATTATTCATCCTCTGATTATCTTTTAGTTTATGCTGAGCTGAGACCGTGGCTAAATGTCGGTATATCTCCCAACGAGTTATCAAATTCTTATGCTAGACAACCTTTTGTATTTAAAGTTTAGGCCGTAAAAAAGGCAATTCTTTTTGTAGAATATATGCTATAATATATATCTCTCTCTTTCCTCCACCTGGTAATGTTCTTTTGTGCCCTCAACAATTGTTTTCTTTGGGCAAAAGAACACTTCAAGTGCCATAACTTTGCACAAAGGAATACTTAAGGGCTGATCCCTCAGCCGCCTCCCCCCCTTTCCTTATTATTATTATTTTTTAATTTTTTTAATTTTTTAATATTTTAACTAAATTTATTTTTAAATTTAATTAATTAATATTTTTTCTACCACATTAGCCCAAAACGACGCCGTTTTTGCATTATTTTGCCCCGTTAGCGTGCAAAACGGCGTTGTTTTGGGCTCGATTCGTCGGAAAAATGCCACGTCCGCATTTTGGCCAGACTTTAGCCGGATTGGCACTCAAGTGATCCCTTCTACTTCGATTTTGGCACTTAAGTGTACCTTTCGTAAGTTATGGCACTTAAGTGTCCCTTTGTGCAAAGTTAAGGCACTTAAGGGGTCTTGTGGCATCCTAAAACTCCGTGGCAACCTCTAGATGCCTTACAACCTTTGGAAGGGCGATGGATGCAGCATTGACCTATGTTATGGTCTTTAAACCAAAGAAGTGTAATAGAATTAATGGCCGAGCACCTAATGGGTGAATATTTTCTTAGAAACATGTTCCGTGCCCATGTGAGATCCAGATTTATTTGATGAGGAAATTATGTTTTCTTTTTGGCCATGAATTTTATAAGTTGGACTTTATTAATCTATGTTACAAAGTATTATAGCCATTTAAATTTGTAATTTAGTACTTTGTATAAATAGGGATTAAGCTGTTTTTTTTTTTTTTTAAAGGGGTTAATCTTGGGTCATTTAAGCTTGGGTCTTAGGCCCAAGAGTGTTGGGCCTAAGATGGGCCAAAATGGCCGGCCCATAGGCCCATGAGGGGCCGTCGACCGCACGAAGAAGGGGGGGGGGGAGACCGGTTTGCATGCCTCCCCCATTTGTCCTAAAAAGATGGCCAAGTGTTAAGCCATGCAAGATTAATGATGGCTAATGATGGAGGGAAGGAAATTAGAGGGAAAAGTGACCAGATGGAATGAAAGGAATTGAGAGAGAGAGAGAGAGAGAGAGAGAGAGAGAGGTATGTCGCACGGTAGAGAGAGAGGAGAGAAAGAGAGGAAGGATAGGAAAGGAAGAAAGGAAGAGAGAAAGGAGGAGGGCCGTCCGTCTATCATCCACTTTGCTCACCGCCGTCTGTTGCCGCCGTGTCTCGCTGTTGTGATCGCTGTTTGCTTGGTTTGGAGGCAAGTGGGATCCCTTGATCTACTCTTGCATGCTGTGCATAGTGTGTGTGATTGAATGGTAACAATTTCGGATGTATAGAATGTGAAAAATTGAAGTTATAAGAGTGGTGCTCTAGTCTAGTGTACTGTTCTTGAGAAAAACAGCTCGACCTTGGATGTTCTAGTGATTTGCATGTGATGTTCTAGTTGAATTTTGGCTTTGATCTCTAAATGAAAGTTATAAAGGACTTCTTGGAGTATGAAATACTCAAATTTGGGACAAAACAAACAAGTATAAGTGGGTGAAATCGTTATTCTTTGGAAAGACTGGATCTGGAGATTTTGGTATCCACCCTTGATGAATGCATGGACTGTAAGGCAATCTTTTTGTTGAAATTTCACTTTGATTTCTTAAAGAAAGTTCTAAAGAACATTCTGAGGTTTAACATATCAAAAATTTAGAAAAACAAACAAGAATAGGTAGGTGAAATTGTGGTCCTTTGGAGATGGTGAGATTTGGAATTATGATATTAGGAACAGGCATTTTAAACTGTCCATATTTAATTATCTAGGACGAATTTGACTTCGATGTCTTCATAAAGTATCTACCTGATGGTCTTGTCTCTCACATATTCGAATTTCATAAATTTTGAAGTTCATTTGGGTATTTAATCGGAAATTTTTCTAAAACTGTGTAAGCTGGATTGTGCGAATTTCAAAAGCTGTAATGCATGGACTATTCTGTTTTGTATGAAATTCTGGTGGTGTTGTGTGCTTCATGAGATAAATGCCTCTAGAGCTTGCCTACGACGTATTAAATTCTTAGAAATCATTAGGGCAAATCACTAAATTTTAAGAAGTGTAAATTAAAAGAACGCATTCCGTTTCTAAGATAATAGCAATAATCCATGAGTTTGCCCCATGAATTATATTGTTTTTAAGTGATTGAATCTTGCTGCACATGTCACTATATTTAGCATTACATATAAAATCAAAAGCTGAAATTGACCTTGTTGCCATCACATCATGTGCCATGTTAATATTGAGACACAATTGTGAACATGAATTATGATAAATGAGGACACCGTCGGAGGTGTGAGCCGACGATGCCCCGGGAGTGTCGGGATGCCCGGAGGTGTGTGCTAGAGGTTCCTCGCGATGCCAGATTGAGTGCGAGCGATAAAATGTGGGATGCAATTACTTGTCTCGAGAAAGGAAAATGTGGTGACCCAATTGAAAGATAAAAAGCTAAAATTGAATCATGCATGGTATGGTGACATGTATGCATGGCTATATGATATAATATGTGTAAGTGCATAGTGGTATGTGCATATAGTATGGTGACATGTATGCATGGCAGAAAGATGTTACACGTACAAGTGCATGGTGGTATATGCACATGACATAGTGACTTATATACATGGCTGTTTTTGATGAAATGTGCATGGCTGAAAGGTAAGACATTTTTAACATGTATGAACTATATGTACTCTACTATGATGTCATGATTGTTCTGTTTGATGCATTGAGTAGTTTAATGGATCTTTTACCTGTTGAGTGGTTGTACTCACCCCTTTGGGGATCAACATTTCAGATTAGAAAGATGCATCTCTCTCTAGTCACGCGCGATCCCTTTTACGGCCTTCCATCTGACATGGAGGTCGAGCATATGGAGCATAATTGTGTCACCATCCCTGGTTTGGTGTTCATATGAGTTCATGTGTTGGTGATGTATAACGTGGGCCTGGCTAGGGGCTTGGTCACCCAGGAGTTCTTGTCTGTCCATGTCTGTCGTGGTGGAGTGATGCTAGGGATGTTGCCACCGCCACCGCCCGATGCACCAGGGTGGGTGTGATGGCTCGCGTGAGGAGTGGGAGCTAACACCTTTTTTTTGGGATAGCCGACACTTATAGATGGAGGGTTATACATGATCGATATAGGTGGTCAAGATCTCTCTTTTGAGCTGTAGCCAAGTTTAGCTAAAAGTCTTGGCTTTTTGGTTGTACCGACCCGAGATGTCCATCATAAGAATATAAATAAAAAGTGGCTCGGCTTTATGATTTCCTTCGCTGTGTAGTTGGGGTGCATTGTATCATCATTTTGGGAGTAGAGGAATGGTGTGATTTGTCCTTATTTTCGCTATGAGCTGCGCCAGATTCTTTTTTTTTTTTTTAAATATGCCCATGAACTACGGTTCTTTTTTTTAACCCCGAAACAAAGATATGTAACTGGTATTCATTAGGTGGAGCGATAGGTATCTGTGGCGACCTTACTAGATCGGGGGTGCCACAGGTCCGCACATCGTTTTCTTTGTTGTGAGCACGTGGGGGTTCTTCCAATAAGATATTCCAACTCGAGGTGGACGCTTGAAATCGGAAAGCACGCGCCTACCTTATTGATTTGGTGGGATCTACCCTTTTTTTGACATTAACATCTTCAATTTCCTTGACTTAAAGTAGATGAAGCTTCCATGAAATGGACATGCTATAATGACGTAGTGACGAAACACAAAACACCAATAGAGCTCTCGCGCCAAATAAATAAAAAAAGAAATGCAAAGAATGGAAACTTATGAATATAAAGTTGTTTTATAGAGTCGGATGAAGAAGTCTCACATAAAAAATTCCATGTCATGTGGAGTAGCTAATTTATCATAATTAGGTCATAACATATTTGCTCAAGTGTTTTAGTAAACTTAGATCCAATTGGATATGTTGAGTACTTTTTTCCCTTAAAAATTTGAAACTAAATTTTTCCATGGGAGGAATCAGAGGAGTTGCTGTCTTGCATCATGAAGGGGCAAAATATTGGATTTCAATTTCTTTTTTTCTTTCTTTATTACTTACGTGTAATATTATTAGTTCTGGACTGTGCGAATTTGCATGATTTGAGATATGGGAAATATTACAGCCAGAGGCCTAAACTCTTTTCATGGTTATGCCCCATGTACTTAGAATTCCTAAGCTTTCTTTCATTTATTTCAATCCTAAAACTTGCAAAATTCATGCATTCAATTCTTTAGTTTTAGGTATATGAAACACTTAGATCAAATTTTTTTTTAATTAATTTTTCCTTCTCTTTTTAGGTACATGGCATAGATGTGACGCCGAATGGACGTCAAAATGGAAAAAAAAAGGACCAAAATAAAATATTAAAAAAAAGAAGATGAAAATCATAAGAGAGAGAGAGAGAGAGAGAGAGAGAGAGAGAGAGACAAAGAAACGACGGTCGAAATGAGAGGAGGATAGCCCTGGGGAGTGGAGGCTGACTGTTGGCGAGCCTTGCACGGGCCATGGTAAGGGTTGACAAACCACGACCAAGCCAAGGGAAGGGCCTTGCCATAAGTAGAGCAAGCAAGAGGCGTACTTGCTCTCGCATGCCCGGTGATTGTGTCCCACTCACCAATATCAAGTGGCAGTGATTGACCCTCGCCCTCACTAGATTTTATCAGCATACTAACTTCACTAGAACTATCTTGAATTGGATATAGGTCCATCAATTGTTATATATAATATTTTTCCTACGCAAGATAAGATATAAGAAATGTAGCGATTTTTTAATACCAATTTTCCCGATCATTGTCTTGCCAACCAAATCAACCTTTATATATTTGGAGTATATGTACAATTAGCATAATTATTTTTAGCTTGAAAAAGGGACAGAAAAGGCGATCCCCTAGGCCTTAACATAGGACTTTCACACTCGTAATGGAATATTTTAAGCTACATAGAATTCCTCTAGTGTTCACCATTTAAATGGCGAGCTCATTATTGCAATCTCACTACAGCATAAGTTAAGTAAATTACATTGACCCACGGTAATTATTCAAATAATTATATTAATGGTGTACACGACACGTAGTTTTGGAAGCTTATCAACATGGCATGGCAAAAATTGTTCGTGAAGGATCATGAGGACTTCACGCGACAAAATCTTTAGTGGTTTGTAAGGGCGCGCATGACAACCATTCTGTTCCAGAAATAGTTTCTAGAAGAGTTTCTAAACAAAAATAACCGTTTGATAATGACACAAAATTTATACTCTAAAAATAGAAATTCGTTTAATAATAACACAAAATTTCTTCCTTTCGAACAATCATAGACTAGCGGATAGTGGTGATGAACGTGGTGGCTGCAACGGCGCGGTGGTAGCCGGCAACCGGTGACCGTTGACGGTGGCGGCGGTGACCGGCGGATGGTGGTTAGCAGCAACGGATGAAGGACCATTTGACGAACGATGAGACAAATTTTTATTTCTCATTTTTGTTCCAGAAATAGAGAAGTGGCAAATTTCTACTTCTGATTTCTATTCCGAACTTATTTCTAGAAAAGAAATCTATTCCAGAAATAGAAAAACGGAATAAGTTTATCAAAATAATTTCTATTCTAGAAATAGGTTCGGAATAGAAAAATTGTTTTTGGAACAGAAATAGGCAGTTGTCATGCACCCCCTAAGTGTCTCATCAATTGTTGATGTGGCATGCATTTTTCCACATTGAACCAATTACAAATTGACATGTACATATAGAGGTGGATTTAGATGAACAAAATAAGAAATCTCCATCCACCTCACTTTTCCTCCTCCATCTATGCCCACCTTGAGCCCAACTTTATGCCTCCCTCCGCCGTCACCATCGGAGGAGTTGCCAATGCCACGTTTAAGGCAACCACTACGGAGCGTCCAACCCTCTCCATTGTGTTTGTGGTTGACGTTCCTTCCCTTAAATTTGTTGCCATTGATCACATCTGGAGTCAAGGGGATAGAGTTGCACATTTGAAGTAGATTACCATCGCTCAGCCATGGATGAGCCAATGTCATTGGAGCTATGGTTGCAAATCTGGAAGTCCCGCCGTGGCCATGGCAAGCAAACGATGTTCCTTCCCTTGACTTCATCGTCACTTTTTCCTTTTCTCTCTTTTTCATTTTCAAGTTGCATTGTCTGAAACAAGCGATAGGGTACTTCAGGAGTCGCCGTTCGATTTTAACAGTCATGGCTCTAGTCATGGCTCTAGAGCCGTTGTGCTCATGGCCATGGTTCCAGATTTGGAACTCATGGCCGTGAGCAACGACGGCGTGTTCGAAGCCGAAGGTGGACGGCCAAATATCAAGAGCCAACTAGATAAACGCCTGAATGGGTCGTTGATGGCCATGGACGACCAACTATCAAGAGCCGGCAGTGCCGATGGCCATTGATGATGGCTAGGTTTAGGAAAAAAATGGGTGGAGGAGGAAGAAGAGAAATTTTTTTTTTTCTAATCTAACTAAGGAAACGCATGTCAATTAATTATGGGACATGAATGAAGACACACCTCAAATCAACCATTGATGTGACGATCACAAACCACTTAATATATTCTCGTTTCGCGAGTATCATAAATATCAGTCCATCATGTTTTATCAATCACATTTGCACCGAATATGGATTAGAATAAGCTAAATGTAGCTCTCCATATACCATAATAAGATGATCCCACAATCCATGAAATTACTTTTATTACAACAACTACAAACTGATGAATACATAATACTTTCGAGAAGTGCTAGTTCACAGCGCTATCTCATATTCAATTCCTTTTGAGAGAATAAATACTTTGAGACTTTAATGGTTAGCGAAGATCTGGAGTCTTTTCTTCACACCAACAATATCTCTAAATCGTCAGAGAGAAAATAATTGTTGCGAATTCCAAGTCACACGTCAGGTAATTCAATTCATGAGGTCTCAATTGGCGGGATGAGTATGCAATAACCTTGCTATGCTGTATTAGTACGCAACCCAGTCCTCTAAATGATGTATCACTGTAGATCTCGTATCCTCTAGGACTAGACGGAATGGTCAGCATAGGTGTGGTAATAAGCCTCCACTTAAGCTCTTGGAAATTATGCTCAGATTCGTTTGTCCACACAAACTTCTCTTCCTTCTTCTGTAATCTTGTCAATGGCAACACTAAAGCTGAAAACCCTTCCACCAATCATCTATAATACCTTGCTAAACCCAAAAAACTTATGATCTCTGTCACTGTAGTCAATCTTGGCCAACTGTTCACCGCTTCTATCTTGGACGGGATCCACGGAGATTCCTTCTCCTGAAATCACATGACTTAGGAACACCATACAAGTTAACCAAAACTCACATTTGTTAAGCTTAGCGTAAAATTTAAGAGTCCTCAAGATCTGAAGTATCATCCTCTAGTGTCTCTCATGCTCTTTAGCACTCTTCGAACACACCCGAATAACGTTAATGAACCCGATCACAAATTGATCCAAGTACTTAATTAACACTATGTTCATCAGATCCATATAAACAGCTGGAGTGTTCGTCATATCGAATGATAATACAATAAACTCACAATTGCCATATCAAGTGCGAAATGTCAGCTTCGGTATGTCTTTCTTCCTGATTCTCAACTAATGATACCATGTCCTCAAGTCGATCTTGGAGAATATCGATGCACAAACACAACAAACCATCTTTCTTCTTCACGAACAAAAATGGCACTCCCCAAGGTGATGCATTAGAACATACGAATCATTTATCTAACAATTCCTACATCAACACTTTCAGTTCTTTAAACTTAAATAACACCATCCGATAAGGAGCCTTAGGGATGGGCTTTGATTCAATTGCTAATTCAATCACGAACTTTATTTCCCTTTCGACGACAGACACACTTCAATGATGAATAGTTCTTGCAGCGTAGAGGGTAGAATAACCAGGGGTTGAAGGTCCTTTCCTTGATTTTCAGCGTAATTCAAAACTTTATTGAAGGTCTGTTATGATTTTTAGTAATTCAAAACTTTCGTACGCTAACTGAACAAACTGAATTATATCACTGCCACAATTCATAACAACAAAAGCTCCTCGAGCCAAACCTTTTATAAATGACTTCTAAGTCATATATAAGAAAACCCTTCTAACACAACCATAGTCAGAAATTCATCTTCCTATTACTTTATTACCATAACGAAAACTCCACAACCTTCATTCAAAATCATGTTGCGCTACTCTAATAAAAACATCTCAAAAACATTCTTCCCTTGATCAATGCATGGTTGATCCATTCATGCTCTTCTAGCCATCTTAGTGGCATCTTGTCGGCGGTAGCGATACTCGAGTCCTCTTGGACTTACACGGACAGTTCCTAGCCCAATGGCCATGCTGGCCACATTCAAAGCATGCTCTCGTTGTACTTGGTCACCGCCAAGCTAACTCACACTTCTTTTCTCAAACTTGGCACACAATCGATGAGTCCCCTGCCTACTGTCAGGTGACAGCATGCGTTCTTTCTTATACTGAACAAGCACCCGTCTTACCAAGACATGGGGCTAATCCATGTCGGCTTCCGTCAGCACGACGCACTCCATTCTGATCCATTGCTGACTTAACCATCCCACATTTCCAGTTGGACGGAAATGGGATACTTTTCTCCAATCATCAGCTCCTTCCCAAACTAGTTTCCATCTCTATTGAATCTGAACCTCGAACTTGCTCCCAGATCACAACTCTAGCTTGGGCCTCAACAGGCGCAGCAACAACAATAGTTACAACATTGGTGATGGTAAATACATCGGCAACAACGGCGGCTTGGTCCTTAGCTTACTGGCTCAACAAGCTCCTAAAGAACACTAGCGTCGAAACGATCCCATCGAACCTAGGATCACTCGGTGCTACTACACTAGTACCGACCTAAAGCGATACTCTTACACTCGCGCTGGTCTAAGCCGGCGCTTCGCCACGGCCACCTTGGGTAACGATCTTTGTCGGCATACCACCCCGAGTAATTGGTCTAAAGGTTCTCTCTAGGAGTCCTCTACTCCTGATCACTTATCTATAGGATCTTTACAGAAACATGTTTCCCAATTCTAATCCTAAATTAGAATTTGAGTGATCCTCACCAAACAATTTACCAAACAACTATCAGCCACATGCACCGGCATGAAATAAAAGCCATTCATACTAATTATCCTGTAAACAATCGCCCTGAAC